>RCIC01000031.1:225000-1437500 GCA_018883505.1 Ceratosolen fusciceps | reverse complement strand
CAATGATCGCTGATAGCAACAATTATCCTTATTATCATGGATTACCTACCTGTGATACTTTCTCGTATTAATTACGCGCTTCTTTTATCTATTTGTAATACATTTGTAATTAATAAGAAGCTTTAAGAGTTTCTTTAAGAGTAACCCGCGTGCATATTTTTTTAAATTGCTAAATAGTTTTAAAATCCAAGTTGTTCGCTCAAAGCCAAGCGCTTACAATTTAAAATTCTCATATTCTTAACAACAATTATTTTTTAATTCGTTTTTTTTTTTTTTTCACAGTTAAGGGAGCGAATGGCCGTCGCGGTAACTAAATCGAAAATTTAGGTCTTGTGACCGACAGATGACGCTTTTTTACGATAACGTCGAACGGACATGTAGGTAGTAGTGGCACGTATATCTGGTATCGCGTTAGTTAATGTTTCGGTATTGAAAATAATGTTTTCGTACATTATTACTCTTGACGTTCAATCGTGAATTTGTTGTATGCATGGGTATAGGCCGTAAGAATAGAGATAGAACGGTCGAAAGGACGTTAACAAATCAACATGGATACTCAAACAACGAGTACTAGGCGGAAAATATTAAGTCATTCTATTTGTAGTATTTTAACCGAGTGCGGCTTCGAGTTATGTGAAAAAGCAGCATTAGAAACTTTAACAGAAATGTTACAATCACGTATACAATCAATTTATAATTATAAAAATTATTAAAGTGTTTTACATTTCGATGATTTTTATATTGATCAAAAATCTTTGTCTCCCTCTTCTGTTTAGTATTGTGTGAAATTGGCGAATCAGCGCGAAATTTCTGTGAACTATCTGGTAGAACAGAAATACTTGTAGCAGATGTAGTCCTTGCTTTGGTTAATGCAGGTTTGAAAATGGATAACTTGCATGTATACGGACTGCGAGGGAATAGGACTGTGTTGCCATCACTTCAACAACAAACTCAAACGAAGCAATTGAATATTTTACAAGCTGGAGTTAAACAGAGCCATCCTCCTCACATACCCAGCCATTTACCACCGTTACCCGATCCTCATGCTTACATTAGAACGCCAGTATGATTATATTATTTGATTTTCTTTTTATCTATAATTATTATTATAAAGCGTATTAGAATTTGAAATCTATTAATTTTATTGCCTGTGTAGACTCATAAGCAGCCTGTAACTGAATACGAAGCTATAAGAGAGAAAGCTGCAACACAAAAAAGAGATATTGAAAGAGCATTAACAAGATTTACAGCGAAAACTGGAAAGACACATAGTTTATTTTTAAAAGATGATAACAGTATGTTCCCTTGTAAGTAATATACATTTTCTTTCAAAACATTTGATTCTGTATTGTTTTTTTTTGAAAATACCTATTAACTTATGTATATATTTTGTGTTAGTAATAGGATGTACACCACAGTTTCCTAGTTATCTATCTGCTCTTTTACCTCAAGATCAAATTTTTGATTCTGACAGTGATTTGGAAGCAAGTCCTACAAAGAAGAAGAAAGAGAAAGAGCCAGAAAATAAATCTAAAGATGCAAATACAGAAGGTAGGTTACGAAAAGTTTTAAAAATAAGTGCAGGTATTTTCATTTAAATAAAATATTTTTTTTAGGAAACAATAATCAGAAGGATAATGCTGAGGCCAATGAAGAGTCTAATGCACAAGCAGATGTGATCGATAATCCGTATTTAAGGCCTGGAAAGATTCCAAAAAATAAATTGCCTAACTTACCTCGACCAATCGAAAGCGGAGTATTGAGTTTTTAATATAAATATTAGATTACATTTGGAAGAAGGTGTTGAAAAAATTTTCAAAAAATACTAAGATAATAAAATTTTTTATATATTCTAAGACTGAGAATTTTGTTAAATGAAAATAATGTACATATAAAATTATAAGGAGTTTTCAGACTTTAATAATGTCTGTCTCATTTATGTAAAATGAAAAAACCTATTTTTAATTGCAAATTCATGTTATAAATTCTTGTATAATGTATTTTATTAATCAAAATATTCGTTGAATTTAAAATAGTAAAAACATTATTTATAATCATTTTTAATCTGTAAATATCTAGAAATTATTTACACGTAGAAATTGTATTTTATTTTTAAAAATGAGAGGAAAATAAATTATGAAACAAGTAGTTGTTTAATGTATTAAAACGCTTTATTATAATACAGGTTTATGGTATTAAATAATAGTTATCGATATATTCAATTAATTTGATAAATAAATACGAAATCACGTTTCAAAACATTCCAATCCGATCTATAAAAGGACGGAAATTCGATTGGTCAATAACGTAAGTGGATTAGGACTACTTTAATCTGCAAGTTCAATACAAATACACGTTTCTACGATAATCTCCTGCGCGATTGATACTCTGTAAATTAGTCAATTATAGCACCATTATTTTAGTAAGGCATCGAGAGATGATTGCTTTCAATTAATTACATTGCACACTTTTTATAATACAAATATAAATAATTGATTACAAAATAATTACTGCTTGCATTTTTTTAAAAGCAGTGTGCCCTCGTATAAGAATAAAATATCCTATTTTACTTCGTTTTTAAAATTTACGTACACTCCCATGTACGAATTATTGGAAGCGACATTGTAGTTCGTGTATCTTCTATCGGATTAGCACCGACACATTCAATTAGTCATATATATATATATATATATATTAAGTATCAACACGAAATTAGTCATGTGTATGGCGTGTGTGTGATACGCGCACAGAGTGTGCGTACACGTAGGCGAGCGCGCGGTGTGCGGATACGCGAATAAAATAAAATTCGAGAATTAATTATTCTTAACGCACACGAGTCGAATAGGTGTAAATTCGCACGCAAATTTGAATATTATTGACAATTTCTCGATATTTAGAACTAAGGAAAACAGAATTAGTAATGTTGTACGCATAACAAGAATAATTATTTAATTCAAAATTATAATTTAAAACAATAAATAATACTCAAAAGAAACTCTTTCATATTTTCTTTTGCTGCTTTTACTTTCGCCACAGCAGCTTACTTACTCTCTGCTTTCGACATTTTGACATTAATACAACTTGTTAATACAATTCGCTTTAAATTAATATTTTAATTTGAAATAGTTACTTTAAAAAATATCTTTTAATATCGCGATACATAATATCTCGCTGTATTCCTCCTAGATATTCTCTCAGAACAATCTAGAAGTGCTTTATTTAGAAATTATTCTTTCGTCGTTCAATGTTATATTAGAAAATAATAGAAAAATGATTAAACAGTCCTGAACTCCGTCTGGAGCACAGTCCTGAAACGAAAACTGATCGTTAAAAGCAATTGTCTAAAATATCGTTAAAATTTAATATGGCAATAAGAATTACTGTGAACTGCATAAGTATTACGTAAGACATAATGCAAGGGTGGCGCAGTGGCAAGAATACGCGCAGCCCTAATATTGATACCAGGGCTGTCGGCGTACCCAACGCAGCTTCATCCCCGAAGCCGTTCTAATCTTAATACTTGCGCATTCCGCCGCGCGAACCGTTTCCTTCACGCTTTGCATGAGATTTTGGGCGTTGCCCACGAGCATGTCCGTGGCCTCTTGGTCCTCCTCCGTACCTACGTTTCCAGAAATATATATATTCCAACATTTTAACACGTCTTACAAATATATATATATATATAAGGACAATTCATTCAATTTGGGAATTACAAAATAACCAAGGGACGATTTGCAATGATTGTATTTTAAAGGGAACGTTTTACCGTTAAATAATTCTTCCAGTTTTACGAGCACAAGTTTTTACATCGACATTTCAAGATAATCAACAAGAACTTTATAACCGTAATTGTATAAATATTATGAATTGATTATTCGGAATTTTCAATTAAAGTAATTATATTGACCAAATTAAATTTACTTTTTAATTTTAAAGTCTAATTTTTAATGCAATTATAATTTTAAGAAATGCTTTAAGAAATAAATCTAGACAAAAACATAAAACATACGTACATTTTAAAAAATATATATTAATTAAATAAATGGCTTTATTATCCGAGTAATAGAACGTATCGGACTTACAAATAAAATAAACTATAAGTCCTTATTTGTAAGTTTTTTGTATTTAATTTTATAATCAATTCATGTTTTATTAGGAAGATTTTCTTTAATCGTGCATAAATTTTAAATTATAAACTTACTTAAAAACGAAAACTGTTTATAATAAAAAAAGAAGAATTAATTAAATGAGTTATAATATATATATATATATCTACGTGTAATTTCATTATCATGCATTATTTTACGAAAAGATATTTAGTAATGCATGCCTTAAATTAATAAATTAGTTGTTTTAATTAAATTGTCCCATTGTGGACAATAAATAACTTTTGCATTTAAATCTGTCTAAAAAAAACACTAGACTCCGTACAACTATTTAGACTAAAATTTATATTAGAGATTTTTCCACAAATTACTCGTTCGCAAAACTAATTTTTAATATAGTTAAATACATGATAAAATTTCATTAAATTATTAAATTTTTATGGAATATTTTCATGCATGTAAAAAATTTCTACACGCGCGTTTATACTTTTTATGGCTTTTTACATAGATTATACTCTATACAGAATAATTGACTCTAAATCCAAGATGAATTGATAAAATAATTATTACTGTATAATAAAATTGTAATATTTATTCGCATGCAAAGCATTCAATCTGATTTTAACAGGTGGTATAGAAAATATCAGAGTCGAACGGTTCTATTGGGTAAGAAAAATTATAATTAAAATAATATTTTTATCTTTATATAATATGAAAATAACTGAGACCACAAGACCGTGCAATTATGTTACGATAACAATAAAGTTTAAATACGATACCAATAGAGTTTAAAAATTTAATAGAAAGTATTGATTAATCGTTGTAATTATTGATTGTATTGTTAGCGTTGATAAGTGTTGTAAGCATTGATGTAATTATTATAATTACATCGGAAGGTAAAATTAACATACTTATTTGAAAATTTGCACGAATAAATCATATTGATATATTGATTATGAATTAATTTTTTCTTTTCCCCCTTTAAAGTAAAATATGTAATAATAAAAGGGGTGATTATTCAATTATTATTAATTTATACTAAATTTATATCAGTATTGTTATATATATATATATAAAAAAAAAAAAAAAAAAAAAAAAAGGTTATTAGGCAAATTTTTTTATGTTTTAACTATTTAATTTATACACGAAAATAATTAAGCGCGTTAAGATTTTTTTTTTCTCTTTTAAGCACTGCTAGTGAAATTATTAATACTAAATATGCTAAATTTGAAAATCAAAACTAAATTTGAATTAATAATTGATAATAATATCATTTTGCGGATGAGCTTTACCATGTAACATCAATTCTTCCCATGTGGGGAGCGTCTCTAAGCATAATAAATTAATTTATTAGTGAGTTAATAATAAATTGATGAGTTAATAGCTGTTTTTTAAGTTATTTAGAATATTAAACGTATGAAATTATTAATGTTACCTTGAGCACCTAACATCGTAGCCTTAACGGTTGATAAGATTTTAAGTTGTGTTCCAATAGTCGGAATGCGCTCGCAAACTTGAAGGAGGTTCTATAAATTAAAAATCCGAAGTATTAGTGCGAATGGATTTTTGACACGAAGATTTCCAAAATTTACAATATATAGTATAATATTACTATAAAGTAATTGATAATTTACATTACAATGCATGTTAATATATATATATATGTATTTAAATGTCTTAAAACTTAACGCAGTACTTTCTTCTCACTATACAAATAATTATATAATTAAATAATCATAATAGCAGTTACGTTAGGAGTGGTTAAAAATTTACTGACCGTACGAATACGTTTGTCGGTACACTCTCTAGCGAGTTCTTTGGCAAGCCGCGTTACTTCTTGGGAAGCTTCTGCAATTGCTTTAGCGCAAGCAATTAAATCTCGTTTGTTGCCACCCTCGCCCCTCACAAGACCAGACAGCCTTCCCATCAGAATGGCCATTTTCTTAGCGGCAGCGATGATCTCATTGTCTTTACTAGACCACTGTCGAACTTCTTGATGGAGACCATGAGCCGCCATCTACAATAATTCAAAAATATATATATATATACGTAGATGCATGGATCTATGGATGCATGGATTAGAATGAATAGTTTTTAAAGAAATAATTTGCTAAACCACGCGTAATTTAGCTATTTCATTTAGATTGTCTCGTTCGGGGACAAATGTAAAATTGGAACTCGATTCTAGATTCATATTTTTTTTCCCCCCTATCAATAGGGAACATAATCAATAATGAAAACATTGCACGTAAAAAAAAAAAAAAAAAAATTAATTTTGTAAACATATATTCTAACTGAAAATTAAATTTTGAAGCTTTCCCTCCCTGTACTTTCCTAATTCAAAACTTTGTTCAATGTTGTCCGTCAATATTCATTATCACTTTTCACTGTATGTATGTTTTTATTTATTATAATTTTCTTAGGAAAATAAATCATGAAATCATAATCATATTATAATCATATTAAAATACAGTGAATATGCAACTTATCGGACATCTGAAATTTATTTCAGAATTTAAAGTTCCAACTTCAAATGAATGTAAATGAAATTATTTACATTGAGCTATGCTTGTCAACCTCTTGAATATAATATATTTCCACCAATTTTTTCCAATCATACAAATATAAGATACAAAATATATTTGTACAATAGCTTTTTGTTTTCAGAAAAACAATTGCCATTATTTGTTAAATTACCATAATGGGTTGATTTGGCTGTGGAGCATGCATGAACATCTCATCCTCATCGTCAGTTTCTGGCGGTGGGGGTCTTGGCGGTGGAACTTCTCCGCTAGGCAATGGTGGGCGAGGTGGAGCCATATCTATTAAATGCACATTTAGGTAAGAATTAAGGGTTACTTAAATTTCGTAATCGTGTTATACTCGTAAATTATTGTTTCTGGCTGATACAAAATACGTTTAGCCGATTTATATTATTTTATTCATTGGCAATATTATATATAAATGCATGTAGTTATTTAGTAAGAAAAAAAAAAAAAAAAAAGCTCAAGTTTCTCGTAAAAGGCAAACTCACTTTTCTAACGAAAATGTCGTTTTTTAAATTAAAAAAAAAAATAAAATAAAATAAAATAAAATTACCCGCGTTATATGAAGTTCTGCACAAAATTAAATAATTAGATTAAAAGCGTGTAGAAAAAAAAGTGATGCGATTAATAAAAATGGCTAGTTAAATGTCGTTATTTTCCCAGAGGTAAGCAAATTTCATTTATTAATGCTAATTATGCTAATTAAAAACCAGGAATACGGTATTTATCGATGCTTTGCCTACCTCTCAATTTATTGGCTCTTTGACTTTCATCTTTAGGCAGATATTTCTGGTTCGCATAGTCAAGACTATCTCCTGATAAAATGTTTAATTTATTCATCTCGTATTTTTTTTATTCAATATTAGTAGAATTTTAATATCCAATTACATTTTTTTTTGCCTCGTATTAGAAGTTGTTCCGTTCAAAAAAAAAAAAAAAAATACATTCATTCAAATCACATGTCATGTGAAATACAACACAATGCTTTTATTAATATTCTTCAAAACTTTTGCTTTTTAAAAGGCAATTATTCAATTTTGCGAATTATTAATGTAAATATATGAATTATCTTATCTCAATATCTTAATATATTAATGGTATAAATTAATAAGTAGGCGTACCTCCATCATTAATGCGTAGTTGCGATAGATTGGATGGTACGGGAGGTACGGGTGAAACTCCTTCCGGTTCGATGGCCTTGCGCACTTGGCCGACACCTGCCAGCAGCTAAACAAATAAAATCAGTATACGTATATAGCTTAAACGCATATAGCTGAACGAGCGATATCACGATGCCATCACTTACCGCTCGGTTGCTGTCACGCCATCGTGATATCGACGGGCCGTCGCTCATATTCATCGCAACAGCCTTGGCATCTTGGACCATTGGAGCCACGCCTGACATACATACATACATAGAAACAACATATATATATATATATAGATATAGATATCAGATTCAAGGACCAACGAAAAACCGATAACCATCGCACTTTCTTGGAGGCACTTTTTTTTTGGTTTTTTTTTTCTTTTTTTTTTTTGTGACGACACATGTACAAAGTTCACTTAAAAGTGATGGTTTTGTCGAATAGGCAAACCATTAACTCTTTACGAATGTTCATTTAGTAATTAATGTATTCTAAAGAAATTAACAAAGATAATGTGGCGTGTACTCGACAAATATTAACATTAATGCGATTGATGGCATTGTGCCTTTGTTTCAAATAAATTTAAGATTACGAATCACATAGTTTTTATTTTTTAATAAAATGATTTTATATAACCGAGAAATTTTAAGACGAATACTGTAGGGATATTTTTAAAGACCTTTTTCTTATAAAATATAAACGATATATATAAACGATATATATAGACTAAGCTAATAAGATGCGCATTTAACAAAAGCTTACAATTTTGTAAGACATCGGCCGCATGATTGACCCTTTGTATAAAGGATGGGTCTTCGCTATTGTCACTCTCCTGTTTGGCCACGAGTATAACTCTATTGGCCAGTCTAGCGATGGCGGAGGTATTGTCAACCATTTTCTGCTGATGGCTTTTCGCGATAGCGTCCTCGCAAAGTATCGTGTGCTTCTTCATTTGTTCCTCCGAGGCTTTGATGAAATCGGCGCTGTCGGTGGCCTCGTCGCAAAGGCCCCTCGCCCGTTGTATGGTTTCGGCGTATTGCTGGCGCAGGTTCTCGAAGTGCTCGTCGGCTGCTTTGCTCTCTGGATACGTCATTCGGATGCGACCGGCGCTAATCAGCTGAGGCGTCAGAGACTCCAACTGAGAAGCAGTTGCTGTGAGAGACTCGGCCAGTTTCTTGTTCCCTCCGCTACCTAAATAATTTAATGCCTTTGAATTACCTTTGAATTACCAGGCATTTTTTTTCCATTACGTGCCTAACGATGCCTTCATTGATCTTTTTGAGCCTTTTCCCTTTATTAAAGTAATTATCGATTTTTTGTTTTGTTTTGTTTTTTTGTTTTGTTTATTTAGTTATTTATTTAGTTATTTAGTGATTTATGTATTTTTTTATTATTTTTTTTTTATTATTATTTACGATACACGTAGAAATGGCCTTAAACTGAAATAAAGAGATTGTTCTAGTTTTATTACGTATAAGCAAGCTTAGCGGGTAAAAGAAATTTAATCGAAAAGCTCTTAACGATGATAATAAAGACCAGGCGTTAAAGGATAATTGGACCCACCGCCGGCGGCTACCATCCTGGCTGTCTTAGCGGCCCTGTTAGAAAAGTTCTGCAGCATCAAGGTCTTGTCATTGAAGTTTTGCTCGCGCCCCGGCATCCCTTCCGGGGCCAGCACGGCCTCGGTAAATTGCTTCAGAGGCGTGGTGATGTCAATGAAATCTTCGACCACGCGTGACACGACTGCCTGCTGTATTTTATTTTTCAGCTCCTGAAGCTTCTGTGAGAGCTTGCGTGCAATTTCTTGGGCCCGAGGGCTATTGCCCTCGCCTCGGGCGCACAGGTCGCCAAGTTGATGCGACAAGTTATCCACTTCGTCGCACAGTTGCAGTATCTCGGCCTTGTGTATGCCAGGCAGACCTTCAGCGACCTGCAGACATTGGGGTTCGTTGAAATTATTTTTAAAACAATTTTTTGCGATACAGCTTTTTTTTTAAAGCCAATTTCAAACCTAGCCAATAAGAATAATATTGCCTGACAAAAGTAATTTATAATGATGCCGAGATATTATACAAGTGATATTTACAATGAATGGGATTCCTCGTGTACTTAAGTCGTACAGATAAATTAAAATTTAGGAAATGAATAATTCGTATGTCCCTTACACCTTACAGCTTTCATAGAGTTTTAACGATAAATTTACACGAGCATTTTTAACACGAGAATTTTGATATATATATATATATATATATATTTATAATAAATTTGAAAGACCATTGAACCCTTTATTACCGGCACAAATTTTATAAAATACCTAAGCTTTACGTTGCCTATAACATTCTGATTCTGTATACAAAGTCTCAAGTAAAAAATTAAACAAAGTAACAACTTTTTTTCCTTTTTTTCATTTGACGAGCGTTCCGTACGCCAATAATGAAGCTTCATTTAAAAATTAGGTCTACGGGCTGACGTTAATGATGAATTACCTTTTTCCCCTCGTGGATAATCAAAGCGATGGCCTTTTGGCCGAGTCCCTTATCGTCATGATGGGGATTTAGTAGCCATTTATTAGCTTGTTCGAGCCTACCGGAGACTGTGTGAGCAGTTTGCACGATGCCGGATTTGTCAGCCGCGACAATCGCCGATGAGATGCTCGATCGAAGCTCGTTTACTTTCTCCTTAATACCACGTGCTAAGGCTTCTCCTTGAGCCGACGTTCCTAAATCCACGGCGAACAATGGTAAACTTAATTCTGTATTCTTTTAGACAATTATTATTATTATTATTCAGCGTGCCTTCCTTTCACGCGGATCATTTATTTTTATTGAAAGTATATTTTAAAAATTTTTTGGTAAACTTTTAAACTCCAAACGTGAATTATTCTTTTAAAAATTACCGTTTATTATAAAGCGTATGTCCTTGCGATTTTTGTGTAACCTTTTCGTACTCAATCGGCTGACATACGATAATTTTTGTAAGCAAGTCGCAATTATTTAAGTAAGAATTGGCGTTTTACCGAGCTCATTGATTCAATTGGATGGATTTGCCGAACACGGCATACAGTGAGAATAATAAAAACCTTTGTCATTCTGGCGCAGTTCGCATAAAGCGTCCGTCATTGTGGTCAATTGGGAGGATAGCTTTGAGATTGGATCGGCTTGAGAAGGTGGCAAATATCGATCGGCCAATCGTCCGGCCTGTTCAATTATCTGCCGTAGACTCTTCTCGCCCACGCCTCCCCTCAGTGCATTGCCATTGTCCAGCCAATCGAAAGCGGGTTTCACGCGCGACTCTATTGCACTCTGGGCCTTTTTCAATACCTATAAATCAATATTTAAAGGCTTAGGCCTGCCTTGACGATTATTCAACGAGGCCCCCTTTCATTTAATATTATTTAATATTTTACCGTCAATTGATCGGCGTCCCATTCGTCCTCGTCGTACGTCGTCAGTTGGAGTACGCGAATAATTTCATTTATCTCTTCAGACATTCTACCGGACAAGTAATTACGATTCTCCGCGGCCTCCTCGGCACCTTTGCCACCACTCGAAATTATATGAATGAAGATTTTCATTGAGCATATTAGAATCGGCGCCAGTGTTTTTACCTACATTGACAACCAATGGAATACAATTATTTACAATTTTATTTACATGCAAATAATATTTAATATTATTTTATTGGTAATAATTATTCAATAATTATAACTTATGGTTTACGTAAAGATATTCATATACAGTATATATTTTATCTTACAGTGCATAGAATGCAAGTGGTGCCAGTATAGTAGCCAATCAAATATAGTATGATTATTGTAACCTGTTTGTTGGCAGTTTTACCCTGTCCAGTTATCACATTGATCGTTAGGAATTAAATGTGTGCCTTAATTAACTCTACTTTCCCTATATTATTTGTAATATCAATACACTGTAATTTAATTGCCATAACAATTCATGCCTTTGAACGGATAACATGTAATTAATAATTGTTTTAGAAAGATGGGGGGAGGGTAAAAAACGTGTGCGTATGGTATGTATTAAAAAAAAAAAAACGGAATGAATTGAATATTATATACACGTATACGTGGTGTATAATATCGCGAGAACGCCTCTCTGGCAAGAACCGTATGGGCTACGAAATGAGATAGGACGAAGAGTAAAGAGGCCTTTTACTCGAGATCTTTTTCTTACCGGAAAATCTGCTGTTCGCAGGAGTATTTTCCGACGATAAAATAACAGCAAATGTAGCATGTCGACTTATTGTCAAGAGGTAAGTTTCTTGCCTCTTTCCGATACATATGAACGTATGATAAAATCTCGAAAAATATAAGAATTAAATCAATCAAATGCTAGTCAGGATGGCTGAATCTGGACTATGAGAATGTGTAAGAGCAACACGCCCAAGTGGGATGTAGCCGTAAAAACATTAAATTTTCAAAAGCAACTGTGAGTACGCACAAATTAATAAATTCTCAAGAATTTTCATCGTTCGGACAGTGAATGTATCGGCGAGTTAATGTATAATAAAAACGTAGAGGGTAAAAAAAAAAAAAGATAAATGCAAGAAAAATGAAGTCAGAATTTTTTCCACCCCGATGGTAGAAGGCGATACCAGTTTCTTGAATAAAAGATAACCGTTGAAAAAAAAAAAGGAAAAGAAAAGAAAAGATTTATTTTAAAAATACAGAATACGTACACCATCGATAAATAATAACGTAAATAAATAAATAAATATATATATGTATGATAAAAGATGCATTGCTATTGTAGCAATGTTTGACTAAACAGCCGACACGTTCACTTTGGCTTCTTATTATAAATTTATTTAAAAGCATAATGAAATTATAAAATCTTTTATTGAGAATGGTAATTTGTTTCGAGTTACCGACGTGACTATCGTGACGTGATTATCATGTAATAAGAATTTACCTGATCCAAACATCTAATCAAGATTTCCCGATGTACTTGGTGAGTTAATTCCTTTTCTCGAGCGCTTACTTCTCTAGATACTTTACTGAGGCAAGGACTTAAATTCTTTAAGAAATGTACTAGATCCTCCATCGTTTCGATTACTTCAGCTACTGCCAAGTAGTCAAGGACCCGCTTACACTCTCGGATAATTTTACGAACTTCACTTTCGTCAAAACACAATAACAATGAGCTGGTACCTTGTAGTATGCCACGAGAGCCTTCTATTAATTTTTTCCTAAAAGTAGAATGATATATGTTTTGAAAATAATTGATCTGATAAAAATAAGTCGTTTTTATTTCTCGTTTTTATTCAATTAGTGTAACAAATTATTTTAAAATCAACTCTTGCTGCTAGGTGGTCTCAAATACTTATTGTCAGCAGTTTCAGTGTCTTGTATACATTTCATCATCATATATATATATATATTATCTCCTTTGGATTTTTTAAAAATTAACGTTTTATTTTATTTAATAACCACATTGATATTAATTTAGGCAAAATCATATTTCTCAAAAATCCAATGTGAACTTTATTTAAATGTAAGATGCTATATTTAGTTTTAAATTAATTATTAACAATAATTTTCATTTAATGTGTCAATAGAAAATTGTTTATATTTTTATTTTTCACGAAAGATAAAATGACGCAGTGACTAATAGACTTTTCATATTTTCTACTCTGTATAAAGTTTTCTAAAATATTACCTTTTTTATTATTAAACACCTGTTATTAAATTCTATGGATTTATAACGCATAGTTAGTTATAAATGTATAAACGTGCAATGTATATTCATTATACACGCATTGTCTTTATATCTTGAGCTCGACTATACAATAAGTTTATTTATATTTTTTTAAAGCATTCAATCATGTGTATTTTCTCGAGTTCAATTTATTAATAAATTTGGTTATATATATATATATATAAAAAGTAGTATAAAAAATTTTGCACGCCTTCTAACAATGTCATGCAAAATCCGGAATTAACTGTTAAGTAAAATAAATATCCTGAATTAGGTGTAAAAAAAAAAAAAAAAAAAAAAAAAAAAATGAATGTTAAAAATGAAAAACAATTTTTAGACGAAAGCTTTAGTATCAAAGCATTAATAACTATTTAATTTTACTTATAAACATACCTGTATGACATTCTACACGAATAAGTAGTAGTAGTTATACTATATGTGTAGAAGTGATATAAATATAAAATAATAAATTCAATTAAAATTAAAGAAATTTTGTATGTAGTTGTGTTTTTACTGTAAATAGGAGCAGCGAATTTATTCAATGTATTTAATTCAATTCAATTTAAGTATACATCAATTATAATATTGAATTAAAGACCTGCCGCCACATTACATGTAAATGAACCTTTATATTTATCAATTTTACCTAGCTGAACTGGAGTATGGATCATTTTTCAACATTACGGAAGCCTCTTCTAACAGGTGAGAGGCACCTTCGACGCGTTTCAATGAACTTGGCATGTCTTGTTTGAGCAAGGCGTCATCTGATGAATTAATTGTCTCTTTACCGACCTAGATAGAGTAACAATTAATTAAACCCAACGTTTTTTAATTTTATCTAAAGTAAGTTATGAATACGTATTAAATAATTAATACCTTCACAAGATTAGCGACCGCCATACTGACGGCCTTGACGGGTCTTTCCAAATCTGGCATAGCGTTCCCATCTTCAGCTTCTTCATGTAATATCACCAATCTCGATACCTAAAATTCATACGACATGATGACATTAATATATTTCATCTCATACTTTATATTTTTTTTTACATATATTACGTTTACGTTTGAACTATCAAACATTTATATTATTTATATTACCTTTAGAAATTATGTGGGATTTTTATAGCAAAATTTGATATTAAGCGCACTCAACTAACTGATCATTTATTATCAAAAGTGTTTTTTTTTTCTAAGCATGATTATTAGAAAAAGTTTTTTTTTTTTTTTTTTTTTTTTTTTTTTTTGTAAGATATTGTTTGTATTTCGCGAAATTATATTTTTAATATTTTTATTATATTAAAATTAATGACTAAACCACTATTATTCAATAAAGGTTTATTCAAAATGATTTTTAAATGCAAAATAATTATAAAGGTGAATTTTAATCTCCTTTTCATATTACTGCGATTGAAATATCACGAATGTCTCTCATAATACATTTATGAAATATTAAACAATATTACATTCATTTAAAATGAACGTCTTTCGCAAATAGAAAGTATTTATTTGTCAAATACTTATGTACATAAAGAATTATGAAAAAAAAAATTCAATTTTTTTATTAATATACATTTACTATTTTATTTATTATTTATTTATTATTATTTATTTATTTATTTATTATTTTATCCAGACGAAAATTTAGTTTATATTTAAAATTCAAGTGTACGTGTAGCCTTCTTGCTAACAAACTGAGTTATAAAAAATATCAAACAGCAGAGAGTACACAAGAGTTTTTATAATTATATCATTTGGAAACTGTCTGTATTATTAAGATTAGTTTTAGCTAGGGCTGCATAGAATTTACGGTTGATCTTTTATTGAGTATAAACGTAAGCTGTATTATTTCGAAAAATTTCGAAAAAAAACTTTTGCAATTATTTATTGAAAAAACGACCTCCTCTGAAATTATTTGAATTGAATATTATGACACATAAGGGATGAATAATAACTGAAAAACGAGTGTGTACAGAGCGATTGTACGTATAATGACCCATGATGGTGTGTAAGGCGATTTTGTACATTATCAGCAATTAAAAATGCCCGGCTGACAAGATATAATAAATAAATGGTAAAAAAAAAAAAAAAAAAAAGAAAGAAATTGCTTTTCTGTAGCAGAAATTATTTTCCGGATTTGTATAAGTGCTTGTCACGTATAGGTAAAGACGTAGACAGGAATGCTTATCGTTGAGAATTTTTCTGGAGTACGTTAACCTGTGACAGTAGATCGTAGCCGAAGATTCCAAATCTGTAAAAATTCATTCGTAATATCCTAAAAGCAAGGCTACATAAAATAAATATAATATTATAGAACGAGGAGACCTTCCGAAGCTATAATTGTAACATTTCTAGAAAAAGGTATTCATTCCATATGTACTCTATTGACTTCAAAATACTAATATGATTAAATCTATTTCTACATTCAAAATTATAAAATTCAACTTTCCAATATATATATATATATATATATATTTCTAAAGCAATATTGTATACAAAAATTTACAAAAACATTTATTTTCGTCGCTTTATAAACGATATACGCGTTCAATATCGATTTATTATAACGAAACAACTTGATTCAAAATTAAAATTAAAATCTGAAAACTCCTATCGATTTTTTTTACAAATTTTTTAAACAGATTATGCATCACATTTATTATTGTAATAAAATTTGTGAAAATAGAGAAAGATAAAAAATGTTGGGAATTAAATGTCAAGTATTTATTAAATGTGTGACTAAAAAAAGAAATCGAGAGAAGAGTAAATGTATGTATGTATGTATGTATGTATGTATGTATGTATGGAAATGTGTGTACCAAGAGAGTTATAAAGATATAAAAAATCAAAAGAAAATATATGTATGACAAAAATGATTTATGTATAATTTTGAGTGAACGTACGTATGTAAGACACTTTGACTCATATGGTCATTTATTTGATAAAGAGAATAGGAAAAAAATTCAATTACACGCTTACGTTTATTATTAGAATATATTTTTCATCAAAAGTATGTTTAAAAATATCTTGATTTATATATTTAGATGCGATGCAGGTATAATCTAGATTTAATAGAGATTTTATTTCAAATGACTTTAAAACTCTGTTTCCAATTCTACAAAGTAAGTATTCTAAATACAAAGCACATTTGTATTTGTAAAAATTTGCTCTTTTGAAAAAATTATTTAATATATTCAATGTATATATAGTTAATGATGAAATTTTTAAAGACACGTTCAACGTACGTAGTTTTTAATTATAATTAATATTGAATTTCTCATTTGTTTCATTTTAATTAATTATTTTTATTAAAATATATATTATTATTTCGAAGATTTTATAAAGATTTAGAATTTTTTAATTGTCCTGTTCAAGAAGAGTAAATTACTTTTTATTTTTAATATTAACTTGCCATCGTCAGAAAACTAAAAATTTTTTTTAAAAAAAAAAAAAAATTATGCTCGAGAATTCGTGTACATATAATTAATATCTTATTTTACAATAATATTAAATGTATTTTTTATTTAATGCGCGCAATATATATATATATTATTACATAATTATTATATGAATTTTAATGAAAAGCTATTCTTTTTAGGAATAGTTAATGATCAGAGAATATGTATAAAACTATTGATAAGGAATGAATGCAATATGAATTTAATAAACTATTTTACTGATCCTTCGGCATACAATGATATTCATTATAATTTTTTGAACATAATATTTATTAAAAAAAAAAAAAAAAAAAACAATTGTTCAAGGCACGCATAGCGCATGAAGTAGTCTTTTTTTTTTATTCACTATTGCCAAATGTATACATATACGTACGTGTAAACGGATAGAGCAAACGCAATATTTAAATGTTGAACAATATTATTAATTTTCTGGAGAAAAATTATTTGTAATTACTTATTTAATGTGTATTAAAAACATATTATTACGATTAATATATATATTTCATTGACGTGTAGAAATGATAATTTCTAAAATTTCTATTAAATAATGGACAAGCAAAGCAATACATACATACGCGTCTACTTTAGAATTTTCATTAGCCATTACGCATAGTGTTTGCGACAAATGGTTGGTTTCTTGTAACATTTACGAACTAGCCTTATATACATTTATTTTGACGTATAATAGTATTGAGATTTGCTTCTACTTTTATTTAAACTTTACAGACAATTTAAAAAGTTTTAGCAAAAAATAGAGAAACATTTAATCGAATAATTAGATATATATAGATATAAATTTTAAATTAGAATAAATTTTATTAAATTTTATTAATGGGTTTACTTAATAAACAACGTAATTGTCTAAATATCTCATGTTTCTTGGAGGTCCAATGAGACTTTGTCGATATATTATTAATTCATTGAATTGATAATTGAATATGTTAAGAAACGATTGAAAATTAAGACTCATTAGTACATATAATTTAATAATTTAATAATTGCCGCTTATCTATCTGATATTCTTAGAGAAGATCTAATTTTATTTTTTTTATATTTGAGCAATGCCTGACCTTTTGTCGAGGTTTCTTAGAATACGCAATCAGAACTATAATACTCTTGACATAGATTAACCCAGTGTTAATTTTAAAGTATAGCGCGCTTCTCAAAAATAGTCTTTCATTGCACGGCCTATGGCACGTACATATTAAATTACCAACAATGATCTACAAGTATTAAATATTAACTATTAATGTGACAAAACATTAGCAAAATAACTAATATAAATTTGTAAGAATAAAAAAAATACACGAGGAAAAATGTTTAGAATGTAAATTATTATTCAATTTGTTATTCGATCCAATGATTTTTTGATGTCCGTTGCCTTTCTCGTATACCAGCCAAACTTACCACTAACACACGAATGGCTAATACACCCTGTATGATTTCGTTCTAATTAAACAAAGGGGGGGGGGGAGATTATTAATGGCGTTTCGTGGCGTATACAATTGTACATTTATGGAAGATCGAATCCGAACGGGAGTATGATAGTTAAAGAGAGACTGGTCGGTATTGTAAATAAATCAGGTGGGCGCGATCTCGGATGGAAGTTTGAAGGCCGGCTTACATCTATTAGATAGAGATCGTGCGTGCATAAAATAAAAAAAAAAGAAAAAAAATGAAGTAAAAAAGCGTTAGTCAAAGAGAAAGTCTCGCTCGTTCCCTCTTCTCTCATTATATATTCATGTATATGCGCGTACATACAAATTCGTAACCGAGTAAACCCACATTGGCCAGCGCATTGTGTAATCGGTTCTTTGGCTTCTACAATGCCTCTCCCTCTCTCGCTCTCTCGCTCTCTCAAACACACATGTACAGATGTGCGTGCGCGAGCCCATACCACTCACTCTGTCTTACAGATTTGAAAATTCACAGCTACGAGAATCCAAGGTGTCCTATTTTAACCCCATGTATTTTTAGAGCCACCGCGTTCTCACTCATAATTACAGAATTTTCAAACTAGACGGCTTGGTCGAAGGCGGGTGTGGCCCTTTCGGAAGTCTAGATCTTTCACCACTCATCGTAGATCTTTCATCGTAGATTCGCATGATCGTGTTGTGTTGGGTAATCGTCAAACATTAACCCCGTGATCTTGGTCGTTCCTTTTTTTATTTTTTTTTTTTTTCCCCTTTTATTCCCTCGCAGCAAAGGCATGCACAAAAAACTTCGTCCCTGACAAATCCCCTCCCCCCTCCCCCCATTCCCCCGCCCGCGCAATTGCAAAAGCCGTAAGCCGCTGAATCGCACTTTGTCAAATGCAGTTGCGTCAATTGGATTTTAATGAAATATTGCGAAATGTTACGCGGTGTCGTTGGCTTTCTTAGTCGAATAACCATTTTTAGACGCGATATAAAGAGAGTCATCCTGAGCGCCCTGCCATACTATTATTATTGTTATTATTGTTATGGTTATTATTGTTATTGTTGTTGTTATTGTTATCATTATCATTATCATTATCGTTATCATTATTGTTATTGTTATTATTATCGTCATCATCATCATCATCATCATCATCATCATCATCATCGCCATCATCATCGTCATCGTCATCATTATTTTATTTCCTTGGTCAAGTCATTGTTATCGTATATAACATTAAGGATGCAAGATCGACAGTAAAGCGTATCGAGTGTTCGATCATTGATTCGAGCAGTAGAGTATCACTGCAGCAACCGGAATAGTTATCAGTGTAGCGGCGGTAACATTATCGTAATCGTAATAGGGTTAATAATAGTAGCATTAATTAAATAAAGCGACATTAATAGTGGCATTGGTGGCAGTGGCAATATTAATACAAGAAACGATAGAAAGAGCGCCGTCATTCGGTATTACTTTGTTATTGAATTGAGTGCTTGACTTGACAGAGCGAGGGCATGATGTCACCCTCACACATGCATATCTAATGAACAGCATAGGTTATTATTTAGTCGGAGATAGATAAACTCGGAAAAGTATTGGGCGAGTATGGTTAAGGTCGGGTTAATGGGATCTTCGGGCGAATGCGGGAGGAGTCTCCTCTACTAAAAATTGCATACGCTGCCAATTCAATTAAAGGGCTGGTCGCACGGTTCATCTTTCCCCTCCCCCCCCCCTCCGCCCCTCAACCGGCCGCTCTTTTAAACAATCATCGTCACGGCCTTTCGCGCCCATGCCCATGCAGTCAGACATGCCCGCGTGCACGTAGAGATGCATATATATATATATATATGTACGCATACAGAGAGAGAGAGAGAGAGAGAGAGAATGCGAGGGAGTGATAAGGAGACAGGCAGAGACAGAGAGAGAGAGAGAGAGAGACAGGGAGAGAGACAGAGAAGACAGATCCAGCTAGCTTTTTTCGCTGAGCGGTCATCCTTACTGACGGCTGGCGTAAACAGAAGCGTGTGCAGCACCGCGTTATAGCCACGAAGGCGTGCGCAATATCGAAAACCGCCGAGGAGTATCGAACCCTTGGGCCCACCGCAGACTCAGATGCTTGTTAATTTTTGGCATTAATTACCTGTTGGGCAACAGGATCGAGGATGCTCTCGATGGTTTTCGTGTGAAAGACCGGCATTTTTCCAGTACTCCGATCCAAGCAGTGTCCTGGTCAACTGGGCTGATTGGGAGTGATTGGGGGGGGAGAGGCTCTCGGGCGACTTCGTCGACGTAACGCAAATTAATAATAACGAATAATAACGAATAATAACGAATAATAAATAAGATTTGCCAGCTAAGAGAAGTGACGGAAGTTACGAGAGTGGCAGCAAGTGCGCACAACGATGACGTTTCTAGGGACGGGGACTCTCCGAGTCCAAGCCAAACGTCCACGGAGCTCGGCGAGCGAACATCAACTGCTTCCAGACCTTGTGTATTACTGTACATTCTGTCTCTCGTAGAGCGATAGCAGTGTGTGGGTCTCGCGTTCGGCTCTCGGCACGTGCAACCCGTCCGTTCTATGCCTCTACGTCCGTCCGTCCGTCCGTGCCTGTATATACATATACATATATATATATATATATAAATAAATGCGCGCGCACGCGAATCCCGCATAAGTTCACACGAGCGGCTGCCCCTCGAACTGTGTGGGTGCGCGATTACGGGAGTCAGGGGGAGTCAGGGGGAGGAGAATGAGGAGTAGGGAGGAGGACGGGGAGGGAGGGAGGCCGAGTGTCGCGTTGAGCCGCCTCTTCGAAGCTCACTTGCTCACTCGCGAGGCAGATCTTCGTCAACGGTATTCGTCGAAGAGGGGAAAATCGGTGACTCTGTGCGAGCGTAGTACGCAGACAACGACTGTCGCGACAGGACGGCCGCCAAACGAATCAGTAGCACCAGCAGCAGCAGCCGGACCTCTACGTTACACGATCCGCGACCCGCCGCCGCCGCCGCCGCCGCCGCCGCCGCACACACTCTCGCCCATCACCTCGTGACGACACGAGACTTTATATCTTTTATTATTTTTTTTTTTATTTTTTATTTATTTTTTTTTTTTTTTTGTATTTAATATCGCGCGTCGTCACGCGTAGAAAACCTTCTGGACCTTTATATATTATATACTCTTTAGTGAATCGAGGAGCCCCCTCGGCAGCATCGTCGAGCGCTGCTTCGGTCCATTCCCGGCTTCGGCCTCACCCCCCCCCCCTTCGCTCGCTTGCAAATACATTTTTACAGATCCCCCCCCTCGCCCCCTGCCGCAATTAGCCGGGCGGCTCTTGCGTTTTATTCGAAAATAAACGCCCTAGTAAGATGTACTCGGCTTATAAACGAGACTCTATGGCTCTCTGCTGTAGCTTATCGGACCGCGTTTCGCGTAACGTGCGCCAAATCTTCGTTCTTTCTTATTCACGGGGCCCATCATTCGCTCTTTAAATTATTCTGTCTTTCTCTGTCTCTTTCTCTTTCTCTTCTCTTCTCTTCTCTTCTCTTCTTTTCTTTTCTTCCCCCCAATTCAGTCTCGATTGCCATTACGCCGAGGCGAATGCTTTATGACTCTTATGATGCAAATATTTATATACAATGCAAAATCTTGTGATGCAAATATTTATCAAAAGTTAACGTGAGAAAGTAAAAGTTTTTAAAAATTCATCGTTAAGATTGTAGCTGCGATCGACCGGTTCGAGCCTATTTAACGTATACATACATACATCCATCCATCCATACATAGCCCATTCTTTTATATAAACAAAAACCTGACAGTACAATCGACGGTATAATTTCATTGTAATTTAGCATTATTACAATAATAATTCGTAATGTAAGCGAAGGCAATGTTTTTTTTTTTTGGTTACAAAAATATATATCAAAGATATTCGTTTTTTTTTAATTAGATTGTTCGTAAGCGGCAATGAAGAAGCTATTTCCATTCATAGCGTTCGTCTAGCCGTTAATAATAACTATATCTTTAGTCTTGCACAATTCCATAATCTTACGTATCATTATTAAAAGAATATGCCTGCCTTCTCTACAATTCCGAATACTTTCCTTCAAAAATTTTTATTCTTTACATAGTATAGAAAGAATATATTATAATACAGATAGATAATAACAACAATTTCACGCTTAACTTTAATTTTATGTGAAATTAAATTTTTTTAATATTCTTACAAGCTAGGATCACGCGCCCATTATGTAAATTATTATTAAATGGTTTTCAATACTATGATTATATTACTAAAATAATTCAATTATATTTAACGGCATGTGACCATACGTTTTTTTATATTATTAATAAATCATAGCAATATAAATGAATATAATTTCAACTCATGATTTCTCAATAATTATAGTACATTTCAGTATTTATTTTTAGCGTGCTAAAATTGTTAACGATATCGTAATTAATAACTTTATATATTCCTAATGTTTTCTTACTTTTGTGGTATTATTATAAACTTTGATCGCAACTACGAATCCGCAACCAAATTAATATCGCCGTATAATTCCAATTTCATATTTTAAAGATATTTTATTTTTAGTTTAATAATTATTACATTAACAGTTACCTATAATAAGTGACCGTTTATTCGCAAAAATTGTTAGGTTCCAATTAATATTCTATACGGATAAAATATAAATATATAATTAAGTATTAATTTATCTTACGCGTTCGATATATTTCATTTAATTTAAAAAAAAAATAAAGTTTTGTTTAGTATTTCTTGTAAGAGTTTTTTTTTCACTCTTAATGTGAATAGATTTAATAAATTGCAAATCATTTAAGAACGTATATTTCATATGCGAAGGATAATTATAATTATATATATATTTTATGACTATAATTATTCAGAATAGTATTAACAGCCCGAAATTAATCTTAAAATTATTAAATAATAATTTGTCACGGATGCGTTAGCTAAGCGTTTCCCGTAAATAAAATAGCATTTTCGTCAATATAAAAATCATTTAAATTAATCAATTGATCTTTTAATTACATTGCTAATTTCGAAAGTCCCCATATATTATTTTTGTTATTTTGCGTTGTATTCTATTCAAGGGCTTTATACGTATATTTTTAGGCACATGTAAACTATCATCATGTGCCTCGCAATCATGTTAAATGTGTTAAATATGTTAAATATGTTAAATAAGCCCAGCTTTAATAATAATTAATTAATAATAAATATGTATGTATATATATATGTATATATGTATATGTATGTATATAGCTTGGCGTATTTAATGTTTTTAAATCTAGAGAATGCATTAGGGATAAGATAGAAAGTAACTGCAGACAATGTTACTGTACATGTACTAGAGTACATTAATTTGTAACTAAACTATTTGGTAACACTGGCGGAATACTCCGATTAAATCTTTTGTACAGACTTTACTGTATTGCACTGATACGATGTTTGTTGTATGCCGCTTTCAGAATCCTTGACGTGACGAGTCCGGCGAGGTAGTGTAGTGGTGATATCTTTTTCTACAGATGTACACGTTGTGTTAATGGCCTCGTACAAACTTGACATTTCGATATTTGATTAATAATTATCGATCGTATGATGTCGTCCAAGGGAATTTATTGAATTAATACACGTAAGGAATAAAGAACATATATTTAATCGGCAATTCGTGAATACACAAGTGCTTTGAATTATATTTATTATTATGTGGCATTAAGAGAGAGAGAGAGAGAGAGAGAGAGAGAGAAAAGAGAGACAATGCTTTAATACACGTCTACGTCTCATCGCATTTGTCTTACGTGGCTTATAATAAAATTAAAGCACTTCCGAGGAATTCCATAATTTATGTGATTTCCAAGTCAGTGGAATATACTATGTAGATACGATACATTGTGCACTCGATTGCCTGAGCATTCATATGGATTACATTCTTTGTCGCTTTCTTTCCTTTTTTCTCATTACTTTTTTTTCTTTTTTTTTCTTCTTTTTTTTCTTCTTTTCATCTATTTTCCTATACATGTCGTTTACGTAACCTAAAATTATAATTATAGATGGTAGTCGGTGCTTAAACAAAGTAATAATTTAATATTATTAATATTTGTTCAACGAAATTATTATTAATAATAATAATAATAATAAAAAAAAAAAATTTAATCGATTCATTATTTTTATCGTCAACGATCACTTTTCGTTTTTCTATAAATCACAACATTGAAATTGTCGTTTTTCAACTTTTTTTCAAATTATAAAATTTTATTTAAGCGCGATTCCGTTAACATAATAAACCTTAATGCCATATTAGTAATTAATTACTAATGTAATATCTATTGAATGTATTATATTAAATTTAAAGAGTCATTTTTATTTGATAAGTATTCAATGTTCAATATTACAGTTAACAATATTAAAGCATAAACAATTTATATGATTTATCTTGAATTAACATGCAGATATATTTAATTGTACGAATTACTGAGTTTTTAAATTAAACAATTATTTAATGTAGTATGAAATACATCTGCCTTGTTCTTCTTTTAATAAAAGAAAATTTATAGAATACATTTAGTACACGTTAAAGTTAATTTTTTTTTTTTTTTTTTGTTTGTTATTGCAAGTTATTGATTATATAAATATAATCTATTTTTTATCTTATTTATTTTTTATGTAAAAGTGTATGTACTAAATATGCCTTTCTTTTATTATACAGATGCATTTGTGTCAAGCTACAATTCAATAGTTATGATTAATTTTTGATCAGTTTTTGATTTAATTTCTTCGACAATAGCTCTTTAAATAATTCAAAAATGCTCAAATTCTGATCATATTTGTAAAAAATATTTTTAAAAACTTTTATTAGATTATTTTGGCGATATTTTGAAAATAGATCAAAATTATTGTAGTTTATTTCATTAACCAATGGTGAGGAAACGTGTAAAGCGAAAGGCAGCTGCAATAAGCAGTGCAAGTGCCTCTGGAGTTTTGGAAAATATTAAAAAAAATTCTTCTCAAGTGTATAATAGTCAAGATCCACTTGATGTCAAAACACTAATACCCGAACATGGAATGACTTGCAATGATTTACTTTTAGAAGAAAATAATCAGCCCATCTCGCATAATCTTACAAGTGAAAAGTTGACTATGGTATTTGATAATAAAAGAGTTATAGATTTGTGTTGTTGATTTTATAATTATTCAATAATTGCACATTTGTTTTGTATATTTTTTTAATGCTTAAGTGAATGTAGTGCTAGATTTAGTTAACTTTAATTCAGATACTTTAATTTCTTATGCCTTGGAGCTATTCTATATTTTGAATTTTATTCCACATCATATTTTTTATATTAAAATTTTATAATTATTTTATATTTCATATACATCTTGTTAATTATTCACCTAACTCTTAATTATTATTGCCAATGTTACGCCTAAGATTTTAATTATTATTAATTTTTAAAATTATTTTCATTTATTATATTTTGCTAAAATAATTGATTACAAATATTTTTTTATTAGAAATTTTCAAAATAGTTGGATACATTCTGTAAATATTATTATAAAAGTATTTCAAAATCATTAAGTATTTATCAAATATCAGTCAATAGTGTGTATACTAATTATTTTTTAGTATTGGTATATTAAACACGAACATATATAATATGATAACGAATTACAATAAGAAAAAACTTTGATCCCTACTGACCCATGTATTTATATTGCTTTTTTTTTACTGATAACTAACTTGACTCCATAATAAACAGCGTAGAAACTATAAATATATGTTTGATAGTTGTGTTAATGTATTTGTAAGCCTAATGAATATCTCACATTATCAGTATAGAATCCAAACTCTGGAAAAAAATGGTGGACACAAGTGAATTTCCTACAAATGGGAGAAATTATCTTATTATTGACATGAATTTTCTCGATGTTGAAGTACAGTTACAAAAATATTTCTTTAAAAAAAAAAAACATAAGAAAAATGAAAGATTTAACCAGAAAAAATATATAATAATTTTGTAATGATAAATAGCTAAGGGTTTATATTAATTTGAAACCTATGAATAATCATTATTTATATTCCATATTATAATTATTTGATTGCAAGTTGTTTCTTTTTTTTTTTTTTAATTTTTTAAATAAGAATATGACTAATTTCAATTTTTCTTTTGATTTTAGACTGGCAATCTAGGAGCTATGATGTTGGGAAGTACAGGCACAACTCGTCGAACTAAAGATGTATCATCGACATCGACTAATGGTGCTCGACCAAAATCTATTTGTGAAGAGAATGATCAAACAAAATCAGCTTTATATAACGATATTGATCCCGATCATTTAACACTTTGGCAGCATCCTATAGTAACTTTGAATTATTTTATACAAGAACTACTTTATGATTGCCTTAGTTTTGCAAGAAAAACTTTACAATACAAAAGAACCGTATTTTGTACAGTATCTTTTATTATTTTATTTTTTGTATTGGGTAGACTTTCTGGACCACAACAACAGGTATATAAAATTATTATATATATATATATATATACGCGTGTATATATTTTGAATATACAAATATATAAATAATGTAAATAAACATTGTATTTCATCATACACATAATTTTAGATTTTTAAGGCTTGTGAAACTCAAGTTACGTGGTGGCTTTATTGGATAGGCTTGGGGGTTCTGTCAAGTGTCGGGCTTGGGACCGGATTACACACGTTTGTTTTATATCTCGGCCCTCATATAGCAGCAGTTACAATGGCAGCTTATGAATGTGGAGCTCTGAATTTTCCAGAGCCTCCTTATCCTGATCAAATTGTCTGTCCCACAACAATGGATTTGAATTGGACCGTAGGAATATTAAATATAATGAGAAAAGTGCGGGTCGAAGCAATGATGTGGGGAGCTGGAACAGCTCTTGGAGAATTGCCACCATATTTTATGGCCAGAGCCGCCCGTACTAGTAGACAAAGCAGTAAAGATCAAGAATTTGATCAAGGAGGAACTTAAAGAATTGGAAGCTCTTGAAGCCCTAGAGAGCGGAGAAAACATTTCGTTTGTTATGCGTGCAAAATTGGCCATGAAACACTTTGTTCAAAAGGCTGGATTTCTGGGTATCCTTGCTTGTGCATCGGTAAGTAAATAATATACGATTAGAATAACTTATAAGTATCACATAATCAATATTTTATAACTTGTATAATTTATAATTTTTATTATTATTATTATTATTATTATTATTATTATTATACCTTATGTAATGTCTTGTACTATTATGAATGTTTAAGATTAAGAATTATTATTAATTGAGTAAATAAATGAAGGGAAAATTATAAAATAAATTTCATTTTAATAATTAGATTCCGAATCCTTTGTTTGATCTTGCTGGATTGACTTGTGGTCATTATCTCATACCATTTTGGACATTTTTTGGCGCCACTCTTATTGGGAAGGCTATCATTAAAATGCATATACAGCAATTGGTTGTGATTATAGCGTTCAATGAGGAATTATTAGACAAAGCAATTAGTTTCTTGTCATATTTACCTATAGTAGGCACAAAGTTTCAAGCACCGTTAAAAAAATATTTAGTTGAGCAGAAACGAAAGCTCCACGACAAATCATCAGTTGTAAGTTAAATCATAAAAATAGAAATTGGAATATAGAAATTTATAACTTTTTAAAGGCCGTATAAATTATTTTTAATTTTTCTTCATCGATTGAGTCATTTACATACATGGATTTGGCCTAACCAAATGAATTATAAAATCAAATGATTTATGAATTTTGTGTAATATAAAATTAATTCATTATTTTGTTTTTTTTTTTTTTTTTTAGGAGACTTCAACAACAATTTCATGGTTATTTGATAAGTTTGTTATGCTTATGGTCTGCTATTTCTTAGTCACAATTATTCATGCGCTCGCGCGTAATCATCATCGGAGACGTACAAAATCATCTGCTGATTGACTAACATTGAAAGTAGATTGAATTACTATTCACTAAGCAAATTCTACAGGGCATGAGCCACCATGCACTAAAAGAAACATCGCAATAGCGGGGAAAAAGTTATCGAATATCCGTATCTTGATCTTGCCTCGATTTAAAAATAATTTTAATTAAACAAAATCCTCGAATCAAGCTGGTGCATTACAGAAGCATCAAATGTAATACTAAATAATATTCCAATAATTATTTTGCTTTCGACGCTATTTTTAAATAAGGGCCTTCGTAATTCTTTGTAATTATCCAAGTGCTTTTTGTGATTAAAGAATTTGCAGAAGCTGTTTGTTGAAACGAGGTTTAAGGTTGAACATTATTTGGATATAGCCTCTGGACCAGAAAATTTTATCTGCGTTATGCCTGATATGTGGATTATAGGAATCGAGCAAACGCTTCTTTACAGTTAAAATATTTTAAATGTAAATGTATTTTTTGGTGTATTCTATACGGATTAGAATCGTTTGTATCAATTTTATTCATATAGAAGCACAATAAAGAGCTTTTCTTTGCTAATGTGACGTGTTACGCGTGGGTTAGCTGATTACATTCCATAATCTCAAACAAAGCACGCGTAATGAAGTAATTTGCTTTAAAAAATAATAAAATATGTCAGCGAAGTTAATTCTTTAATATGTTATTATTATTATTATTAATCATATGTTATTTTTTCATGCCCTTAAATTAATCTTAAAAGGAGCATTTCATAATAAATGCAGTAATTGAGTTGATATTATTTTGTAAATTGTCTGGTTATGTACATTGATTATAAAATTCCTTTTCCTTTCGACAAATTTCTACACCTTTGCAAATATATATATATATATATAAATTTATTTCAATTTCACCAATTTTTTAATTTAATTTCTTCATATTTTAAAAAAATGTTCATAATAATCCAAACGTTAATGTTATAAATTACACTTTTTCAAAACATCGTGGAACCTGATAATTAAGGTCATAAATATAGGAAATTGTTAAAATGTTATTTTATGCGCAAATCTTGACTGATGTCATTTCTTTTCAATTCAATTTTATGATGATATGCATTTATAAAGTACAAATTAAATTTTTAACTTTTTAAATCAAAGTTGAATTTTTTTTTTATTAATAATTTCATTTGATTTATAGTATAATATATAAGTATAATAATGTATTTTTAAATATTTATCAATACTATCGAAGAAAATAAGTTACATTTTTTTTTTATAATTATAGAATGTTGAATATCTACATTATATCCACCGTAAGCAATTATTTTTATTTTCATTTTTCTGATTCATCTTTTTTCTTGGACTGCTGTTTAATTCTGTAATCTGATAATGCAGCTTTAATTGCATCTTCCGCAAGCACTGTGAAAACATATTTTTATTAATTTTTTATATCGATATGTATATAAATAAAATATACTTATATATACTTGAACAGTGGAGCTTGACAGGTGGGAGACTTAGTTCTTTAGCAATATCTGTATTTTTCAATTTCAAAGCTTCATCAACCTGCAACAATAAATTATGCATGTAATATAAAACTTTAGTTTTCTAATATAAAGTTAGAAACATTAGAAAATGTTATTGAAAATTAAAAAATGAATGTTAATATTTGTTTAAAATACAAACTTGCTTTAATTAGTAGTGTAAAAAGTTATTGTAAAAAGTAAATTGTAAATTTTATAAATAATTATAAGTATTGTCAATATCATTATTTTATATTTTACTCTATTTATTATTTATTATTATTATTTTGAAAGATCTGCATAAGTAGAAACATATATTTTCTCTTATCAACCCACTGTTTTTCCTTTCACCCATTCTGTTGCAAGTGAACTAGACGCAATGGCTGAACCACATCCAAAAGTTTTAAATTTGGCATCAATAATTTTGCCGTTATCATCAACTTTAATTTGAAGTTTCATAACATCTCCACATGCTGGTGCACCAACTAAACCTGTTCCTACATTTTTATCATTTTTATCAAGACTTCCAACGTTTCTAGGATTATCATAATGATCTAAAACCTAAAAGAAATAAATTTATATTGTCTTTTACGATGATGGTGATGATGATGATGATGATGATGATCATTATTATTATTATTACAAAGATTTCGAATAGGAAGATGATTTGTAAATAACATTGTTTCCATACATTGATAAAGTATTCTATTAATTTAATATTATGAAAAGTTGTGAAGAGGTATGGACATAAAAAAAAATTACAATCGGATGAATATACACAATATGTATAATAAAACATTTATTGCAACAAATTTATAATTGCATTTATTACTATAAAGTCAAAGTAAATTATTCGAATAATTAAAAGATCCATTATTATTTATCAGTATGTAAATTAATTAAAATACATGATATTTGGTAATTCAATGATTTGCCATATTTACCAACTCGTTGGATAAAATTGAAGGTTAGTGTGTCCAATGATTTTTACTCACTTTTGGATGGTAATTGAGCAACATGGTATTTGAAAAAACATTTTTTGTCGATTCAATTAATTTGGGTGGTAGAACGCGCCATAGAGCCATTGCACTATAAAATCACACACAGTATCCTTGACAAAATTTTCAATGAATATTTGCCAAACTGACTACACCAGTTTTGTAATTAGAGATCTGTTAATTTATTAAGAGGCTATACAGAATACAATTGCACGAGTGTGCAATATGATGCAACGAAAATAAAGATAAAATTTATAATAAGCAATTATAATGAGCACAAGGCAATTTTAGAAAATTTCGAAAGCTTTGTGTAGCAATTTATATAGCAATTTCCTTACGATTGACCATCAAGTAATCATTCTAGGCGTTCAATGCAAATGACAATAAATAAATTATAAGGAAATGATACGGATATTTCTAAATTACTTTCATCCTTCAATGTTACATTTTAAACATAAAAAAGTTGTGGAAATGTACGAGTGATATTTAACAGATGCGCTCGCGCGCGTACATTATGCAGAGAGAGAGAGGCGACCCGGGACCATTTAACAAACACATATTCATCCAAATAATCATGGAAATTTGTAGTAAATATTCCGACTCCTCCGGTAGAAATAAATTTTCAACATTTTTTTTTTTTTTCTTTTTTTTACCTTCTCCTATAATTATTTATTAATTTAATTTTATCATTTAGTTTATTTTTTAAACAACAACAAAATAAAGATCAGGTTTTTTTTAAGGAACTCGCAGCAAGACTTATATTTATATTTATATTTTTTTATAATCAAACACAATAACTTTAATTGCCATAATATGAAGTCTTGAACATTTGAAATATTTATTTATTTATTTATTTATTGTTGTTGTTGTTGTTGTTGTTGTTGTTGTTGTTTAATATCCGTCCTGTTGGATATTGATTGAGGAATTGACAATTCCCTAATTATCGTAATTATAAGAAGAAGAAGTATAGGATGCTTCCGGACACTTCCGGTACGGGTATTCCCGTTCTATTTTATAACCTCTGTCTGTTATTTTTTAAGAAATAGTAAATAGCATAATTTGCACGCAATAAATTCCAATGTATATTCATTGTCATTATTATTATTTTGAATAAATAATATTCATTTATAATATTATACGTATGCTAGTATGTCTTTTCAACTTCAAATAGTTGCTTTGTTAAACAATCATACGAAAAATTTATCAGAGTTAAAGCAATCTGTCATTAGACCATTATTGAATCGTAAGTATAGAGTAATTTAACACTACTATTATTTTATTATTTTTACCTTTACATTTATCTTATTTATCTTTTACGTATTAATTTTTTCAAACAAATACCTCGAAATATTATTTGTACAGGATTTTTTTTTTTTTTTTTTTTTTATACAAAAATAATGTTTTCTCTACCATTTTTATTATTTACAATACATTGGAAATATAGTATATAGATTTAAAAATATAATGTAATTTATTCTAGTTGCAGTAAAAGCTATCGAAGGAGAATTTATAGAAGAAGGAGCGTTGGAAATTATTGGTAAAAATTTCAATGTACCAGAGTCTCATATAGATGAATGGTATGCCGCCATTCTGATAATTATGAAATTATATTTACGTTCTAGTCCAGCTATAAAACCTACAGAGTTTAGGCAATGTTTACAAGAACTGAGGTAAGTATAATTTTTTTATTCCGCACTCGATGGAATTTTCTTAAATATATAAAAATGTACGTATGACTATATTTTTAGATTCACTCCCGAATGCATTCAAGACATATTTTCAGTTCTTACGGGACCAAAAAAACCAAATCTGATAAAAAGTTCCATAAACAAGGTTGAATTCTTTCCGCACTTAGTTGCTTGTAAGTGGAGGTTGGACATTATAGTTTCCTCAAAGTAAATATTTTTCAGTACAAATAAAACAACCTTACCAGCGACTTACATGTACATATACGCGTTAATAATTTAAAAATAATTTTGTCTTTAGTTTAATGTCAAAAATTTTTGAACCTCGTGTATTGTTAGAGTGGATATTAAGCGACGGTGAAAGTTATACATTTGAATTGACGTTGTCAGGATTTCATCAAATGCGGCACGCCGTCGCCAAGTTACTATTAGAAATACAAAGACTCGAAGTTTATAACGTGATAAAAAATAATGCGTAAACTATGTTGTATTTTATATTATATTATTACAAATAAAGTGATGAAGAAACCTAATGCTTTTATTATGATTTTGATTACATTGTGCTCATAATCATTCTATTGGAATAAATATATATATATATATGTATATATTTATTATTAACGAGTATAAATATAACAGAGGTAGTTTGAAAATTTTGAAAAATTAATATACTACTACTGCTAATGTATATATATATATATATATATGATGATATGTAGAGATTTAAAAAAAGTCCCCTATTATTGTTCGATCTCTCGAATGATGATAAGGCTTGTTGCTTGAAGTACGAGCACGTTGTTTCGTGGTTGCGGCGATAATGTCAGGACTATCGTGGTGGTGTGGTGTCGTGAGCGTAGCCTTGGATCTTATAGGTCTAGAGATGAAAAGGACTAGAAAACAGGAGTAGCAGCGCCGCTCGACTTTGCGTATTCATTTTTTCGCTTCACATCCTATCGACGCTTCTCGAAAGTTGTGCTCCCTCCCTCATTACGCGCTCTTGTATTACGTGTTTTTTTTTTTTTTTTTTTTTTTTTTTTTTTTTTTTAATTTCAATATACTTAAAAAAATACTTAATACTGCAATCTGTCGATAATCCGTGTTGTAGTCGGATTATTGCAAGATGGCGGCGAATAGCGGTGGTAACGTTTATTGGAGTTCCGTTATAAAACCAATTTTAACTGCATCTTACGGATCTTTCAATGCAACTGATATTATTGAGCTAGTCAAAGCTGTAATACAAAGGTAGAACAAGTTTTTTTTATCATCGGCAGTATTTAGAATATTAAGGGAAGAATGAGCGTTTTTTTTTTGGGTAGACTTTAAAGTAACAATGAAGAAGAAGAAATGGAAGCTCGAAAGAAAGTAGATGATTTAACATTGATCCCAACTCTTATTAGTTTCGAAATGTTTTTAAACTCTGGCTCCGACGTTGTCATATTTTTTTTAAACAATACCTTTATAAAGACAATTTTCTATCAAGTTCACTTTAGGATACGTAATTTTTCCAAGTCTTATTTTGCACTTGTCACTTGTTATGCATAACTTATGCATTACGTTACGTAGCATTTGTCGTTTCATTTTAAGTCATTAGCAATAAACTAAATTTGTATTACCAAGTGCGTGTAAGTTAAATTATTATTTCACTATAAATGACGTAAGCATATAAGATTTATAAAGCTGGCTTTATTAGGATTAATGTTACCTTTGTATTTTTTATAAAAATATATATGTATTTGATTTCATTATTTTCGATACGATTATTTTTTTTGAATACGAAAGACCATCGTCACTCTATCTGGATTAAAATTATTTTTAAAATTTGTTATCAGTGAATCGGAGTTAATTTCACACGATGAAGAGTACGAAGCTTTTTATACATCGTTTGCTGCCTTGGCAGCTGATTATATTGGTGCCTGTGCAAGTACTTGTATGCATTTACATTATCAAATTAAAATATTTAAAAACAAATTCAAATATTACAATATTGATTGATATATTTGTTTCTAGTTTCTAAAAGTCAAATACCTATTGTTTGGCAGGCGTGTCGAATATTATTAACGTATTTAATTGGTAAATTACCGCAACAGACTTCTCAACCAGGTGAAACCAATGGTCCAACTATTTTAACAACAAGACAATTATTGTTACCAATAAGAGCGTTGTGCATTGGACAGTCTTTACTTGCAAAATCAGAAGAAATTGCTTTAATTGCAATAATGAAGAATGCAAAACTCCCACAAAGCGTTAAAGATTCACCTACAGCTGGAGAAAAGGAAAGCACCCCGCAACCAATAAAGGAAACAAAACGCGTTCGTAATGATTTATCAACAAGTATTTTAGAACAGCTAACAATGCCTTTACAAGATTTTACTATCAGTCACGACATAACTTTTGACAGTACTAATAAATCCAGTTCAGAGTCTCCAAATAATGAACAAGGAACCGATGTAAAGGTTAGATCAATTAAAGATATGTAAAATAAAATTGTATTTGTGTTAATAATAATAATAATAATAATAATAATAATAATAATATTATTTTTAAGGTCAACCAATTATATTAACGTGTTTTTTTTTTTTATTTTAGATGATCTTCATCACAAACAATATAAATACGCTTCAAAGTATGGGAGCAGGAGATATACTGCTTAATATGTGTTCTAATCTGCCACATTTATCTCGTTACGCAAGAAAATATCAAGCATATTTGAATAGAAAAAGTTTTTGTTTGCCAGCAAATCAATCGGAAGCTCACACTATTCGCCATAGTCTTCACTCTCTCGTCAATGATATTAATATTGTACATAATATTGTTTCTTTACAAATCCTTGAACCATTGACGCCAGCAAAATTAGAAAAACTGTCATTATTAACAATGGCTTGCCTTTACTGTTCTATTGCAAATGCCACAGCATCAAGTATTGTTGGTATTACTAACGCGATTTCACCGAAATGTAATTCGAATACAGGTGTTAATCCACAAAGTAGTCAAAGCACTAAAAGTACCGAAGAAGAATATGACGCACTGTCCATTACTGTTGTAGAAAGAAGCTTAGAAATTTTTACATTAGTTTCTAATATCATTAGACGTAGTACAAGAGCAGGTGGACATGTATGTATTCGAACTGTCGAAAAAAAATTTTTTTTTAAATATATAATTAATTACGAATGACAATCATTTGTAAAATTGCATTATAAGATTTTAATTATATTTTTTATTAATTATTTAATTTTTTTTTTTTTTTTTTTTTTTTTTGACATGGTAAAAAATGTTTTATAGATTTCTTTTCTTATTTGATTTATTACCGAATTGCCTATAATTTTTTTTTTACAGATACTTCAGAATCACTTATTGATTGGTGTATGGCTTTTGGTTGCTGGCTTACAAGCTCAATTGTCAGTCAGTAGTTTCAGTGTAAACGATAAAGGAAAAGAGGAAAAAGGAAAATCGCCAAGCAAAGTACGAGATGGAAGTGGCAGAATTAATTTGTTGAAAGTGTAAGGGGCTATTTGCTATCAATTATAACCACACATAATTCTATTTGGTCTAATAATAATAATATATATATATATATATATTTCCTAATCATGTATTTTGTATCGAATGCTTTATCTTACAAAAATAATTAACATTATTTTTTATCAACAGGCAACAGGGTTTCGGTGTTTTATCGGTAGCCCTAGCCTCGCATGCACTTACATTGATGGGTGCTCTTTTAGAAGATGTTTCCGTTGAAGCTGATATAGAACAAGTTTCACCACCAGAACCAGCTCCTTTAGATATTTTGGCAACGGCTTCAGCTTTAGAAAGAGTATCCACATTTTTTCAAGCTGCCCCTTTAAATCATTTATTATTTTACTTGGCTACTATTAGCTACAGAAAAGTAATAATTATATTTACTATGATCACTATGAATAAAAAAGTAATGTTTCTTTTTAATAATTTAAAAAAAAAAAACAAATTTTAACATTTCTTATAGGCTTGCACACTTAAGAGAATACAAAAGCACCCTCTTGAAGGCGATACACTAAGTCAATCGGACTCTACGACGTATTATGAAGATCTATACAGCTGTTCCGAAAGTTCTACCGATCAAGGTATACGTCTGAATTAAAATTTCTTTTAAAAAAATGTCGTATTTGTGGACATGTGTATTATAAATAATGAATAATTCGAATCCGTGTCCTTAATTTTTAGAAGAAGATAGTGAACCAATATTAGGACTTTGGTTTGAAGAAACTTTGGATTCATCGGATGGGCCTCCTGCAAATACAACAAAAGATACTAATGAAGAAGCTAGTACGGAACGCAACGTAACCGTGGTGCCCGATAACCGAGAGCCTCATGGGGTATACATATTTAAAATATTATTCGCAATTTAAAATAATTAACAATTAATGATTGATTATTAAATTTTTATTAAATTTTGTTTGCAGTACATTGCGTTAGCGACGCAAATATTTCAATTTATGAATCAGCATCTGATTGGAAGCAGAAGTGCTTATGTACGAGAGTACGTTATAAATGGTTTGGTGGAGCAGCAAATGGTAATATTAGCTGCAATAATACGGGATTTGGATCACGAGGCAGCTCGTACGGAGACAGGTACTACTCAATTTTCAACCTCGTATCATTATTAAAAATAATTATATTCTCTTTTTAGGCACTATTTCTGTTTTTTATGGTGCAGCGTTAGGTACAATGTATGCTGAATTTTCACAAGCCTTGAGTCGGTATACGCACAATCTATTGGCAAGGAATACATTGAGCGAAACTCTTCAGAATACGTTACTTCATCATTTGGGGGTTAGTCCTTGGTCAACCGAAAATGCTAATTCCTCAACTTGGCCATTACAAGTATACCCGAGAACGCTCAGTGTTCTTACTCAAGTATGTAAATAAAATCTAAAACTACCGTTAATTAGTAATGTAAGAAATATTCTAAATATTTACATATATATATGTATATATCGTATTGTAGATACTGTTGTTGAAACCGCAATCGGAAAAAGAAGCGGCTTGCATTAGCATTTGGCAGAGACTGGTGACGACCATGGTGGAAAATGTTTGCAATCCTCCCATGACGTTTGAAGCTGAAAACGAAGGCGAGCAAATGAATCTTAATCTTAATCAATATTTGCACTTTGTAGATGAATTCTGATAAATGAATGCGAATTTGACATTGTCGAATTAATTTTAGATTTGAACGTCGAACATGCACAGCTCGTTCTCTTTCTCTTTCATTCGTTAAATTTAATGCAAAAGAAGTCTGTACTTCTTGTAACCGGCAGCGGGGCCGTTAGATGCAGCGAAGCAATTAAAGGTCCAATGAAGGACTCGCAAATCTTACATTTATCACGTTTACTTCTCCTTCTCGAGTATATGATGAAACACCTGTACGACGCCCCCACTAGTTTACTCGAACAAGTATGGACATATATTATTAAATTATTAAATTATTATATTATCGCTCGTTTTAATACTTCGATGCATCGTACAGTGAATTATCCTTGGCCTTCTATATGCATCATCATCATCATCATCATCATCATTTTCTCACGTTTAGTTATTATTATTATTATTATTTATTTTTATTTTTTTTTTTTTCCATTTGTCACTTTCGTTTGTCATTTTTTTCATAACACCAACTGTACATGCAACATTAGAGAATTGGTTTTTGCTGAAACGAATTCATTAGAGAAAACAGGGCCGTCTGTTTGATAGTGTCAATTGTACGGTAGTAAATATCTCGCACAGGCTACAAGCTAACCAATTAATTACTTGATGAAATTAATTAATTAATTAACTTTAAGGTGCTTTTGATTGTATTCGTTGTAAAAAGCACAATAACAATATGTTCCATTGAACTGTTTCGCTATAGGTCCAATGGAATTTATTCTCTTCTACAAGTCTAGTCTCCGATACTAAAGAGGGAAATAAACAAGCCGCTAGAATTTATACCCCTTGGAAGGAAATTGAAGACAACTATCGGAACTTCGGGCCGCAAGACGAATTTTCGATGAAGCCACGATTTTACAATCTCACTACTTATGATTTTAACAATCAGGATACCCCAAAATTAGACGGACTGGTATTGTATATTCGTATACTAATTATATATTATATACCCGTGTGACATTTTAATCCAAAGATTTACGTTTATTAATTAGTTCTTTTTTTTCTTTTTCTTTTTCGTATATCTCAACAAGGCTTATAATTTTATTTTGGGAACACCCGATAAGATGAAGTATCCACTGTTGATCGATGCTCTTATTGATATTTTAAACATTTTAAACCAAACCAGTTTGCCTAGAAAATTCGGAGCGGAAGGTAGTAAAGATAAAATGACCTGTACGAGTTTGTTTGCAATACAGTACTGTTTTTCGATTTGTTGGAGGTACGATCATTTTAAATGACACATCAACGTCCATAAAAACGTCTTACAAAATCCTTTGTAATTCAAAATGTATTATACCCGATTTAGATTATTACTAATGTTACCGCCGTCAACTCCTTACATGGATAAGCTTGCCTTGGGAGAAGAAATTCCAGCGGGTCCACTTTTACTTCATTCGTTGATTTGGGGCCCTCGAGCTGCTTACAAAACGTTCACTGGTTGGATGAAGGTGAATACGATATCTTGTTATATTCCAAACACGTACAGATAATTTTCTATATACATTATAAACTTCATTTGATTATGTTTGATTATGATTTGTAAAGGATTGCTTGGTTAAGCAAGGAATGTATACCGAGTATGCTAAAAATTTATTAAAAACTGTATCGTCGACGGTCAATTCATTAAAATACGACGTAGCGCTGGCGAAAAACTGTATCAAGTCCTTGAAACCAGAAGTTATGCCAAATGAAAAGATTATACCAAAATCATCTCTACCGAAATTGAGTTCACTTTGCATTTTAGCTGCAGTAATAGGTAAATTGCAAGTCGTAATGGATGAAAGTATTTGGAAGTCGTCCAGTGACAATATCGAAGCATCAACAAAGTACGTTGTAGTTTTTAAGTTTATCTGTTTATCTATTTACGTACTCGTCGTGACGACGATGCCTTTGTGCACTCGTTTAGATTCTCTTTCTATTACTTTTTTTTTTTCCTATTATTTTCAGAGTCCAACAAACGACAGAGTCGGCTGCCTCAAACGCGAATAAGCTGGTGGTAGAAATATTACCTCATATTTTATCATTGACGGATGCGATTTTAGCTTCCTGTCGGTCTAGCATCTTATATCAAATTCAAGAAACTTCAGAGAATGGTAAAAAGTATACAGTGAGGGATTTTCATATTCTTGATGAAATAATTTGCATGAGTGGCGCAAATTGGGCCAACGAGGCGTCACTAATTAATTTATTGCCGAATAATGTCCGATCGGTACTTGATAAATGGAAAGCCATAAATTTTTCTCACGTCCCATGGGTACGTTTTTAAGAATTTTATAGATTAAAAAAAAAAAAAAAAAAATTTCCCACTTATTTTATAGCTTTTATTTTATTTTTTTTTTTTATATTATTAGAACAATTATGCCAACGATATAATTCCAGCCGAGAGCTATATTTTAACAACCATTAATCATCATATCAACTCCTTATCAGAGTACGGCTCGTTTTCTATAAATCCATCATTAAAAAATCTATTATATTCGTTAGTTACATTTATAATGGAGTATGTGAAGTGAGTATAAAGTATTATATTTATTTTGGATTTTTTGAACTTTTTGAACTTTTTGAAGAGAAATTTATTCGTCCGTTTTCTTTTCTTTTCTTTTCTTTTCTTTTCTTTTCTTTTCTTTCGTATAGATCTACGCCTGAGAATTCGGAAATTCGTAATCATGCCGTTGACATTCTCATTTCATTGACAATGGATATGCGAACGGAATCCTTTCATAAATTGGCTTTGATAACTCTAAATAGTTTGATTGGCGAACCAGAGAGCGAAACTCGACAGATACGAGAACATTTATTCGTACTTAATCGCACTTACAATTTAATTGTCGATTATACTAATAATTCAGAGGACGCAATTAAGTAAGCTAGTACTATATACCATATGATATACGAAATTCCGCCCTTTTTTTCTCTCTCTCGAATCAATTATTATTTATGTAATATTTCTTTGTAATTTTTTTAAAAATATTAGCATATCAATTGACGGGAATATTTTAAAGCAATGTATTAAATATTGGGAACAACTATTAGAGAAGCCAGTGGGTTGTAAAGCTTTGGATCAATTTTTTGCACCCAATACAAATAGAACACTCGTATCGGTTCTACTTACAATAGCATCGCCACAATCTTCTCAACAGTTCAGCAATCACGTATTGCATTTTTTTAATAAACTTTTTAAAGCTGGTGAGCCAATACGTACAGTCTAATATATATATATAAAAAATACGTTTCTAGAGAGAATTTATATAAATGTTTTATTATTTGACTAGCGGAAAAAGACAACGACGGATCTCTCGATCGCTTATGCAGATCCATATCAAATTTAGCCAAAGTAGATAACGACAAACTTCAATCGTGGCTTGGACACGTTATTCTCGGATCTTCTGATTTGCGATCAAACGTACCAAGCACAGTTTTATTAACGCCAACAAGTCCATCAGCTTCTAAGTAATAATACGTGATATTGTATAAAATTATGTCGACTATGTATTAATTAGAAATTAATTTAAATGTAATTATAGTGCAGCCCCTGTTGCTTCGAGTTCCGAAGAAACTCTGAAAAACGATACGCCAAGCAATATACAAAATAATGAAGAGGTTAAGGGACAGTGGCAAACATTAACGGACGCTTCAGCACCAAATAACGAAGCGACAATTTCAAATGCCGAGCATCAATCTTTACAAGAAAATAATCAATTGCTCCGGGCACTCACTAGTTACATCGTTAAAGACAACAGGTAATTTGATTTCTAATTCCAATCTGATTTACAATGAATAATTGATACTTTGGAGGATTGTGAATATAACGTTTTTCTTTTTATTTAAGCATTATAAGCGAAGGCGTATCAGTCACTATTCTTCAAGGCCTCATACCAATAGCTTATCGGTTTTATCCACGTCGGCGGAAGGTGTGAGCTTTTCTGAACTGATGCAGGTAATGTCAATCCTCGCCGACACTGGATCAGATAAAGGCCACATTTTACTATTTCAATCAGCCATTAAATGGATAGAGCTTTGGTGAGTTAAAAAAAAAAAATAGTTTATTTATTAATAGTTCTGGGCTTGTTCTTGTTATGGAATTAATTATGTTATAAATATTAAATGACAGGCATTACGGTTGAAAGAATTTATAATTAAAAGAGTCTTAACGTATACGGCGGTACGAATTGTATTGACGCTTCGAAAGCATTATTATATAATATTAATTTTACTATCATATTTAAAAGTTTAAAAAGAAAAACAAACAAACAAACAAACAAAGAATATAAGTTATTCCTTTTTATTTTCGTAGTTATGCCAAAAATAAATAATATTTATGTACATACGAGTCATCATAGAGTCACGTATCAATGAATAATAATGTATAATTTATAGATTTTTATAAATTTATAAAATTATTAAACGTTGTATAAAAAAAAAAAAAAAAAAAAAATCAATGACCGAACTGCGATTAAAATATTTTAATATTTTTATTTATAGCAAGCAGCAGCTCTTGAGCAAGGAAGTATCGAATCTGGACAAGTCTTCGTCGTACATAGAGGCGGGATGCTGTATATTAAATTACGTAGCCGATATCATGTATGCCGTTTGTCCACAAAAAATTATTCAGGATCGCGCAACGAGTCCGCCCTGGGAGGGCACGCAGCCGTGCAATGACGTTACGGACAGCGAGTGGATCGACGAAATAGCGCACGACGAAGACGACAGCGGTGCCGAAGATTCAGACGAGGATAGCCTTTGCAATAAACTCTGCACGTTCACGATAACCCAAAAGGAATTTATGAATCAGCACTGGTACCATTGCCACACCTGCACGATGGTGGATGGCGTGGGGGTCTGCTCGGTGTGCGCACGAGTTTGTCACAGGGGCCACGACGTCACTTATGCTAAATACGGTAATTTCTTCTGCGACTGCGGCGCGAAGGACGATACGTCTTGCCAGGCGCTTACTAAGAGAAGCCCACAAAGCTCCGATCACCTGGCTACCAACGGAACAACGTATCACAATGCCAATGGAAATAACGACAACCAAATGTTATTGACTAGCAGTCTTAGACGACGAGCGTCCAGCCCTGTGCACTTTAACGAAAAGCACGAACGCAGCACAAAAGATAAACAAAGGCAACAAGCTCTTGCTAAACAGCTGGGTAACTTGTCACTTATTCATTTATGCTCTAATACATCATCAGGCCTTTGATTCTTTATATAATTTTCTTCTTTTATACATTTTACAGTATTACCGTTATAACATTACATTTGCATTTGCATTTTATTTTTACTACATAGGGACAGATTATTTAAGAGTTTAATTTATAGTATATAACGAGATTAATTATTAGAGAACGTTCTTGTATTCAATCATTGGGTATTAGAATTGCTTTAGATAAGGGAAAAAAAAATGTATCCATTAAACTACCGATTATTCCATCGTTATTTTCACGTATTCAACATCATAATCGATATGTATTTCAAGTGTATTATTTAAAAAAATAAAAAAATATATATATATATAATATAACTATACGTTTATAATATAAATATAAAACTAGTAATATAATATAACTATATGACTATACGTTCACGTTCTTATTTGAGAGAGTTATTAATGTTTTATTAATAAATGCCCATGAAATATGATTTCGTATGTTAATACGTGATTTAGAAAACATTAATGAATGAATTTTGTGAAAATTATAATCAACTAACCTGATATTCTAATGAGTGTAATATTAATTTTAGAAGGATCGAAGGATTGGATTCTATCAAAATTGTGGGGCAGTGGATTAGTTAGTTCGTTAGTAGAATTAACCAGTGCCTTGATACCAGCAGTAGAATCGTCTTGTGAAAAGTTTTCACCAGTCGGTTGTCATTCGCGAGCACAGGCCGCTTTATCACAACTGCACTATGTACAAAAGAAGTTCGAGCATACCGATCAACTTATGGTACTTTGAATTTAAATTATTTCATTACTATTAGTGCACGATTCATAAAAAAATTATTAATAAACATAACAATAATGGCATGCATATCCTTAATGATTTTTGACACGATACTGTTTTATATACACTGTATAATAACCATATGGTATATGGTTTTTACGTGCACCGTAATTAATTATTCCGTCATTATCTAATTTTGTTTTCCAAGTTGCCTACGCTAGGATCGCAGGAGGGAGCTTTTGAAAATGTTCGAATGAATTATTCTGGCGATCAAGGACAAACTATTCGGCAGCTCTTGTCCGCCCACATGATTAGAAGAGTAGCTATGTGTTGTTTATCCTCTCCACATGGGAAACGGCAGCACCTTGGTAATTATTATCAAATGATTTTTGTTACTTGCATTATTACGAATGAGTCGTATTGCTACGTGTAAGATGTGTGTGTGTGTGTGTGTGTAAAAAAAAGATGCTTCATTGAGAAATGGATTTTTAATTTTAAAATTTAACTCGCATATGCTATATTTGAATTATTTTTGAATTATTTTCTTTTCTTTCTTTTTTCCCCCTCCAGCTGTATCTCACGAGAAAGGAAAAATTACAGTTTTGCAATTGAGTGCTCTTTTAAAGCAAGCCGATTCTTCTAAACGAAAATTAACGCTGACACGGTTAGCTTCTGCCCCGATACCCTTTACGGTTCTGTCAATGACGGGGAACCAATGGAACGAGGATTTCTTGGCCGTCTGCGGCCTTAAGGATTGCCACGTGCTTACGTTCAACAGTACAGGGACCGTTTCCGACCACTTGGTCCTTCATCCTCATCTCGAGACCGGCAATTTCATAATTAAAGCCATTTGGTTGCCAGGCTCTCAAACGCAATTAGCACTCGTTACAGCTGATTTCGTGAAGATTTACGATTTAAGCAAGGACGCGCTCTGTCCTCAGTATTATTTTCTCGTGCCGACCGGAAAAATTCGCGACTGCACCTTCATACACACGGAGAGCAACGAATTCCATATGTTACTGATGCTATCGGCTGGCTACATATATTGCCAAGCTATGGACGAAGAGAGCCTCGCTAAACACGGACTCTTCTTTGTCACCCACACTCTCGCTGTTTATCATTCCGAGATCAAGGACAACGGGCAAATATGCGGCGGCGGCGTGTCCATTTATTACTCACACGCACTGCAACTGCTGTTTTTTAGTTACGCGAACGGCAAAAGTTTCGTCGCTCCTATGAAGTACGTTAACGATATTGACCACGTCAACATGATAAACATCTCTAATAAGGTGAACGGCGCTGGAGGTATTTATTATTGATTATATATATATTATTGCCACGTCGTCATTATACAGAGCGTAGTTCTTAACACGTTTACAAATTAATTCGCATACGCGTTATTTTTTTTTTTTTTTTTAGGAAGCACTAGTAGCGGCAATAAGTCAAACAATAATCAGCCTCAGCCGTTATGCCAGTGGAGCGAAGTTGCCAATCATCCGGGCCTCGTCTGCTCTGTTCTGCAAACTAGTAATAATCCCGTTATTTTGATGATCAAGCCAGACACGATAATGATTCAGGAAATCAAGGTTATACCAGCCAAAGCTAAAATCATGGATATGGTTGCAATTAGACATCCGAGCTCTAACGCCGAGCACCGCACAACTCTAATTCTATTGTGCGAAGACGGTAGCCTTAGAATTTACATGGCCGCCATGGAACAAACAGGATTTTGGATGTCATCGAGTGTGCAGCCGGTAGGGCTGATGTCGAATTTTAAGCAGACAAAGAAAAAGAAGGCGCTAAAATCGAGTAAACCTTCGGCCTCGGTCAACTTTCCGATTGACTTCTTCGAGCAATGTCAAGTGATGAACGATGTTGAATTTGGTGGCAATGATCTACTACAAGTCTATAACGTTTTGCAAATAAAGCACAGATTGAACACCACTGGTATGTACGTTGTTTCAACAAAACCTAGAGGATTTACTGTTGAAGTTACGAACAACGATCCTATTTTGGTTATGATGGGAGTTAGAGTTCAACTAGGATCGCAAGACGTACAACGAGCTCCAGTATATATAAAAGTATGCATCATAGCCTATACACATCACTATTATTACTATTTATTTAATTTATTCATTAATATTATTACTATGTATATATATTGGAAAGACACGCGCCCGCCCCATATATATATATGTATACATATGAAATAAAAGTAATGCGCGAACGTAATTTTTGATTATATTTATAATTCCAAAGAATCGTATCTTTACTTTGTTTTTATAAATATGTATGTACGTAAAAAAAAAAAAAATAAAAAATATTAAATTTAGATAAAAAAAATTGTAATATTGATTTTTAACATTAGCCTGTATCGAGTTAAAAAAAAATCTAAACAAAATATTGTTATATATTTAATTCAGGTATTCGGAAGAAGTATAGTTAGACCAACATTAACGCGCAGCCGATGGTTTGATATTCCATTAACGAGGGAAGAGAGCTTACAAGCAGATAAAAAACTATTCATCACATTTGGCCCATCTCACGATCCCGAAGACGTAATAATGGTTGATTCTATTAAAATGTACGTTTGTTTATTTTTTTTTTTTTTTACTATTCCTTATGAGAATCGTTAAATCGTTAACCGAGACAACGAAATCTCATACGCCTAACAAGTTGAATGCTGGTTTATTGAATTATTATTATACATATGTATAATTCATATATTTTTTTTTTTTGTTAAGATATGGAAAAAATAAAGATGCATTTGGATGGCCAGAAGAGCCGGAAGATATCCCGGGAGGGCAGTCGACACCCGCGCAAATTACTGCAGGATCTGTTGCAAATAACGATTCGGAAAACCCAACAGTCTCGCCAACGTCTCTGACTGCCGTCGATAAGTACGAATAATTTTTTTTTTTTTTTTGTCGTCGTCAATGACGCTTATTATTTATTATTAACCATGTAATCGATGTTCATTACATAATTGTGTTTCTTTATGTGAAATGCGTTCGTACCTCATTCGGGTAATAGATTATTCTAATGTTATTTTTAATTATTGCAATGCTATCAGGCCAACGAAGGATGAGTCAATAAATATAGAGAGGTGAGGAACGCAATAGGTATTACAGAATAGCACAATGTGCATTAAGTAGCGCTTATGTATTATCTTATGTATTATCTTATGGTATTGTATGTCGTATTTGTAAAGAAATAATTGTTTGGTGATTCGTTCAATTTTAATTTTTAGGATGGTTTCGAGTATACTTGAAGTTTTGGAATCGTCATTCACATTGTCCACGGATGAAGCAAAAGCGAGCCTGAAGCAAACAGCCGTCGACGTTGCCTCGAATTTACTAATCTTACCTACACCACCGTCCGTACAAATTCATACCACTGCTTTACTTGCTGCTCTACACAATTCCAAATCAAATTATCATTCTCACAAGGTTGACGACTTGAATTCGAATTCGAATTCGAATTAATTTTAACGCGTCACTTTTATCGCTCTGACAATTATTATTATTAATTATTAATTATTGTTATTATTTTTTATTCTTCAGGATCAGGTTTTATTGACGCATGTGTACGATTCGTTAAAAGTAATGCGCGAGACCGAAGATCTTTACGATATAGACGCAGAAAATTTCTATCGTCTAGTTTTAATAGTAAGAAGCGTAGCGGTCACCCGGCCACAAAACTTATTTAAATTCTCCGAGCAGCATTCGATAAAAACCATCGATGACAATTTAAGTACGTAAACACGTGCGTTTACGTGTACGAGAATACGTTCGCCTAAATTGTAATATTTACTACTATTATTTTTTTTTTTTTTTTTTTTCAGTCTCGGTTTTCGATCAAGAGAAACTCTCGTCCCAAACGACAAATGAGGAAAACAATAGTCCGCCGCATTTGATGCTTCTACTGATGAACGTTCTATGGCTGCTGCACGCCGCTTATCCAAAAAACTTGGCTCTAGTGCCAGTCGTAGTTCCCGGGCTCACTCATATGGAGGCTATCGTTCACGCGATCATCGAGATAGTCCACGCATTCACAATATGTAACATGGACGAGTTTACACCGATAGCAGCCAAGCTTTACTTACAGCTGTTGTTAAGCTCCGACACAAATATTAGCTTCAACGCGAAGCAAGCCATAATAAAGGTACTTCGACCAAGATACAAACGCCGAAGGGTATACATACCAAGTCCTCCCCAGTACAACAATTCAAGTGAGTAGAGAATAATTTGAAAAAAAACGCATTTAAATACTCAAGTACATATTAAATTGGTAAGAATCGAAAAAAATCCTTCGATTTTCTTATTCTATCGTTTAACGTGGAATTTTCAGTTCAGGTCATACAGGTAAAGTTTATATTATTTTGATTATTTTAAATAAGATGTCACGCGCCTTTATAATATTAGATGCGTCGGTGAAAGTGGACGAGAAGCCATTGGCGGTCATATCGCAGTCGCAGCCGCTGGAAAGTCAAGAGATCGACGAGCAGTTTGACGTGGATAACGTAGTGCCGATGGTGCTACTGGGCGCAGAGAGCGCTAACCAAGCGGCGAACGAAGCCGCCCAAGTGGTCAATCCTCTGGATGCTCTTCAGGGCGCCGGTGGCTTCCCGCAGCTTCTCGACATTCCCCAAGCCGAGGACGACGAGGCCATGGTTGAATTCGCCATAGCACTCAGTATGCAGGATTCCGAAGCCGGTGGTCAGATAGAGGTTCTGCAGCAAGGGCTTCAACAGGGCTTGGCGAATCTTCAAGCTCTCGAAGCCCTGGGGTATCTTAGCGGGCAAGCATTACAAAGGCTCCAGGATCTTGCTCAGGGCCTCGTTCAAGGCCATGGCTCCGCTCAGGTATCCTTACAAAATTTCCAAATACAGGGAAAGTTATTTATAATTATAAATTACTTTCCCTATATTTTAATAAACGCCACGTCAGATCATTACAAGGTGCAAGTCACTTAAAAAAAAAAAAGGGGGGGTTATTTTTCCAAAGGAACCTGATATTATTAATTCGTCGCCTTATTGTATTGATTTGTAGAATTTGTAATTATTGTTGACGCGTTAGGGCCAAGAGGCCGCCGGCCATTATTCCGACACGACTGCTTCGGCCGGAGGGTCGGACGACGAAGGATCGACGGCGGCTACCGACGGAAGTACTTTAAGAACATCGCCCGCTGAACAAGTATAGCTTCAATTTTTTTTTTAATAATAATAATAATAACAATAACAATAATAATACCTATCGTGGGTCGAATGGCAATTAAGCTTGTATCGTTTTGTCGGCATTAATTAATTTATCCGATAACAGTGGATAGTGGATAATGTAATTCGTAACATTTACAGCAATAATTATCGTCAATTGTAATTTGAAATTGGAATATATATATACATATATATATATGTATATTTTTTCTTTCTTTCTTTCTCTCTATTTTGTTTTCTTACTTTTTGTGTACGACGAGACGTGATCGATTGTTCTGTTGAAAATTAAGGGTGGCAGTGGTGGCAGTAAAGGAAGCGAGAGCGGCGGCAGCGAAAGCGGCGGCAGTGCAGTCGACAGTATAATGGGCGAGCAAAACGTCTCCGGGCGTAGCTCGGCTTACGGCGACGGTCAAGCGGACGGTTTGTCAGCGAGCGGCAGCCGATCCAATCAGCAGGCGCGATCCGAAACCAGTTCCTTGAATGCCCCCGTCACTTTTCCAGTAAGTTTACGTCCCTACGGTTGCAATACTCTCATTATGTTTATTTAGACAATTAGATAATTTACAACGATTAACGACTTATGAACCGGCCAATGACTAAATTAGATTAAATATTTATTTGCATAAATAATTTGTATTGAAATTACGTTAAAACGTAATTTTAGGCTGTCGGACAGGAAGCTAGTGCCGAGCAAGAACAGGGAGCTGAACAGGATAATGATATCCCTGGGGAAGTCACGACTAATCTTCACGACGTGCGACTTTTATTATTAGACAAACTGATGCAGTTTATTCCCCACTTATCGAATGTTACAGGCGTTCGAGCGATTCCTTTTATGCAGGTAAGAATAAGAACAGCCATACTGTAGCCATACGAGAACAATTTATGCGTTGTGTGCGTGTACTCGCGCGCGCGTGTGTATATATATATATATTATTATTATAATAATAATTTTTACAGGTTATCCTTATGTTGACATCTGATCTCGATGGTCAAGATGAAAGGGACAAGACTTGCTTTGGGAATTTATTAAATTTATTCGTGAAGCAATTAAATATGGAAAAGCCCGACACCAATGAAATATGCTTGAGAACAAATAAAAGAGAAGTTCATCTTGTTATTATGCGATTATTAAGTTCGTTAATATTTATGACTATAAAACTTTTAATCAAATATATAATATAATATTAATTTATTTTTTGTAAAACTTTAAAATTTTTCAGGCGTATTAATGTCTCGATCTAAATATAATACAAAAGGACAAGCCGAAAGTTCGAATTTTACCTCTCAAATGATAACGATTATATTGAGCAGATCTGGTGTCATCGATTACTGTCTAAACTTATTGAAAGCGTTACTAGAGTATTGGAAAACGTAATAAAATTACCCATAAACAATTTAATATCATTCTTGTAACGCATCTTTTTTATCGTTCACCTTGTTTTTTATTTTTTTTTTTTTTTTTTTTTTTTTTATACATATTTTAGAGTATCTACTGATGATTCGGGATCGATTATTGGTGGGCAATTATTAAAGGAACATCTTATAACATCTCCACCCGATATGTCACCATTCTTTTTACGTTTATATGTGAAAGGGCATGCTAATGATGTTTTCGAACCTTATCCTCAACTGTTGACCGAAATGGCATTAAGATTACCTTATCAAGTTCATAAATATTCTGAAGTTAATGCGGTCCAGCCAAGCTTTGATAAGGTATTAATTAATGCATTAAATTACAATTAATTACAATTAATTACAAATGAATTTATTTTATATTGATTAAGATTATAAATTTAAAAATATTAATCGTACCCTACTTATTATAGCTACTTCCATTATGCTATTTTAAAATTATATTTTTTTATTATTATAGCATTCGTGGTATTTTTATCTTTGTGAATACATGATGTCTTATCAAACACCATTTGTACGTCGTCAAGTTCGAAAATTACTCTTATTTATTTGTGGTAATAAAGAAAAGTATAGGCAACTTCGTGATCTTCATGCACTAGTTTCTCACGTAAAAGTATGTTTTACTTATATGTTTAAGTTGCATAAAAACATTATTTAAGAGATTTTTTCGTGATCAATTACTTTTAGTCTGTTAAGAAATGCTGTAATAGTGGAGGATATGATGTTCTTGAACCCATGCCACATTCAATAAATTTACCTTATGATTCACTAGTTGAATTAATAGAACATTTGAAGTGCTGCGTTGAAATAGCCACTAGTCGCACCGGTAATTGGCAACGATTCTGTTTGAAGCACAATACAGTCCTATCTTACCTATTTACGATATCAACTCTCCTGGATGAAGGAGTCAGTCCAACGGTTTTACAATTACTTCAATGTGCTATCTGTTCGTCGTCTAAGTCAAAAGACGTGAAAGGGAAAGTAAGTTATTTCCGGCTATTTTAAATTCGTTCATCTGAATAATTAGAAGTGAAATTTTTTAAATAAAATATACAATTTTAGGATTTAAAGTCGGCTATTAATTCTAAAGAAAGGAGGGATCGCGAAAAATCCGAAGATTCTGATAGCGAAGCTAAATTTGAAGAGACGCAGTGCATTATTTTGGTCGAACAGATACAGAAACAAGTTTCTCCTGCTTTATTCACAAAATTCATACAGACGTTCCTTTTAGAAACAAATAATACGACCATTCGTTGGCAAGCTCATTCGTTAATTCTTGCCTTTTACAAGTTAGTTTATATAAACGTTAAAGTATAATCAAGTTATATGTCATAAGAGAAGAATAAATAAAAAAAATTATAAATATTCTTATATAAAAATTTATGTGAAAGCATGTAACAAATTTTTATAATAACTATTTTTATCTTGTAATATATGTTATTCACGATAATCGGTATTACAAGTAGTTTTTATCGTTTAGAAACTCTGTTGCTGCCGACCAGGAAGCCCTTTTAGATCATCTCTGGCGTCTTTGGGCACTTTTACCAATTTACGGACGTAAAGCCGCACAATTTGTCGATTTAATAGGTTACTTTTCTCTCCGAACACCTCATAATGGCAAAAAAATGAATTCCTATATGGAACAAGCGGTCACAGTGCTCCACACGCAAAATCAATTACTCTCTCGACATCCTAACGCCAATCTTTATTCCAATTTAGCGCAATTTGTTGAACTCGATGGATACTACTTAGAAAGCGAGGTATTTTTATAATCCATTTCATATTTTTTTCAAAAAAATGTTTTTTTTTTTTTTATAAAATGATTAACAAAACAATTTTTAAAAATAAACATATTTATTTGTTATTATCGTTTAATTTAAAACTGATTAGCATGCCTTATTATTTTAAATTTTTTATTTATTTATTTTTTTTTTTTTTAAACAATACCGCGTTACTTGAAAATGTAATAATATATAATATATATATATGAAGAAATTTACATTAATTAAGCCATAATCGCATTTTTATTTTAGCCTTGCCTTGTTTGCAATAACCCAGAGGTTCCGATGAGCACCATAAAGCTTTCATCCATTAAAGTTGATTCCAAGTTCACTACAACCACACAAATCATCAAATTAGTTGGCAGTCATACTATCAGCCGTATAACCTTACGAATAGGGGATTTAAAACGAACCAAAATGGTTCGAACCATCAACGTTTTTTATAATAATAGAACGGTTCGTAAATTTTAATATATATATATTTTTTTTTTTCTTACAATAAATATTTTAGTTGTTTCGCTTAATAAAAAGGCGTGTGATTAATAATTAAGTTTCTTATTGCTATTGGGTACGAACGAGACAGACGACCGATGAAATTATCCCTATATAAAGCATTATATGTTATTAAAAGAATAATTTAATGTGGTCTAATATATTATTTAGGAAATTAAGTGATGATAATTATTATAGGTTCAAGCTGTTGTCGAATTGAAGAATAAGCCTGCCATGTGGCACAAAGCAAAAAGAGTAAGCCTCATTCAGGGACAGACCGAAGTAAAGATGGAGTTCCCCTTACCGATAGTGGCATGCAATCTAATGATTGAATATGCGGACTTTTATGAAAATATTCAAGCGTCTTCGGAGACGCTCCAGTGCCCGCGCTGCTCGGCCAGCGTGCCCGCCAATCCGGGCGTGTGCGCCAATTGTGGCGAAAATGTTTTTCAATGCCACAAGTGTCGAGCCATTAATTACGACGAGAAAGATCCATTTTTGTGTCACGCGTGCGGCTTTTGTAAATACGCCAAGTTCGATTATACATTATCGGGAAGGCCTTGCTGCGCCGTCGACCCGATCGAGAGCGACGAGGACCGGAAAAAGACCGTGGTAACGATAAATACATTGCTGGAGAAAGCCGACCGAGTCTATAAGACACTCATAGCGAATAAGCCAAGCCTGGAGATGTTGCTTGTGAGTAATGTATATCAATAAAACGTAGTCGAATCATTTGTCGGCAACGATATTTTTATCATCTAATCCGTCTAATGCTCGATTACGTATTAAGGTGAAGATATCGGAACATCGGCTCGATAGATCGCTCGATGACGGCGTAGTGGCGCAAACGACGACTGGTGGCAGTACCCAAGTTAACCGGGCTATTCAGTTACTCGCTCAGAAGTATTGCGGCGAATGCAAAACGTCATTCGAGGATCTCAGTAAAATCATACAGCGTGTGCTGGCCTGCAGGCGCGAGCTTGTTGCCTACGACAGGAATCAGCGCGACCAAGGCACTTTCCAGTTCCAGCGGACAACGATCGTTACCGAAGGTCCCGAGAAAGATACAACGTCGACCATTCCGATAGTCGGTAGGTGCTACGGATGTGCCTCCTCGGCTACCGAGCACTGCCTCACGCTCCTCAGAGCCCTAGCGACCAACAACGTGGCGAGGGAAGTTCTGTGCAAGCAAGGACTCATACAGGAATTAGTGGAAAACAACCTGAGAAAGGGGACCAGCCAGGTAAATAAATATTGCCAATATTGTAATTATATTTTAATACAAAGAATGTAAAACCGAATCGCGACGAATTGTAAACGCATCGCGTCATATTGTACGCCAATGGCATTTTGTCATCGCAATCATATCGTAAACTAAATTTTATTACATCCAACGCCTATTATCTCTACTTTAATTATATCTACCTTTGCACCAATACATTTTACCTACGCCGTTTGAATTCACGGCTACTTAATTTTATTATGATAAAAGAATTATACAATAATATATTACAAATACAAATAATTACTTAATAAATGTTGTCAAAAAAAAAAACGAAAAGGTACAAGAAGAAGTGAGGCAGTTGCTGTGCCTCGTGACTCGAGACAATGCACAGTCTACCAAGGAATTGTGCTCGCTATTAACGAACAGAGTGACCATGACTCTGAGGGGCAGAGTCGTCACCTCGGACCTCTCTACGGCCGTGAGGCACGAGATGGCACTATTGGGTGCACTTATACAGAAGGAGGATAGCTGCTGGGAGCAGAAACTGAGATGCGTTATGCAATTATTTTTAATGGCTTGTAAGGACTCGAAGAGTCCTGTCGTCATGGAAAGCATTATTTTACCCTGTCTGAAAATATTGCAGAGCTTATTAAAGCCCGATCAACCTCTTTCCAAAAAAAATAAGGTAAGATATATGGTGGTATATTATTGATTATAATAAATTTCACTCAATTACTCAAGTAATTCAGTAGCTCTCACAGCCAACTTACGATTATACCACTTAAAATTATAAAATGTTCTTTCATTTTCTTCTTCTTCTTCTTCTTCTTCTTAATTTATAACGTACGCTTGATATTGTTTTTAAAAGTCATTCATAATTCGTTATCTTGGTCGATTTATCCGGTAATTCTCGCTAAATGAATCAATTTCTTTTTCTTCAACTCCCCCCTACCCCCCCCTACCCCTACCCCTACAATAACCCCAATAACCCCATAGTAACGAAATGTCACGGTACATTCTTGGGCATTTCTATAATCCGTAAGTGCGTACTGGACCCCAATAACCCCTCCGCCCCGGGGGGGCTTTGCTTCATTCGGCTGAACCTCGACGCCAGGACCGCGACTCGACTCGACTCGACTTGCTCTCGCGCCGTCCTGGCTCGTGATTTTCATTCTTATATCATGGTCCTCGATACATTACAACGTCCCTTTCAATTTTTACTTTTAACTCTTTAGCAATTACTGAAGCTCTTCATTTAACTTTTGTTAAAAGTTCAAGTTCTAATTTGTCGAGGGGGGGGGGAGGGTGCCACCTTCCCAGGCCAAGTCGCTCAGACATCCATAAAGACTTTTTTTTCTTTTTAGAAAGAAGGCCGTCGGATTAAAAAAAAAATAAAAAAAATAAAAAATAAAATAAGTTATTATTTTAATGTCCCCTTTCTTGATTGCACGTAAATTTCTACTATATTTTGTTGTTGTTGTTGTTGTTGTTGTTGTTGTGCTTCTTATGCCTACGTCAATTTATTGCGTTTAAGCCAGACTTTGTATGATTATTGTTATTTTGCACAGGATAAGACGATTGAGTCTTTAGCAACGGTTCAGCCACCCGATGGAGTCAGTATCGATCTAGCAAAATGGCTCAATGGGGACGTTCAAAATTCTTATGGCGAATGGTTGCAGAGAATGCCAGGAAAGAAATCAGATTCTCAACAGAACAAGTCATTGAAGAAGGTACGTACATGATGACCATGGCCCATCAAGTAAAACCATTAAGTTGAACATATTTTTTTTTTCTTCCTTTTTTTTTTGTTTTTTTTTTTTTGTTTTTGTTTTTCCAATCCAAACGTATTCACGATACAAAAAAAAATATATAAATCTGTTTGTCCAGGAGGAGGCTCGGATATTTTATTTAAGCGAGAAATACGGATACCGATGGTATTACAAATGCACCAATTTTCGATGCATTCAGCCGTTAAGGCTTGCTAATGGCTCTTGGTTAAAGGAAGTTATTTTTAATCCAAGTTCGCGACTCGCTCGACAAGTCGTCTGCAATATGGTGGAGAACCTTTGCCAAGGCACGGATAGGAAAAAAGAGGTCCTGCTCCTTCTTACTGGCTACTTGGACGAATTGTGCGTCGCCGGCGAGAGCAGTGCGGAATACCTCTCGCTATACGAGAGCCTGATCAGGCAGGGCTCTTGGAAGCAGTTCTTAGCAGTCAGAGGCGTTTTAAATATATTGGCCGATTTATTGACCAAGGAGATCGCAGAGTTGCACAGATTGGAAGAGACGACGCTGACGAGCGACCTCGCTCAGGGATATGCATTGAAAATGTTAACAGAGCTATTGGCATTCTTCCTCGAGCAAGAAAATATCAAACAATATTATAAAAGCAGGCTGGTCGGAGCTGTCCTCAATGGCTATTTGTCATTAAGGAGACTTGTCGTACAGCGAACGAGGCTCATAGACGATACCCAAGATACATTACTCGAGTTACTCGAAGAGATGACCACTGGTGCGTGCGTATATCCGTTCATTTTTAAATTATAATTATCTTTCTTCTTATCCAACTGTCTCGTTTTATATAAAACGAGACAGTGTATACAATTTTATACATAACCTTTTTGATTTTTACACTTGGGTCGATGTAATGAGCTTCTTCTTATAAAAAATTTTAATTTATTTCTTTACTACTTCCCAATTGAATAGGAACGGAAGAAGAGACGAAAGCGTTCATGTCAGTTTGTGTGGAAACGGTTCAAAAATACAGCCCTCAAGATATTCGCACACCCGTATTTATATTTGAAAGACTATGCTCGATTATTTATCCGGAAGAGAACGATGTTGGGGAATTCTTTTTGACGTTAGAAAAAGATGCGCAGCAGGAAGACTTTTTACAAGGGCGTATGTTGGGAAATCCTTATAGCAGCTTAGAGGCTGGCTTGGGTCCGTTGATGCGTGATGTCAAAAATAAAATATGCCAAGATTGTGAACTAGTTGCATTATTAGAAGATGACAATGGGATGGAATTACTCGTTAACAATAAAATCATTAGCTTAGATCTTCCAGTCAAAGAGGTATATATAGTTACTTATAATTTTAACTAACCGAGGCTATCATCAATGCTTTCTCTCATAATTCACAATTTTTTTTTTTTTTATCAATTACAATAATATAATAATTGATTCAATGTTTTTGCAAGTATATGGTATTATTATTTGCCAGGTGTACAAAAAAATTTGGGTCCTCGAAGGCGGTGAGTGCGACGCGATGCGCGTTGTGTACAGAATGCGTGGCCTTCTGGGCGACGCAACTGAGGAATTCGTCGAGACTTTAAATGTTAACAGCGAGCAAGAAGTAAATAACGAAGAAGTATATAAGATGGCTAACGTGTTGGCCGACTGCGGTGGCCTCCAGGTCATGCTCGAGCGATTAGATGCTATACAGGACGTGAACAGAGCCAAGCCTTTACTGCAGGTCTTACTTAAACTCTTCCGACTCTCGGTGAAAGTAAAAAGGAATCAAGAGGTATTGAGCCAACCTGAATTAGGGGCCGTTACGGTATTGCTCGACGTCCTGCAACGCTGCCTCGACACAGAAACCGACAATTCCCAATCCAAAGTCACAGAACAATTGCTCGACGTAAGTAGGCGGCCGCCGCCATCATACCCTATCTATCCATTTTATATTCTATCATTCACGTGCCCTGACTTGTACGTATAAATTAATTGAATGAATATGAATGAAAATCATCTTCCGAAAGTAAAAAAATAATAAATAAAAAACCTTAAACAACCTTAAAAAAAAAAAAACTTTTATAGATAATGGAGACTATATTGGCAAATGCGGCATCTCAACCGTTGGATAAATTCGAAAAGTTTTCCCGTACCTTGGGTAGTCCGGAGCACATAAAGGCCCTTCTGTCGTGCACGCAGTCATCCTCGGCGAGATACAGTGCAAATGTGTTGCAGCATCTTGCGCGGGTTCTTGCCGCTTTAACGTACGGCAATCAAGAGAAGATGGAATTGCTCTGCGATCATTTCAAACCTGTGCTGAACTTTTATAAATTCGACTTCGAGCATACCGCCGAGGACGAGCAAAAGCTCGAGCTCTTTTGCGTGCTGACCCAAGGTATTGAGAGAAACGCGATAGGAAACACGTTAAAGGATCACATTATAAACATGAACATTGTGAAGGATGCTTTTGAATACATAACGGTAAATGAGTTAAAAAAAAAAAAAAAAAAAAAAAAAACCAACCAACCAACGAAGCCTTTTGCCTTCGATCAATGCTAATAAAATAAGATAATATTTTTAATGTTTTTTTATATTGATTTTCTAACAATAAGGTACATGCCCCCTGCGTGAAGCCAACTCTTCTTAGGACGGACAGTGACGAGCTCAAAGAATTCATATCCAAGCCTGCTTTGAAATACATTCTACGTTTTCTTACCGGTCTAGCAACGGACCATGAACCCACGCAGGTAAATTCACCGCGGGCATTATTGGCAGTTGTTTTTGTTTTTTGTTTTTGTTTATATATATATATATAAATATAAATTTCAGCCACTGTTATTAATTAATGAAATCTTTTGTTTTGGGTATGTGTTTCGGGCAGCTGGCAGCGTCGCAGTTTACCATTAGTATAATTCATCGATTAGAGCAGGTCTCGTCCAACGAGCACGTCGGTTCGTTGGCCGAGAATCTATTGGAGGCTCTGTGCACGAATAAAAAGGTCGCCGAATTGATCGAGGAAGCGCGACAGCATACGCGTAGCGAGAAAAAGCGCTTGGCGATGGCTATGCGGGAGCGTCAGCTCGGGGCACTGGGTATGCGAACCAACGACAAAGGCCAGGTTACGGCTAGTGGCACCATTCTCCAACAGATGGAGGATCTCGGCGACGAGACTGGACTCGTCTGCGTTATCTGCCGTGAAGGCTATAAATTCAAGCCAAACATGGTGAGGCCAATAATAAAGATTATTCTCAACATTACATTTTTTCCGATAGACATTCAGAGCGATCGAATGTCGAACGTTACATATATATATATATATAAAATGACATCAACGCATTTATCTCGCTCGAGCATATTCTTTATGCGATAAACCCGTGCCATTAAATTGTTAAGTATTTTTATAGGAAAATATTTGCTTTAACGATGAAACGGATTGTTGTTGTTCAAGGTTCTCGGCGTGTACACGTTCACGAAACGTTGCAACGTGGAAGAATTCGAGGCGAAGCAGCGTAAGACTGTGGGCTACACGACCGTGTCGCATTTCAATGTCGTGCACGTCGACTGCCACATGTCGGCAGTGCGGTTAGCACGAGCGCGCGACGAGTGGGAAAGCGCCGCCCTGCAGAATGCCAATACAAAGTGCAATGGATTATTGCCGCTGTGGGGACCGCAGGTCCCAGAGTCCGCATTCGCTAGTTGTCTCGCAAGACACAATACCTATTTGCAAGAGTGTACAGGACATCGGGATATTTCATATTCTTCGACCGTCCACGACCTGAAGTTGCTTTTACTTCGTTTCGCCCAGGAGAAGAGTTTTCACGATGATACGGGTGGCGGCGGTCCCCAGTCCAATATGCACATCATACCTTACCTCATTCATATGGCCCTTTATGTCATTAACACGTGAGTCCTTCATCTACATTCGAGTAACCTTACAGTTATTATTTTTTAAGCTTCAGTCCAGCATCGTACCAAGTCATTGTAAGATTATAATTATATAATTATAATATAGTCTTTTTTTAAATGAAATCCATTTGTTTAGTTGTGATATTAGCTCTCGAACTAATCCCACGATAAATGATAAATGATTTAATGAGATTTTAATTACTAGTTGTCTTAATTGGTTATATTTATGCTTATTTTTAATCATTCACCTTGGCAGTTTTTTTTTTTGATATATATATATATATGTGTGTGTGTTATTTATTTTAGTACGAGATCGGCATCGAGGGAAGAGAAAGCCCTTGTCACTTATTTAGAATCCACTCCTACCAGTGCTTGGCTGGACTACTGCTACGATGCCGAGGGTCCGATCTATCAGTGCACATTGTCAATATTGATTATGACGCCAGCTCGTTGGAATCAGACAAAGTTAGCCCATCTACGAAGGTTAATAATTCTCGCACACCAGAGACATATTTCACCGTCAGCGGCGACCAAAATCTCTCACTGACACCTCCGTTAAAGACTACTCTATTTATAAGAGTGTGCTGATTTTCTTTAATCTTGTCCAGTGTATTTACGCAGTCTTTTTAAAAGTAAGTACTGTGTATTCTTTGTAACAAAGAGCGGGGAACGATTGATTACCGTTATCAATTACAATCATGGCATATGAATACCGATAAAAATTGAAACTTTTTTTTTTTTTTTTTAGTCTGCAATAAATAATAAATAGATTATAGTAGTTTATTAAATTTAATCTTACACTTTTCATGCAATGGCTATTGAGATTAATGTTTGTTTCGATTTTATTCTCACTAATTATTATGTTGATCTTTTTGTTTTTAAAGAAAGTCAATGTTTTAACTGATGACCAATGGCCGACCGTTTTAGCGGAATATATTAGGCACAATGATGAAACTTTACTTAAAGCCTCCGAGAAAATTCTCGCTGCTTATCGCGATGAGTTACTTCCTTGTGCAAGTTTCGAAGAATTTTGCGATGTTGCAGGTCAGTAATATAATTAGGTTTATTATTATTTGACAGTACAATACAAAAATGTTCTTATATTATTTCTTTTTGTTATTGTAGGACTGCTTGATGAAATTCCTAATCCTTCAACGTTCATAAGTGAAGTGTTACAAAGTTTCCCCTAACCGAGTAATTTCCTTTAACTTTTAACCCGTTTAAAAAAAAAAAAAAAAAAAAAAAAAAAAAAAAAAAAAAAAAAAAAAAAAAAATTTTTTTTTTTTTTTTTTTTTTTTCATCTTTTTGTTTGCTTGTTTTTAATTATGTGATAGAAACCAAACAAGTACCGCATATCGTCAAGTGGTGTGGGTAACTATAAATGATTAACGTATTTAAAAAGATAATCGTTATTTTATAATGTTGTATAAATTATAGTAACATGTTTTCATTATAAATCGCGTGTTTGTTATACGTTGAACATTAGTTTGATTTATGCGATAATATAATTAAATATACTCTGTGTAATATTACAAATTATAATTTGAATTAAATACAATAAATATTAAAAAAATTTCCAGTCAGGCGCTTCTTATTGCATTATATCTTTATTCCAGTTAATAGGCGTATTTATAAAAATTCAGAAACTTAATTTATTAACGGGAGATTAATATTAATGTTTGTCTATCTTTGAAAAGTTTCCTAAAGCTAGAACGCATTGTCTGATACCTTGTTGACATAAATGATAGTCCTTTATTGGGAGTGCTAACGTTTCATCCAGAATCTTTAAAATTTTTAAAAAATGCTTGAGAGCATTTTTGTGATTGCCGTGTTTAATATTTTCTGATGCTACTTTGTAAAGAGAATCCGTGTCTTGAAGAGTTTTTAGACCTTTGAAAATATTTGTGCTTTTTTGGCATTTCGAACAAGAAATCATAAAGGCACTCGAATCCACATTTACGAGTAAAATATTACCGCAAGATGGGCCGGATTCGCATTTAAACCTAATAAATTAATCAACATTAGTCAATTATTGTATTCAAAGTAAAAGGGCGACACAGGCACGCAGGCACGCACGGGCGCGTTCGAGATATATACTTATCGCGAACGCAGATGATTTAACGCGAAGATGAATGAATCGTACCTTAAAATATTTGGATCGATATTACTTAAAAGGGGCCAATGGCCTTGGCATGCCTCGCAATTGCAATCAAACCAATATTGCAGTCGTAGAGCTCTCTTTCGTTCGTCTTCATCAATTTCCGTAAATATTGGCCCGTAATTTTCCGAAACTTCGCCACCAGCTGGAATTGATTTTACAGCTCGAACAATTATAGTATTACCAATAAAATATCTGTCGAGTAATTTGAACGTTTGTTTTATAGGAAATTTCAAGTGGGAGCTATTGGCAATACATTTGCGTGAGTCATACCTCACGACGCCGGGGTTGCACGAATGGTTGAAAAGCGCTACCGTTGGATAAACTCCACCGCCAATGAACAGACTCCTTCCTTTCGATAAGTCCGTGGTGCCTTTGTATTGAACGAATTCCGATATCTGTACTTGCAATCAGCAAATCACACATGAAATTTTATTAGTAAATTTGAAAATTTACGAATACATGCTACGGAACTGTTTTATAAATTAATAATAATTAAAAGTCGTACGAATGGTATTTATTGTATGGGTAGCAGCTTAACAAGCAATTGAAACATATATATATATTTTATTATAAAATGGCAATAACCTCGTGGGAGTTGAATTGAAGCAGTTGAAGGTGATGCAAAATAGCGCCGCCGACGGCTAGTTCACCAATAGAGAGTTTTATGTTAGCGCTACTTGCCGCGGACTCGGTGTCTGGAAAGTATGAAGACGTTTTCAGAACTCTAAGGAGCCAAGCGGCCATGTAAGCTCTATGGAATAAATCTTCAGTGGTTCGCTGTTCTTCGTGAGTAACTGGAAAGAACGAAAGAACGAAAGAACGAAAGAACGAAAGAATGAAAGTTAAAGAAAACAAAATTTCGTTCGCAATACGATACTACACTAGCATTTGGTATAAGTTGATTTGGTATAATTGATATATTATGGGTACGCAATCGTCGATGTATATTTATTAAACGCCGTGGCATTACGATCACGTATGAGTATAACGTGAAGGCGTGTCAATGTGGTTACCTAGATTGTAGAAGGCCTTGTAATCCTTGCTGACGTAAGGTTCAGCTTTGGATATCTTGTGACAATGGGGATCAGCCTCGAGGTCCGTATAAATCTTGACGAACTGCTCGAATGGCTTTTGGATGACGGCGCGTATCGCTAAAATGCAAGTGACGGATGCGTGGGAGCACCAAAGTGGGCCCAGTATCTTACATTCGACGTCGTGAACGGGCTTGTCGATGTCGCGGCATTTGGGGCTGCAATACGCCACGGAGCTGCACGCGTAGCAGCCCGCGGGGAAGGGTGTGACGATCCGGGTCAAACATCCGTGGCAATGCGTCAGTCTGTGAAAATCATTATAAACGACAATGATGTGCATATTATAAATAAAGCGAGCCGCGTAGCTTTATCGTTGAATTGAATCGAATTGAATTGAGGCGTTGTGATTTGTGCTACAATGATATTTGTGATATAATGATACCGAGGCGCGGCTAAAGTACTACCGGTATTCCCCTAAGAGTGAACTGCAGTGCGGTCGTTCTATGGCCAAAACTTCTCCCGGCTCGATGTCCCTCGTTGCGATCGCATGTCTGCCAGCGTCATCCCCCGAGTCTCGTATGTCCACGGCCGCGCTGCAATACGGGTACAAGTCATTCCGCTGTTCCTTCATCCTCGCAGCCTCGTCCATCCCATTTAATAAGCTGCAGGCACACGAAAGAAGTTGTATAAAATTTTCAGCTCCGTTCCCCGAATGCGAATTTATTCGAACAACTAGACATTCTATTACGGATATTACGGAAACAACGGGGTTTTATTGGGGTTATTGGGGTTATTGGGGTTATTGGGGTTTTACTATCGATATATTAAACGTCGGGAAGTATCGTGGGACGATAATGACTGCGAGTACGACAACGACAACGACAACGACAACGACAACGACCTTTTGGCTTGCGTTCCCGTAGATGGCTCGTCGTTGTCGCCGGCAAGTCCCGGACGTAGCTTCGTCAGCTCCCGCTGGCCCTTCTCCATTACCTCCAGCATTATGCGCATATCAACTTCCTGCTTCGTTTTCTTGTCCTGCGGGACTTGGGCGTCGTCGAGGTATCCGAGTGCGCTCTTGAATGCCCGCATAGCGCTTGCGTGCCGTTTAAGGCCTAAGAAGCATCGGGCCCGGCGTTCCTCCAATTTGTATCGCAGATGCTTCGGGTAACCCACGTCAATTGCCTCGTCGCAATCACGGAGTGCGAGATCGAACTTGTCCAAGTGATACAATGCCGCGGAACGGTTACCCAGTATCACCCCCAGCTCTGCAACGCCACAACGAAGGAAGATTATTTAAAAGAATATTCCCGCAATCGAGATACCTCACAAGCTTTTTCAAGACATTAACGATTATTAGCCATTGCTGTCTTGCGTTGTTTATAATTGCAGGAAAAAAAAATATATATAAAAAAGGCTTTATTTTTTCAAATTACCCGCCGCTCACGACAAATCACATCTCTCTCGAATTGAACGTTCGAATTGAGTGTCAAATAATAACTCGCGTCGTCAATTAGTTGTCCTTGGAAAGCCGTTTGAAATTTTTTCTTTTTCTTTTCTTTTTTTCTTTTTTTCTTTTTTTTTAATGAATAATTTAAGCTCGTTCTGCCGCTTTAATTAAATATAACAATACGCACACGTAGACATTAATATAAATAAATGATTTGTCGTTTGTTGTTGTTGTTGTCGAAATCTAAATCAACGAGCTTTGCTTATTTGAAAATATCATTAATACGACATGATGTTGTTAATCACTGCTCGTGCACCATCTTTACTGCCGGTAAATACAGTAAGTACGTAGGGAGAGAGAGAGAGAGAGAGGGGTGGGCGTACTCGTTATAACGATGCAATTACGTAATGACGAAGGTGAGAGTTAATTCCTCGAGAGGAACACGTGAGTTTCAGTGATATTATTGACGCGATGTCTCTTACCATCTTTCGGGGCAACGAGTATAGCGTTGTTGTACTCGTCGACCGCTACCTCGTAATGTCCCAGGCCGAATGCTTTATTGCCACTTTTCTTGATGATATTGGCCCTCTGCGAGTCCTTCTTCTCGTAATTATCGACCTCGACCGACAGTTCGTGGGCTTCTTCGTAGCCGAGGACAAAGTCCACCCTAGCCCCGTTCGAGCCCAGGGCCGCGAACCTCTTAAAGCTCTCGGGCGTCACGGCCTTGCGCGTTTTCATTAAATTCCCAAGGAAGAAATCGCCCACCTCGAAGTCCAACTTCCCCTCGTCGAATTCATGGTCATCGTAGTCGAAACTGTCGTCGAAAAAGTCCCGCAGCATCTCTTACGCGCCTTTTGTGTAAAAAAAAATCCTTACCCCCTGCTCCCTCGATTGCTCCTCATAAAAATAAGAATTGAGAACGTATTTAACGAGAACAAAACTGATTATATCATAATATATGTATATGTATATGTATATATATATTGTTCGGTAATTACCGATCGGATATGCCGATTGTCGATTAAATGCTTCCGATGTGACGGGAGCTACGGATACGTGATTTGTACGGCGTTCACCCGGACCCGGTTTACGGTACACTTCGGTGGCTTCGGCCTTCGGGTTTGCATTCGTCGTCACTTGCAACGAGAACTATAATGGTTCGGTCGGGCTATTTTCGAAGGCCCTATTTTGATACCATTTCTCGCATACCCAAAGAGCATGCATTACCAGCACGACTTTACGACGCATCCGCTTTACAAGTCGTTCGCTTTTAAACTGAATACCTCGTTTTATTATTTATTATTAATTTTGCCGATTCTTCGAACAATCTATCTATTAAGAATTTTCATTCTTAATAAATCTATTCTTTCATTATTGCATCGCGCTCTTTTATTTTGTATTTGAAGCCTTGCAATCAACGCCAGACAATTCCTTTAACAATATTACGTTTAATAAGGAATGTGTTTTACTTACGTAATTAATTCATTATGGAATTTATATTGGAGTGGCTTCGTTTAGGAAAATTGTCATTTCGTATTATTCCGTAATATATAAAATTCATTTACTGCAAAATAATCGAATACGCGCAATTAAATTTTTATCGAATTATTTCTTTAAAACATATGTCTCACATGTCCATAAAAACAGTAATTACTATAATCACAATAACCTACGGTATTATTAGTCTCTATTACTCTATATCAAATATACGTACCAAAAAACTTACTTAAAACCATATATATATATATATATATATAGTTTAATTAATTTATATTTCGATAATATAAAATCGAGATAAAATAAATATAAATCAAAGATATATCAATGATTGCTTTAGCGAATGCTTGTAATATACATTTCAATTATTTTTTCAATTATAGTTTTTCTACATACATGTCAATAAGTAACGGAATTATCCAATCTTAAAGGATAAATAATCGATACAAAATACGAAATAAAATTAAGAAGCAACTAACTCTGATATAAATAATTAGTTTTTTTTATGTAAATATTGATTTAATATAACGAGTTATAAAAAAAAAAAAAAAAAAAAAATAATATTACAATGAATGTAAATATAATGTAAAAATGTGTATTATTATTAAGAAAATATTTCTACAAAATATTAAGAACTATTTTATTGTTTTATGGTTCACGTTATGTAGTAGGGTTTTTTTTTTAAATTAAATTAATTAATATTAGATGAGAAACGAGATTCATTTTTTGTCTAAATTATTTATTAATAATATTTACATAAGGTAATTTTACATTCGGAACTTAAAAAATGTATTATAAAGAATTATTATTCATATATTTGATCAAATTCTTTCTCTTTTTATTTCTGTAACATATACATAAATAAATTTTATTAACTTTTTATTTATTACTGTCATTGTTTTTTATAATTCTGTCAGATTTGTACTGAAATAAATAATAAATTCAGTTATTTATTAAAAAGAACATTTACTTTCTATAATTCGAGTATAATTCGACAGTAAAATAATATTATCAGTGGATATTATATTTGGTATAATTGACATATAATTCGACGAACGAATACTTAGAAGCTAAGATTCCATCAATTTCAATAATTACATGTGTATTTGTAAAAATAGTTTAAATAATCTATCTACCGATTACGTAGACGTATGAAATAACAATACATATATGCATATATATATATATATTTATTTACAATTTAATAAAAGGTTCATGTAAATGAGTTATAGGTTAATATTTATATATTGTACTTTATACGGTACAAATTCAAATAACAATATCGTAGAACAATTCGTTGCAAGTTTTTTATAACATTTTGAAATCTAATATAATTTATATTTATAAACAATAGGTTTACTCTTTAAATTAGTTTGAGTGAAAAATTCTTTTAATAACGATAAAGGAAATATTTAGATAATTTTATGCATCCATGTGCTCAATGTGTTATCATAAAATATTCTGAAAATGTTGGTAATAATAATAATAATAATAATAATAATAATAATTAACTATTCAAAAGCTTAAAATATTTTAAATTATTATTATTATTATTATTATTAAATTTCAAATAATTCATCAAAATCATTAAATCTTATAAATAAGTTTCGTACTGCATGTAATACAATTTAATTTAATACAGAAATTGCTTTACATTGACTTAACTCTTAATACATAATACGTTTCATATTGTACAAATGTATTTATAATTGACGAATAAGTAAATAGTTGATTCAATGTACATTACAGTCGATTTATAGTCGATGATTTTAGTGTCAAAATACACAAATGACGAACGATACTTTCATGATTTACAGGTCACTAATTACTATTTGTTTAATAAAATATTAAATGGCTTCTTCATTCATGTCAGGATAAATTTAAGAATTATTACTTTTTAAATCGACATTTCTTTTATACAATGTTAAATTACATTTTCAATGTTTTATACAAAGCTCATAATAATCATAATTATATATAGATTATTGAAAATTAAGAAAGTAATGTTAATTTTTTTTTTTTTTTTTTTTTTGGTATACGTATATTTTGAATATTTAATTATTTGAATTTAAGATTGAAATTTTGTCGACTTTGCCATTTCCCAATCTACTTAGGAATATAAATAATATCTAATTGGAGACGATTATTCGTATCAATAAAGAGAAAACGTAAAGAGAATTACTAATCGATAAGCATTATTGTACTAAGATTTATCAGAACTTGCAAAGAAAATCCGTTTTATGTACATTTTTTAAAGAAAGAAGCATATTTACTTTTTTTTTTTTTTTTTTCAATAATGATAATTTGGCGATTATGTCGATACGTAGCCTTAGAATTAAATTTTTGATAAAACTTAATTGTACTTGTAATAAATAATGTACTATACATTGGTGTAAAAAAATCGACAGGTATTTGTAACGTGTAATTGTAAAAATAGACGGATCTCATAAATCTCGTAATATTCCACTTAAATATTTACATAATAAATGAAACAATCGAATGTAATTAAAGGAATGAAATTATTTTTTTTAACTTTTTTCGTTGTTCGCTCGACGATGCTCGGATAATACACACACATATATATATATATATATGTGTGAAACAAATTGCTGCCAAATAAAGCCGTCCGAATGATCTATTGCCGATGACTCTGCTGATGTAGAAAAGGTGAAAGCATATTGCAAAACAATCACGCCGGCACAATTAAAAGTCATAAGAGCCTTCCTCCTCGTCTTTGATCTTCGCCCGGAGGCTGAGCCTGTAAAGGGCCCCCGCGATCAAGGCCCCGGCGAGCGGGCCTACCCAGTAAATCCATTGATCGGTCCATAGGCCGACGATGACGGCTGGCCCGAAGGACCTCGCTGGATTCATGCTGCTCCCGGTGAGCGGGACCGCCGCCAAGTGCGCTGCGCTGATACTGAGGCCAATGGCCATCGGGGCCCAGCCCTTGCAGTCGTCGCGCTTCGGGTCCGTCACGCCATGGACGACCAGGACCAGTAGAAATGTCAGAATAGCCTCTATCAGGACACCTTGACCGTTGCTCACGTCGTTACCTAAAAGTGTCATCCCCAGGCCTTGCTGGATGCCCTTTGCCGGTAAAGCCGCCTGCGTGTATTCATCGTTAATCTCTATACCTCTACTTTCAAATTCTTAATTATTTTACAACTCATTTGACTTGGCTAATTGGTATTATTATTCTTCTTCTTTCTTTCTCTACGTACTTATTACGTAAGCGACGTATTTATTATTTCTTAAAACGTACCGTTTGCAACGTTTTATTCTCGGTTTTCTACTGATAATATAAAATTGCTTTTACTCGTACACAAATTGTCATCAGAATTGATTATTCACAATTATTGTAATTATTATAATTATTATTTATAATACTGCTAGCTAAGAAAGCTTCATTAATCACGTGTTTCCATCACCAAAGAATTTACGTATTTTCAATAAAATAAACTTAATAAGTTAAATGAAAGTTTGATTATTGTGTGAAACCGAAAACGTACATAAAATTTGATAATATCGAGATGTATTATTATCCAATATAGTATAGAAAACTAGAGAAAATAGAAGACTAGAGAGAATTTTCTATGAAATTGCCATGAACTTCTATAAGAATAGAATAAATAGAATGTTCTATTAAGTTTGCCAATGTTAATGTAATTTTTAAGCTTAATATTGACAAACGAAAACTTATAAGTACCATATGATATGATATTTAATTAATTAAAATTATTTTGTATAATATATGTCTTTAACGCGTTTTTAATAATTATATTGATTTAATGAGACTTTATGTATTTATGTATTTATAAACAATCGATGAGCTTGAAGCTTACTTTCAGGATGGCAGAACCAGCAATAGCGCCACAGCACTGGCATACGATGTAACATATTGCTTTAAGAATCGTGCAGTTACCACTGACGAGGAGTCCAAGCGTTACGGCAGGATTTATGTGGCATCCAGAGATCGGACCCAAGACCTAAAAATATTTAAATTACATTCCGTTCCGACCGTATCGTTGACTTTCTTACTTCTGCAAATAAATAATATTCTCAATAAAAAAAAAAAAAAAAAAAATGTTATCCCTTCGTTATCCGTTACTATTTTTCATCTCGACTTTATTGATTTGTTATTGCATTTGTTATTATTTGCAGTACAACTAATATTATAAATATGTTTTTTCAATTCACGAACAGATTATACCTCGTCTTTTTATCCAAATTTTACATACATTCATATTGAATATAAATTATAAATACATGAGTCAGAATATATTATGTCAATTAAAATGTTTAAATGTTTAATGTATGCCTTGTGCCCCTTAAAAATACTTAAGATTTATCTAATTTTTCATAACGTCCATAATCCATTTGCAAAAATAACGTGCATAACGTAATTTTAACAATAGATTTAGTATCTATTATAAATTATCCAAAATTAATGATTTTTTTTTGTTTTTGTTTTTGTTCAATCTTATTGTTTGAATCTGTTTGGATTGTATTGTTCTATTGCAATTAGTAAGAAAATGAGCGTTTCAGCTTGAGTGAGAATGATTAATGTCTACCGTGGCTTATCGCTTATGCTTAATAATAACACTTGATGAACAAAAAATTCATCGGCTGTTTCCTCCTCGAATACATTTTCAAAGCCGGCTGATCGATCGTATCTGATGGGCGAAGCTTGAAAACAATAGGATCGGGGCGGGGCGGAGGGGTTGGAGGGGTTGGAGGGGTAGGGGGCAGTGATTGATATTTTGTCTCCTTATTCTTTTACGACGAAGCGCTTGCCTTCTTAATTCCTCACCTCCGAGCCCCGCCGTCCCGAGGATCAAATGGGAATAAGTAACGTACCGAATGACCTTGCGTCAATGCTGGTCGAATTCGCTTAATAATGAAATGCGTTCGTCCTCTCGGGCTCTTTTTATATTTCGCGATTTCAAACGTGAGACTGCGAGAGGATACATGCCTCGGATGAGTAAGCCTCCGAGCGATGAGAAACGCGTCCGAGGTCCGCCTTCGTCGAGAAGAAAAAAAAAAAAAAAAAAAAAAAAAAAAAAAAGAAATGTGGAACGAAAGAACAGCACAATGAGACAGAGGGAGACAGATAATGCAAGCCATAGATAAATCGATAGATAGATGGATAGATGGATAGATGGATAGATGGATAGATAGATATCGAGAGAGAGAGAGAGAGAGAGAGTAGGCGAGATAAGATGGGAGGAAGGATGAAGAAAATAGAGCGATTAGTCAGTCGGTCGGTCGGTCGGTCACTCGACTATGTTTATAACGAGGTGCCGGAGTCCAGCGAAACTCCGATCCAAGGTAGTAAGGGTAAATAAGGCCGCTGATTTGCCCAAGGGGGTCTAACTGTTGGGTTGCGATTATGCAACATTTTGCCCGAAGGCTCGGCCAACCTACTCGCTCGCTACCCGCGAGCATCGACGAGACATTCTCTCGAGCACCGCGACTTATTCTCTTCTTCTTCCACGTTACCTCTTACGTTTTCCCTCTTGCTCTTGCTTCTCAGCTTTAGATATCTCCCCCCCTCTCTCTCGTCCCATCTCTGCAGCTGTCCTTTTCTCCCTACCTTAAGCTCCGCCAACATCGCTCTTGTTTTCTTTCTGTGTGTGTGTGTGTTTTTTTTTTTTTTTATAATTTCTTTCAATACACCTTTGGCAGAACGGACTCTTGTCGGTCTGCTTCAAATCCAATGCGTGTATGCGCACGTACATACGTGCGTAAGTACGTTAATATTTCTTGAATCTTCTTTACCTTGACCGTATAATTATTCACTACCTACCTACCTACCTACTATCGATCGATACCTCGATTTACCCAATACATCGATACTGTATTGATTATGCCAGAAGTGATTAAAAATATTCTTGCTATACAATATTAATATAACGCTCCATTTGAATTTGAATTTGAATTTGAATTTGCAATTTGTCTACCGATTTGAAATTTGAAATATTGCTTGATTACTAGTCACTTGTGAGCCGATAAACATGGATATGTAGAATCCATACGAAAATATTATCTCCGTAAGAAGGCCGAGAGCCGTAAGAACCTCCTTACTTACCGTGTCCAGAAGAGGTTAAAAGAATAATGATACTAAACAAATTCGTAAGCGAATTCTTACGAGGCATGGTGTGCTCGTCCCTCTGAGTCAGACATTGATTTTATCTTCGAGCAGGAAAATACCTAATGAAAAAGCGAGTAATCGCAATTACGTAATTAAACTGAATTTTGTTTACATGAATCTTATCTTTTCAGAAATTTGTATTTTACATTCGATTATAATGAAAACTTCTTACAAATGTGTATATATATATATATATAAGTTTTCATTATTATCGAATGTTATAGGGTAAAAAGGCTCCAAAAATTATATCGAGCTTCTCACATTTTCTCTTTAATAATTAACCAAATACAAAAATATAAACTTTTCATGTAAAAAAAAAAATTGTTGTTCAAAAAAAAAAAAATAATAATAATAATAATGCATGTCAATATACATTAGTTATATTTGTAAAAATTTAATATCGAATGATATTAAGCGCCGTCATCGTAGTACCAAGTGCTATTGTAAAAAAAAAAAAAATTTCAATGATGTAAGCATATCGTGTACGTTATGCATTAGAATAAGAAAAAAAAAAAAAAAAAAAAAAAAAAAAAAAAAAAAAAATATTTCCAGGCTGATTCATAATTCAAATACACTAAAGTAAGTATTCTTAAAAGTTCTTTCTTAAAGCTATTTGAATCGTAGCCTGACCTAAAAATGTCCGATTGTTTAATGTACTAATAATAATAATGTACTATCGCATTTGCAAATATTATACGTTCAATATTGCGAATAAAAAAAAAAAAAAAAAAATCTTATATTCTATTAACGCTTATTTAACGAAATATTATTAGAAATTAGAAATTAAGATTAGAATATTAGACGTCACGAAAATGTTTTTTTCTTTCTTTCTTTCTTCTATTGGTTGTTGTATTACAATAATTTGATAAGGGCATTAGACTAGCATTGTCTCCGATTTCTCGGTTGATTAGGTTGAAGAATAAAATTTCGTCGCATTGACGAAAGGTTATTGGGGTTATTGGGGTTATTGGGGTTATTGGGGCTCAGGTACCGGCAGTAACCGTCTGTCTGCACTTTGATAACACAACACTAATAGACACGAGCCCGTACGGCCAAAATAAAAATAATTATAATTAAACGGCAAGTGAAGCAAGTTGTTGGCCGTTTCAATTGTGCATTTATCTACGCGCGAATGTAACCCAAATTAGTCACGGGCAGAATAATTGCGCGATTAGTGCAGGCAGGTTCACTGGAAGTCGTTTCGAATGGCAAAAGAGCTGCAGCAATGGGCGCGTAGGAAAAAAGAAGAAAAAAGAAAAAAGAAAAAAGAAAAAAAAAAAAAAGCTCCTGGCGTGGACCGGACCGAGAGTGTCGCGAGGTCCCAAGAAACGTTAATGCACGGACGACAACGCGGACTGCTCGACGCTCTGTTCTTTCCCACCCCACCCCACCCCACCACTCCCCTTAAACGCGATCTCTATCCAGGTTTTTTGACGAACGGATATCTTCTCTGTGTTATTCCTCTTGTACGTGAACGTTAAAAGCAGACACGCCGCACGCTCGATCCTCACGATTCTCTTCCTTATAGGCGGCGAGCGCTACGCTTCTCTCTCTCTCTCTCTCTCTATCCTTACGTAAGCCGCGCACATCTGCATGCACGTACTGCCGAGAGCCACGGGACTGATATAAAATCTAATATTTACAAACGAGCGCGAGTGTATAACGAGTGTATGTGAAATGGCGCTCGTTCGAACGCGACTGGCAAACGAAATAATACTAAACTAAACGCTAACTAAACTAAACCGAACTCATGCATCAATATCTAAACCCGTAAACGCGTATTATTACATCCTCTTTAAAACCTGTTAAATGTAATAACAATAACAATAACAACAATAACAATAAAAAAAGAGCATATTTCTACATCTTAGATTTGGCGTATAATATAAATGATAATTATTTGATTAGCGAATAGGGCCGATAGTTATTTAGTTTTATTATTTATGTTGAGCTTTCGGTACCGAAGATTTACAATTACCATTTACCTTTACCATTTACGGTCTTTTAATACTAATCTATCGTAAACTTACGATAGATTAACCGCGACATCGTTTCCTATTATTTCAATAATTTCAAGTTTATATATGAAACGATTTATTAGAAATACTATAGAAATACCCGTTAATTAAAGCTTCGTATCTTTACGTGCTTTACGACGCATCGGTGTTCCTAAGCAATTTCAATTATTTCCTTCCATAATACTTATAATGATTTACATTACATTTTCTGCATGGGCAAAAATACCTTGAATACAACAGCATCGAATACAACGTTTTCATAAAAAAATACCCGACGTATTCTAATAATATATTTTATACAAGATTGTATTCTGAATAAATTCAGAAGGGCTTCGTTGATATTTCATATATTTCACAACGATATTGTATTTTATTGAAAACGTGTACGTACGTACTGAGCTTTACCATTTCCTGCAAATACGTAATAAATATACGTAATTATTTACGAATATCAATGACATAGGATCGATGTAAGATAGAGAAAATTACAAATTTTTTTAATGCGCTTAATAAATTATTAATAATTTTGACGTTGAAACGTTTTTATGTTTAATGTACAATCGGGGACGATTGTGGAACAAAAAAAAAAGATGAAAAATATACCTCGATCCGCTATATTTATTGGGACACAAATAAAACGCGAGACTATTTATTTCATTCCGTACACGTTCTTTCGTGTTTTTTTTTTTTTTATTATATGTACCATGGCCTATGATGCGTAGAAAATAAGAAGTCAAAAAAATAAAAAAAAAAAAAAAAAACAAAGGAAAAGGAAAAAAATTGCATAAGACGCTAATCCGAAATTCACGTTATTTCAAAAGAAATACGTTAAGGTTATGTAATCAATGTGTTTAAAATTATGTAATTAGTAAACAAAAACATTATCATAATCTGCATTCATAAATTTTATAAAATATATATATATATATAAAAAAAAAAAAAAAAAAAACCATGAACATTTTTATACGCTAATTAAAAGGCACATTGTACTTTTAACTTACTGTATCTTAAATTTATAAATAATATGACGACTGGTAGTACGTATGCACATAAAATTTAACATCTCATTACCGAAATACTTTCTTCTTTTCATTTTCTTTTTAAATACTTTGATGTATACAAAACCTAATATTGTTTTATTATATATATATATATGTGTGTGTATATACACATTAATTATTATAAGGATGAAATAAATTTTTGTATTTAATTAAAGAAAATAAAATCCAACAACTTCGTCTTTAGAATAGTAGAATATTAATTATACATCAACATGTATTGCTTATTAATTATTAATTGTTATAGAGTCCGGCATTATGTATTTTCTATTCTACTCTTTGCGGGTTCGTTAATTTTGGCATTGCTTTCGTATGCTTGTATTCTGTTAGTTGATCTCCCATATTACGAGAGACGTTTTAAGTGAATATATATACGGAGGATCGGCTTGGCATTTTACGTAGTTACGAAATGAAATAAATTAAATGATTTACAAGCATCGATATTAATGAGCCGTGGACGATTAGAGCCCCATATAGATCGATCTCTAAGAACACCCGTATGAATTAATAAATCACGCTAAACTATTTAAAATTCAAAACATTAACAATTAATCATTATTAAAAAGTTCTTTTACTTCATCCTGGCTATTATTACCTGTAAATAAAGTATTTAATATTTAAAATACCAAATTCTTATATTACTTAATTCACGTAAGCTTGTATTTAATTATATCAGTTGCGAATTTCTTCTTCTTCTAATTTAAATAAACATGTATGAATCTCACTTATTTCAATTTATTTTATTATTAAAGTTTTACTTGACGAATATAGGAATTGCCACTTAATTTTTTAACGTTTAAATATTACTTGATCTTATTGACCATTTTATTTTAATCATTAAGTATAGTTGTTAGTATTATCGATATTAACTCGTTTGGATTTCAGTTATAGTAATTATTTTTTACGCTTTTCATATAATTCCTTTTCAAAACTATTGATCTATTGTTTATTTGTATAAAATATATAATTATTTATAATACTTGTTAAAAGTATTTTATATTACATATCCGTAATTTTAATAATAATAACCCGAAGAAAAGTTAACCGTACGATTAATCTTATAAATATTTTAAGTAATTTTTTACATATTAAATATTTTTTTGGAATTTATAAGTTATAGAATCTGAATCTATGTGACGTTTCGCCCTTATTTATCAATTATATTCTCGAAATTTAAATAACATTATTTTATTGCGGGTCACAATTATTACACGTTGCTGGATTAAATTTCGCCGTTTTAAAATATGAAAATGTTTTTAATCTGGAAATGCATTTCTTGTGCAAGCATATATAAAGCTACGAATTTCTTAATAATTGAATTCGTTTGAAATTATTTTTACTTGATAATCACGTTCTTCTATGCAATGTTCATCGTTAGTGGCTTAATGAAGGTTTTTCATTTATTCATAAAATAGAACAAAAAAAAACAAAAAAAAAAACAAAAAAAAAACATAAAAATAAATAAATAAATAAATAAATAAATTTTGCAACTTAGAAAGATGTAACGAATAAAAGTATGGAACTTACTTGTGCAAGACTGGCAACTGCGAGGCCAAAGGTCAGGCCTATGTGTAAGACTGTCGGCGCTATTCCCCAATTGATGCAGGACGCGCAACCGATAATAACGAGGAGGCCCGTCCCGAGCGCTTCCGCAAACAGCGGAACGATGAAACCGACTTTCGTCACCTCCTCGATCCCCATATAATCTTTAGTACCTGATAAGTCCAAATGTATATGATGATGTTTATACATTGTCATTTTACACAAGCCTATTCAAATTACTTATAGTCTACAAAAAAAAAAATTACTTGCTTGAATCGTGTACGTAAGAAGATTTATGTGTATTATCTATTATTAATTCGTAAGCGATGAGCAATTACATTAAATTTTCATTAAACGTACTTATTATTATTATAATTATTTGATTCATTAGAAGATTTTTAATAACGCATTAAGAACGTTTTGCGAAACAGCGAGCCTTTTATTTTAATAAATTTATAACGAAATAATCTTTTTAAAGCATTCATTTGCTTCTTAGGAATTTATAATTATTCTCAAGAGAAATTTGTTAAAAAGAAAAGAAAAAAACGTTCACATAAAAGCCTATGAATCGACGAGTAATAAGTTAAAGGATTTTATATTCCTAAATTATTTATTCGATTTAAAAAGATACATACTTCGTTTGTATTATCAATGGCCATTTTAAAAATATTTATAATTGAAAGTAGAAAATTTATGTTTGTAGTAAAAAGCTATAGAGGTATTCATACATTCATTAAATGCACGGAGAGGCGTCTTGACGTTTTATTTTGTAAATTAAAAAAAAAAAAAAAAAAAAGAAAAAGCTCTGATAGATAAAACGGATAATATTGAAAATATTCAAAAGAGATACGACGCGAAACTTATTGATTTGTTAAAATTTCGCAATAAATTATCCATACACGTATATGCGTGTTTTTATTGCTGAAATTTGTTTCTAATTGTCCTGTTCTAATTTAAAAACAATGGACAGCATGCCTTTAACCTAATTGAACTTAATATATTTTCGTATAAAATAACTTAACGAAATCGGTCAATTAATAATTATATTATTTTACCTTTACTTAGATTATTGAATTGCGCAATTAAATCTTACATGTAAATGTAAATGTAAATGATTAGCTAGCGATCGAGAAAGTTAACCTCTACGTGTAAGTATAATTTTTGATTCTTCAACCAAAAGTTTTTCAGTTATTTAATAATTTCAAATAATTCTTTCTTGGCATCGAGGAAATTCTTAATATAAAGAATGCTTTTGTTTTGAAGCATGGAATGCAGCCACGATATCGATACCACACGTGATTAATCTATTTATAATTCCGTTAAATACACTTGTCATCTTATCATTTTTCATAATATTTTTAAATTCAGCCTTACTTCCACTCTACGAGTATAATGATTATTTCGAATTTTCCCTAACGCCTGGCTTTTTTTCTTCCTGCACACATTTTCAATAAATATTCATTAGATTTTCAATTGCAATTCCAAAGACTTTACCTTTTGATAAATTTCAAATAATTTTTCTAAATCATCGTAAGCTCATGGAGTTGAGCCTTAGATTCGTTAGATTCGCTCAGAACGAATAAATAAATACTATAACTTCGAACGATCTTATTAATTAACAATTAATGGTTAACAAAAATTTTATTTGGAATATACTTTGAATTGTATTAATAATTGAATCACATATATATATATATATATGTATTATATTTGGAAAAGGGTGAGTGGCTTAATTTTATTATAAAAGTAAAAGAAAGTAAAAAAAAAAACAATTGAGGAGGCACATTACAGTTTTATTCAAGTAAATAAAAGTAGTTAGTAAATAGTAAAACTTCACAGAATGTATTGCGATCAGGTCAAGGATAATTATAGGGTACTCGACCAAATCTGTTATCTGATACTCACTAATCATAGATAATTGTTAGAATTTTACTTTTTCTTGATATTACTTAAATTATTTATGTCAAGTCTTTATGTCAAAATTAAAGATTTAATAGATTTTTTTTTTTTTTTATATATATTAAATTAATAATATTTGGCATACGTAATTGTTAGTAAAAGATAATTATTTATTAGCATGATCAAACGTATGCGTCAAATTTAAATATTTTAATGTAAGATATCATTATGAAAGCTATAACAGTATGCGTGAGTACAAATGCATAGATCCATTCTGAAAATTTTGTACGTATCTATAGAGTATATGATTTATACAAATTTATATTGTCTTTTAATTGTTTTATTCGTTTCCTTATAATTTTATATTTTATCCCCATCCTACCGATTGTTAATTAATTTTTATCAATGAAGGGATTATAAAGAAGTCAAAAAAAAAAAAAAAAAAAAAAAATAGTAATAAATTTTAGCTTATTTATAATATACTATGAATTTGTGTGTGTTTGAGCTTGCCGTCTATAAATATTACTAAACATACTGATAAGATAACGTCGTTTAAGGCCATAAATTATGTAAAGTAACTCTAATTATTCCTAATCAGGTGATACGATAAAAAGGTAGAAATCTTTAAAGTAAAGCATGTAATACTTTAAAATCATTAAATAGTAATTATAATTAATATTGAAATGTTAACATTAATATCCGAACGTTTCCTCATTTAAATTTAAATTGAAATTTATTAATATTTCTAATATTGATTTCCTTGTTTTCTATTATTACGTGTTTTTTTTTTGTTTTTTTTTTTTTTTTTTTTTTTTTTTTTTTTTTTTTAATTAAGTCTTTCAATTATCGGAATAGATAATCAAAGTGTTACGTCTTTTTCATTATTGTTTCCAGTTGTTGGTAATTCCATCACATTTGATTTTTGATTTTATTTGTTGCGAAGCTTTTAAGGTTTTGTATGTGGTTGCACTCATTTAAGGTAAAAAATATCCTACGAGTGTCTACTACTCCTACATTATATCGCTTGATTAAATAAGAACGGATTTCCCGTAACGCAACGCGAATATTTTAAAAACAAAAATAACAAAATTTTGCAAACTTTTTTTTTTATTTCATGTAAAATTGCTAAAAAGTAAATGTTAATAAAAAAATAATGGAATAATGTAATGTAATTATTGTAAGAACGAACCCTTCCACGATTTGCTCATATTCGTCACTCTTATAGTTTTAATTGCCTTTAAAATAACAATCACTTCTCAATTGTTATTGTTGGCAACAATACAATTCAATCATCCGTATAATCAAGTGTTTGCACTTCTTTTTTTTTTAACACATACACGTCAAATGAAAGGAGTAAAAGAGATAAAAACACTTCGTTTTTTATTTATTTTTTTTATTTTTTTTTTTTTTTTTTTTTTTATATATACTCCTTGACTTTGAGTATTTCTTTAGTACTTTTTCTTTTTGTCTTTTCTAATTGCACATGTACCGTCACTCCAGCCCCTCTCCTACTTTGTCCTCTTGTTCGTCACATACGCGCGCACATCGCCCCGGCCCCTCGTACGCCACGAGTTTAAGGGTAAGATTCGGTAAGTGCGAGGGCAGGCGGATTATTGAAGGCGCGAGAGCCGGGGTCTCGCGTTATATTGGCCCCTTTCCGTTTCTTTCGTTGCCTTGCTCTTCTCGCGTCAGTTCGTCGCGTATACCCGCGTACTCTCGGTGTCCCCACCTGTAGTTTAGTTACGCAGGAAAGAGCGGCTCGTCAGCGGACACACACGCGCGCGCACACACCAAGGACTATTTCGACTCTAGCCATGTACGCACTTTGATGGATACACGTGCACGGCCGATCCTATCTTTGTCTATCTCGCGATTTGCGTGCGTGTGCGTGCGCGTGCGCGCGCGCGTGTGCAAGGTGCGAGATCTACTCGATGATCGGCTGGGGCCTGCCATGGCAGGGGCTTCCGATGGGCTTCTGATGGGCCTCGGCTGGGAGCGGTGTAACGCGATGCCAAAGGGATCGGAGCAACGAGATTGGTTTTGAAACGCGGAAGATGGGACGACGATGATTTACCATAAAAGTATACGAATTGCATGCATTGTTTCGGAAAACGACATCTTGTCGTTTAGCGAATGATTTTTCATTTTCCTCGTGGACCGAAGAATCCTTGCGATGTTCATTAAAATTTAAAACGAACTTCTTTGGTACTTTGGTACTGCAATACGGTAGTATCGAAGTATCGTTAACGGCAAAGAGACTCATGCGTTTAATATTGGAGTTATATCTAGAGTCTTTTTAGTTCTTTACAGTACAGTACAATGATTATTTAATCATGTGTGTAGAGAGAGAGAGAGAGAGAGAGACGTAGCACTCGAGCAGCCACTACTTATGACATTTAGATACTTTTAAATAAATAAGACAATACTTTTCTGTGTAAAGGCTTTCAAAAGCTATTTGCTTCAATGTATTTTAATATTAATATTGTATTTTAATTTTAATTCGTTGTTAGGGATTTTAATGTCATTACTGATAAGACCATAAATGCGACTACTTCTTAAGATGGACGATAAATACATAATTATATAATTAATATAAAAAATTACGTCTAGTTTTTTATGGCTTTTACTATTTTTTCGTTTTAGTTTAATGAAAATAATGGATATATTTTTCTGCCTAGTTGTCTTTTACTTCAATGTACACGTTTCACGAAAAATAAAAACAATATTAATGTATATTTATTTATAAATATGTATACATATGTGAACTACTGTCCGTGTGTGTTACACGCAATATAGATGCTGACGGAGGAAAGAAGCTTAAATTAGCCGAGATTTTTAAGAACGAAAGTATAAGAAGGGAGGGGAAGAGATAAAAAATTATACGTAAAGAAAAAAAGAGTAATAGCAATTACTCAGGATTAGTATTTGTATTCCTTCAATTGTTATGCTTGATTATAAAACTTTATTGCTATTCTTATTTCTAAACTATTCTTATTGCTAAAAAAAACATAAATGTTGACCACAACGGGATTTCTTGCATATTTTTTTTTTTTTATTATTTAAATCATAGTGATTGTGTATATACAATAATTAGTTTAAACAGGATTAAAAAGGGTACAAGTAAATTAATAAGTTTAAGTAAGAAGAAGAGTTTTTCGTTAGAGTGAAATTTTCAAAGTAACAGAATCAATAAAATATCATATTTTTTTTGTTTATTATATTGAATGTAACAATATATTTTCAGCTAATTGTAAAAGAATAAAGAATAAAAACCCAGAGCATCGATAAATTGTAATGAGTAATACGAATAAGATATTTTCAATCTATGTATGATCTATCACAAAATTAGACAAAGCTGCGTTAATTACGTAATCATAAGATTATATGATAATATTCTTAAAAACTTATGTATATGCAAAGGGAGAAAACAAAAATTATAAAGACAATAAGCTAAAATCGGTCGATTTCCAGGTAATTTTCATCCTACGAATAGGAAAAAAAAAAGAAGCAGTGTGCAGAAAAAAGAAAGTAGGTATATAATGAATTGTGAGAAAAGTATCTTTAACTTAATTGACCTATCGATGGAAAGTTCACGGAGTGGAGGGAATTTTTTCCAAATCAAAAATTAGAAATTTTAGGCGCAATATGGTTTTTTTTTTTCAGTGCCTTTGACGTAATCCTCTATCGCATCTGAACACGTACCTGTTATTTGTTTATGTAAACGTATGTACGCTTTATATTTTTTGCGTGTAGCCATAACAAATACAAATCTTATATTTTTTGTTGATACCATACGTATAAAAGTATATATATATATATATATAGTTGGTATGAATTTATGAATATTTGGCGCTGAAGGGGCTATAGTTTTATATAAAATAGACATTTTATGTCAATGTAACAAATACAGGAGATCGATCATCCGGATTCTTATAGATATATTAAAATAATTTGTAACAATAAGGAGGTATATTTTTTACACGCGAGTAATATACGTGGATTTATATATATATATATATTTCCCTGTTATTTTAGTTTTTACTGCAGTTAAACGGTACCGACTCGAGATTTAAGAATCTTTTTCTCACACTGATATATATGTATATATATATATAACTAATTATTATACAACGTTTGTAAATTAGTTCCGTATAAAACAATTCTAGTATAAAGTTCTACGTCATAATGTATGTAAAATACGTTATACGTGTATAAGAAATATGGCGTTCGTCGTAGAATACTCAGAGGGAATCCGATTAAAAAAAAAAAAAAAAAAAATATTTATCAAAATATAAGAGTCATTATTAATTTGAACACGTACGAGACCGAGTAGCGTTAGAATTTTTGATAATCATAGATGTAATTCACTATAAATGATTAATTTAATCAATTAATCTCGATATTAACGTGATCGTTATGGTAATTTTGGATAAATTAAATATTAGTGTTAATCCAAGCCTATGATGAGTGTCCTGTGAGTGTTGAATTGAATCATAGAGTTGGAAGAGATATTCGTTATCGTAATAATATATGCATTAATGGCGAATTCAAGTAAAATCTATTCGTATACGGTAATTTTTAATTTAACCTTTTTTTTTTTTTTTTTTTACAACTACAGAGACAAGTTTCGTGAAGACGTGGAGTAACTTTTATCAAAAGAGATGTTAGATCCGATATATTTGGACGATTCGCAGATCCGAATATTATATTTAACGTTTATGTAAAGATCTCGCGAGCCTCTCCTCGGCACAAGGGGGGAAAAAAAAAGAAAAAGAAATGCCTCTCCACTCACGAAGGAGATTGCTAATCGGGTAGGTTCCAACGGAATTCAAAATATATGCAAAATAGAGGATTGTGGTAGTTCTCCCCCCCCCCCCCTCCCCCAGCCCCCTTCGAGAACAATTGGCGATTTGATTTAATGAGGATGAGGAGAAGAAGAAGGGAGGGCAGCCAGCGTGACGAGAATCGTTCTCCCGAAGAAAACTCGGGGGACAAAATTGGGCCGTTGCCGAAAATTATTGCGGATCGGGGGATTATGACGAGGCCCCCGCTCACGGGGCGGAGGCTGGCGAACGGCCCTGAAAGCGAGCGGCTGCTCACGATTGACCGACTTTCAATCATTACCGGGGCACTCCTTAGAATAAATAATCGCCGACTCTTCGCTCTTCTGATCGGCGGCAAAGCGACTGACTGACTGACTGACTGACTGACTCGCGGGCCGAATAAAGTCCCGCATTGCATATATACATATACATATATATATATATATATATTTACCGGCATCCAGTTGTAATTAAATGGCCTTTAATTGGAAACAGACGGTGTATACTGTGCCGAGCCCTGTCACTTTGACCAATAACCCCAATTAACCGGCATCCAGCTCCTTTCCCCCCCCCTTCTTCTTTATTTTTCCCTTCTTTCTTCGTCTTCTTCGTCTTCTTCGTCTTCTTCTTATATTCACGATGGATACATACGTATTGATACGTATAGGAATCGTATTGACAATTGTCTGCCGCTTATCGGCTAATGTTTTAAAAAACGCGCGTCCTATTAAATTTGACATGCAAAATGTATTCTCTATTTCGACTCGCGGTCACCCGGATTATCCCGGGTCGTCGGATTATCGCTACCGCGCACACCTTCCTCGATCGCTTACGGATCCCCGGATACGACGACACGTTATTTCGATTACGCATTCTAAATATCAAGGCGATTAAGTTTAATTTTACAATTTTCAAGCACCCGATGCATTACAATTCAATTACATTAAGCTTGTTATATTATTATTGTTATTATTATTATTATTATTATGATCGCGTACACGGGTGTCGGAGGCTCAATTAAAATCTGGAAAATTTGTCCGTCAGTTTGACGCGTAAATTTTATTTAACACGCGACGTGCGCATTTAGTAGTACATTCGTCTGAAAATAATTATTAATTGTTACGAGTTAGCGAAATGCGGACGCTCGTTTAATTTTACACATTATTTATTTTAGAAAAATGATATTCCCAATGGTGCGTATCTTGTGGATTAAAAGGCAAAGGATTAAAAGCGCCTTACATTTTTAATCCGACTCGATGCTACTTTCGAAATAGGAAAGCCAATTGAAATTTATACATTCGGCCCGTAATACCTTTTTTTATCAGATACGCGCGAGATCATAATATTTCCTTTGCAATTCTACACACACGCACAGACAAGCATTCGTTATTATACATATCAATTTCATTCGTTTAGAAGTCAAATGTCGATGATTGTGCGAGGATTAATAAATGTAATCGTTACACGGAATCGAACGTCTTAAACCACTTATTAGATAACTATCTTACGTATTAGATAAAATCATTGTATATTTCCTTTACATTTTAGATTGCCTTTAAGGATTATTAATATTCCAAGATGTGTTTCCTATTAAAGTACAATTTACCAATTAACATCTGAATAATGAAAAATGGCTTCAGAGTTATGCACCGCGTATTAATAATACCGTTAAGTTAACGATAAAAAGAATTTAATATTTTTAAATATTACCACTACATTTTATGTTATAAATAAGTAAACGAAAAAAGAAAAAAAAAATACCATTTAAAACGTCGTTGGATTTTATTGTAAATTAAATTTAAGAAATGTTGAAAAATATGTTCCAATATTGTTTACGTACTAGTTTCAAATCAGGATCTTTCATTAGCCATAAAGAAAGAAAGTTTCAGAGCAAGAATACAATACGTAGTTATGAATTGCATAATTAAAAATTAAGCCAAAAATGGTACGGACTCTAAATGTTTAAGAATTTAAACATTTCTTTTCTTCTTTTCTTCTTTTTTACGTATGTACGCGATTGCTTATATTTAAATATTGTCAGTCTAAATTTGACGATTTAACAGAAAAAAAAAGAAAAGAAAAGAAAAGAAAAGAAAAGAAAAAGAAATTCAATTTGTTCGGTGTAACGCAATTTAAAATAATTTTTTAATTTTACACGGACGTTTCGGGAACGCCATTAGAATATTCGATTTGTACACTGTAGTAGTATTTCGCAACATATTTTTTACTTTCATTCTACATTTTCACGACGTATGATTAAAATCTGCGAATGCCTTTATCGTTTTTATCCTTTATAAGATATTTATAATTACGCGTGTACGTCATGTAGCCGTAAACCATTTATTTGAAAATGTCGAGAGCAAAATACGTTTTTTTGGATTTTTAAAATTATCGTTTCACAAAACATATCCAATTTTACGAATAAAATTAATTTCATTACGTATTAATTAATAACAAAATAATTGAGCATATTGAGTATTACGCGTACGGATGGGTTTTCATAGAATTCCGGTAATTCGTATACTTAAGGCTTAAATTAAACAAGAAGTCCGGGATCGGAATAAAAATTGCGTACACGTTCCTTTGGTCGTGTTATTCCCGGGCAATTTATATAAGTTATAAAGCCATAGCAAAGGTTGCAGCACGAAACAGCCACGTAACCATAGAAAACATTTTATTTTTATAATTATTTCAATCACCATTTTTTATCTAAATAATGTGAATTTTTTTAATTCCATTATTCCTTTAATTATTATTTCGAAACATAATCTCATATTAACTATTCGATCCAGCATAGAAATATTCGGTATAATTATTTACTCCTAATTCAACTATCGAATTTTTATCTCCAGTCACTTAGAATTCCTTTTTTATGTTGAAAAATGGACAAAAGTGATTTTATACTCATCACATTCCTTTGATAATTAAGATTTATAAGATCTGAATTATACCCAATCATGTTTTTTTTTTTTTTTTTGTATATTTACTATTGTTACACGTTACCATTGTCATAGATAAAGAATATTATCGAATTATTAGTTTAATATAAGAAGGAATATAAAAAAAGTACAAGTTAATAACATCTGTGGAATGTTGTAATCAATTGTTGTAATAAAGTATATTTGTTCGTAATATAAGATATTAAAAATGAATTTACCTTATGGCTGCAGTACTTCTTTTCATACTAGATTAGTAAATATCCATTTATTTTTTTTTTTTTTTTTTTTAGGATATTAATTATATAAATAATTAAATTTATGTTTCTAACATACGTTAGATTAGATATTATCGTATTTATGTAATTTATGCTTACATTTTTATTCGACGTTTATAAAATTTTTATTCCTTCAACATTAATGTTTATGAATTTCATTATTCAATAATGAATTTATTCGTAATAGTGGTACTTTATTCGAGATTGCATAAACAGGTACGTGAAATCATAGCCACTCATACGTAAATACATTATTTTACTGAATTTTTGTTTGCGCCAGTTGATTTTCCTTTATTATAAATTCATTATAAATCATAAGAAGGCTGATAAGAATAAATGATTTCAAATCTTTTTTATCGTAAAATTTGGTATTAATATAATTTTATTTGATATTATCAACAAGTGATTGCATATTTCAAAGCAATTAATATATAGTCAATACATTTTACAGATTTAAATAAAGTAAAGTAGCAACATTGATTTAAAAGAAGTGGCTTAAACGAGGGTAAAAAGTAAAATGAGGAAGGGAAGCGAACAAAGTATTTTTTTATGAATATAAAACCATTATAAATCAATTGCGGTTGTAAATGGCAGTTGTAATCCAAAGTTGTTTTTAAAATATTAAATATCATGTTCTATATGTATAGCAATACAATAAGATACTTAGACCCGCAGCGATCATTGCCATGATCCAAGATATACAGACTAGGGAGGATTTACGAGGCTATACCTGGCTTCATAAAAAATCAAGTATTATCAAGTAATCTGCTTATAATTCAATATTAGATTATAATGTTTGAACGGATAAAATTATTAAATGACGAAACTTTTATTACAAGTATAATATATTAAGAGTAGCGTGTTTTGTGTGTGTGATAAATAATAGAATTTCAAAGCATATCGTTTAATTCAAATAATATATTGAATTGTAAGTAACGTTGTTCTTTGTAACTTGTATAGATCATTGGTTACCATTAAGTATCATTCAATTATTAATATATCCACAGAATATTGATTTAAAGTTAAAATAATGTATGATTTGAGTAAGAAATATTCCCGTAATAATTTCATATATTGACATTCTGTCTTTTTTTTTTGATTTTATACATACCATAGAACTAGATCCGATGGATAAATATTAATTCATCGCCGAGCAATTTTCTATTTAAAAGAGAGTAGATAAACATTTTTTTACTAGAGAATAATTATAGTTGTTTATTGTTATCTGGTAACAATAAACATTCACACTTATATTTATATTTATATTTTTGTATTTATATTTGTATTTCAAATGTAATATTCAAATTAACTTAACGTTACAAAATAATGAGCTTATTTTGTATTTAAGAGATTATAGAAAAGTTTAAATGTACGAAAAGAAGCGGAAAGAAGCGCAATGAAAAACGTATTTGTAATTTGTATTTATAAACTCTGTTCGGCTTGACGTTATAGCATAAATGAAAATGCCTCTATACACGATGAATACACGATGAATGCACGATGAAATTAAAAGAATTCAATAAATAATGACGAAAGCGGACACGGTGATGAGCTACGGATATACTTTTTATTAATTATGTAAATCAATAAAATTGCTCTGCGATAGAGTAGTCTACGTAAATGGCGTGCATTGTATTATTTTTCTATTGTGCCGATTAAATTATTCAACGAGATAAGAATTCATTCATTATTCAATTGGGATCTCGAAGGAAAAATTGAAAAGGAAGGAAGGAAGGCACGGATTGCTTTCACGTTAATACCCTTAATAACAAAGAGTAATAAAAATTATGGACATTTTGAATAGCGAGTACTATCGTCGGTGCAAATCTTTTTTAAGATTTTGCGGCCATTGGCCCTATCAAAATTCAAGAATCAAAGTTTTCAATCAGATTTTCTTAATGTCAACAATTTTAACTATCTTCGTTCCACAAGTACATTATACGACACCACGCGCACTACACACGTTTTTTTTTTACCACTCTATACATAAACACTCTCAATATATATATATATATTTTAATTTTAGATGGTGAAAATGGTCCAAATAAGGCATAACTCTCAAGAGTTCATTCTCAGTTTGCCGTCCAATTTTTACTTTGGAAATTTTATATTTAAAAGTATTATCGCTGCCTTACTGAGAAAGAAGGTTTTTAAAAAAAAAGGACTTTTTCTCTCTCTCTCTCTCTCTCTCTCTCTTTATTTCTTCAATGTTTTTTTTTGCTTTCGTACAATGAGCTAATAAAATCTTCATAACGTATGTATTCCTTATGTTTTACTTCGATAGATTAAGATAGTCTTGGAACAAATAAAATACGACTTTAATACATTTAAAAACAAAGATCTTGAAATCCTGTGTAAATATTACAAAATAGCTAATAAAATCAACACCTATTATACAGGTAATAATTGAAATGGGTTATTGTATACTTTTTTCGTTCGTTCGTACGTTTGTTTGTTTAATGTGGCTGGCTGGCTGGCTGGGCCCTTACAATGACATTAATACGAAATTGTCTCCTGTCAGTGTACATGCTCGTAGCGGTAATTTCATACAGCATGCTGCCCTTAACATTATATACAATGGATATTTTCAAGCCAATAAATCAGACGCGACTTCCAGATTCCCCAAGATTAATCAAATACTTCATTGACGATTTCGACGATAATACATATTTCATTATACTCCATGGATTATCTTGCGACGTTTTGGCAATTATCTTTTTACTTGGCTTCGATACGCTTTATTTTACATTCGTGTATCATGCATGCGCCCTCTTTGTCATCGTAACGTAAGTCATTACGATTAAGATTATAACAATAATAATAGCTCACATAAATTGTTACTACTACACTACTACTACTACTATTTTTTTGTTTTTTTTTGTTGTTGTAATATAAATTAGTAAAAAAATACAAGAGTCGATTAATATTATGACAGAATCCGATAATACGGGGAAACGTAATGATTATGAGGGAAACCAGGCTATGTTTAAAGAAAAATTTTTTAATTGCATAGCTTTGCACAAAAATACATTAGAGTTAAGTATAGAATAATGGCTGTCCTTACATTAAACCCAAATAATAATGAATTATCGTGTTAATGAATTGCTCATGAACGAATGTCATTAGATTCGTAGACAGCTTGCAATCTGGATTTTCGAACCTCAATATCTTTTCCATTGCTTGTGCCATGATACCTTTGAGCATTACAGGTTTTGAAGTACAGTTACTATTACTTATTATTATTACGTAAATTGCGCGTTACAATGTTTCCATTTGCATTTATTTATGGCTAAGTAAAATTCTGTTATTAGGCTATCAAGTACAAAACGAATTTCAGCGAAATGATTCGTTTTATATTTTTCGCGGTCGCAGAAGTTATTCATCTACTGTATTATAATTGGCCTGGTCAAAAAATTCAAGAACATAGCTTGATGGTTTACGAGACCTGGTAATTAAGCTTTCAATAGTTACTAATCATTGACATTATTTTAGATTTTTCCGTACCCGCAGACTCCTTATCAATAACTTGTCCTCGCCATATTGTTTTATAATCATTATTTTTTTTTTGTTTTTTTTATGTATTATTGTTTTAGTTATAATAGTAAATGGTACGAGAAGTCCGTTCCTACGGAATATAAAAAATTATTAAACTTCATGTTGCTTCGGAGTCAAAAGCCTTGCCGCCTGACAGCAGGAACAATATATATACTTGATTTGCAAAACTTTGCGGCGGTAAGAATAACAATTGCAATATTTCTTATTCAGAACAAGAATATAGCCTTATGATCTATGAAATCTTTGCAGCTGGTCAAAGTATCAGTCTCGTATTTTACAGTTTTATCATCACTAATGTCACATTGAATAGTTGAAAAAAAAAAAAATAACGCAATTACTGACGTAAGCTAATAATAATAATATACATGCATGGGAAACGAAAATAATTATAAAAATTATCAAATCAAAAGCTCCAGGAATTGAATACTATTGTATCTTGCTAATTATTCATTATCCATAATGGCCTTTTATTTTTACAGCTTTATTGCTTTAATCAATTAATTTTTAAATTTTAAATTTAAAACATATTGTCGTATGAAACATATGAGGAATAATAATTATTCAAAATTCAAGAAACGTTAGCAGGTCAATGTATTCGCCGATTCTCATAATACAATACCTATATTTGTATAAACGAGTATAAAATCATAAATTAATTCGAATGTTGATACATAATTTTTGTTTATAAAGTAAAATGCTTTCAGAATTTAAAGATTCGTGCTTTTAAATTGTCGGTAAGAATATCGTAGAAGTTAATGTTTTTTAATAGAAATTTTATTGTAAAACGTCTTATCTAATAATATGCAATTAATATATTATTATAAACTTATTATATTTCTTGTGTAAGAATGAGCATTAAATGCCATTGCTTATGTATATTGTTCGGTAAGATAAAAAATTTTTGTAGATATTTTGTTATTTCATTAAGAGAAAAGAATCCTTTTTTCATTTACTCTTCATTTATTTTTATGAACGTATATTAATTACGTAAACGTATTATAAAGTTTATACGGAAATTTAAAAAGTACTTTACAAGGATTGAGTAAACCCCGTGAATTAATAATGCCAATGAACCAAGAATGCAGGTAAGGTTGAAATTTGCTTATGAAAACTACGGATTATTGGCCTTAATTAGTTATTATTAGAATGCGAGGTTTTCTGGGAAAGCAAAATAAATTTTTTCCTTTAATCTCTTACGTGTTTATTCGTACGCGTTTAAAATAAAATATTAGTTTATCGATTGTAAGCAAACGTTGTAAATCTCAATTACATTTCTATTTTACTAATTTTTTTTTTTTATCATCTATATACTCGTATTTTTATTAATTTCGTTGTAAAGAGAAAGCGATAAGAATAAATGGAATGCAAGTACATTATAAGGTTTTTTTTTTTTTTTAATATGCATTTATCTAATGTACTCATAAGAGCGAACATTAGTAATTCATTTTGTTTTATGCTACAATTATATAACAAATAATAATCTTGAAAGACAATCGTAAAAACTTAAGTTGTCATAAAAATGTAATATATGCTGCTTGTAATTGAATTACAAAAGCCTTTAAATTATATGTACAATAATATAGTATATACATTTTCATTTATACGTATTCTCGGCTTAAATATTTTAAATATACTATGTAAAAAAAAATCTTTTTATTTTTTAATTACAAATAACTTTTCCATTATGAAATCGTATTGCATCTAAATATTTAATTATATTATCCAAGATTATATGATACAGACGTGCACAATAATTCTTATAATTACGAACTAAAAATATTGCAATTGTATGCTTAATTAAGTATTTTTCGACAAGCCGTTAAAATTCTTTCGATCTTCAATGGAGTAAATGATTTCATTATCTTCTTACACATTCAAAGATGCGCAATTGTAAGTAAATGCCCCATATTGTTAAAGAATAAGTGATTGTTTTAAATATATTTTAATCCTTTTTCTATTTTAATATTGTAATTTATGAATTACGACCACACTATGCAGAAAATTTGAAACTATAGTATCAGCAAAAGATAAATAGAACTTTTCTATTCTGAATTAAAAAAAAAAAAGTGTAAGAAATTTCTTTAAGACCATTCTTAATATTAAGTCTGATTTGTAATAATCTATTTACAACTGATTAAATTATATCATTATATCTGAAATATATAATCGCCAGGTTTGATATAAACTTTTCTTATCATGTCGGTAACATAGAATCTTCGTTTAACGTCGATCAAACGACATACAGACAGTCATTGAAACATTTTTTTTTATAGTTAATTCAAAGTATCAATTTAAATAAAAATGATATACAAAGGAAAGTAAAGAAAACGAAATATATACTATTACGAAAAATCAGCATAATTTATCCTATTTTAATTGAAAAGAAAAAAAAACCCAATAATTTTATTGATTTAAAATTATATCAAAGCGAGCCTTTTCATTCATTTAAAATTTTTTATTGCGTATTATTTACTCGATCATAAAGGGATTATAAAAGGCTTTTATAAATGAATACGAAGTAATTAGCACGAATAGAGCGTTTAACATTATTATTTAGCAGGCATTGTTCATTAACTTTGGCATACAATTATTTTCTAAAATATTTGCAACAAGAGCTTTATTATTTAATATAATTAATATAATTACATATAACGCTTAATATAATTGATTAAGTGTAAAGTTAAACTAATCTATCCGTGCATAATTTTTGCTTGAATTTTTTTCTTGTCTTATCATGACCGTTAAATTATATATTTAGTAAAAACGAACGGCTCAAGAGTGACTAATGAATGTTATCGTTATAAAAAAAAAAAAATGAGTGTGCTCAATCATATTTTAACTAAGACGAACAAGATTCACAGTTACCTTGGCGATTCTGTTGCTGCTCACTATGGTTCTGCATACTATGGTTGTTTTTAAAAACTTTCTTGGCTCGGTCCTCTTGGTTTTTCTCATATCCAATGGGACGACATTCTTCCGGAAATACCGTCGATAAACTCATACTTTCGTCGACGATTTTTTCGTCTATGAGAAAAAAAAATTAACTATAGACAAAAAAATTATGATTATGAATTTATACGATTTTTAAAGAACTCATTAATTTACGAAAGTAAATATTTTCTTATCCTCTATGGATATCGTAATATATAAAAAATTGTGTGCGCTTATAATTTTTAATATATATATATATTCTGAATAATTTTAATACGAATTGCTTTTGTTATGTTTGAAAATTAAAAGCAAACAGTTTTTTATTATAAATCAAATGTGGCATTGAAATAATTGAATAAATCATTATTGTTATTATCGTTATTCATTATCGTAATTCATTATCGTTGTTCATTATTAAACGAAATGAAAATATGTGTAATTATATTTCTTCCAAAGGTTTATTTATAAAAAAGTTGCAACAATTAAAAATCACAGAATTCTTTTCAAAGTCAAAATTCAATTTTAAATAAAATCGAGTGGGTTTGAAGGAATATTATCGTACACGAATAATTGATTGATAATTAAAAATTGATAATACGATTTCGGAAATTGTTTTACTCAAAGTTTTCAAAAAAAAAAAAAAATAAAAAAATAAAAAAACAAAAAAAAAGAAAACAAAGATCAATTAGCGTAAATATTAATAAAAAATGATTGCAGAACTCTAAATAAATTTGTACCTGTATAACAAATTTTTAATTTATTATTCATCTAATAGATCGAACCTTTCCACACCAAATACACTGGAACAACTAAAATTCTTGCATATTATCGTAAGTACAATATTTATACACAATGAAATATAAAGCCTTTATATGAACCAGATATTTCACGAAATTGTCGCATTTCAATGGACGTTACAAAGATTTACTGAATTTATGCTGAAACTTTATTTTAAGCATATAAAATTACTAGGAACAATAGAACACATTTGTATAAAGCTTTTCGGTATTTCTATATAAAATGTATTCTGTATAAAAAGTTTATATTTGTTCTTATATTGTTTTTGTATTCACGAATCGTAATATTAGAGTTTACAATACGTTTAAAGAAATTTGGAAATACAGTTATGAGAATAACATGTAATCACAGAATGTCATATTATGTGGATAAAAATTAAAAATTTTTTCGAACAACAGAAGCCTAATTATTATTAGAATTTATTATTTTTCAAAAAGGTTTGTATTAATTTTAAGAGAATCAAACCTTAATTATTATTTTTTTTTTTTTTTTTGAAGAGCAGTAAATTTGTAAAACAAAAATATTACTTCGAGAAGAAATAAATGGAAGGTTAAGAAATATTATCCGGCAATGTCTTACGTTAGAAATAAGATTCACTTTAAATTTGAAAGGAAGGAACCAACTTACTTAGCTCAAAATATTTTGCAGCTCAAAATTTTAACCGCCATTGCGCAATAATCCATGGCGTAAGAACGGCATCGAGTTAAAATTCAATGCTCAATGTTGACGGCAGAAATAAGAGTTATTCATAAGACCCGCCGCCTGACTAACTTGGCTTGGTAATCTTGGTAAAAAAAATTATCAGCTGGACTCAAAGCGGAAGTTCTTTGCGCAGCTTGACTAGGGCGATTCGCCCCTCTCTCTCTCTCTCTCCCTCCCTCCCACCCGGTCTCGGTCTTTATTATCTTCTTCTTTTATTGCATCGTCCTTTTTCTATTATAGTTAGGAAAGGGTAAGGATATTGTAAAAGTAGTAGCCCATGACCTTGACAGCTACGGGCTCGTGCCAGTCGGTCGATCTGTCCTGGAAACTTTATAGCCCATTGGTCATTTTATACCCTGTTCCTGTACAATACGCCAGAATTTTAATGGCTTGTGTAAAGATTTAATTTAATTCTCTTTTCCCCTCTTTTTCATTTCCTCGTTAAACGGCAATCGTTTTATTCAAGGACATGATTAAGAAATTATCGTACGATCGAAGATCAGTGAGGCTCTTTTGTAATAATTATCCATGAGTATCGGTTATACGTTCATATTAAGTATATATATATGTACGAGAGAATACACTCTCCTTACTTATACCTGTTTACTTATGGTGCACACATAATCTACAGAAGCCTTTAATAAATTGCCATAGGTAAGGTAATATTAAATACCTTGCGTGCGATTACGAATGATGTCCTTTGTACTATGGAATTCTATGGTAAGAAAGGACAATTAGAAAAAATTTGTCTTTTCGAAAATTGTAATAAATTCAAGGAATGGTTTACATTTCGTAATGACTATTTTAATGTCAACATACCCGAATAATGAATTTATTTTCAGAATATTTTCTAATCAAATAATAATTATGTAATAAAATAAATTTCTACAGAGACAAAATAGACAAAATGTTGCGACTGAATTGCTTATGTTATTATAAATGTTCCAACGCTAAAGGTTTTCCAATCGAAATCCATTGTAATCGATAAAGCCATATTAAAATTTGACCTCTCGTTTCCATGAATACGTCCTTGAGAAGACTCTCGGCCTTGGCTAAAATCCACCCTTAAACGAACTCGATCGTAAATCATCCGGGCTCACAACCGGGCTCCGAACACACAATATCGAAAATCAAGGCAACGCTCGTGGGTGCAGCCTATATAATATTAGTGGAATCTAATCTGCCATGACAATTCGCGTGCAGGAGATAAGAGTACTTACTTGTTTTTAGCATATCGCATGCTCGTTCCGCCTTGAATATTCGCATTGTGCCACGTGTACTACGAATCCGCTCGACTTTCAACTTGGACACTACACCCGAGAGATCAGTACTACGAGATCCTCAATAACTAAACGCTTCGATTGTATTTTTAGATTGTATTTTTATTACAAAATTTTGAGGAATAACGCGCAACCCCGACTGAAAGAGAATTAATATATCGTTCGTACATGGACTGTATGTCTTAGCAAAAGTAAAACAGACATTCGGAATGTAATAGCATCGAGAAGTTGTGTTGGGGAAAAAAGATATATATTTAAGAATGGTGTAAATAAGAAAATATTAACGGTCGTGCGAAGAAGTCCCATATGCTTACGAATGTTATTAAGGAATATTGGGAGAAAATTCACGCAAACTGTACATTTCAATAATTCGTTCATGTCAAACAAAATTCGAATCTTTCTAATAAGTTTAACAGATAATCATTTATAATTATATATATATATATATTTCTATATAATTGTATCTTCTATATTCTTAATATTGGATATATTTTCATAAAAATAGCTCGTAAAATGGCTGTATTTTTATTTAATCTCATTCAAACGATTCCCTAATACGGTATGTTCCATAAATATACTGACCTAAAGTCGAACTTAATTAAATTAAAGTAATTACGAGTACGCAGTGTAATTCTGTTAAAGCTTTATAAGAATAATATAGTATTATCATAATATTAAGTCACTGTATAACGTAAAAACTATAACGTAAAAACTTATATATTAAGGAATGATAAAAAGTAATTTATATTGTTAATTAATTTTATCATAAAAAAGATAAATTTAGTATCCAAATACTAAATACCATCACACATATTTTTTTATATAATTTATTTCTGCGCTTTATAATTTTCTCCTTTTAATAAAACATTATCTCCTTTAATGTAATTTACTATATATATTATATGCCTTTTCATATATCACGTAACTGTTAATATTGAAATAAGAAAATATAAGACATTACACGAAAATAAAGTTTAATATTTAATATAAAAGTATTATTTTTTTTAATATCGCTAGCATGAATTAGAAGGCTAATAATTAGTAACAATATCGTTCAATATAACGAAAAACTGGTTGGTTGATTTTCATAAGGACAGAGTGGTCTGAAACGTTGATACTTGCAATGCACCTGAAAGATGCAATATGCCATACAAATCCGTATAAAACGCAGTCATTCCTGAAGGGATAATATATATTTCCTGAAAGAATCTCGACTACGTTGACGTATTATTGACATCATGATTAATATTTTCGATATTTCAATTTGAATTTCGATAAACTTTTGAATTAACATTGAATGGAATTAAAAATTTTTATCTACTATATAGTTTGAAAATAATTTTGTCTTATAGTGAGCTATATAAACGGATAAATTATGTAAAATTAGTTTATGTTTATTGAAACATCATCGTGAAGATAGTATATTACAAAATAATTTGTATATTTTTAATAGGCGTAATTTCAAATACATTTCAGCTTAGGAAAATTATTTATGAATTGAAAATAATTACTCGTAAGCAAACACCCACAAAATAAATAATTTAATAAAAAATGATGAAGTATTATTAGAAGTCAAATTAAACATCATTGTCTTAAAAAAAGCGAATGGCATTTAATGTAAAAAAAAAACATTCTTTAATATTTATTAACCAAGAAAATTAGATCTTCTCATGATACGAATATTATATTTTGAAACACTTACGGCGAGCTCAATTAGTAAATAATAACTCTATGTCAAATTACAAAAATTTTTGTACAGGGCAAGTTTTTCAATCAAATTAAAAAAAAATCATTGATACAAATAAAACGTTTACTTAAAGCTCTGATTTTAACGATTGATTGAATAAACTAATTTAATTGCATGCAATTAAATGTAGGTAATGTAATTATAAATTTTGTTTAGCCACAACGATTCAGAAAGCAAGTAATTATAAATTCAGCATGACAAACGATGGCCGAATATACGTGGTAATCAATATAATCAATGTAATGTAAACTTTGACGAGTAAGGAATAAAATAATTACATAAAATAAAATACTTGGCAGGTTCGCAGGAAAATTGTAACGGAGTTACATTATATATAGCATTAAAAAGTATTAAATATACAGGATGACGCGATAGCTACGAAGTTATCGATATAGAATTCTTTTAATAATAATAATAATAATAATAATAATATACGCGTTACTTCGATTTGTTGACTTGTTGGCTGGCGGTGTGTTTGATTCATCGGGGCCAACTAACCAGGCACATTATATAATAACGTAGTGTGGGTGCAACGACGCGACATTTTCATCCTTTTCTCTAGAGAACGATATTGCTCTTTAAAAAAAAAAAAAAAAAACTATTCAAAATTATCCCTCGACAATTTAATGTCATAGTCAAAGTTTAACCAATAAGTTTAATTAATTGAGAGATTAATTAATTAATGTATTTACATTAATAAATGGATCGATCTTGAATGATGTGATGCATGAAATTTTTGTAATTGTCAGGTCGTCGAAGAGTCGTGTACGAGGAGAGGAGAGGAGAGGCAAGGCAGACTGCGTCATAATGGCAGGTACAATACCGTGAATGTACATTATCTTGAATCGTTACCGACGAAAGATTGATTTGTAGAGATAAATATATATTCGGTGTATCGGTGGAATTCTGCCCGGTAGATTTGAGCGGCCAGTAAAAAAAAAAAAAAAAAAAAAAAAAAAAGATGGCAAAGAAATAAAAGGAACGAGGTAAAAATAAATTGCAAGTCGTGGATGCTCATCAGAAGTACGTAAGAAGCGGGTCTCCTCGGTGCAGCCTGGGTTGCGGTGCGTTACAGCACTGGGGGGGGGTGAGGGGTATCATTATATCTAGTTCACTTCTTGTTTCTTGTTATTTCTCAAGCGTTACCGCGGCGAGCGGAGTGGAAGCGAGTGGAAGCGAGTGGAAGCGTTAACGGTTCCCTACCGGTCTTTCGCAGGTGCACGATCCAGTAAGAAACAGACACTCCATGTATTGCCCGGTCAATCCCTGTGTATGTGTATTTACGCACGTGTATGACTGAGAGAGAGAGAGAGAGAGAGAGAGAGAGAATTCCCGTATAATCTTACAACTAGACAATACTGAAAAATAATATCAAAAAATATATATATATATATATCGATGTTTATTCCTAAGAATATATCTTTTATAAGAATATATCTTATATAGCCATAATTCTTTTTTTTTTTTATTTATCATACTCAATCGATATCTATTATAATATTATCATTAAATGTATTTAATTTATTTAATTAATTTCAAGAAACTATTATTCTCTGTTAATTCTATAAGCTATATAACCTATATTAATACGAATTTGGATTAAAAATTGCAATAATAATAATTTAATAGCTTCAGTTGTGTTCGTCAATATAAATCTGAGACTGTATAAACAAATTAATTAATAAAACGTTGTGAACAGAATTTTAACTTATTATACGTAAAGTCACATTTTTTTTTTCTCAATTTATTCTAATTATTGTTACTGTTATGTAAATATTATGTATATATTGATAAAATTAATTAAGATATAACAACGATTTGTTAAAATATTCAAAATTAGAATTAATATGATGGAAAAAATATTTGTGATGATTAAATTAATAAGATTGAACTTATTTATATAAAAAAAAAAAGGTATTTTTATCAAAAAAAATTGAAAACAAAAGTTGTATGAAAACTATACAAACCTTTTTATTCGCAATAAATGAATAATTAGATGGATAAAAAAAAAAGATTAATATAATAAATCATTAAAATTAAATTTAACACATTAACTGGAATACTTTTATGTAATTTCATTTTAAAAACATTATTGTATTTATTATTATTATTTTTATTCGACTTATATTATTTGATATTATATTATTCATACAAGTAATATAATTATGAAATAAATGCATTTAGCTTTCATTATTTAGGAAAATAAAGTAATATTTTCATTCTACTTGCCGCGTTCGCATTATTTTCTAATAAATTACTGTTAGAAAATTGTAGTCGTCATTGCCATATAATTATTACAGTAAATAAATATCTGATATTAGTTCGATTCGCGTAAGAATAGCAACAATTTCTTTTCATGAATTAACAACATTACACTCCCACGCAAAGCTAAAAAAGATGTATCTTTATTATTATTATTATTATTTTTAGCCCATTCTTGATTTGTATAATTAAAAGTTTTACAGCAATATTATAAGAATAAAATAGCGAATGAAAAAGTATTAGGTAACATTATTTATTATTTATGATTAAAGTTGAACCGTAAACATTTTTATTAATAAAAATGTATGCGATTAGTATTAACAGAGCTTGTTGTGCCAGTAATTAAAAAAAAAAAAAATAAAAAATTTATATTAACTTTGATTTACTTTAACGTCTATTAGTAGAGATCAAGATTCAATAAAAATGATAAACGTGATAAATACAGCTGATAGTGAGTTGGTATCCAAAATACGTCTCTAAACGCTCTTCTTTAGATTATATCAGCAAAGCTTATCAAACGTAACCAAAAAAAAAACAATACAAAAAAAAAAAAAAAACAAAAACAAAAAAAAAAATTATATTTTCTGAGCGTAAAAGCACAGCAGCAGCAGCAGCAGCAGCAGCAGCTGTTTATCACATACGCGCGGCATAAAGTTCGGCGCCCGTGACGCTTATTAATTACACACAATAGTTCCTGCTTTACTGCTATGCTATTTTTTTCTTCTTCTTCTTCTCATTCTACCTTTCCTGTGCGCAGCCCCCCTCCCATCGACTCGGCAAATTTATTCTCCTATTCGTTCCTTTAACCCTGCGCCATAATTGCCCTCATAGAGTAAAGTCCAGCCTATTATTTCTGTCGTAGTGTTGTTGGTCATGTAAATAACGCGTAGGAATTGTTCCGTAAAGTCGGCAAGAAGTATCGATTATCAAAAATCGATTATAGTTCCTACGTCTATTTAGGTTATTCCAGGCAATTCGAAATTCCAACGATGTACATACAGTATAATGTGCAAAATGACAAACTTACAAATTGTTGTAATTCCTTGTAATTGCTTGTGTTTTCATTAGATTTTTCGATGTGCCCCCCATTCGATTATTTAAGGAGCTGGGACGTGCGACTGCTCGCAATCATTAAAAGTTTTCTTTAATAATTAATTACAATGGTAAACAATATCAGTCTCGTTATTTAATGTTCGGCGAAATTCGCATCATTCCTATAAATAAAAATAAAAACGAGCATTAGCGTCGGTAGAATTTAAATAAAAATCCATTTACGTGGACGTTAATATTATCGTAAATGTCAATACAGTGACCCCAATAACTATTTGTGATTTATTTATTTCCAATAAAGAATATTTTTAATTGCAATAATAAAGTAATTGTAATTATTAGGAACGAGCTTGCAAAAAGGAATATACAGGTTCACGTCGAGCGTATAGAGCGTATATATGGCAATTAAAATTAAAAATACTCCTGACGTATTTGACAATACATACAACGTAAGGAGGTAAATTTAAATAAAAAAAAAAAAAAAAAAAAAAAGGAATACTAAGGCCTACGGATGTCTTAATATCGATACGAATAAGAATGAGCAAAAGATGGAGAAACGATGCAGTATTCGTCGAATCTTCAAACGTTATTTCGAACGCTTCCATTATAGCTGGAATAAGGATAAAAAATGAAGAAGGGAGAGAGGGAGAGGGGGGTGGGGAAGGGAGAGAAAAGATACGTTTCAGGAAAAGCTGCGAGTGCAGCAGGTATATTCACCTGTAGCGCGTCAAACTGCACGTCAACTACTGCAGCAGCAGCAGCAGCAGGCCCGGGTGAAGCGGTAGCGGCGGGGGATGGGAGAGGCGGGAGAGAAGCGCAGAGTGGGATCCGAGAACGGCATTCCCCTGTTAAATCTAGTTCGAGCGATAATAAAAAGACCGACGACTGGCGTTAAGAGTTCCGCGAACGCGGCCCACCGCCACTGCCGGTGCTCCAAGCCCCACGCACCTATATGAGATTCAAGAAAACTATAGCGAGACTCAGTCGCAGAACCTCGCGCGTCGTAGGAGCAGCTCCTTGCCACCCACGCACACGCATCCACGAATTCGACACACCCCCCACCCACCCACCACCCACACCCCATCTGATCGCAACGTAATAGAGGGACGAGCCGCCGCTCTCGAGTCTCAAGTTTATCGCCTCGCCTCGAGCCTTCCAAGCCTCAGGTGCTCAACCCTTGCTTAATTTTGCTCTCTCTCTCTCTCTGTATCTCTCTATCTCTAGCTAGCGCTCGCTTATCATTCTAACGCATCCACCAAGCATCCAATCCAGTTTTCCATAACTCATTCGCAAGTAGAGAGCCAACAAGTTACTACTACTACTTGTTGGCTCAGCCATCCTTATCGGCATCCCATTTCGTAATCGAAAGCGTTACGAAACCTCCTTGTATCTTGCTTGCTCCTTGCTCTCTTATATCGCCGCTTCATTTTATCATCTAACGAGTGCCGTAGTCCTCGCGAGCGCAAAATCTAATGCACCACCATTTTACTCTCGTGCATTGTGATTAACGTTTGGCCTTTCTCCGGATGATCGAGCACGCTGTTCAAGCACGCGGTTTTGACTTTATTTACAAAGTGGCAGTCAATCCCGTGGGATTTTTTTTTTTTTTCTTAAGCAAAGACGCAACGATACGTGTTGGCTTATGTTTAACGGCAGACGAACGAACATTCAATGCGACAATTAACGGTTTTTGTGAATTAACGATCTCTCCGTCCCCCTCTTTTCGCACAATACACCTACCTTGGTAAATACCTTGGTAAATATGTGGACAGGAAAAAGGATTTACGCTCCCAAAGTAACAATAATAATAGCAATAATCGTAAATCTGACAATAATGTCGATTGTGGCGCGATGATAACAATAACAGCATCAACAACGACAACAACGATAACAATTTGTTGTTACGGTCGATGCCGTTCTCGTTGCCTTTATTTATTTATTTTTATTTATTTATTCTTTATAAAATTATCACGAGCACCATCGTCAATGATCGTACTTTATCGTCATTATCATTATAAATATTATTGTTATTGTTATTATTATTGTTATTACTACAGCTGACAGTTTGTTTCTGTTGTATTGTTATTATTGGCCGTGTTGGGTGAAAAGTGATAACAAGGAGACGTAGTGTAAAGGGTAGACACTTTAACTAACTAACTAACTAAGTAAGTAAGTAAGTAATGTGTAGTTTTGACGATAGAGGCTGCTTATAGGTGTAGAGATAGTAGGAATGACTATCTGAGCATTCGCCAGGTGTTTATCGGAGATAATTGTCACGGTATTTATACTTCAATAAGCAGAGAGCCGAGCTCAGTTGTAAAGTCATACACGAACACGAGGCTGCTACTCCTTAGCATTTTACGAAGCCGGAAAGTGTCGGGTCATAGGAAACGAGTCTCGAGCCTAGCGGGATAAAGAATCAAGGTAAAAAACCATTACAGGAGCATAAATAAGTTACAATGATTTTTTTTTGTTTGTTTATCCTTTTCAATAGCTTAAAAGCAAATGGGATGAATACCGAATGATTTTTTCGAGTTCGCTATTGCGTCTTAATTGACTCATAAAAAAAAAAAAAAAAAAAAATATACGTCGTGCCACGTTAAACGATTATAATTGTTTCTCACGCTTGATTACCGTGATTTTTTTTTTTTTTTTTTTCTTTTATTTCTTTTTAACGACGCTCGTTTTCTTATTCCTAGGCGATGTGTATCCAGTCGAGTCTCGTTTGTGTTTTTTTTTTTGTGTTTCTTAAATACCCGTTAGCCGGTCCGTAAAGGTAATGGGCGAGAGGACGCTCGATTATCCAAAGAATGTGCTTGGCGAATATTTACATTTGCACGGGGTGGGGGGGGGGGGAGCTCGAGAGCTCGTGAGAGCCCGGACCGTAGGGGATCGTCGGCGACCGTAGGGGACCGCGACAAAACGTAAACATCGTGGATCTCCGGCTTCTCCCGAGCCTCCCCTTCGTGCCAGAAGAGGCTAGAAAGAAGCCCGACCTCCTGTCGCCCGTGATCTAGATAGCGAATAGAAAGACAGCGAACGCTAGAAGGAAGAATAAAGATTGAAGCGGTTAAGGAGTGCGGGGGCGCGTCCCCCCCCCCCCACCTCGCATTCGGCTGCCTCTTCTGCTGGTGGTGGTAGCATCTGCCGTATCCCTAGCGAGCGCTAGGTCGCCGAGTTACGTAAGTTCCCGCTTTTTTAGGATCAAACATAAGACGCTGGCGGAGGGCTCGCGCGGTCCGGCGCAGCTCCGTCTCTTCTGGCAGATCTTGCTGCATAGCTATATTGGGAAAAGTCGGGGTATTCGCGAGCAGCGCAGACTGACAAGCGACAGACCCGGTTTTTCTTTTTATTTCATTTATTTATTTTATTTATTTATTTTATTTATTTATTTTTTTTTTGTATTATACTCACTCCCTTGCGAGCGCCGCCCGAGCTACGATTTCTCGAAATTGCCGATTAAGAGCGTGGCCGTGGCAAGTAACGCGCGCGCGCGCGCGCGTCTCTTTCCATAGACTTCGTGTCCCGAAGCTCGCCCCCCCCCTCCGCCGGCTCCTCCTTGTCTATCGCATCCTCGTAACGTACGCGATGAAAATTTTTCATATTTAATTAGGAAAAAAAGTGTTTAAAAAAAAAAACAAACAACAACGTTTAAAACCGCGAAGATTACGAATTATTATTTATTGTGAATTAATGAGATTTTAATTTTAATGATGATGACCGCAAGAACGGTGAGAATTAATATATATATATATACATATTTTAATAGAAAGTTATTTGCCGGGCACTTTATATTGCAATTATATCGAGTCCCGAGAGTTTGATGTTAACGCCTTGACGCTGAGTTTTCAATCATTTCACTGACTTCAATGGACTTCAATGACTTGTGCACGTGTGTTACAGCTCACTCGTTGCCTTATCTTTATAAATAAACTTTAATGCTATCCCCGATGATTTGCATCCGCCGCAAACAATTGAAACACGTGTTTATTTAGCAATCGCGTTTGCTTCGAACGAGCAGTTTCTTCTTCTTCTTCTTCTTCTTCTTCTTTTTATTGCCATTTGTTTAATACGTAATGTAATACGCAGGACAGGTAGAACCTTTTCACTTTTTCCATAAAAAGTTCCATTGGTTGCCGAGTAAAGAGACTATTTCATAATGAATTTCTTTTTCTTTTTTTTTTAACGAACTTTCGTTAAAAACAGAAAATCATCGTGTTTTGTAATTGGGTAAGCCTTTTCCAATACAATACAATACAATACAATACATACGAACGAACGAACGAACGATGAGCGGTACACATCAATCATTATTACTCTATAAATGAATCACCCCGCCGATGTTTTATTTTACTTCGTAAAAGTGGGGCACTGCGAGATTTACAGGTTTCCCGCGTCGTTTTCTGTATACGCACGCGCTCCCTAATCGGGACAGAACATGCTTTGCTCCTGAAAGTAGATTGATCGGCTTCGGCAGATCGGACTCTGCTTTCCAATACATATTTACACGTGCTTGACTGCGGCGTGCCTCGCTACTTTATCTATGCCTACCTACGAATACATGTACCCATGTTTATATAGTGGAAGGAAAGGGGGGGAAGAGGGGCAAGAGGCGAATTCGTCGAGAGCAATGAAGAGGGAGAGAGAGAGAGAGAGAGAGAGAGAGAGAAAGTTTACGGGTAAAACCTATTGCCGTATAAGGTTTATTTAGTAAGAAAATGTAAGACCTGTTGCATAAGACGAAGTTTTCAATACAACGTGTGAACGTTCTTATAAAACACTACATTATCTCATTCAGTCTACTTTTTTGAATTTAGATAATAATTATCTGTACAGAGGATTCTCATTGTTCATAACTGCTGAACAAATTTACTTATAATAACTTAACTTTGTATTCCAACTTTGTACAGCTCAATACGAACTAAGCGAAATTCGAAGAAAAAGTAAAAAAAAAAATAAAAAATAAATATATAAATATATACATGTACTTAAAAAGATTTATAGAATTTATGAATCATTTCTTGTTTCACATTTCAATACAAATATAATACTTGAATATATATACGTCAAATAAGTAATCACCATATCTTCCTACTGGATTTTAATTTAAATTACTATTTATTTATAAACTAAAATTTAAGCTCATACGTATATGTAATAACGTACTTTTTTTTTGTTTTTTTTTTTATAAAATTGTACATATTTTCATTTAAAACTCTTTAAAAAAAAATAATTTTATAAATAATTTCAAATTATACATATATAATACAATTATAATGAAATCAAATTTTCTGAAATAGTCTAAAAATTAATATTTACATCTACATATATTCTGGGGTTATTGTTTTTTTTTTTTTTTTATAACATTTATTAAGACGCGCTTGTTTAAGAATATCAAGGACATTTTAATTATGCACAATTGGAACATATATTTATTTCATAGGGAATTAAAAGATAATGAAAGACTATAAAAAAAAAAAAAAAAAAAAAAAAAAAAAAAAAAAATATTAAACATACATATCAATATTCGCAATCTGTTCAGTTTATGAATTTCATCATGAATCAATGTGTATCCACGATTAACTAAAATAACAGAGTTATTAGCTATTCAATTATGCTATTAAAATGTTGGTAGGAAGCTCATGTATTTTTATCAATGATGTCAGAAAACAATACCTCGTATTGACCTTCAATTATTTATATAAATACATGCAGAGACACATACGCGCGCATGCACAGGCACTCATATGCGTGCGTGCGTGCGTGCGTGCGTGCGTGCGTGCAATATACGTAACACGTACGTGTTACACTAGGATTCTGTGATTATTAAAGGTAACTCGTAATCTTGTGTAACATATTGAGATAATTAATTAGTTTATCGTTATGTACATTAATTCCAAAGTGAAAACTTTTTTGTTAGGAATCAAAATCAAATCAAAATGTGCTAGTGACACGTTCATTTTTTACCTATTGCTTATTATTTATTTATTTTTTTTTTTTTCGATCTTAGCAATTAAAGAAAGAGCAAACATTTTTTATTTACCACAACTTTTTTAATGTTATGGTCGTTACAATTATTTGCCTATTTAATAATTATTTTTTTGTTAACTAAATCTTTCTTTCTAGATGAATTTTATTTACATAAATAGGATGGTCAATATTTAAATAAATTACGGTGTGTAACAGTAAAAAAAATTTAAACAATCAAACCTCATTATTTATAAATGACTTTAGTATGTAAAACTGATAGAAGCCGATTATTATATTTATCTATATTAAAACAAAATCATCATGTAAGGTAAAGGATAAACTTGTTATTTTACTGCATTGCTTTGTTTTATTAAAATGGTATTTTATATGGTGACAATAATATTTATTAAACTTTATCAAGTTTATTTACATAAACTACTGTGACGTAACGCCTTTCAGTGTAAATACGTTTATTATGATACAGTATTCACGGATTTTCGTATTCACAGAAATTTGTATATTTAAAAATAGTATTGGCAAATCATTAGAAAATCCGTTTGACTGATTTATTTTATCTTTTTCATTGAATGTAATAAAGTAATATAATATAAAGAAAGAAAAAAAAAGTAGCAATATAAACTAATGGATAACGAATATATTAAATACTTAAATTGTTTATTTACAATTAATATTTACAATATTTTTTTTTAATAACCATCGAAATGATGAGCATTGAAACGGCTGTTTTGTTTGTTTGTTTGTTTGTTTGTTTGTTTGTTTTTTGTTAGCGTAAATCTAATTATAAATAGCTTTATGGATCGTGTGTGTTTTTCACGCGAAGTCTTCTATTTTCGATACGTTCGTTTAAAAAATAGTACGAGCCTACCGTCCGAATCAATGGTTGATGATCTATGAGAATTGGGTGTGCGCGATCGGAATTGTTTGAGCGAGGGGCAGACCGAATGATGCCTGTTTAGTGGTTCCCGTTCCTCGTTTCATGAATTTAGATCAAGGGTGCAAAGCCATGTGTCTGCACACGTGTGGGAGAAATTAAAATTAGGGGACAAATCAAAGAAAACGTACAAATTTCTAGAATTATTAAGTAATAGACTGTGGCCACGTAAACTAAATAAAACTACAGCTCGTATAAATAAATAAGATTATACAAATAATATAACTTATTTATTATTATTAATTCTTATCTCGGCATTATGATTAGCATACTTTTTTAGTGATTTGTTGGGCAAAAATCAGAAATTAAAATCAGTAACGATCATTTTAGATAGCGATTGCCTAAAATTCAATTGCCTAACACGGTCAATACAATCTTTCGTGTCTTAATTCGGAGTTAATAATACATTTTCATATATTTATAACATTAAACAAAAAAAGTTATATGCACGAATAGTCCGAACGTAATTACAATAAGATTTAGCTCGTCTTAATTCATAAATTTATAACAGTGTGTAATCACAAATATGCACATTTTAGCAGATATTATACAAATATTGTGTCACAGCAGCACATGCATTGAGTATTGTATAGAAATGTTATGTATTTTATATATTTTAATTTTATACATATTAATTCAGCACTTTTCATATTGATATTCCAATAAAAAGATAAGATTTTTTTTTTTTAAAGAAACGTACACTATTCTCATTATATCATTATAAGTCAAATCAGATCAAAGATCGGTATAATTATATTTAATGGATTTTATTAACGATGTAGTTAATAATTCATCTTTTTAAGAAGTATCATTATTCTTATATTACCTCATTTTATGAGTAATGATTTGTTTTTTTTTTTTTTTTTTTTATTATTATTAATGCGTCGCTTCTACATACAATAAGTTTATGAAAATTTTGCATTTATATTCTTACAAAAAATTTGTTAACCAAAACAAAATTAACTATAATTTTATTAACAACGTATTAAGATCCTTATAATACGGCTCATTTATAAATAAATTTAATTTTGTCTACTGTTTACTAAACAGGTGCTGAATACTTGAAAACTGTGGAATAATGATTATACGCCTTTACCTAATAATTATGCACCATTCATAATAATTTACAAAAATTATAAATATAAATATCTATAAGCAAGTATTACTTATTGTACGCGAATAATATTATCCCATAAAAAAATTAATAAGTCATTTTTTGAAACTATTCAGTGAATATTATAAAAGTATAAACTCGATCGATTTGTTTTTATATTAAAATAGTTGCCTTTATTTATTTAAAAGTATAATTATTTTTACAAAGAAAATTACACACACATATATATATATATAATAATAATAAATCATAAAAAATGATATTTACAAAGAAAACTTCTAAGATATAACATTAACAATAATGATATGTTTGTAAATATTTTTTGTTGCACTGATATCATTTTTTAAATAACACATAGTTTGTTTATATATATATATATACACACAAACCGTGCTCTATTGATAGCATAATAATTATCGGTGTGTTATTATGGAAATGTTATGCGATGCATTCAGAAGATTAAGAAATTATATTTTTATATCTTGGATAATATATAAATGATAAAGAACTAAAACAATACGTTTCGAATAAGTATTCATTTAACATGAAATGTTTATTCACGCTTTTCTTACTGGTAATTTAATATATTTTGTAAAAATATATTCTGTATAAGCTTACTTTATTAAAATTTCTTATTGATCTTAAAATTTTCACAGTTACAGTTAAAAAGAAGGTTTTAGTAAAATTTATTATTATATATTTTCTCAACGTTATAATAAATAAATATAAGAGTAGAGAAAGAGTGTAAAAAAATCCCGGTACCTTATTTTTAAGTCTAAAACATATTTGATACCACTTGATAAATGATATTAATTTGTCACAATTAAATAAAAAAAAGAAAAAAAAAGTGTAAGCTAGACTTATTGTAACTCTTAATTCTTAATTCTGTTATATTCAACATTTTTTACATTGAAATTTAGATTTCAATTTGATTGGTTCAATTGCTTAATAAATATGTTAATTCGTTAATACGAAGACTATTTATTCATATTATCCTATAAAGCGTTTATATGAGAGTAAATTGTAGTTTAAATAATGGCAAGGGTTATTAATAAGAATCCGTGTGTAGAATTTAAAGTAAATTAGAGCAAGGGTATTCAAGATATCGCGTGACATCATTTCAGAAATGGTGTTTCATAATAAATGCACTTAAATATCTAACTGGACTACCTAAATATTATTTTGTTTGAAATATCGGGTATGACATATTTTCTAAAGGCAAAATTATATAAAACTGTGTTATGGTAATTTTACGGTAAATTTACGGAAGCTCAATTAAAACTTTAACTCTTTACGTAATATAATTCGTACAATAAATTATAAAAAAAAAACATGGAATGCATTAATTTTAATTTTTAATTTTCAAATATGAATTTATTGAAAACATTATTATTATTATTAATTATTCTGTAAACGCCAATAATCTTTGTTTAAGTTTACAATGATTTGACAAAAAAAAAAGCTTTTAAATTAGTAAATAATACTATTAAAAAGCTTTAATACACGTGTTTTAGAATTGATAAATATTTATTAATGGCATTTATTCTGTTGCGTGAACAAAACAATTAACCCTTCTTTTAATGTATACAGACGTCCTGCATTTAGCAAATTTAATATTATCTCGTAGCCAAAGTCCAATCAGCCAAGCACATGTCGATTGCCATATAATGACATTTGTTCGACGACATAAAAAATTACCGATATTAAATATTAATTCACCGAATTACTTATTTTAAAAGCTTTCATTTGCTTTTATTGGTGAATTACGAAATGAATCTGAATTACAAAGAATTAAATGATTTATATTATAAAACATTCGATAGAAAATGATAGTAAAAGATCTTTTAGAAAGAAAATATTATACATTATTATCGAACACACATTATTATAGATTACTATTAACCATTAATATAGAATTTATTAAATATTTTAAACGTACACGTAATCGTTTGAATAAAAATTTTATATTGATTCCCATGCTCATATACTTATAAATAAATTTAAATATTTATTATGCTCAAGAAACATCGCGTTTGCCAAAGTCCATAAAAATAAATTAAATTGCCAATGATAAAGAAGAAACGCAAAGTTAGAGTGGGCGGTGAACGATGCGACACTGGGGTGGGGGGGAGGAGGAGGAGGAGAGGAGGATAGACACTCGAGGGAAAGGGAAAGGTAAAGGAAAGAAAATAAAAGCGAAAACGTAATAATAACACGTACTACGCCCATGTAAACAGAATAAATAAATATTTAGTTGCGATTCATCTTACAAAAAAAAAAAAAAAAAAAAAAAATTGATGTCACGCGTGTTTACGTGAACATAAAACGGTGGATATGAAGGAAATTTAATAATGCACCCATACACTATTTTTAATAATAGTAGATAAATATATCTATTCAATAAAATTCTACTCAAAAGTCAATAAAATGCTATTTTGATGCAAAATTTCATTTTTCACGGTATTCTATATTTATAATTACGTAAATAATATGTATATACATATTTTTTTCATTTTAATTAAGTCTAATTTTGTGCAATACTCCGTAAATTTCGTTTTATACAATTACTAATAATTTTAGCTAATACTTTTAATGAAATTGTAATCGATGAATAATTAATAATTTTTATTATTTTTTTTTTCACGTTTAAAACTTGTATAATAAATAATACATTTATTTTGAAAATCAAATCCCTAGTAATTGTTATATTTTACATTTTAATATAATAGTTTTTTATTACATTTTGAATAAAATTCTATCGTGTTTTAGATAATATCGTAGATTTGCAGTACTTTATAGGCCATTGTAATGATTTTCTCAAGTAATTGTATAAAATAATATAAATCAATGATAGGGACGAAGGATTTTTATACGATCGTTTCTTCATTATATAATGTATACGTGTGCATGTGCGAATATAAATTTAGAATGTTGCTTTACCGCTTTTCAATGATATATAGACATCGAAATATTTTTCGAAGGATTACAAAAAAAAAAAAAAAAAAAAAAAAAAAAACAGCAAGGTATATACTATGTAGATATTGAAAAGGAGTTAGAATTCAAACAGGTAAAAGGCTAAAAGAATCGAGGAATGTGAAATATAATTTATTTTTAACGACGACGACGAGGAGGACAGCAATAATAATTAATAATAATAGTAAATCTTGTGATTTTTTGTATCGACGGCGGTAATTATTATTTTAGATGGCCAATTTAAGGAATACCCTGGGCATTCAGGAGCTAACGGACAAGAAATCGGGCCTGTATCGGGCTCTCGTGGCCGAGTTCCTGGGTACGCTGTTGCTGAACTTTTTCGGCTGCGGTGCCGTCGTTACTGGCAGCGTCCTCGCCATCAGCTTCTCTTTTGGCTTAACCGTCGCGGCTGCCATCCAAGCGATCGGGCACATTTCCGGCGGCCACGTTAATCCAGCTGTGACGTTTGGTCTCCTCGCCATTGGAAAGGTAGGTCATCGTCTCCCGTTCATTAATTATCCGAAGACGAATATTATTTCTGTTTTTTTTTTCTTTTTTTTTTTTTCTTCTTCTTCTTCTTAAGCGTTTCATAATAAAGTCTCGAGAGATATATTCATTTCGGGATATTAGTATTTGTATAATGTCGCGGTGTCCTGGGTACTGATCGTAAATATATCAATATATATATACGTATATACGTATATATTTAAAAAAAGAAAAAAATCGGCGTAGGCCGATACTTGTACCGAGAATTGGTAACAATGGAACGACGACGGTTCCGTAGATCCCGGTGGTCCGGGCGATCCTCTACGTGATAGTGCAATGCGCCGGTGCAATAGCTGGATCGGCAATACTCTGCGCCTTGTCGTCCGAGAAGATGGAAACGAGCTTGGGCGCGGTGGGGCTGAAGAACGACGTGACCCCGGTTCAGGGTCTCGGGGTCGAATTCTTTCTTGCCTTCATACTGGTCCTCGTTGTCTGTGGCGCTTGCGACCCAGGCAAGCCGGAAAGCAAACCGCTCGCTCCTCTCATTATTGGACTTGCCGTCACGATCGGACACATCGTTGGGGTGAGTACTTTACTACTTACAGTGTCGATATTGCATTACGTTATTTTTAAGCTCGTCACGTTAAAACCCCAATAAACCGTCTTCGAATCATTACCATTCGACATTAGCACGTCGTAAGCCATAATAAGCATTAACGATATAAATTAATTTGCTATAATACAAGTGAGATTGGTAACAACGAGCTAACGCTATCAGTATTCGATTTTCAACGAAGTTCAAGAGATTGTTAAATGAACCGAGTCGTCGATTGGTTTATCACATAAATCAAATCATTAAAGTTTTTTTTTTATGATAATATAACATATGAAACGAAGCACAAAGCTGTCGGATGGATTATGGTGATCTTAAGCCTTTTAAATTTAATAATTTCTACACGATACACGAATAAGCCTTATATATATATATATGTGAACGTAGGAAAATCTGTAACGAGTATGATTGAGGGAAAAATTTGTCATTTATTTATTAAAAATATAGATCCCACGTACGAGTACGGGTATGAATCCGGCGAGAGCCCTCGGTAGTGCCGTTGTTCAGGGTGAATATCCGGATCATTGGTTGTATTGGGCTGGCCCGATACTCGGCGGCGTCGCAGCCGCTCTCATCTACGCCCACGCACTGGGTCACGCAAAAACTGTCGAGTTACCTAGGTCGTACACGACCGTTGCCACCGATGAAAAGGAAGTACGTACGCTTTATCAAACTGTTATTTAATTTTTATCTAGGTATTTAACGTTAATTTATTTTTGACAACTTAATTTTTACGGATATATTTTATTTCAAGCCGTATAATAATAATAATGAAAACTTTATACAGTAAATACAAACTTTCTGATTTATATAAAAAATATAAAAAAGCATCATAAAGTGTACATTCACGAACAAGCTTTAGGAAGCTTTAGGATATTATTAATCGTAACTATATTTATGAAAGCATTACACGTGCTAATTAATATTACCAAAAAATTAATAAACAATTACTGTAAGAATTACAATGGCAATTTAATATTCGAATAAATAAACGGACCGAGAGCAAAATTATTCATCAATATAAGATAAAATTAGTAGTTTATTTTCATTATTATTATTATTATAGCATGAAGTTGGAATAAAGAATTGTTGATTTCAAACGTTTTTGTTGTGAATCAGTTGCTAATGAGTCGGCGAAGAGTAATGTTATATATATATATATATAGATGCTTGTATTTGAAGTAAAGTAAAAGAGAGATTGAAGGTGTAAGATGGATTGAAGCAGTGTAATTGTATTTGCCCCACAGCGGTTCGAGTACATAGACAGTGGACGGGGTGGCCTGTAAAATAATAATCGGCCCCCGAGCGAGCCGAGCGAATGAACGAATATAAACGAAAATACGAGAGAAATCCGACGGATAATAATAATAATAATAATAATAATAATAAGTCCCGATATCGTATGCGTGCGCGAGGCGTGCGTGTGTATTATTGTGCCCCAATAACCTACGCGTGGTGGTCCGCGGCACTGATCCGAGTATGATGTCCGTTATTTTGCAGCTCCATCGGCTCAGCAGTGGAAAGGGTTCACAACAGCCCGCTTGAGATCGCATTGTGATCCGGAAGGGCAGCAGTCGGTTAATTCTTCTTTTTTTTTTTTGCCCAATCGATTAGCGAAAATCGTCGGGTCTGCGTGTCTCCCGCTCCAAATATTTACCTAAACGTTAATTGGCGCACCAACGCAATGTAACGCAGGCGAGGATTTGAAAATATTTCTATCTTCTATGTCACAAGAAGTGTACGCAAATTCACAAAGTAAATCCGATATCTATCGTATATCCGACCTTTATGCGCGCAGGTCTTCTATTAATACAAAAAAAAACAATGAACAAACACAATGAATAAATATATGCGTGAATATCTATTCTCGTGGTAATCGATACGATAAATAATAATTACATGTGTTACGTTATTGTTGTCGATGCGCATGGAAAATACGTCAGTAATTAAATAAAATATACTCTGTAAAGGAATGCCGCACGCGCGTGCATGCCGCCGCCGCCGCTGCTGTTATTATTATTATTGTTATTGTTATTATTATCATCATCATCGTCATCGTCGTCATCGTCATCGTGGTCATCGTGGTCATCGTCGTCATCGTCGTCATCATTAAATCACCGTGGCCTTTATGTAATACGAGATGAAAATTTCTTCCGAGGAAAGAGTTAATGTTTAAAAATAAATCTATTTGGATGTATATGTTACGAAATAAATATTACTTTTAACGAGTCTTTTCTTACGATTAGCTGTGATTTTGCACGGAAATTCTTTTTTAAGTATAATTACACGCAGCAGGCAGCCGTTGATTAATATGGAAAATAAAACAGCAAGCGAATGTAATTAGAAAAGGGGGGGGGGTTTTCCACATTACTAAGTACATCGATACAATAAATTTCATTGAAAAAATGTTTCAATTATAATTTTAATTTTACTCGTCCATATATAATATCAAATATAATTTCCATTTTCAAATTTATAAGTACAAATTTTATTATTATTATTACTGTTGTTGTTGTTGTTATTATTATTTTTTACAGAATAGGTTCGTCGTTACATTAAGTTATTAATAGATTTACCTTTCTTGTATTATTCGAATATGAATTACGATATGATAACAATCCGTGAGACTTTGTACTCAAATAGAAGACAATCAATCAATCAATCAATGCGTTTAATTAGATATTTTTATGATGAATTTAATATAAATAAACAATTGTAATCGACAAAATGTATTTCTACGTAAAGAAAAGATTTTGTTAAATCGTTTTTAAATATAGATCGAGATTTTATTAAACTTACGATGATGTTCATTCGATATCTTTTAAATAAATCTTTCATAAAATGTATGCATAAAATTTTCGTAAGTAAGTTGTCTATAAATATAAAACTCCCAAGTATTTTACGTTTATTGATTAGTTTTAATTATTTAATTACACCATACGTATCGGGAATTACAATGTAATAAGATAATCTTTGTATTAAATAAATTACATAAGGTTCTGTATTATTTTATTTAAATTATTAGTCATTTATATCCAATGAAATGATTGAATTCTTTTTTTTTTTTTATTAAAAATACAGTTTCACGTTTAAGCGAATGTAAATTTTATCTGCTATTATGAAAGAAATTAATACATCATTTTTTTTTTTTTTTTTTTTTTTAATATAAACATTATATATTAATATACATGTAAGAATAATTAAAAATCTTCTTCTTTTTTTTTTTATACGTGCATAGCACACTTTGTATTTAATACAAGTTTGTAAACGTAATTATTACGGCCAGATTAACAGTAAAAGACGTTAAATCTCTTACGTTTCCTTTATGCGAAAAGTAATAATCATTAAGATTTTATTCGAGTCTGCATTAATTTTGTAAATTTGTTATTATTAATTGAAAGGCATCGTTACATATTTTTATTTTTATTTTTTATTCACAAATTATATTGTTATAATAATTTGTAAAATAGACGATTGTAAACAAAATTATCATCATTTCCGATAATAAACGTTAAAATCTATAGTATATTCTTAATTATCTTTAATATTTAATTTTTTAATGTCTTAATTATCGTACTTCCTTACATTTTTTTTCAATCACTAAGATACTATTTATAGCAAATCTTACTGCTCATCAAAATATAAAATAAATTCTGTCGGCAACATTTACATTACTTAGATTCTTTGCAAGTATAAATCTTAAAAATACGTTATTCAACTTTCGAAACTAGGATTTAGGCCATCACCTATATTATCAGTATTTCCGTATGATTTTCTTTATTATTACAATCAATAAAAACTATTTTGGTTTAACCGATTTAAAGTTTTTACATGTTTTACATATAATTAGCTATCACATCACTTACAATCAATTTATTTAACACTTTAAGAAATTTCTTGTTACTTTAGTACAGTTCGAAGGATTTCCTATTTCGTAACGTGGAAATTACAAAATCATACCTGCACGTATATTAAAGTAACGCTCATAACTTAAAATATTCTTCATATTGTAAATTTAATTTAAAATATTTTGTTATAGATAATGAGATAGCTTTACACAATAAATTGAAAGTCATTTTAGCTTTTCTTCCTGCAGCTGGCTACTTTGGCAGACATTCATCATACCAGTGAGTCACATTTTAATAACTAAAGCGCTACTTCCATCCTCAGATATAAATTGTATAAAAAATTAATTTAAAAGTCTTTTCGTAACTTAATAGCATAATAATAAATTATGAAAATTAAGAACCAATTTGTTTTTTTTTGTTTTTTTATTTATTTTTTTTTCTTCTACTTTTAACGAATGAAATATTTTATTAAAAGTATTCCGTTTCTAAGCTTATAATGTAAAATCAATTGAATGGCAATAATTACGATAAATATAATTTAATTATATTATTACAGAGCATACTTTCTACTAAAACGTTTGCAAGATTATAAGTTCGTACATTAATGACCATATAATACAATAATCATAGAAAAAAAAAAAAACATCTTAAAATATTTGTTCCCAAATATTTAAAATTTTTTATTACATAGCCCCCGCCCCCCCCTTAAGCATAAATAATATTTGTTAAATTTGTAAGCATATGCTTTTTACCGGCTGTTCATATATCCAATTGAAAATTAAATGTATAAGTTATAATTATAATAGAAGATTGGCGTTTATATAAGATTTATTCAGAATGGAATGGTCAACTATGTACAAGGTTTTATTAATAAACTGATTTGTCCATGTAAACAGCATCGAGTGACGAATTCAAATCATATGCTACATAAAATCTGCTCGAATCAATAATAAATAATGTCTATAATTCAGGTGAATATAAAATTTAATACTTTTTTTATCGCTGCAACGGAATTGGAAGTTGTGTTATCTAATGCAGGCTGCATTTGCACTACTATTCAGTTTAATTTGCCATTTACCATACATGAGCCTATTTGATAAGTAAATTCAAAGGATTCATAGAAAAATCATATTATTCAATAGTCATAAATTGTGGCCTGTATAAATGAATAATTATTAATCTAAAGGGGATGTAAAAGTACTACTCTAATAATTGAGGCTTCTTCATTGTACGCGAATTGGAACTTTCGGGACGAGTAGGCACGGAAAAAAATACCAGAAATCCAAAACATTAATATTTCGAAAAACTATAAAAACAGTTAGCGGAAAGCAATCGGTGTTACGAGAGAAATAAATTACGAGGAAATTGAGCTCGTGCGGTTAATGTCCAATCGAAGTGACGATCATTGTTAAATTTAATTATTTTCAATTATTTTACAATATTCTCCCGCTACGTAAAATCCTGGTTAGCCTTCCATTTGCGAGAGCTTGTCTTCTAAGCTATCTCTACTATCCGTTGTCTCGTTAAGATTGACTGTTTCGTTTGTGGTCGAAAGCTCGATAACGGATTCGTCGATATTTGGTTGCTCTTCGCTCTTATCCACTTGCACGTCCATTGCCGTTTCCGACGTCACGAATATGTCGTTGGTTTGGCCGAGAACCCGTGTATTTAAAGCCGACAGGCTCGACTCGGCCCTCTCGATCCCAGGATCAGTTACTACTTCCACTTGATTGTCCTCCTCGGGCGCTTCTTCGAATTCGAGTTTCACGCCATTTTCGTCCGACTGCGTAATAACGATCTTCAATGCTGGATCTTGTTGGCTGCTGACCTCTTCTTCTCCTTCTCCTTCTTCTTCTTCTTCTTCTTCTTCTCCTTCTCCTTCTTCAACCTTCGAATCCAAATTGCAAAGTAAAATATTAAATTCGACGATTGACCGGCAAGTTGGCGCCAAGCATTATTCTTTATTTACAATGTACATTAAAGTATATATTTATGAAATGCATAGAAAACATAAATTTAAGCGTAACAATGTTAATATTAAGATGCAGCGACCTTAAATTATTTATTAATTTCTCAATTAATTGCTTTAATAAGTAATCGACTATTATCATAATTATATATATATATATTTGAAATCAATCTACTTCTTATCTAATCAACTACTCTCTTTATTATTATTCTTTACTTTATTGACCATACGCGTTATGTAAATTTATATTTTCCAAGTGAATTTATTCCCTACGACAGTATTGACTGACTTCGAGTAAATAAATGAGGATATCATTTTATTTAATTTAATTTAATTTAATTTAATTTTACACTTTACAATTAAGATTGTTTGATTAATAATAAGCTCAGGCGTTATTCCCCATCTGACTAAGCTATATGAGCTTTGCAGCATTTCGAATATTTATTATTATTAAGTATATATAATAAGAACAACGTTTGGCCTTAAATAATTATACTTAAAATAATAATAATAATAAAAAAAAAAAAAAATAAAAAAAACCGAATTAAAAGCATTAAGCACAATAGAATAAAATATATCTCATTACAAGAATTATAATTATAAATAATTTAGAGAAAAAGTATTCAAAATTTTGATATAAAGCAGGTAGTATAATTAACGGAATTACTCACAGAATATTAAGAAGCAGATCTACTTTGATGAGAGCTAATTAAAAAATAAAAAAAAAAGCACGACAAAATTAGTATATGACTAGTGCTGATAATGGAATGTAGCAGTAATGCATAAAGCGATCATAATGCATAAATTTATCAATGAATAAAAGAGCACAACTATTACAGCATAGAATATGAAAAATTTTGAACAACTAATAAAAAATTAACTACTTTGTATTGTTGTCTTTTATAAATTAAAATCAACATCTGTATCTACAATATATATATATAAAATGAGATGATATTTTCATCTGCATTTAATTTGCATACAAGGGCAAGAATGTGATTAATTGCTGGATTAATTTATTCTAAATTTTCCATTTTGAAAATGTCCTGTTATTAAAGGATCAAAAAAATAGTCATAATTTAAAATAATTATGTATTTAATTAATTTTAAATATACTTTGAATAAAAATACTCTTAAATTGTCATACATATATATATATATATATATATGTTTTTCTCTATTTGCTAGAAATATTTAATAGTTATGCATCACGCATGCAAAGGCTTTTATGAGTATTTCACCTGTTCTCGTGTCTGTTCTACCTCTACATCGACTTCTTGATCCATGGGCTCATCGACCATGGTTGTAGTAGGTGTCTCTAACCTTTCTTCTTCCTGCTCTGCAACTTCCGTGGCAACCTCGGCGTAAGTTTTGTGTGAAGACGGTTCGTCAATGGATGTTACTTGCGTTAAATTGTTAAGGACATTCTCTTGCATTTTCACAACGGATTCTGTTGAATCGAGTATGTTGCACAGCTCTCTGCTCATTTCATCGACATCCGAAGGCGTTTCTTCGGACTTAATGATAATGATTTTAGCTTCGTCCAGAGACCTCGATGAACTAACGGCTTTGTCCAATTTATCCTCAAATGTTGCAGAAGATTGTGACAAGTCCTCCTTAGTATTTGCAGTGTTGATCGTACTTGTTTCCTCCGTGCACTCCTTCTCCTTGGGACAGTTATCGTCGTTGTATTCTTTTTCTTCGTCGTATAAACTTTGTTTTCGTTTGACGAAAACTCGCTTAAGAGGAAGCTGTTGTTCATCTTCGGATTCATCGTGCCTGTCTGGAATCATCTCGTCACAAGCTTCGTACTCTTGTTGCTTACGCGCCTGGAGCTCTTCTATCTTTAAACGTTGCTGTTCAATTCGTTTTTCTAGTTGCTCGAGTTTTTCTTTCATGATAACCTAAAATAGCAATAACGCTCTTCATTACCTTTTTTTTTTTTTTATTTATTTATTTATTATATATATGTATATATATGTATATATAGGAAACCGTGCATGCACAGGTGATTTTGTCATATTCTTTATTGGCATACAAAATCGTGAATTACACTATTCTGATTATTAATATATAATATATTATTTATTAATTTCAATACGTCCATGTAATATGTAAACTGGCAGTACTTATAAAAATTATGATTAATAATGCTATCAATTGTTGCTGATTCTAATATGATTTTAATTTCATTAAAAATAGTGCGTAAAGAATTACTCGTACAGAATAATACATCACACTACACATCATTTTTATTGAACCTTTTTTTCACGTATAAACAAATTATGGAAAAAAAAAAAAGAGAAGAAAATTAATATAAATAACAAGTACCGTCCGTCGTCGTTGAAAAAAAAACACTGTAGTCTATTACAGCAGAGTTACTGTAATTATTAATTTGGATCATTGAACCTGGTTTACCTTCTTTTGTTGTTGCTCAACGATACTTTGAGCCTGATTAATTATTTTTGGCGTCGTGAGCGCGGCAGTTCCTTTGGCGAGGTCCTCGCCACTTTCGGCCATTCGAATGATTCGTTTAGCATCCGCGGATTGTAACATCGCCTCGATATTCTGCCCTTTGTCCAGTGGCTTTTTAACCACGACGCGTTTTACAACATTTCCAGTTGGTAATTTTGCGAGCTCCGCTGGATCGATTATCGTGCCATCAGGATTCATGATGACCTCGCGAATCGTATCCCCTTGGCGTATTATTCGGCGAACTATGACTCGCTTCGTTACCTTATAATGAAATTATCAATTTTTAAATATTTTGCGTATATTCGCTCATCGAGCGACAAGCGACCACATTCCGCACACATACGTATACGTGCACAAGCTAAGCAATTAAGAATATTTAATTTTCCCCTTGCAATTCTTGCCTTTTACGTGTATTATTACGTGAATATACGACGTTTCATTGAAATATACACGATACATCATTGAGAGTAAATAATTTAATTGAAAAAAAAAAAAATTGGATGCACGTTATAAATTTTGTATTTCCTTTCCCACGTTATTTTAACACTTTTCGACAAATTTTAATAATATACTTTATTTGACTGCCGTTCGCATATTTTCACATGAAATTCTATTAATAATATGCCGGCGGTTAAAAAGTCGTGTTGTACCTTTGGTCCAGTCGTTGACGAGGTCGATGGAGCCGACTGTGAAGTTGAGGCATTAACGGCTTCCTGGACAAGCTCTTTAACAGGAGTGGCGACAGCGATTGCCGATTCTCCACTGCCTATTGGCTTTCTTACTACAATTCTCTTTATAACTTTAACGGTATTTACATTTTTAGGAGCTCCTGACAGAGGCGAAATTATCGACGAATCGAGTTTTTCTTCTTTGATTATAGTCGGTGCCACAACCAATTGGGAACTCTGGCGCGCCAAAAGCTGCGGTGCTTCTTTATTTTGTTCCAAACCTTATTTATTGAAAGAGCAGTAAAAAGATTTCGGTTTAAAATACGTTTAAAATCAATATTGAAAAATCTGGTTAATATGTATAAAAGGAATTCACAACAATATGTGATTTTGAAATTTTATCATGTTTTAATACAAAAGTATTATTGATAATGAAAACAAAACAAAAAAAAAAAAAAAAAAAAAAAAAAAAAATGTCTTAAAAATGTCTAAAAAAAAATAAAAAAATGTTTGAATAATGAATGAAGTAAACCTTGATGTTTTAATGGTATTTTGTGTTCCTTAAAAACGGAAGCAACGATTTTCTGCACCTGAGCTTCCGTTTCATCTAATCTACCTTTTTGGACAGGTTGTGGCGATTGCGTTTCGTCCTGTTTTATTTGTTTTGGATTTATAATTTGGGGGCTGCCGGTAGCTTTCGATTTCACTTCCTGAAGTTGTTCTGTGGCTCTACGCTGTATTGGCATTAGAGTTTTGATCATCTTTTTCACAACATTGCCATCTTTCCCCCTCACATACACCACTTGTTCCTTTTTGTCGTCCTTTTCTACTTGGTCCTCTTCGCTCTCAACTTTATTTTTCGTCGACTTCTGCAGCTTTTTCGAATAAATGTACGAACTTGGTGGCTCGTAATCATCATCCCCATCAGAGTACTGTTCCTCGTCGTCCTCCTCTTCATCGCTTTCGGTGTCGCCTATTTTCACTTTATTGTCTGGCGGTAAACCATCTGGTCCCATTTTCTCACCCGCCTCTATATGTTGTTTGATGTGAGTCACGTATTCGGCACGATTGCGACACGATTCCTGGCACACATCGCAGGTCAAAGCCATTCCCGTACGTTTCACGTGGGTCAATTGATGCACTTCTAGGCTCTCTTTGCGTTTAAATGCTTTACCGCAGTCTTCGCATTGGTGACGTTTCTCAACTGAATGGCTGCGCATGTGACGAGTTAAATGATGAGAAAGAAGGAATGTACGAGGGCAGAGTTTACAGAGGTAAGGTCGGTGTCCAGCATGAGTTGTGAGATGCCGTGCCAGCTTTGTACTAGTACGAAAAGCTTCTTTACAATATTCACACACAAATGATTTGTCTTCACTGTGTAGCATTTCGTGTCGTTCTAGTCCTAAAAAAAAAAAATTAATAAATCCAAGCATTAATATATAAACTTAAAAGAAGATTTTAAATTAACGCAGATATTATGATAAATTGTGTCTTTTGAAATATATTGAATTTAAATTCATACAAAAAAATTCGTTTTGCTGTATTAATTATTGAATTTATTTACAAGTTTTACTTATGAATACGATTTCTTTGTTACTTTTAAGAGACGTGAAATCGTAGAACAGCATTCCAGTAGTATATTACGATTTTATTGAAACTATGCAATTACTAATATTTTAAAATTTTAAATATACTTTATACTTATGATATCAATAACAAAATTATTTTAATTATTAATATTTATTTATTCATTACTATGGAAGTAAATAAATTGGAATATCATACCTTGTTTGTATGTGAAGCGCTTATTACAAATATTACACTGAAATGGTTTGACAGCTTTATGTACAGCTTCTTCATGTTTTTCTAATTCCTCCGTTGTAAAGAATTCTCTATCACAATGTGGACAACCATATCTTAGCTCTTCTCTGTGAATCTTTTCATGTCTTTGCAATAAATTAGCTCTTGAAAATTGCTTTTGACAAATTTGACAAGAGTAGGGTTTCTTCTCAGAGTGTGTGTCCATGTGCTTTGTCAAATCATATTTAGAAAAGAACATACGGTCGCATTCTGTACATTTATAATCTCGATCACGGTGCGCACGTTGTACATGCAGTTGAAGAGATTGCAGTAAAGGAAAGGTTCTGTCACACTGATTGCAAGCGTGCACTCTAATTTCACCAGGCTCCAGTTTTGCATCATCTTTGACATCATTGGTTTCATTTTCTCCTTCGCTGCCAGCATCTTGTTCCTCGTCGTATAAATCACGACGTTCGTCCTTTTCCCGCTGTTGTTTCTCTCCACGCGTTTCTGTCTGTTGTTGACCTATGAATTTTTCAAGAGTGATTGAACATTAAATGAAGCCAGTATAATTTTAAAATTAATAAAAGCAACGTAGAATGTTAAATAATATATATAGCTATATTTACCAGAATGAGCTGTTTCTCTGCGCTCTCTGTCCCCATTATCCAGACGAACTTTCTTTGCTTGATCATTCGTTGGTCTGGTTTCTAAATTTCTCTTGCCACTTGTTTCAGGTGGGTCATTTGTGATTGGGGAAAATGGTCTTCTTAAAACACCTGATATTGGATAAGCACGCAGGGCTTCATCAGCTTTTTTACATTGCTGCTTGAATTTATAACATCGATCTAAATTCCAGCGACACATTGTACAGATCATTTGTGGCATTCCATCAGCAGAATAAACCTTAACGAAAATTTAGCATTACTTGCATTCATCAAATAATATATAGGATTCAAAATAATATGAAAAAATAAGCCAATCAGAGACGAATCACAATAAAGTTAATTAAATTATTTCGATTCATTATATAAACATTAATTATAAGTAATAGATAATAAAGTTCAATAATACAATATGGATATGATCATTAAATTTTTTTTTTTTTTTGGGTAATAATAATGGTAATAATGGTAATAATGGTAATAATGACGAGCTTAGAGGTATATATTTTACATGGAAATGCATTGTATTTGATTTACTAAAATTATACGTAATTGATAATTATATTAAAAGAAAGATCGTCTTACATTTGACTTGTTCGAAATTTCAAAATTTATAAAATTATTTATTTATTTGTCTCATGATGTATAAAAGACACTCGCTCGAAGGATAAAAGGGCTGTCTACTTTATCATGAGAACTACGTTTCCAGCCATTTTTCGCACTTCTCGCTTTGGAGATGAAGTTTGCAAAATTAAATTTTCATTCAGTACGAATGTACAATTCGCATCGATATTACACTTACAATTTCTTATTGTTTTCATGAGAATACAAAGAACGGTAATTATATAAAAAAAAAAAAAAAAAAAAAAATAAAAGCAAAAATATAAATAATACTCGGAGCTAAGGGATATTTTGGAAACGAAACGAATATGTAAATTATATGTGTCGAATATTCAAATAGATCTTAATAGATAATCGAAGATAATTGAAGTTCCGCGGGTAAGAAAAATCATTGCCTCTTGCGGACGAAATGTACTCTCGATGATCTGTAAGTTATGAATGTGTGATGATGCGTTGGTTAGCAAAGCGGAGCCGTTGCGGCGTATACGTATACACGTTGGCCGTATTACGTCTAGAATTTTCATCGGTACGAGCAGTTAATTGGCCGTTCATCGTAAATACAGATAAAAAAGCTCACCTGAAAAGGGTACGGAAAAAATACGGAAAAAATACGGAAAAATTGCTTGTTTTTGGCACGAGTGAAAATATCGAAATCGTCCCCCCCCCCATCCCGAGGAATGGATAATTGCATATCTCGACGTCTACCACACGACCGGAGGGGCTTCATACGGTTGTAAGAGAGAAAAAAAAAAAAAAAAAAAAAAAAAAAATCATCAACGGCCGAGGGTAAGGACGGAACCGACAAGACTACTAATAAATTCCGTGCATTAATATAAGTAAGTAAATAAAGTCGCGCGGCTAAGAGTAGATTTAATAAAGGTTTTATATGTTATGTTGATGGGAGCGGGTCCCAAAGTTGTCGGGATTGAAATAAATTACCCATGGGATAATGGGCGCGTACGGGGTTATTGGCGAATGAAATTGAAAGAAGAGAAGAAAAAAAAAAAAAAAAAAAAAAAAAAAAAAAAAAAAAAAATTTGGTAATTACCTCGATGGCGACGCAGGACATAATTTGCAGGGTGAGCGGCACCTGGAAAGGCTTGCTGAGCTCGCGGTCGTAGATAAAACTAAGAGGCTCGTTCTCCGTAAGGCAGAACCTGCAGACTCGCCTCGAGCGCAACGGCGACGGTCTGTTCTCCATTTTTTTATGTGTCGATTATCAAGGAAGTTATGGGCAAGAGAGCCGCGCGCCGGTGTGAACCGCCGCTGCACCGTACCTCCGCCTGGAGCAAACCTCCTTCCCCTCCACGAACGTAAATGGTGGCCGGCCCAATGCTGGCTAATAAATAAGTCGGCCTGCCAGGCGGCTGATGAGGGGGTATGAGGAGGGGTAGGACGAGGGGGAGGGTGTGTGTGTGTGTGAGTCGCGGTCTACTATAGCGGGCCTCGGCTGCAGCGGGGGAGTCACTCGTCGGTTAAGGCTCCGCGACTCGTCCCCGTCTCCCGGACCAAGACGTAGACGAAGCGGCGGCCCCTGTAAAGTGGATATAATAAACAAGCTCGAGTTGCTGGTAAATGGCGCCGCCTGCCGAGTCCGCCCGAACTCCTCTCTCCGCTACTAGTCTCACGAGGAGAAGGAAGGAAGGTGCCTTCTCGCACCGGGATCGAGCGAGTCGTGCCCGCACTCTGCTGCCGCTTCTTTTCCAGTCTCTCGACCGGGCGACTATGACCACGACTATGACACGACGACCACGGTGACGACCACGGTGACGACTGCGAGTACGACGACGACGACGACGACGACGGCGACGACGACGACGACGACGAGCAACAACACGGCGCGCGGTTGCCCGTTAAAACGCTAGCGGCTGCGGGGGCGCCCGCCGGGACGATATGATACGAACACTTTGGTTACTGGATGCGATTGACCACTCGAGGAAAGGCTTCGCTCGCTCCTGCGCTCGGTCGTCTCCCTTTTTTCCGCCGACATTCGATGATGACGCGGCTGCTGCTGCTGCTGCTGCTGCCCCAACGATATACCAGATCGACTTTTGCTCGGCAGCGCCGCCTCGACGACGCTAACCACGACTCCCGGCCCACGCCTATCGCTCGCTCCTGCACGTCCGCTCCCTCGGTAAGAGCTCCCTTCTCACTCCTGCCTAACTAAGCCGTCGCTCCTCTTCCCGTGTCGCTGAGATCGTTGCCGGTGTCGCTGCCGGCGTTTTTGGCGGCCGATCCCCAATAACCTGGATTCCCGGCCCCGATCGTCGGCACGAGTCAGCGGTGGCGGTGGCAGCGGTGGCGGTGGGACGGTGGCAGCGGTGGCGGTGGTGGCGGCTGCGACGGTGGCGGTGGCAGCGGTGGCGACGACGGTGGCGACGGCGACGACGCTCTCTCGGCACCCGAAGCTTAAGGACGCCTCGGAAAGATGGCGACACGCGCGACCCCAATAACCACGCCAGCCCTTATTCCCCCCCCCCCCCCCGATACAATCGACCTATCCCTATGGTATCAACCCCGTGCCACGTCGTGTTCGATCTTCCGTTGTGCCATGGAGACGGCTCAGCAGAGCTTTTTATCCACTTCTTCTCATCCGTATTTATTCACGTTCGCCTTTTCATAAGGCGCGAACAGTCCTTTTCGGCTCTTATTCTGCCAATTTATCATTTCTTGACGCATTCTGACTGTATATATATATATATATTTTACATTAATGCTAAACCAAGCCCAATAACCCGGGCGCACTTGTAAATTTAATTAATTAGATTATACGAATTATACAGTTCGTAATTAATGTTCCGATCTCTATGTATATTCGTGTCCCCTGTAGTATAAATTCTATACAATTGAATGAACAATTGAATGAATTTCTTAAGATTAATCTGAAAATTCAATCATTTAGAGTCTACTTCGATGTATCATTCAATGTGACAATCAAAGACGCGATACTTATCAAAATATTTATATATTCAGTCAATTTAATATATATATATATATATATAACAAATAAATGCTATAAATTAAATTTCAACATTAAAAAAGTTTATTTTTTTAAATTAGATAAAGAATTTCAAATCCACAATTACAGTAATATTTATTAAAATTTTCACATTACACAATAACGTTAATAAACATTTTAAGACGGTATTGAACTTTCAGTTGTAAAGTTTTAATTATTCAATTTAATTATAAATAATGAATCTTGCCGAATGTCCAAGGTATTAACAGCTTTCCGAACAAGTTGTTTATTCAACGAATCGACGGCAGCGATTGCCGATTCTCCACTGCCACTATTGGCTTTATTTTCAATAACTTTTGTTATGATAACTTTTTACTTAGTCACGAACCTTTGAAAGATATTCGTTCTAATGCTATTAAATCAATAAAATAAATTTAAACATGGTAAACCACAGTGTATTATTTTATAAAAAAAAAAAAAACTTTTATTCATTCAGGAAATGGTTAAGATTAATGAAAAATCTTAGACAACTATTATAATAATAATCATGAATCAAAGTGAATCGGATATGTACATGTATCTGTATACATGTAATAAAATAAATGGAATCAAGGTATAAAATTTTGACATAACGTGTATCATAGCAGAACTGTAATTACTTATTTATTTTGTTTATACCAAAATAAAAAGAGCATATTATAATAGGGAAGGGAAATATTCACAATGCCAAAAACAAACAATTCTTTTTGTCGGGGTATGAAATAAGGTTAAGATAAAACATTTTCTAACGGATAACATAAAATGATGTTAATTACGATTTAGAAACTTTTGAAAATATAATTATGTCTCTTGACTGTTGACAATATACCAAGAGTAGCTAGATATATATATATATATAATACATGTAATATTAACGTTTGACAAGAAATGAATAATAGGTTACAGGTAGAAGGTAGAAGGTAGAATCGGCGTGCGTGTGGGTGCGAACATCCGATTTTGCCCAATTCAAGTAAATTGAGTGTGATTATTAACGGATGATTAGAAAAGCTGGCAAAGTAAGGAGTTTAAAAGAAGTGAGCGTTGGCGTAAGAGTCGGGGAAGGAAGAGATAGAGGATACACTCTCGGGCTCTCTCGATACACGGGCTTTTGCATCGTTATGTGTTGTGTATGGTCGATGGCCGCCAGGCTATAAAGCCGCGCGCGTATGAGTTGCAACACCCGGAGCCACCCGTGCTCCGGGCTCCGGGCTCGCTTGGAGCCTTAGTGGGGACGCATATAAAGCGACCAAGATACCGTTGAACGCTCAGTTGTATTATTCACCTTCGGCCCGGCCCTCCGTCTACTATTCTTCGACCTTATTTTGGCAGCTAGCTTACATCTCTTCTCGATCTATTGTCTATTGTTCCATTACTACTCTTAGTTTAAAACGAAGAAGTAACATTTATTTTTTAATTTAATTTTTTTTTTTTTTTTTTTTTTTTTTTTTTTTATTCTTGACAAAAAGTCAAAGCCTCATCCATTCGCCGACATCAGATATCGTCTTACCATGATGAAGTTCGATATTCTCTTCTGTTGCCTACTTGTTCTCGGTGAGTTTGTCCTTGCTTAATTAGCTGTTCTTAACTCTTGTCATTTCACCTTTCTTTCAACACTTTCTAGCGGATATAAAGCTAAAGGAAAACACAAGCACAAATCACTTATCTATTATTATTATCACTCACGGCTTCCAAGCAATAACTCATTATTGCCGACATAATTGCCCATTGTTATTTTTTTTTTTTTTTTTTTTTTATTTCATAAATTCCTTTCAAACATTCTTCCATAAATGGAATTCCGTATACGTTAATTAATATTTAGCTCCCTGTTGATAAATAACATTAAACTCAACGGCTATACCGTGTAATATTATTAATTTCGTATTAAATCTTCGGAGCTTATACGCACACACAAGTTACACACGTTTGAATATGGGAAATTCTTAAAAAATATTTTATATTAGAAGATTTTATACGGATATAAGAATTTATGGGGTTATATATATATATGTGTGTGTGTGTAGGCAGGTGGTAGATAGGTAGATAGTTAACTATATATATATATAGATAAATAGATAGATAGATAGATAGATAGATAGATACACCGAGAGAGAGAGAGAGAGAGAGAGAAGCTTTCACCTTGAACTTTATATTTTAGACGGGTGACTTTTGTCGTGTGCTAAACTATACGTACTAAGAATAAGAAAACGTGTGCATGTAAAACTTTTCTCCGTATTCTGTAAAAGTTAAATGTGACCATATCCATAGGAATCATCTTTGGTACTTGAGTCGGGGAAGCTTATTCATTCATTTACTCAAATTGTATTTAATTGAAACAACGATAAGATATAACGATAAAAACCGTGAACTTTATAAACAATGAAGCCTTAATTATTTCCGATACTTAACCTTACGTCTACATTATAAATAATATAAATATACTTATCGTGCATACGCATTATTACTTTCTATTTTTCCTATTTTTATATTTTTGTTATACATAAGAATAATAAGATTAGAGATTTCAACGACATTGTAGAAAGTAATAATATTTTACTTATATTTTGTTTAATCGTCTCAATAAAGATAAAGTAGTGACAATATATAAAACTCTTAACTTATAACGAACCACTATGCCATCATTAATAATTCATTCGAAATACATAGGAACTTTCTATTTCTTTTTCACTTAATGCAATTAAGACATTTTATTGTCTATCTAATAATGAAAGTTGTTGGTTTTCATACTCTAATTCAATGATTTTTCGTGCGCAATTTTAATTCATTCCTCTCTTTCCAATTAACGACATAAAAGTGCTTTAATTATCCACTTGGACCGAGTCCAAGTGTATTAATATTAATTATCGATTGTTTAAATTTAATTTACGTTTACAATGCTGATTACCTGAATATTTTTTTGAATTTATTTTTCAATTCAACCTTACTTTCTTTTCTTTTTTTTTTTTTTATTAATATAATTTAAGAAGTTTTCTATCTATAGCGTGCATTCCAAACTCCAATTATTGCCACGTGAAAGCCTTATTTAAAATATAAATAAATTCTTTTATACGTTAGTTGTAATATTTTTATTCTCCTCGTATGATTGATAAAAGCAAGTATTCTTAAAAGGATGAGTTAAAAGAGTGATTTCGAGCCCCTAAAGATGAGGCACGAAGAATAATCGGACACGTACGTACGACTAAGGGAATGCACCAAGGAATGCACAACCGGTCCTTTCACCGAGTTTTAATATTTTTCAGGGCTTTTTTCTTGCCTTCTTACCTTCTTACCTTTCTTTTCTCTTTCTCTCCCGAGGTCAGCTACACCAAAGCGTACATTTTTTTCACGGATGTGCGTAGCACGTCGAGGTCACACGCGCAAGCCGACACGCACACTTTTATCAGCCCTCCATTTTTTATTCTCCCTCAAATCGTCCTTTACATCTTGAAATGCAAACAACATATATACATATATATATTCATATATAAAACGTTAATGCAATTAGCTTTCGAGTTCATTCACCTGAACTTTCGTATTCTCAAAACATTTTATAAATGCTTTCGGCTTTAGCATTACTATAAGAATATTGTATCAATTAGTCAATTTATTTATTATAACTATTGTTGTGAACGAGCCCGTACAATCCATAAAGGAGATGAATATATACGTATTTATAGATTTAAAGGGATCAGAAAGTGCCGACCGTATTTGCGAGAAAGACGCTTGCTATTTATAAATTTAAATATAAATTTACATTCGATTATCGAGATCGGTATTCACAATACCGATAAAAAGTCAAACGCGATAATTGTATAATATATTACAATATAAGTATCATTATTGAGGCAATACCTTTGACTACAAATTGATTATGATCCTTTATCTAATTTTCTTTTCCACCAAGTATTTCGTAATTATGTTTGAAGGGCGAAAGAGAGGGAGGGATTAGGGAGGGACGCACAAGTATTTTATCAACATTAGGAGTATCTTTCTTTATTTCTTTCATCCTTTGTTCGTCAATGTAATCTGAATAATTGACCGATGATGAGAATGGGTGTGTAATTTAGGCACGGCATCGGCACTGACGCGCAAGGAGGAAGCTGCGGAACAAAGTCGGCGTAAGGCCTCGCAACCGCTTTACAAGTCACATTTGAATCATCGTGGATCCGGGAAAACTGAGGAGGGCAGCGAGCACGACGACGACGAGGAGGAGGAGCTGTCGGACCAGTGCCCAGAGCCAAACGGTTATTTTCCGGATGCCGAACAATGCGACAAGTATTACGATTGCAGAGACGGTCACTTGACCGAAAAGCTCTGCCCGGACGGCCTCGTCTTCAACGATTTCAGTCCCCAGCACGAGAAATGCGACCTCCCTTTCGGCATCGACTGCTCCAAGCGCTCGAAATTACGTAAGCCAATGTCCTTTAACAACGAAGGCTATTTAAAAACCTTTTCTCCTAAAAAAAAAAAGGACAATATTTTTTTGTTTTCGTTTTCGTTTTCGTTTTCGTTTTTTCACGAATCTTTAAACATTATTTTTATGAGCTATATATATATAAAAAAAAAAAAAAAAAAAAAAAAAAACGAAAATGTACTTTATTAACGTCATTCGATAGTATAGAACGAATGTCTTTTGTCCATTGTGAAAATATCAATTTAACGAACGAGAATAAAATAAATGTAACGGGTGTGTGTATTTGGACAGAGGAGCCGAAACCGACGCCACACTGTCCGCGCATGCACGGCTACTTCGCCCACGAGGATCTGACCAACTGCAACACCTTCTATTACTGCGTCGAGGGTAAATTCAATATGATAAAGTGCCCGGACGGTCTGGTCTTCTCCGAGAGGACGGGCATCTGTAACTGGCCGGACGAGGCCCAGAAGAAAGGATGCGGCTCCCGGGAGCTCTTCAACTTCACCTGCCCGAGGGTCGACGAGAGCGTAGCCGCGACGCATCCGCGTTACCCGGATGCCGAGGATTGCCAATTCTTCTACGTGTGTATCAATGGCGAGACGCCAAGGCGCAGCGGGTGTAAGCTCGGCCAAGCATTCGACGAACGTACTGGCAAGTGCGACTGGGCCCGGAAAATTCCCGAATGGTAAATAATATCTGCCAATGCTATTGATCGTAAGCTGCCCTCCCTTCGATATTACCAGTAAAAACAATTATCCTTATCCGGCGCCCCCATCCTCCATATAGATATTTTTTTTTTTATGAATTTTCCAACAAAGCATGTATTACGTTAAAAAAAGATTCTGTATTTACATGATAATTATACGGCCGTAGCACTTTGTAAGAATATATTGACAATTGCATTTAGCATTGTTGTTAGCCTTACTTAATCGTTTATGTATTTATTTATAATTAATATTGATTGCATTTTTTCCATTTTTTCATTGCAGCAAGGATTGGTACAAAGGCGTGCTGACAGATGCTGAATTAGATAATTTGGAAAATCCGCCAAAGCCAAAAGCAACAGGATCGAATAGTAGAAGGAAAGGACCGAAACGAGGCATTGAAGCGGTTGAAAAATAGATTGAAAAAAAAAAAAAAAAAAAAAAAAAAAAAAAAATAATCAAAATATACATTCGTTCTTATTTCGTTATTAAAATACCACTCTATTTATAATATAATACTGCGTTAACCGCTCGTCGAGCGAGTATATATAGGAATAACGATTATGCCTCGATTTTTTTTTATTTAATTAATCAAATATCGAGGAAATTCAATTAATATTCGTGGCACAGAGACTGGAAGTTTTTAATTCTCTATATCTACAGTGTTAAGAAATTTAAATATAAAGAAATAAATCATTTGTATTAGAATAATGAATAATTCTATTTTCGATATATTGTTATCATTATTATCATTATTATAAGATTAATGTTAGTAGCAGTAATAATAATAGTGTAATTATTATACAGATTTTTATACGTATCATATATATATATATATGTTGATAAAAATATCGTATGATTTTTAATCAATCAAAAATGTATATAGAATTTAGAACGAAATATTAAAAAATTTTTAAAATCATCTTTATTTAAAACACTATTTAACCATTTCAAATAGTTTTGTTATACTGTAAATAAACAATATTATATTGTATAGGTCTTTTATTTATTTATATACGAATCGATGCATGTTTTAAAAATGAAAATCTTTTCTTATGTTTACAATAAATAGAATATATATATATAATAAATTCATACTCTTTTTCAATTTATCATCATGAATAGAAATACGTACAATATAAGTTATTTGATTATTATTATTATTATTTGATTTTGAATTATAAATTAAATTTTACTTTATAAACAATATGTCAGTATACAATTTTTATATATATATATATTCACGTATACGTATATTTAATATTGTATCGTAAATATTGATTTAAAATGATTAGACTGATAATATGTAAATTGTAATGCCTTAAGATTTTAACTAAAATTATAAAATTTCAGAATGATTCAAGAATATGAAAATACGTTGATAAATTAATTATAGCAGATTTAAATACGTACGTACATTAGTAAGGAGCAAAATGTCATTAATGTTATTGTGAGGATTACCTTTTAAAGAATAGTAGTTTTTGAATTCTAACAGATTATGTTTAAATATCGAATTAATAGAATCATGTTATATTGATGTTATATATTATATTGATTTTGGGATTTAAAGTATTTATAGTTTTACGTAGATATTTATGAAACCATTTGCTTTATTAACAAATTCAATATTTACTTCATATCAAAGAATATATCAGATATATATTTATTATATATACGTTATGTATATATATATATATATATATTCTTATTGAAAGTTATTGGTGTAAATAATTTATGATATCTTTCTACATACTGGCTATTATTCATCTGAATAATTTTCGTTATATTGAAATTGTATACGATATTTTTAAACTACGTATGTTAAATCTTTTTTATAATTAGAATTTCCCCAGATAGTAGATTCAAGATTTATGCCTCAGCTTATATTGTTTTAAAACTTATTAGAAATTTATACAATCATATAGTATTTACCACGAATACTTAAATCAAACTTAGCAGATATTAATATTTTTCACAAATAAATTAAATAATTTTATTTTATCCAATTAATATTAGATGATATTTGTAAAATTAATTATTAATAAATTCACTTTAGTCTTAATATGAAGAAATATATTTGGATTAATCCATATTACTTCAATTGTAATAATGTTACTTTTCTAGTATATATACTTGAATTGAAGATCTTATATAAAACGCTTGATACATTAAAGCTTTTTATTACTGTGTACTTTTATCTAAGACAGTATGTGTTATAATATAACTGGAATCGATAGCTGGCTATAATTACAAATAATTTTTAAAAGTTTTTATAATTTATATTTATATTTATTAAATTTTATAAATTTCTTTATTCTTTTAATATGCAAATATTTTTTTCCTACAAGAGTTTTAACATTTTGTACTAATTGACTTTCTATTAATTAGCTGATATTTATATACAAAAATTTTAAATGTACAATTTTTACAAATAGAAAATTGTAAATTTACTGACAAAATAATGATAAATAAGTGTATATATTCATATCCTTGGAAATGAATTTTATTCAAAATAGCTTATATTTTATTTTGAAAATATTATTTTGCAAAATAAGTTCCATAACTTTTCCATTATATAAAAGTAATTAATCCAAATAATTTTTGAATAAACTTAACTTTGACAAAAAAAAAAAAAAAAAAACAAATTTCTTCCTCGATAGCGTAAAAAACATAACGATACTAAACATTATATATATATATATATTTCTAATTACGCAGTTAATTTCGAATTTTAATAATAGTCGGTAAATATTAATGTGAAATACAAAAATATTAGTTGGTAATTAATTGGATGCCAAAGAAGCAAACCAAAATAAATGTTGCGAGCCTTTGAAAAACATTTTTTATATGAACTTTAATTACAATATTTATACATGAATTTATCAGTTAACTTAAGAAATTTTATAAAATTAAAATCAACAATGATTTAAAAGATAATTTTTTTTTTTTTTTTTTTTTTTTTTTACATATAACGAATAATTAATTATGTTGAGACTTGAAAATAGCGAAAGTTATGGGTATTGATAGACGAGATCCCACCGTAGTATTTAACATTTACCTTTCGCATTGGATTGGTGCCGCTCTCTGGGGCGAGAGCAGTAAAAGGTGGGGAAACGTGGCTTATCCGGGCTAAAGGTGGGGGATGACAGGGTATACCCGACGATCGACTGTCCTGCTTGCAGTCTTTCACGCGAGGACACGACTTTTCACCGTTACGGATACACAGATATAAAGAGAAATAGATATATAGATAGATAGATATATAGATATATAGGTATATAGGTATATGTATAGATATATAGATAGGTAGATAGATAGATAGATAGATAGATAGATAGATATATAGAGAGATATAGAGAGATAATATAGATAAATAGAGATAGAGAGAGAGAGAGAGAGAGAGAGAGACCGACAGAGTGAGAAAGATCAAGAGTGCGGGAGCCGACAATTCGCGGTTATTTAAATACGTATGTATGATCACCCAAACCTTCATGCCCGAACGAATAAAATATAGTAGATATGTATGCACGACTATTTACGTATTAATAAACGTTTCTTTCATAAATAGGATTTTATTGTAATCAACGAGGTAATAACGAGGTTGTTTTCATTTGTATCATTTGTTGGCAGTAGCACAAGATAAAATGGCTCATGTGTACATCAATTTAATTTGCCTTACGGCTATTATTGCTGCAACGTGTAAGTATTAAGTTTAATAAATTGTATATACATATATATACATATATATATATATTTCTCGTTCGATCACTAACCACTATTACGTTAAGAAATGTACTTCCATGGCTCTTTTAATTGATTTATTTACATCACAAATGCTGTATAATTTGCTTTTATATAGAAAAAAAAGAATAAAAAAAGAATAAAAAAAGCAAGAGAAGCTCGAAAATATATAAAACATATATATTATATGGCATTTTTTTTGCTGTTGTACATCGATTTTAATGAATAAAATTATCCCGGCACGTTTAAAATATTAATCCACAACTTTTTCTTGCTTCACAATCTCCGTATGATATCAATGTATCATTGGTATAATAGAATAAAGATAAATTAAATAAACGTTACGGAAATTGTATCGATGAAATTTTTTTTTCTTTGATTTTAGCAAAAATAAACGTGATTTTGAATAAATGTAGATTAATTTGTAACTTATAATTTTTATGTCTAATTTCAATTGAAATGAAATTTATGGAGGATCTATGTCTTTGATAATTTTATGAAAGAAAAAATTTCACTCTTGTGAAATGGTGCTTAATTACAAAAACTATTATTTCGAAGGCAACGGTAGTTCTTTTTTAAAAGGTACGTTCCACAATATCTGTAAAATACATTGAAATTAAAGTTTAGTTTAAGGAAAGTGCAGAGACTTCCATAATGAATAACGAAACGAACTCGGCACGAACTCCGGGGCAGTCAAGTATATATTTTTTTCTTTTTTTTTTTTTTCATATATAGCTTATATGGTTTTTTTTAAAAAAAAAAAAAAAAAAAATGAAGCGACAGTGATTGAAAAGAAATTTAAGCAGATTAAAGAGGTTAAAGAGAAAGCATGTGATTTGATGAAATTGGTATTACGACGATAGTGAAGTTTCATGGAATACTATCGAATGAAGTACGAGCAACGTACTCGCTATCCCCAATCAATGAGAACAATCAAATTTGATCTAAAATACAAATAACTTTTGTCAAGAAATTTTACATGCTGAACGCGCACCTATTTGTCATACGACAAATGCAAATCAAGTCCTTATCTAAGGGATCTCGTTTTCTGCTGGCCACGCCGGGAATTAAGAATATAATCGACAGTTTTCTAAATAGTCGCGCAAAAAGTCTCGATCCCTCCTCGCGATACGCACTTTCTAAAGTGTGAACGTCGGGACGGCCTCTCTTTCTCTCTCTCTCTCGGCCTCCTTTGCCCACACGCGGGCTTACGTAAAATAATCTCGAGCGGAGCTTACGCGACGAGTCCCTGTCCGCGGGGCCGTAAACCGAGCGGCATATGGAAAATATTCGTACGAGCCATACGTGGGGGGGATATAGCGACATTTATAACCTTAGCACCGCCACGCGAGCGTTATCCTCCATATGCGTTGCGTAACATTCCCCGAATCGTCTCATGCTTGCTCAAAGGTTTCTACGAATGGCCTCGTAATGGCTTTCGGCCAGGGTATTCTACATCCTCGATTCTCTATATCCCTCCCACTACTGATGCCCCTGCCGCGCGCCTACCCCCGTATACGCGTTCGTTTCGATATTTCACTTAAAAATGATTACGTGGCCATAAAACTTTGTAATAAAGACTCGGACGTGATTTTTTTTATATATATATATATATATTAACAATTGCATTATTATTTAATAAGAGTTGTACGTATTGCAAGTATTTGGCAGTTTTCAATAATAGTAGTGAATAGTAGTAAATTTGGTATTGTTGATTCAATACTGTGTTTCATTTATCAATTTAGTTATAGTCGAGTAAATGTATTCCGAAGACATAACGTATACTCAAACGGATAGTTTAGATTTTTCTTAGATAACCTATAAAGACAATAATATTTCACTCTCAATTGCACATTTCGGAAGTAAGATGTAAGTTCGGACTCTTAACATTAAATTACATTTAATTGAATAAAATACATTTCAAGTTTCACTTTTTACTTATTAAATATATTCGGATACGATAGTTTATCGAGTCCTCGACTCGATCGACTGACAATGTATTGAACATTGAGCTTCTTCGGCCCGATTCTAAAACGAATTTATTCGAATTTTTTTATATATATATATATATAAGTAACGAGATACAGAAGCTCATATAATACGTACTTGTGACGAAAGTTTTACAACTATACGAATGAATAATTAAAACCCGGAAAAGGTGAGATAAAGCAAGATAAGAAAGACTCATTAGATCCATAAGATTTAAGTGAGCTAAGTGATATATAAAGAAAACAAAACAAAAAAAAAACAGTTCAGAGTTATATAACATTTAAAGTACGCTAGAGAATATTTCGAAACTTCCTGCAAATGTTACATGGGCATGTATTACTTGTTTTTGCAGTCGGCGCATATAACTGCCCGAAAGAGGACGGGCAATATGAAGACCCGAAGCAGTGTGACAAATATTACGAATGCATTGACGGATTGCCTATTGAGAAGTACTGCCCGGACGGTCTGGTGTTCGACCCACTGAACCGGAAAGTTAACAAGTGTGATCATGTTTTTAATGTTGATTGTGGTGACCGGCTCGAGTTGCGTGAGTGAAAAAAACAAAAAATTGACTTCCTTGTCCACGCTGTTAATTGCCCTGCCTTATCCAACATTTACAATACAGCCGCATTTCAGAACTTATTTTTTTTTTTTTATATAATTAATATTTTAATTAAAACGTAGATTCCCCGAAGATAGCTCCTTCGCCCACATAATACATAGAAGCGAATCAATTATATTCGTGTGATATTTCTTCTCCGACCCTGTATTCTTCTATTCTTCGTTGTCTAGACGAAATTCAGCCCCCGGGATCAAGGGATAGTGAATACCAACAATTAGCTATAAATTTACCTAAGCCTGCCACTCTCGTCTAAGCAATAATTCTTGGTGGACTTATTGTGACTATTATTTATTTGCCGATGATGTGATTTCAATACTAATACAAAAACTAATTTAAGCTTAAACGGTCGTACGACGATTTTCATTTTCCTTTTTTTTTTTTTTTTTTTTTTTTTTTTATGTAAAAAATCTACTACGCATTGTTAATTATTAACAGCTTAATAATAATTACTTTGTAATTATTATTTATCAATGCGTCGGTGAATATGTAATTCAAAGAGGAAGGAAGGAAAAAAAAAAAAAAAAAAAAATTGTTCTGGTCTATGTTAAAATTTTCGTCAAATTAAATTCATATGTATATATATATATATAAATGAGTTGGACAAATTAGCAAAAGGGGACACGTGACGAAAATAACAATATCGTGTACAAATATGGTTTCAGAACCACCTCAGCCGACAAAAAAGTGTCCGCGGAAAAACGGTTTCTTCGCCCATCCTGACCCATCGGTTTGCAACGTGTTTTTCAATTGCATTGATGGCGAGGCAATTGAAATTACCTGCACGACAGGATTACACTTCGATGAATACAGTGGCACCTGTGTTTGGCCCGACAGTGCTGGACGAAAGGTAATCGTACCATTATTCTCGTCCCCGTACTCCATATAACGGGTTCTTTCTTCGTGGATCAAATAAGAAAATCATTGTAAGAGATTGTGGTTCGAGCAAGATTCCGAGTTCCATAAGACTAATTGATTGAGAACTTTCGGATTTAAAATCATTACTATGATATCTTTGGATTCCGATCTAAATTAAATCTCACCGATTTATTCTATCGTCTTACTTTATTTATTTATTTATTTTACCACGATTACCATTTTCTAATTGTGTGGTACAGCAATTCATAAAGATTTCTGCCAATCAAGCATATCCTTTATAAAATATCTCGAGTTTTGCATTTATTCGCATTCGTTAAAAAAAAAAAAAAAAAAAATATACAATTTTATTAATTAAAAGGAAGCAACTATATGACGTAGAACATATTTTTAATGTAAAATATAGAATAATATTTTATAATAATAAAAATGATGAAATCAAAACTAATGCCGTTAAAATGTATTGGAAACAATACAACTTTAGTAATAATTTATCTGTAAGAGAAATGTTCTTTGTAATAATTTATCTCGTGAGCGAAAATAGATTAAAATGGTTACATTCATTTTATCCCAAGTAACGACCAAAGACAATTTGTTTTCAATTCTCATTCCTTTTTAAAATTTAAACCTTATTAAAATTGAAATATCGAAAATCAAATAGTTTATATGAAAATGCCAACTCTTTGATTGAATAAAACAATATTTATATTTGGGGTACGTTCAAAGCAAACCATAATAACAACAATTACGCCAATATAGTAATCACGGCAACAACAAATAATAATAATAATGCTTGATGATGTGCTAGAAGAATCTTTGTTATTATTAAGGATAAAATGTTAATGGTGTTTTGTGTTTGTATTGATCGAGCAGGGCTGCGGTGTCATTGGTAAAACGTTGTCCGATGGCTTTGAATGCCCGAAGGACACGGGGGTCGATAGCAGAGGCCTCGCGGTCGACCATCCAAAGTTCGCCCACCCCGAGGATTGTCAAAAGTTCTACGTGTGTTTGAATGGCGTGACGCCACGTGAGCAGGGATGCAGCGACGGCACCGTTTACAACGAGGACCAGCAAAGGTGCGACGCCCCGGAGAACGTCCCAGGATGGTAGGATACCTTGCCTTCTGATTCTTAATCTAATAAATATACATCGTCTCCTTGGTATTCACTGCACCACGAGCTATTCTTACCAGTCACGTAATTTTTACACATAACGCATTAATGTAACGACGACATTCTATTAGTTGATTTCTATTAGTTGAATTAGTTTGAAATAAAACAAACAAACAAACAAACAAACAAACATTGTAAGCTCATGGATTACGAGAGATGTGTATGTGAGACTAAATGAGCAAAATTTTTCAGCGAGGACTGGTACAAAGACGACGCCAAGAAGCCATAAATCATCGCTACGTCATTGATTTGTCCCGCATCGGGACACCATCCTACATTCGCACAAATGTATCTCGGCATTCGTATAAATAAAAATATCTTCGTATTTAAACCTTTAGACGACCTGCAGACGTGTAAATGCTTTTGGAAATCAATAAAATTGAAATAAAGTGGTGCTAAGCCTTTGCGCTTCGATTGAAAAATATTATACCACGTTATTGACAAATATTGACAATTTTATATGTTATACACGAGTATTTTACATTTAATGCAATGACGACTTGAACAAAAAATTATATAAGGTTTCTTTTAGTCTTTTAGTCTTTTTTCTTTTTCTATTTTCACGTAGCGTAAAAGTCTACACCACTAGAGTTCGAGAAATTTATTTTATTATTTTTTTTTTTTAAAAAAAAACCTGTTAAATACGCAGGCCACAATAAACTTAAGGAATCAATAAAATAATTATGTTTAATCAACTGTTTATTGTCCTTGCTTGTACCCAACTGTACCCGATATTATTATTACCTTTTTTTTCATAGCGTCGATTGTAAGAAGGTGAAACTGAAGGTTCACCAGATTAGGTTCTTCAGATAGAAGAAAAGATAAGGGGCAAAGAAAATCGTTCGACAATGAATATATTCATCGCTTATATAAAAGTGGATGGAGAATACAAAGGATAACGAAGAGTAACGTTAAAGTCGAAGAGATTTCAATTGTGCCGATACGATCGCGCGTGAATAATCATTCATTTCCCATCGACGTAAACGTCGATCGAGACTTTTACAAATACAAAAGTAAGCAGAGCCGGTACTATAATATAATAAATAGAACATGTAAATAAAGTTTATACGTTTAGTGAGTGATCGCATACAAGTACGTATTTACGCTCGTTGATGAGTTAATGCTCGAGGAAAGCCGTATAGGGAATCGAGGGCTAATAATTTATCGGCTAATAACGAGAGCAACGTCCATGTCGTTCTTCTGTTCTTGGCTACCACTGTCAAAACGATACTTCATATCTGTCTTTATAATATAAAACAAAGACCTTGAGATCCTCGAACTTCTAAGCGACTACTCGCGTCTACTACGCTCGCGCCACTGCTAAACTTTCTCTCGCCTGATAAAATGTATACGACTTTTTTTTTTCTTTCTTTCTTTTTCTTTCGTTTCATCGGCCGTTGATTCGAAAAATTTAGATTTACTTTCGATGAGAGTGTCGGGTGTTGGGGTTATTGGTAAAAGTTCCATCGTATCGGTTCCGCTTTCGGTTCCCGAGAGTCTACGTCCGGTCAATGACAGGCAAACTCTACGCAAATACGATCGATACGTCGTCATCTTTCCTATTAGACAGGAAGACGTCCTTTTTTTTCTCTTCTCTTTTCTCTTCTCTTTTCTCATCTCTTTTCTCTGCTTTTACAAACTATTTCTATAACTAATCACATGTCCGTTGGCTCGTACATTCGATTGTCGCCTACAATCAATATTAAATAATACCACGTCTTTCAGCACTGTACGTAAATTAAGACTACGATCGGCAATTTAATTAAAGGCTCCGGCAATGACAAAGTCTGTGTAAATGCTAAATTAGCAAATCATCTTTCAATTGTCATTAACTATAATATCTTTCTTTTATATTGGTCATTATTAAAAGAACATCGTAAGAGTCGGCAATAAAAACAAAAAAAAAAAAACATAATATAATATCTTTAATATTTAGCACTCAATGTGCGCGTTGGTAAATTATAACCGATGAGATAAAAATAATTTATTTATAACTTTGGAAACTTAAGTATCGTTAATTTCTTATTTACTATCTATTTATGAATACAGTCAAAGTTATTTCTTATTATTAATTCATAATATAATTACAACCTTAATACAAATAAAAACATTTATCCTTTTATTTTTACGTATTTTTATTGTCTAAATCAATATAAACGAGTCATTTCTTAAGAAAACAACAAAAAGTAAAATAAGCAATTTAAACATTTACGATAGTACAATTTTTTTTTTTTTTTTTTTTGTTTTTTTTTGTTTTTTGTTTTGTTTTTTTGTTTACTATACATTACAATAAAAAGGAGTAATGGGAGATAAATAGGAGATAAATATTAAAAACATTAATGGACACAATTATTTTACGATTATAATGAAATTTGTAGTATCGTTAATATCTGAGTTCAGAACCGTGATAAAATATATGAATAAAAAAAGACACGACACGGTCGCAGTTGCGTTATTATGAAAAAATTATAATAATCTGCTGAAATCAATTATGATATTAAAATATAAATTTAAAAAAATTTGACGGAGAGAAAGAGAGAATATAAAATCGCAGGATTTATAAATATATATATATATATATAGGAAAAATGCATTTGTAATTTATATAAGATTTTTTATTCCGAATGATGTAATAAAGTATATAGTTAACAGTTTTCACTTTAAGTTATAAGAAAGTATTGAATTTACGATTTTAAGCAAAAAGAAATTTCTATGTGACATAAAATATCTATTATCTATAGGAACTGAGACAGAGAATACAATAACGACTACATAAAATTACTAATAAATATTTTTTCCAAGTATAACTATTCATCGATGAAAAAATTCATTACCTATTTAATATCATAATAATAATAATAATAATAATAATAAAGTTTGTATAAAATAATTATTGCGTAAAAATATAACTTTATATAGGAATGGAAAATGCATTTTTTTGAGGTGTACTCAAATAGTATTTGCGCACCGTTAAATATTTATTAGACCAACGAATTAAGACTCTGTCTATTAGTATCAATTCACATTTAACGCGAGCGCAACAAAAACATTCACTATTTTTTATTCTACCGAAAATTATTTATTCTACGATATTAATCTACTGTTCAACATATATTTAGTCCGTTCGCGTTAGAAAAATCAAAATAATTAAACTCTATTATTAATTTTCTGCCTCATGCCGAAAAGATTTTGTATAAATTCGTACACTAAACCGCTTTTTTCTTTTACCTAATTTAAAGATAAACAGACTTTTATACAAAAAATTCATTAAGATTAAAGATAAATAAGACATATAAAAAAAAAAAAAAAAAAAAAAAACAATATTTTATATACATTAAATTATACAATTTGTATTAATTAGCTTTGTATTAACTTGATTCGTCAGACATTTTGTTTTTTGCAATACAATCGATTATCTGAATATATGAAATGTATCAAGTTTTAAATCTACATATTTTCTACATAGATAATAGCTTGCCTTAAGTTCAATGATAATTTACTTTCTATCATATAAAATTTGCATGTTTCAAGCAATCTTGAAATTATATGATATATATATATATATATTTATTATTTGAAAAAGAAAGCTATATTAATATTATGGAAATTTACATATTATATGAATTGTATATATAAAAAAAAAACAAAAAAAAAAAACTAATTACTAGCTCATTATATATAGTGTAATTAAATAAAGTATGTCAAGAATATAAGAAAGTTCAAATGTAATTACCATTTTATAATATTCTAAGTGAGTTATACATAAAAAAAAAAAAAAAAAAAAAAAAAAAATATGTTAAATAATTAAAAGGATCATCTGTAATAATTTTTTAATTAAAATAATTTTAATTTTAATTAAAAACAAATATTGCTTTGTAAGATAAGCAAATGACTTTGATTTCATCAAACGTAAATATACGTACCTAATGATTTTCGTATTTCGTTAATTTCAGTTAATATCCCAATAATTTCGTCATATCTTGTAAATGACACGTAGAAAGTGTCTTAAAAATTTAATAATTATATAGCACTGAATTTATTTGTAACGAAACTGAAATATTTAAATGAAATGTTCCTTTTTTTTTTTTACCAATAATCGCCGTTTTAATTTGAATTTCGTTACAGTTAGATATGGTAAAATAACCTTTTCTATAATATATTTTTAAGGACACTCGGTTAAGAGTAAATTCATAGATAATCTCAGTTAGTGTTGTATAAGAAAGAGACCGAAGGAGAAAATTTTCCATTATTTTCCATATTAATATTTATTATTACGTGCGTGCTTATATTTAAACCGTGACGTAAAAGATTTATTCAAAGCCTTGTGCATAAGTTACAATAATTTCGGCTATAATATGTTAATTTCTATTTAATAAAATAAAAAAAAAAAAAAAAAAGAAAAAAGTAAGGCTATTGGGCTATTTATTGTCTGGAAGCCCAATAACCCCAAAGTCTTGCCGATGCATTGCCATTTTTTTTTCATTGATGAAAATAAAAAACACTTGGCACAGGCCTGCCGGACTGTCGGGAGTGTCGTTAACGTTAAATACGAATGACGCGAATTGAGGAAAAAAAAAGTAAGAAGTCTTAATTTATGGATATGATAAATTGAGTGTGGGGGTAGGTTACCAGGATTTAGCAGGAAAAAAATATCGTGAGCAGAGCCAGCGTCGTTGGTCGTCGGAACGCAAAAGAACTATTAAAATTTCAAGTTCTAAAGTATAGCGAGGCGAGCGGGGAGCAGTCGAGAGAGCGCGAAGGTGAGTAAGAGAGAGGCGACCTCTCGGTGATTTCGGTGAAAGGGGGGCTGAGGAGGTGGAGGTGGAGGAGGGCGGAGGGTGGAGGAGGGTGGAGGAGGAGGGTGGAGGGCGGAGGAGGTGATGGAGGTGGAGGAGAGGCGCGGGTGGGCGGCCAATGGGTTAGGGTGGAGGAGGGCGGAGGAGGGTGGAGGAGGCGGAGGGGTTCTCCCGTGCAATGCAAGAACTACAAGAGCAAGAAGTATGCGCGTCGTGAAAACGCAGTCGAGCGAAACCAGTCCAGTGTCAAGCCACGAGTGACGCTTCCCTTCGGCCAGCAGCCCGACGCTCATCATCTCGACCCCTCTCGTCTGTCCGTCCGTCCGTCCGTCCGTCCGTCCCTTCGCATCCCGGCAAGATAAAACATGGCCAATGTGTGGTGGAAGCTCGTGCTCGTGCTCGGGCTCCTCGTGACCGGGGCTTTAGCCGAGGCGCAGTTCCGTTGCCCCGAGGCAAAAGGTTTCTACCCAGACCCGGAACAGTGCGACCTCTACTATGCCTGCGTAGACGGCCAGCCAGAGGAGAGGCTCTGCAAGGACGGCCTTGTCTTCAGGGATGACAATCCGAAGAAGGAGCTCTGCGACGTACCCGCCAATGTACAATGCGCCGAGAGAATAACTCTGCGTAAGTAGATCCTTCCTCGTCCCAATAAGCCCCGTACGATTTTTCTCCTTGGCGCACTAGACTCCGGGCTCGAGTCTCCCCCCCCCAAGCGATGCCCGCCACTAAAAAAAAATAATAATAAAATAAATAAATAAATAATAATAATATGAACCCTTTCCATTAAACGTTCCAAAATATTTTGCCGACAACTCATACTGCCGAGTCCGCGCTATTTTTTACACATATTTACACGCATAAACGGCAACATTTATTAAAATCAATGCTTTTCTCTTAGCCGTTCTGTAAAACTGTTTCTCAGCTTATATAATACTTTCTCGCATTACGTAAATATCATTTTAATTCTAATAAATGCCTATTTTATTTCATACCAATAAATTTCTTCTTAACTTGTGGAAAAAGTACAGAACTCTCTACTCCGGCATAGTCATCACTACCACCATTATTATTATTTATTATTGCTTGCTGTTGTTGTTTTTATTATTATTATTATTATTAATACTACTGCTACCACTACCACTACTGCTACCACTACTGCTACCACTACTACTGCTACCACTACTGCTACAGCTGTTACTATCATTGGCTGATGGTAAAGGATGCCTGCAACAATGTATCGCAGGAGGTTAACAATCGCTAGTAGTATTTATTTAATTCTAAGATCCCAGAGTTTCGTACTCGTATTAATTTTATATAACTCGATATTCGTTATCTCTCGATAATTTACGTAAGGTAAGTGTTACGGTACCGATTGTCGCGGAACTATTTTCAGAAAATATTTTCAATAAAAGCATTCTTCTCTATCGTAGGATTAATTACGCACGAATGCAATCGCATGAATAAAATAAAATTCAATAAGAAAAAATATAAGTACGGTGATAAAATACAATAGTATACGAATAAACAAACGTTAGCGCTCGCATTTCAATAATATTAAGGTATTTTTACAAATTACAGTAGGAGAAGTACAATAGGGAAAGGTTTAATAAGCCCAATGACTCCAGTTGGCTGTTGGTTTAGGGAAAGGATTGGCTCGAATGCAATAACTATAAATAATACATACTCGGTTAAAAAGGAAAGTTTGCTCCTCGAGAAAAGAAGAAGTGAATTATAGGCTTTGTAGCAATTGTATGTTATATTTCTGTCGCGATCCTAAGAACATTATTATCCTTTTCACGTGACTAGGAGGCGCAGCTCTGCAAAAAAATTACATTTCAACAATACCTCTTAAATAGCATACAAAAATAAGAAAAGAAAATAAGAAAAGAAAAGAAAAGAAGGAAAAAAGCCAAGCCTCAAAGAGAGTATGATTTTAATCAATAAGAGATTAATATTTATGGGAGTGTGTGGGACGGAAAGCTAAAATGCCTGTATAGCCATGAGATCGAGGCAGGTTTAAAACCGACTTTGTATCCAGCCAAGACGCTTTGATTATATATATATATATATATGTATAGAGTACTTTCGCCGATTTAAGATCCCAGTGGGCTCGTGCACGGGAACGCAAACAAATGCGGGTCTCGTTCACGACGACAAATGCAGCCGAGTCGCACGCACGTACGTACGTACATACATAAATAAATACGTAGGCCCGAAAACCGGTCTTCAAGGTTCTGCCTGCTTAAAAAAAAAAAAAAAAAAAAATCATTAAAGGCTAACTAACTGACCCACTAGCTCTCACGATCATTTCATCCTCGGATTCGCTGAAACCATACAGATCAGCTTTTTTCCCTCAAAATACGCCCTATTACTTATTACCTTCCCCCCTGGTAAGTAAGTTCCGTGGGTGCTCGCGACGATCCTTTCCCTTCCTTTCCCTTCCATTCCTTTACCAATACGCAGATACGCCGCGGCCAATCAAATTTTCACGCAAACGTCCCATTGTCTCTAAGAAGATGTCCTTTTTTTTGTTTTTTTTCGTTTTTCACTTTTTCATTTACTTTATTATTATTATGCAGAGGAGCCCCATCCGTCCAAAGGTTGTCCACGCGCTAATGGTTATTTTAAACATGAGGATCCTCTGTCGTGCGACAAATTCGTCAACTGCATCGACGGCATTCCTCAGGTAAAACCCAAAATTATTATTCATTTTGGATTCATTTAGTAAACCCGGTAAAGGCCCGGAGACTTCGGAAACTTCGTTAATTATTCCGAAATTTCAAACCCGCCTATAATAACAAACAAACAATTGTTACATTCATGATTATTTTTTTTTGTTTTTTTATTTTTTAGAATTAATTCCACGACGTTTGTTTTCATCAGATTTAATAATTTATAAATTTAGCGATTTATATGCTTTGTTGGCACAATAAACATAATATTAATTATCGCCTGAACTTACTGATAATATAAATACCAATTGCCGTAATAATACTTCAATTATTCAATTAACTGTTTTTTTATAGTATAAATATTAATAAATTATTATTAATGGATTTAAAAATAATATCGTTAGATCGTTAGATGAATTTTTATTAATTTATGTTTATTTAATTGAATAGGTTTGGGAAATACTTTTCCCATAATTAATTATATCCTAAACGAAAGCTTATATGCAACCTTGAATGAAATGTTTAAAGGCCATAATAATATGCAGTGTTTGGCGACGTTAAAATCATATTTAATATAACAACGTAAAAACTCTCTTTTCCTATCGATTCGCAAAAAAAAAAAAATAAATAAATAAATAAATAAATAAATAAATGAGTAAATAAAGAGTCATAATTTACTAATTGTTATTAAACGTTATTAACACACATAAAAAAAAAAAAAAAAAAAATATTCGATTCGGATTAATGATTTAATTACGATTCAATAAAAGCTCGAATGGAATTCCAAAATAAAAGAAATTACTATCGTTACAAGAATTGAGTAAGTACATCGTATTATCGATATAATACGCATGGCATTGTATAGGTAATGCCCTGCCCACCCGGACTCGTCTACGAGGAGAAAATGTCGAGCTGCGTATGGGCCGTGGATGCCACGCGTCTTTGCCAGGATGCGAAGCGCGAGACCCTCGACGATGGCTTTATCTGCCCTGCCGGGGACGTTATTGGGCCGCAAGGACGGATCCTTCCCCATCCGACGTACCCTCACCCTGAGGATTGCGCCAAGTTCTATATATGTCGAAATGGAATGGTTCCGCAAAAAGGCCAATGCGAGGAGGGCCTCGTCTACAACGAGGATGTTTTTAGGTGCACCGAACCAGAGTCAGTCCAGGGATGGTAATCATCAACGTTATTAACCATATTAAAGCTCCCGTTTATAACTGTCACGGCGTCACTTACATCGGACTATTTAAATTTTGTCTAATAATAATAATAATAATAATAATAATAATATATATTTAATATAAATTTGGAATCTTGCTGCAAAGTATTGTTTGTGCAGACTCAAAGGATTGTGCAGCAAAAGATACGTGTAACTTTTTCACTTTTTTTATTATTTGCAATAAGAAATTTATTCAATTCTGCATTGTGAAAGAGATTGTCCGGATTTTCATATCCTATTGTTTTTTAATTACGTAATAGTATTTACATCAATCAAAAGCTTAATGAATAATAACAAAGTAAAATTATTTAACGAAATAAATAAAACGATTTGCAGCGATTGTTTTTCTAGGTATTATTAATACCTTATGTCGTTGCCTACACGACGTATGTATGGGTACGCGGATGTGTTGAGTTTGAATAGACTCGGTTCGTATTGCTTTACTTACGCACTCAACGTGTTTTCATTAATTAACAATATCAAATGGAATTTGATTCGCGTGTCAATTAATGCTCTATAAATATTTAACCAATACTAATTGTTATATTATTTAATATTATAGAAAATACGTTAACTGTAATAAATACGAGCTTTTATGTGGAAAAATTGATTGAAATTTTTAAGTAAAAGTATTTCCTTTTCAAAATCTATTGAAAGATTTATGCTTACTTTATAAATTATTATTCGTAACTTTTCGTTGCACCTTCCAAGCTATCATTAATAATACGTAATAAATTAGAGGTATTAACATGAATATATATATATTTCGTAATTTTGACTGAGAATTTTCATACACAATTTGATTTCTCGACGTGATTTCTATTCGTTTGCACCACATCATTGACTTTATTTTTCTGTATATTTCAGTGAGGATTATTACAAAGGAAAGAACTGAAGGCCGATTTATCCTTACAAGCAATCATAATGCATGTGATACCAGATTTCAAAGGCTGATTTCAAACGCAACTACCCTTCACTACCCTTCACTACCCTTCTTCATGGCGATCTTAATAGACGATGCTGTTATTTTCCATTAAAATAAACCATACGTTCTCATAGAGTGTCCGATGCTCTGAATTATTAATAACGAATGAATGAATTTCAATGTCCAATCAAACATTGTATTTTATAAATTTTATAATATAAAACACCTGTTGAAAAAAAAAATATTGACACCCAATTGATTTCATTTGATTATGATTATGATTATGATTATGATCATCATTATGATTATGATTATTGCCGGAAACTATTAAAGAATCCTTAAAACGGATTGTTAAATTATTCAATTAAATATTCATGTTGTTTTAGTATAGTATGGAACGCGTTACTCTCTTTTTTTTCTCTCTCTCTCTCTCTCTCTCTCATCTCTAATTAAAAATAAACGCCGAAATCTTATATAATTATTAAGCTTTTTTAAAAATATCTACACGACATTATTATCGACGATATCGACGATCCGTTTATGCGTTTGGTATTCTTTACACTTAGAAAAAACTTACGAATGCCTAATAAACTACACCATAAACTCTGATGTGAAAATATATATATATATATACCTATACAATTATTGGTCCATTGTATAATTTAAGTTTTGAATTACCAATCGAAAATTTCCTAGTAACACCTACGTATTAATTTTTATAATAACGCATATTACAAATTATAACATGTATAGAGATTACAAGGTCGATTGAAAGTTGAACATATATAAATGTTTAAAATAACGAATACGTCGAATAAATATGCGTAATAGAAATCATGCGATATCTGATAAACAAAGCAAAGTAAACGTATTAATTTATACGTTTTTTCAAATGACGAAATTAGAATACTACGAGAACCTATTATTATCTGACATTTTTATTAACTAGAGGTCTTGGATGATACGGGTGTAGGACAACACCCGTGATAAATTGTCTAGAAATATGAGCTTGTTTGGGCGAGATAACCTAAGACGAAGCGTTCGATTTATCTTAATACATAAGGAATGAATCGCCGTAGGTGATTTTATGGGCTCGTGAAGTTGAGTCAACGAGTGTTTAGGGCAGAAAAAAAAAATCAATACAATTTTTGTATTTTTAGAAGAGGGAAATTATTGACAACTGATACTGGTCCCGATCAGAGATCAAACTGACTAAATAAGGATGTTTTGTTTTGTTTTGTTTTTTGTTTTGTTTTTGTACGAGTTGAAAGCGCCTGTATAAGAAGCCGAGGAAGAAAAGTAAAGGTACAAAAGTAAAGATACAAGGCGATTAGGAGAGTATTGTGGGTATCTTTGTGGCGCGGGGGCCTGGTATGCGTGGCGACGTCAGAACGACAAAGGGATACGAGAGCGCGGCGACAGGTATGCGCGCAAGAAGCGCGTTAGGTGGGGTCAGCGCGTACGTCCAGGTGAAGGGGACACACGTCCACGTATATGCGGGAAGCCGATGGTGCCCGCGAAATTCAGTAGTTACTGATCGGAGCACAGAGGCCGGAACCATGAGCCGCCTTGGGAACGCTGCCCACGTCACGGCCCTCGTCCTCGCCTTCGTCGTCCTCTCCGTCAGTGAGTCCACCGCTGTTTATCTCGTTTAATCTTCCCATCCCTCCCCCCCGCCGTTTTTCTTTCTTATTCTTTCTTTCTTTCATATTCTTTCTTTTCTATTTATATATTATCCGACTAGCCGCCATTTCTTCCTATTAATCGTAAAAGGTGAGAATTTTCATTGGCTACGGTAGATCGACGATGACCCTTTTCTTATCGTCCTTTCGTCACGGTCGCTCCAATGGCGCCTCAACTTGATATTTATTTATCCATACGTCGAGGCGCGAAGTTTTTTCTTTTTTCTTTTTCTTTTTTTTTTTTTCTTACAACGATAAACGATAAAGCAAGGGCTCGGTCGGCTGTAATATAGTTAAAGCGTGCTTGGAATCCATGGGCTGCTGGGCCCACTTCTCATTATTCTCGTTATTCGAATTCGTCTTGATTAATTCGAGTTCCGGTTGAAAAAGTCTCGGTACGTTAAAGCCAATGACTGGCGGGGAATGGCGGCGGGGAAGACGAGGCCGCGTGATTGAGTTGCACGTTGTCTCCTGCCTTCTCTTACTTTATTCACGGGAGAACTTGAGCCTATCGGAGTACTTTCACTGCCATATGTCTGCATCGTAACTCTTACATACCACGACAAAAACACGCCATCCCACTTGACTCCACGTTCCGTCAAAAATATCAAACCTTTTTTTTTTTTAACGAGTAACTCATTGTATCGTTTGATTATTACGAAAATACGGGCTACCGATTAATCATTCGCGTTTATTAATTATTATTTTATTTGTTGTATAATAATTATATCGTCTAACTCGTCTAACGGATCGTCTAACCCATGGGTTTTACTTAAATCAAGCAACAAAAAATACATTCTCTTCTATGGCTACAATATAAAAAGCGCGAATGATAATTATAGCCATTTAAATAATAAAAAAATTATTTTATTACAATAATGTCGAATTCAATAAATGGCAACGACGACATTGTTTGAAAAATTAGTCAACAAATTTCATAAATATACGTATCATAGTAATATATAATATAATAATAATATTATTGTTTATCCATGCATACCATGTATAATTTTATATATCCATAGCAACATTGTTTATCACGTACAATTTTCTATGGACTATTTTTAATAAGTATACTACTGTTTATCAATCAAACAAACTAACTAATGGATAAAAAAAAAAAAAAAAAAAAAAAAAATATAAAAGTTTAAAGTAAAGAGAAAAGCCATTTTAATATATATCTCACTTTGAATAATCTACTCGAGTGAGACTTACGAATCTCATTTACTTTAATTTATTTTTTTTTTTTTTTTTTTTTTTTTATATACTTTAGCTACCTTTTCCCTCGCTACTTGTATCTTATGGTATTAATTGAATCGAATAAAATCTATCATTGGGTATTAATTTTCTATAATATTGGTTGATCTTTATTTAAGCTTAAATGGGTACAATCATTGTCAAACATCGTCAACGGGCTCGAATCGTCTATAACGAAAGCTAATCTTTATGATACAATGGCTAAAGACTTTCAGAGCAATAAAATATTTCTTATAGAGTATTGATTCATGATTATAAGTGATTTATTTTTTTAATATATTTACGATAATCGTTCTTTCGACGATCACGTGGACAGATGGAATAAGCTCATCCAGCTCGCGATAAAAGAAGAAAAAAAAAGAAAAGAAAAAGTTTAAATAAAATTAGTAAATAAATTAGATTAGAATTAGTAAATAAATAGAAAATAAATTAGTTTAGTATAAAATTTGTAAATCGTCATTACGTAGAGGACAGGTCAGAATTATTGGATTCGCAATGAACGAATGCAAAATAATACGGGAATTATTATCGTCATGGTATATTGATAACGTAGATACGCACGTTTATCATTAATAATAAATAATTAGTAATTAATTATAAGTTTTCATCGTGTAATTCATGTACAATTGTACATCGAATGAGTTAAATGATGAGCTTTAAAAGTGCTTTTGTAAAAGAATCGTGTAGAATAATAATCACTCGAGCTGTTCGGAGGAGGGGAAAAAATATTTTTTTTATTAACGAAGGCATAGCTTGATAATTGATAAGATGTGGCCAATGAGGTGATTTGATGGAGCCCATTGTTATTAATTTCGCGGCTCGTAGCTGAAAAGCTCTAACGCGGGGCGGCGGGGAGCTGCCTCCCTTGACCCGTTCGTCCGGGATCAAAACAAGAAGCGAAACTAATCGAGAGCCTTGTTCTAGCGGATGGCGCGTCCCCGTTCGGTGGCGCACCCCACTGCCCCGAGCAGCACGGCGAGCAGGCCTACCCTCACCCGCACGACTGCAATTCCTATTTCCTCTGCACGAACGGCAGCTTGAGTCACGAGCGATGCGAGAACGGGCTGCTGTTCGACGGCAAGGGGGCCGTGCACCGGCACTGCAATTACAATTGGGCCGTGCATTGCGGCGAACGCACCGCCGACCGTAAGTACTTTACTTTACTTTACTTTACTTTACTTTACTTTACTTTCTCCTCTCTCCCCCCCGTCCCCCCGAACTTTTACACGTATCATTACACGGATCCTTTACCCATACTCGGCTCGCTTTCAAAACTCCAAATACGTGGAGCCTTTTTTTATCGTCTGTGTGTGTGTGCGCGCGCGCGCGTGTTTTCTTTTCTTTCCTTTTTCCCTTTTTTCCCCCGTAGGTAATAATAATGACTCGCGCGTAATGTATAACAAACAGTCAATTACGTCACGCGGCGGCAAGAATATCAAGGTACTGCTACTGCCTCTCGTCGGAATCCGAACTTTCCGAAACATTCGACAACTTTTAATTCGCCTCCCGCCATTATTGGCCACGTATTTTTACAATACAAAAAAAAAAAAAAAAAAAAAAAAAGTTTTATTAAAAGGAACAGGAGTCATTATAATAATTGAGAGCCGCAGAACTATGGATTAACTGAGTACATTTGCACGGGTTAAAAAAGTTCTTTGCATTATTTAACTGCTGCGCTCGAAGCCATAATCGGCCGTCGAAGTCAAGTCCGTCAGTGGTTTCGTTTCGTTTCGTTTCCTTTAAAATAGTAAAAATAACTCTTCCGAGCAGCAGGCTTGTTCGAGAGAAAAAAAAAAAAAAAAAAAAAAAACTTACCTTTAGCGCAGATTTTTTTTTTTTTTTTTTTTACTTTATTAATGTATATTCTGAAAATTTTATTTACCTTCTAAATACGTTACACGTTGGCGAAAAAATATTTGTACCTTAAATACACTCTACTCCATAGAAATATATATATTAATTTAGTAATGTACTTGAATTATGATATTGTTAAAGCTTGCTTATGAAGTAAGTCAGTCAGCTATGCGATTACAACTTTATAATAATCATGAGAATCATCTGAAATGACAGAGAAATGTGAAATTTTTTTTTTTTATTAAATAATCTTTAATGGCTCGGATAAATAATTACGTAATGTCAAATAGAGTCAATGGTAATTAAATATTTTTTACGAACGACGTGATTAATTTGCTTTAAACAGACATGTCGAAATAAAGTCAAGCATTGACTCATTCTTATTAATTTATATTCATAAGTACAAAGTATGTAATGTCAAACAAATGAATTATTGTAAACGGAAGGAAGAAAAAGTGTATTATATTGTCTATTACAACCGGTGATATTGTGGAGCACGAAATACTGTAATTATAAAATAATTATTTTATAATTACGCATTGTAAGCATGAAAATGATGAAATGGTAAGGGGCCTTTTTAAATGTATATCGAGCTTTTTTAGTATTGCCGCTAAGTTCATCGGGCTGCGAGTACCAGTTCGGGATTTATCCAGACAAGGATTCTTGCAGCACGAGTTACATAAAGTGCGAGTACGGCGAGCCTCGCGTGGCCCACTGTGATCCCGGACTAGCTTACGACGACAAGAGCCACACCTGCGTCTGGCCGGATCAACTATTGCCCTACTGCAACCCAGAGGAGATCGTCGGCTTTAGCTGCCCGCACAAGCCACCTTCTGGCGCAGCGGCTAGATTCTGGCCCTTTCCCAGGTAATACTATTACTATTACTATTACTATTACTATTACTATTACTCCCCTCGCTCTCATTACCATCCCCCGAACCCCCATCCCATTCCTTTACTTTTCAATTCGATACATTAAATACGCCGTACTCGCTTAAAACTGCATTTCCATTTACTTTGCACGGCTCTACACGGCTCTACGCGGCTCTACGCGGCTCTACACTACGTAAAAGAAATTTTCACTCGCCCAATGACTCCTCTTACAAGATTTATTCGGCTATATTTATTAAAATTCATTACGTACTGTAAACATTTGTTATAAATTAATGTCGATCGAACGTGATGAAATATTACATTTTGTTATTATTACCTATTTTGGAATCGTTTCACGAAATAGATAAAGGAAGTAGTGACGTTTTTGATAATTTTTTTTTTTTAAAACGATTCGACAATTTAATAACAAATGTCTTTAGCTGAATTGGAATACGAATGCCAGAGAGCAGAGAGCATTGTTAATTACATTGCAAGGGTTCAATATCTTTTCTAACGAAATTATGTCATCGTCTGTAATTATAATAATATATAAACTAGCTAATTCTAATAACCCGCTAGAATTTCAAATAAATAAATAAGGCAAATAATCCTTGTGGGGTTTTAGATTCCCGGTACCGGGTGATTGCGGTCGCCTAATTACTTGCGTCGAGGGTCATCCCCGTCTTATCACCTGCGGCGACGAGAAGCTTTTCGATTCCGAGACCTTGAGTTGTCTCGACAAGGACGAACTTCCTCATTGGTGAGACTCATCCTTTACTCTTTATGCTTCTATTATAATTGTTGCCAACATTTACGAGGATGGCGGTAAGATTTTTTTTCTCTTCTCTTTTACATTTACAGTGCATAAGGAAGTTATAAGAAGTACGTTCTTATGGAATATTTAGACTTTATTACGGAATTAATGTAACATCGGGATACAGCCGCAGCATAATGAACAAATGAGTTAATGAGAATCTGGAAGGATAATAAATAAAGCAGATCCATTCAATAGCTGAATTCAATTGAAGCGCTACTACTACTTTATCGAAATTCACATTATTTCGCATTATTTTGTGCGAAGCTGACAAGAGTTCGTGATTAAAGAATAAAGCAACGAAATTGAAATATATGGTCAAGGCGATTTCTCATGATTTATGTATGAATAAAATTTAACTGCAACTTTATTCTTTCAAAAATATTTTGCGCCACAACAACAACAACAACAACAACAACACAAACTCTCATGCTTTTATTTTTTTAGAAAATATTTATTTTCTAATTTCATTCTTTTACGTACATTTATATATATATATATAAAGGGCTTATACGTATTTACACTTGGAAAAATTAGCTTTACAAATTAATTTGGAGAAAAAAGATTTCCTAACGAAATGCCGTTACAATGGATAAAAAAATTATAAAACTACGTTCTCGTATATATGAATGATTGCCAAAAAAAAAAAACAAAACCGTTGACGTTCCTGTGAGATTGTCCTATGTCAATTGCCGATCATCGAGCTAATAACTTCAAGTCAAACGGTAGCCTGAGCTTTGATTTGTGCGAGTAAATCCTACGCAAGTTATATTATATAACTAATAACCAAGTGTTGCTCGTTGCAAGTCTCTTGCACGTTAATCTGATCCTGATTCCTGATTTGGGGACGATTTACGTTCTGTCGAATCGATTAAAAAGTAAACGCAAAGACCTTTTTCATTTACATTAAATAAAATGCATCATTTTTTTTTTTTTTTTTTTTATTATTAATACGCAAACGTATTAAAATACACAGCTATTACATTAAATACGATATGGTTGATTCATTTTTACATAGGATTCCTATGACTTGTGTAAAAATATAAATACGTCATTCAATTTTCATCGATTAATAATACAAAACTTTCAATATTCGTATCTTTTTCTTTTTTCTTTTTCTTTTTCTTTTTTTCTTTAACCAAAAAAATCAGCTTAAAAATACGTGTCACTTAAGAATAGATTAAAAATGAAGAACCATCATTAAATTATGATGGTGGAGGTTAAATCTGATTTAACGAATGCTTACTTACACGTTCTTGAATTATAAAGCGATTCGTTAAATGAGAGAGCGGTTGTCTTTATTTAATTTAAGAATAATTTGGGAATAATGAAAAATCAAAACTTTAAAGGATTTATAACGGAGCCGTAGGATTGAATTTAAACGTATTCCCAATGATAATTGTGCGAGCTATATAAAGCTATATAATTTGCTTTAGTTATAAAACGTCACGAGTACGGCGTGATGAGCTAGCGCGTACGTATTATGGGCACAAGTACATGTATAAGCGAATGAAACAAAGAGACGTCAAATTAAGGAATCGGAAAATGTATGAGATAAGATTTGTTTGGCGTGCACGTAAAATGCACAGGACGCTTCGCGATCCTTTTCTCGCGACAAAGCATCCAGGATCTCTCTCTCTCTCTCTCTCTCTCTGAATATCGATTGCTCTCTCTCTCTCTCTAGCTCTCTCTCCCTCTCTATCTCAATCACACTCTCGCAGTCACGCGCGATCCTTATTCACAATCTCTCGGCCGTCGTCGTCGTTCTCTCTTCAAATATCCTTACAGTCCATTAGTTCCTGGGTCGTGCAGCCCTAAGGGGTATAGGGATAGCACCATGTGGCAGGGGGGCCACTCCAGGCGGGAGATTCTCCTCTTCGGGTTCCTGTTCGTTTCTGTTCTCGGGCAAGTCGCCCTCCAAGTTTGCCGGCGTCGTTGGCACGTCGCATTCCTCGGTAGGCGGGACGACGCAGCGTAAGGAGCGCCTATCGAACACCAGCATGGCTGGACATCGCTGGAGTCGGGGGTAACCACCCTGGCACTGCCAGTAGCGATTACAGGACTTTCCCAATGGCACGTTACCGTTCGCGTCATCGTTGCACAGGGCTGCGCATACAAAGCCAACCAAGTACTTGTCATTACATTACTATCACCAGAGCACTTATTAGTTACATTACCTATACATTTTACCTATACATTAATGCAGACCCCCTTGATACTAATTCAAATTAATGGAGAATCGTTAATTTTTTTTTTTTTTTTTTTTTTTTTTTTTTTTTTTCTAATCATTTGAACTTTTGAATGCAAAAGGTCCTCGACCGTGCAAAAGGTCGTGCAATTTCTCAATTTAACGAGTAATATAATAATAAAAAGCATTGTTATTCGATCGAGTGCTTTGAAAGCTTTTCTCGAATAATAAGTGGACGTGAGTTGATGGGGATAATAGAGGGGTAGGGGGTGGGAAATGAAAATCTTGTTGAACGTACGGTGCTTTTGGCAACCCTCGACGTTCTCCGGCCAGTCGCAGGATCTCGCGCGCTCGTTGTACAGCAGACCGCCAATGCAGAGCTGCTCCGTCGCGGTCCCGTTCCAGCAGGTCCAGTACCTGGTGCAGCTGGTCTCGTGCCCGAAGATGCCGTAGAGCCAGTCGCAGTGTTCCGCGGATATCGGGGGATTCGCCTGGCGCTTGCCGTCGCAGTAGTTGGCCCTCCAGGGGTAGTCGCAGCCCTCGGTGACGCCCCGGTGCTTACCCGCGAAGACCAAGCCGTTCGGGCAGTCGAAGAGCTCCGGGCGCCCGTTCACGCATTCCCAATAGCGGTCGCAGTACTCGATGTCCCCCACGACTCGAGACTTTGTCTGGCAAGGGTCTTCCTGCTGCTGCTGCTGCTGCTTCTGTCCCAACGAAGCTGAAATGACGAATTTTTGTTGTTTTTGTTTTTTTTTTGTTTTTTTTGTTTTTTTTGTTTCCCCCCCCCCTCTCCAAGGTGGTAATTTCGTTCGGACGATTCCTGAGCCTATCCGGGCAATCGATTTCTCCGTATCGATCATATTTATGCATTTATATACTTACTGCTCTTGAATAATAAATAATAGCGTGAATTTTTTTTTTTTACGGCTTACTTTAAACGCTTACTTTATTTTCTATTTCTTCGCGTATCCGGCCCCGTTTCAATAGAGTAATAACTTGTATCTTTATACACATTATCGTTATAATTATCCTCACTGTATCAAGTTAAAAGTTAATACGTTTCTCACTTAAATCGTACGGTTTTTAATCTTTTTAAAATATACACATGCATATACAAATACGCACATGTATATACATATATATATATAAATAAGATACAAAATAATCAATTTCTTTCAAAGTAATTTTTAAATAAACGAATATAAATCACGGTTGGAAAGAGTTATTATCATTATTGTTTTTCAGTTAATATGAATTTGTATTTTAAAATTTTTATATTTTTTTAAAACTTTAATTTTTATCTTCAAGTAAATACCCAAGGTTTAAGGTATTCACCATTGAACATATTTTAACTATCTTACAATCTAACTGTACTGTCCATTTACATTACGAAACCACGAAGGTACGACGATGTAGCTTTTTTTATTGAAAGTTACTATTTTTATTGACATTAATATTTTATTTAATATCGTAAATATCGTATCTATAAGTTTAACTTTAACGTATAAAAAAAAAAAAAAAAAAAAAAACCTTTTAACCATATTGTATGTTCTAGAACAATTGCGTTAAAAAGCTTAGCCTAATACAACAACAAGTTATCCAATTACATTATTCTAATTGTATAAAAAGAAAATTTAAATGCATTGTATGTAAAATGCTTGGGATAGTTTTTTAAAAGTCGATAATTAATTTTTATAAAAGGCACGGTAAAATTGACCGATAAATTACGGAAACGTTTAGCCGCGGACTTTCCATATTTTCTTTTCCAACTTTTTATCTTTCAATTCAATAAAATCGTTTGGATATCTTGACTATATGTATATATATATCTGTGGGTGTGCACGCTTTCTCGTGGATTTAGTAACTGTAAATCGTTAAAGGGTGCTACTCATGATCCTCGTAAACCTTAACTGAAAATCATACGCGGATAAAACGTATGAAGAATATAAATGCAATTATAATTCAAATTGTCGATGATTTTAACGTAGTTATTTAATTTACACTAGTGTAGGTCGATCGTAGTTAAAAAAATGTATTGGTATTAACGAATTAGCTACAGTTTATAGTTTAATTTTAGGATTCACTGATTCATATTTGGTTACCTAATTTTATAAGGTTTAAAGACCGTAGTATGCATTGTGTATAAATATTCTTTTACAGCTCGCACATTAATACATTGTGTAACTCAACTTTTATGAGCAGGCATGAATATTTTACATAAATGGAAAGTTATTACATGACTTTAAATTATATCATCGATGAGATATTTAAAAGTTCAATTAAGTCCAAATAAAATGTGTCTTGTTTTGTAAAAAAAATATATCGATACGAAATTTAAATTAAAAAGAGATTCCCAATTAATAATAAAAATATTGTGCAATACTATTAACATATTAAGCTATTTGGTCATTGCGCTATGCGTTGTTGAGCTCTGACGTAGGAATTAATCATTCAAAGTATTATGTATGAAGGTATTATTTAAATTAACTAAAGAGAAAGAATCCGACGTGTTCGCCTAAGATTTTGATATACGTGGCACTTCATATTATATATATACATATATATATGAATAATCTACAGTCTACAATATATATTTAAATATAATATACTTAAATGTAAGATCTTCGTAAAGTAGATGAAAAATTATAAATTATGTTCTTATTAGTTATAATAACGCGCTGAATAATATTCGTTGTAATTGATATGTTATTTTGAAGAAATTCCAACGAATATAATGTATAAAACCAATGTATTGTGTCCGCACTATTTATATATAAGAGCAAGATTTCATTTTGAGTTTGATAATACTTTATCTGGCTTGGACACTTGCTTTAAAATAATTAAAGGAGTCATTATTGAAATGGAGCTCATTATAAGAGAAGATAAAGTTAGACGAGATGCGGATGGAAGTCGGACAAAATCCTGGATCATCTCGTATGCAGGGAGTATAGGCCGGGAATACCGGAAAGAGTGTAACTGCATAAGGAATTTAAAAATAATAGCCAGCCATGAAGACGTCAGAAAGAATTTCCGCGCAATTTCGCGCCTCGAATGATAAATAACTAGCTACGAGCAATCACGTATGCCTGTGTGGAGCCGTTGGGCACTAATTACGCACACATATATATATATATATATAGATACACATTTTGAAAGGGACGTAGGGGAAATATAGGCGCGGCGGCTTTCCTCATGAGTAGCCTTAACTAACCAAACCACTGGATAACGATACTCTCTCTCTCTCTCTCTCCCTGCGTTTCTATTGCCTTTCTATACACAAACACTCAATGCTTTATAATTACATTCAATTAAAAATATTCATTTTCTTCTTTAAACTTTATTCTCTAGTCGAGTTTTTACTTGGTTTCCAATGATGATAATTTCCCTTTGGTAAATAAATATATCACATTACTTTATATACGCTTTTTTTCCTGCCTTTCTGCCTTCTCGTTATAAAAAAGATCGTCGTAAAAAATACGCTCGTTTTTTAAAGTTATCGAACGATTGACTTCACGAATAATATTTATTATTGAGCTACTACTGTATACGCGCGATTTTTAAATACCATACATTTATACTGATATTCAAAGATTTTTATTCCTCGCGTGGCGCATAGACTTTAGCTCTTCTTGTACCCTAACTTATAAGTAATACATTTAAAGTATTTTCTCGTTCTCTCTCTCTCTCTCCCTTGTAGCTTAGGCTTACTACATCTTGTATCTGCTCGTGTCATAATTTATATTTTTTCGTCATCAAAGGAGGCGGTAGGATGCTCAATCTCCCGATGCACATTCCAGTAAGTACAGTGCACTGCACTTGAAGAAATTGCCGTGCTGAGATCATACGCATTACGGTTACGCCTGCACTTGCAAAATCGTCAAATCATTCCTTAGGTAGTATTCTCTGCCAGGCGCGGGCAGAGTTGGCACATCGCAGTCGTCTCCCATCGAGTCCTTCCCTCTACCCTCGCGCAAACTTATTGAACGGGAAGGATATTAACTTTTCTTCATGAAGCAACAATCGTACAAAGGAGGGCGCCTCGTTGCATAAGAATTTCACAATTTTCTCATGCCAAGTGACCTCACGTTCCTTCTTCTCTCCTTGCTTAAATATCCGACACATTTTCTTCTTCTTCTTCTTCTTCTTCTTCATTATTATTATTATTATTATTACTATCGTATAGCATCGCTTAAGACGATACACGTTCGATTTAATTCATTATTCGTGCATACGAATACAGTCTTTGTTGAATCATTAAAATATTATTTACTTGGTATAATTACGAATACGAATACAATAATGTATAAATTCCCTTTAGGATAATTACGACAAGTCGAGGCGAGGTAAGTTGCATAAATTCGTCATCGAAATTCAAATACGTTCGTAATGAAGTTTATTTATATCAATGGCATCGCTCATATTCTTCTTCATGTAAAATCTCCCGTAAATTTCTCCGGTTGACAATCATACGAATTTATATAATGAATATAACGCGACGCGAAATAATATAACGAAACAATGGACTTTGAACCCATTGATTGTTGAAGCGCAACTGGAACATCTTTAAAGCCCAATAAAGAATAAACGAAGAGTGATAAACTAAATTTACATAAGGTTAGAGAATAATCGGCATCGGGCACGATAATATCAGTAATAGCAGTGGCTGGGACAGGCTGGGACAAGTAAACTATCCGATTATCGAGAAACAAGTCGAGTACGTCGAGTCTTGAATCACGATTATACGGAAGAACGTCAGTCGTTATGGAGGAGATCGGGAATTATAAAGTCTGCGTGTCGTGCGAACGAGACGCGTTGCCGAGAAAGGATAATTGCGCCATTGGGTACATCGTAATCGTGCCCTAGGAACGCGATATACGCGGGCTCGTACGATCGGATTCAGAAGCCCCAGAGAAGAGAAATGCAGCCAGACGGGAAATGTCAGGGAAATTGAGAGCAAGTCCGTTGGTACGTGAACGAGCGAGCGAGCGAGTGGTACTGCTGCTATTATGGGCTATATGGGCAGCGCGCAAGAAAATCAGGCTTCGGAATAATTGAGGCTCGAACGGATGGGACGACCTGTCCGAGAGTCAGCGGTGGTCGGTTCGCGGTTACCTAAGAGCAGACCCGAGACCTGCGCACACGGCCGTGCACCGCGAGCCGCTGTTACTGTTACGCTTCTGTTGTCTGTTGTTGTAGTTTAGCCAATCAGAATCAGGAAGAGCAGCTCATGCAGGTGGTAAACGACACTATTTATAAACTGACGGGATCCCGAGCGCTTAATTAGCTTAATTAGCTTAACTATTAATTTCCCCGTTAATTATTGGGCTTGTGCAATAGCATCGGCATCACCGTCGCTAAAGACAAACGACAAAAAACAAAAAAAAACAAAAATAAACGAATTATAATATACGGGTTTGCCTTCGACCTGCAATGGACTCTGGACAATTTCAAGAATTCATCCGAAACGTTGATAAACGATTTTTTTGTTTTTTTTTTTTTTTTTCCTGTCTCGTTAAAGATGTCTTCGTAATGTAGCGAGCCCTCGAATTATACTCTCAGGCTGATATAGCGTAAGTTATAATGTGACCTGTTAAGGAAGCAAAAAGTATTTATAACGCCAGTTAAGCGATACAATCTCTGTGGTTGTATAAAGGTAGAGCGTGAAATCAATCGAAAATTCGTTCGATGAAATTAAAAGTATATTAAGACTTACATACGACGAGTGATTTCTTAATAATTAAATAAATAATCACCGTCAAACCGAGGACCTGATCCCCAAAAACAACTTGCCCGTATCGGTGCGGGAAGGAGGGATAGGGGGTGGCGAGAGAAGGTTTGACGAGGAGAAGGAAGCAGCATGGAGAGAGAGAGAGAGAGAGAGAGAGGAGACGCAAAGTGAAGGGCGAGGGCTGCGTACGCCGGAATTAGCCACCGTCGGCTAATTGGTACGAAGGAAAGCGAAGCGGGGGAGCGGAAGAAATCGAGAGCGTCCGGTAACGTCGCCGCGCATCCACGGGGGCAAACCGTTATGGCCGCGAGTGTCCCGAAGAGAGTGAGAGGGGCCTTTCGAGCTCTCCACTCCACCCCCCTCCCTCCCTCCCTCCGGGGATCTATCCGTTACGTAAGCCAATGGCTCGATACTCACTTTCCCTTCCTTTACGACCGTAGAAAGAGCCGCGCACCAGACCATTAGTGGAGCGCCTCCGCCGGCCGGGTTCCCAACGCTTCTCGTACTTCTCGTAAGTCTCCTGTACGTCTCTCGTAAGTCTCCTGTACGTCTCCTGTACGTCGAGAGAGTGCTTTTTTTTTTCTTTCTTTCTTTTTTTTCTCTACGCGAAAAGCCAGAGTACGCCAATGACTCCCTTTATCTTTTACCACCCTCCCTACCTACCTCCACGTACCTCCCTACCTACCTCCACGTACCTCCACGTACCTCCACGTACCACCACCCCCTCCCCACCCACCCCACCTCTCTCACAGTCTCGTCGTTCGCCGCCATCGTTGACTTAGCCGTCGTTATTTTCACAGACAGTCGTCGGCGATTGACCCTGTTTATGGAAGCGACCGTCCGTGGCATTTATCCATTTGTAAACGTCCTCAGAACCCATGCACTGGAAACCAAGTGGCTACCAACACCCCAGCAATGACCCCGATAACCCCGATAACCCCGATAATCCCCTTAAGAGCGAAAAAAACATTATTCCCACGTATACGAACGTGCCGCGTGTGCGGAGAACGTCTCTCTCGCTTTTCAACTAATACGTAAATTCTTACTCCCAAGCCGTCGCTTGGTCATTAGTAAGTAACGTCCTATTGCCACGGCCGTGTCCCCTATACACCAAATCCATTACAAGACTTGTTATTAACTTGCGTGAGATTCGCTCCCTGCAATTCCCTGGCCTCCTCATATTAACAAGCCACATATTATCACGATATTATTAGTTTTAGCTTAATTCATAAATTATAACTAATTAATTAATTAACTAAGTAATTTACAAAGTCATTCTCTTCCCCCCCCCCTCCGTTATATTATATTTAATTCCACGTCACATTTCGTTTCTTTTCTCTGCATTTAAGACAAGGAATTCTGCATTTAAGTGAATTTAAGATCGATAAAAGTCTACTGATTTCAACGAAGCATTATTGCCGTGAAAGAAAAATCGAATTTCAATATATCAATGACAATTGATCGTTATCATTATCAATGTCATTATCAATGACGTCGCCTCGACAAAGTAATAACAATTGAGAATAGCTTTTTCGTGCATTTATTTTATTTTTTTATTATTTTTTTTTTTTTTATAGAGAATTACGCGAGGCCGAGGAAGTATTTGGGGTTATTGGTATATTATAAAGCGAGGAAAGCTCCGTTTATCTAATTGAAGTTAAATACGCCGGAGTGATAAGAAAGCCGGGCTCCGGGAAAAGTGAAAGCGACCCTGCCGAAACCAAAAAGCACGGGAGCTCTTAACGGGCCGCGTATCTGCGCTGCTATTTGAAAGAAGTTTAAAAAAAAATATAAGTAGAGAGTAGCAGCGCAGATACGCGGTCCGTGATCCGGGAGGCAAGTGCGCCGCGGGCAAGTCTGCGAGCTTGGTTGGTAGCGCGGGGTGGTAGCGCGGGGTGGTAGAGCGGGGATATATAATCCCGATTATATGTTTGGCCGTGGTTTGGGAAAGAATTGGCGCCGACGAGGCGATGGCGTACGATCTGGAACAGCCGATAATCCCGCGCTTCCACGCCTTTTCACTCGTTTAGAAAGCAACACTTACAGCCCGGTCCATCTCGATGGTCCGATACGACGCACGGCTCAACATCATCGCCCATCGCCTTTACACTACTAGTCCGTGAAGATTAAAACAAATCAAATCAAATCGAATCGAATGAAAAGGAACGTAGAAGAAGAAGAAGAAGAAGACAGATCGACGGACAGATCGACGGACTGAGAGAGGGAGATGGTGAGGGATGGGGGAGGGGGAGGAGGAGAGAGTGAGAGTGAGAGTGAGAGTGACTGATATGTAGGGGCAGGGGGTAGAGGGGAAGCCAACAGAACGGCGAGTTGGTAGCGCCGAGAGTAGTCGAGCTGCAGGAATCGCTGCACGGGGCGAAGCGCGATCGCGCATGCTCTCCAGCGATATCTCGTAGTCACTTTCATATTTTCACCCGTCCTGCGGGAGAGAAAGTTCTCTCCATCGGATGCGTAAAACTTGACGAGCGCGCGCGCGCGCTCACCTCTCCAATGCCACTATCTCGGGCGCATGATTATTATGACTACGCGATACTTCCTCCAATCCCTCCTCCTCCTCCTCCTCCTCTGCCACTTTTCGGGGCCAATCCTACTTTTCATTACCCTTCCCCTGTACCCCTCCTCCTCCTCCTCCTCCACACCCCCAATAAGCCCCCCCCTCCGCGACTCTGACAAACCGATCGAGCTTTCCGTGCTACGGAATCGTGCTGCTCCGCTTCGATTCGATCTCCGATCCTCCGATACGTCGATTCTCAACTTTTCCTTTAATCAATCACTTGGCTCTAATCTTTTGAGCACTCGATCTCCCTTTCCCGTATTTATCCTATTTCTATGGCTCCGCGCTTCCAACGAGCCGCCACAATGTTGGCCAAGTTACTTTTGTTCGAGGGTAAAACCTCTTGCGCTTCGAGTTTAGTGGGCAAATTATTTTCACCGAACGTCTTCCAAATATTATCAATAATATATCCATTTACGTTATCAGGCATTATCATTGTATTTTATACAACATTATACGTGACGCCCGTACGATTCCCTTTCTCGATCACTTCTCGAGGCTTCCCTCGACATTCACTCGAACTGTGTTTTTATTTATTTATTTATTTACTTTTTCTTGCCTACGTCCCCATTAGTGTTTTTTGACTTTAGCTTACGAGGAGATCGTTAATAAGTGTTCCAGAGACATAGAGGATCACTCGTAAGCGTCAAAGAAAGTCTAAAATACGATAAAAAAAATATATATATGTAAAAAAAAAAAAAAAAAAAAAAAAAAAATGAAATAACAAGATTCGCGCGGTGTCGAGCTCTCAGAATATACGGTATATGGAATAAAGCGGTAATAATAGCATTATTACAGCTGAATTATTATTGTTAATTAGCAATCGATTTCGGTTACTTTCATACACGGCAGTGGAATGATCCCAATCACGACGTATCGAATACCCACTGAGCAACAAGACACATTCGTTAGGGAGGGTAGGAGAGCAGGGTATATAGACGAGGTGAGGTGGAGGAGGAGGTGGAGGAGGAGGAGGATATGAAAGACGAGAGGTATGAACTTTGAGAGGAGAGGGCGCGTCGATGATTAAAACGGACGCGAGTCAAAGAGTAAATGAGGAAAATATCAGGTACTGGATGTTGGAGGCCTCACCCGCACGTTTCAGATAAATTTCAGAAGCCTATAAATTAACGTTAAACCTCGAAGCGGACACGGCTTACCTGGGACGGTCACGAAGAGGACGAGGATGAGGGGAGCTAGTGCCCGCGCTGTCGTCATATTGGCTCCGGTAGATTGGACCGCGCTTCCAAGTAATGCTATCTATCTAGCTATTAGCGACGGTGTACGGGTGGCTTCGGGGATGCTTGTACGCGAGCTCGTTATTAGTCGGCCTCTCGTCCTGGAGTATATTATCTAGTCGGTGCCGCTGGTGCGTCTGCGGCCAGTCTTGTCGCGACTCCGTTACCCAGCGCCACTCCGGAGAAAAACAAAAAAAATCCGGGGGTGGGGGGGAGAGAGAGAGAGAGAGAGAGAGAGCGAGCGCGCGCTCGAGCCCCGGAGCCCCGGAGCCCCGGAGGCCCGGAGTCTCGGCGAATGACAATGAGCGATCGCGGTATCGCGTACCGTCCTCTTCCGCCAGGGAGGACCGACGAGGCTCGGGCGCTCGTGGACAGGGAGGGACCAGGGATACGTGGCTCGGCACGACGTAAGCGAGCCGATGATTGCTTTTCGGGCCCGGCGACCGGCGAGTCTTCCTCGCGGGGACGGGCTCCGATCGAGAGGTGGGGTGGGGGGGGGACTCCGGGAGACCCCGGAGACCGGCCACCGGACGCGCATCTGGACTATCCGCTCTCTTTTGGCTTTGCCCCGTACGGGTGGGTACGGGAGAGTACGGGGCGGCCGCCTCTACGCCGCCTCTACGACGCCCCATACCGCCCCCCATACTGCGCCCCCCATACTGCGCCCCCATACTCCGCACCTACTACTCGACTACTCCGCCCCGTACTCCGCCCCGTACTCCGCGCCTATTCCGCGCCCATTCCGCACCCACTTCACTTTCCTCGCGCTCTCCTTGCGCTCATATTATTGTACATCGGGAGTAAAAGCGTCCGGTAAATCCGGGGCTCGTCATCTCATCTTACCTCTGTCCTCTATCGCTTACAACGTGTAGACTTTAACTAAGAAGATTCCTCGGATACCGAACTTTTCCTTTCAGACGGATCCCTATCTCCGTCCTATCCCTGAACTCGCCTCCTCTCACGCCTCGCGTCTCAACCACCCGCGCAGAACATTAATTATTAATAAAATTTATGATTCGAAAGATAAAATTTCTCATAATGTATTACTTTATAAGATAATAAAGATTATTTTTAAATGCTCCATGTTCTGCAGACATATATATATATATATATATGTATATGAAACATATCGATCGATTTGGTATAAGGCACGCTTGCATTTTAAAAGGGACCATCCTCTCCTCGTTACAATAATGATTTGATCTTTATAAACAATTCAAAAATTTATCTATATATATATATATATATATTACAGTTAGCAAAAAAATATAAAAATAGGTATAAATAGATACAAATACGAACGTCAATGAATGCTTAAGGAAGCGCTTGTTTGAAATAGATAAAAATATGTAGAATATAATACAAATAATTATTTATATTTCAATGGTTAAAAATCGGAATGCAAAAATATGTCGTTGTTGTTGTTGTTGTTGTTTTTTTTTATTTTTTAAAGAAAACTAAGCGCCTTACGATTTTTATATTAAATTAACATTACATAATTTTTTTTTTTTTTATTAACCCCAATAACCCAAGTTATTTAATATGCATTCGATAAAACATTGCTTGATGTTGATTGAATTGTTTAAAAACGAATTGTTTGAAGAAGAAGAAGAAAGAATTTGAAAAAGTACTAGTAGTAGTAGTAGTAGTAAGCAGTACTTATAAAACGTATAATCCCAATGAGAAAATATGTAGGTAAATAATAAAAGCGTATTTATTATTCGTATTATCCGTAGGTGTTCGGAAAAAAGGAAGGTCCGATCTTTCCATGAAGCAACTCCAATACAATGTATTTTCTAAAAATCTCTCTAAAACATTAAGTTTTATATGAAAAAGAATTCGTAGGAGAATAGTTGGGAGGCGCTTCGTGTCGCACGAGGATTTAAAATTACTGAGCCACACTTGGTAGAAGTGTCGGGGGCGGGGAACAAAGCAAAGCAAAGCAAAGAAACAATTATTCAAATCCCAGACAAGGTCTCGAATAGATTAATTGAAAAGATTAGAGAGAGAGATAGAGTGAGAGAGAGAGAGAGAGAGAGAGAGAGAGAGAGGGGCGCGCGCGCGTGATATCCTCGTTGAAAATGGCACGCGTAACAAAAAAATAATTGCATAAATAGCCGGGGATAGCCCCGTAATTAATTGCATTAACGACATCCTCGTTCACGGCGACGGGCCGGCAGGATGTGAAACGGCGCTATGGCGCGCACCTCCTATTAAGCTCGCCTGCACACGAATGCGCGCAAAGGAAACTTTTGCACGTGAAAGTGAATAATCTCCTGCCTCCAGCTCGGATCCTGCGAAAATCCAATGATCTTAATCCTAGGGCCGGAATATCGTGCATTGAAAAGGATTGCGTTCGCGTTCGCGCGGCTCCTACAAAATACAAGCCAAAGCGCATTATTATTTCTTTTATTCATTTCCTCTACAAAATGCTTGTGCGCGCACCGGTGCGAGTACATTTATTAATTGTCCGACCGGGAAACGTCGCCCGTTCATTTTCATGTCTTCCCTCGCGTCCTCGAATGTCCGCGTATTTTACTTAACGTGCGATCCCTCTACTTTAACGGTATTCCCTACCCCCCCCCCCACTCCCCGTTTTCCAGCATTGAAATTATAATTTTCAAATCGTGGATAAAATCACCGTTATTACGTCGTTCGGCTTGTCTCGTTCTCGTCAAAAAGAACATTTTCATCGCAATCGATATCTTATTGCTTATAAAAAATCCTCCCTCGTACCATCGGCGACGGATCATTATTATTATTATTATTGTTATTATGACGTTAACTCGATAGTCTCGTGATTCCGTGAGGCTATGCTCCGTTAAAACAGTCTACAGGCCGTACACTTACGGTGTACAGTTTTTCCGGAATTATGAGCGCATGGTTGAGGAATAAATTAATCATCCTGTCGATATTGTATTAGTAGACTAACGGCAGCACGTCACGTCGAACCATACCGATCAAGCCTCCGACAGACGTGAAGTTAATGTTTTCCTGCAAACCATGCAAATTATGCATTATCCATATATTATTCGAATTGAAATCAAACGAAATATAAAAAAATATATATATTTACTATACATTGATTGGTTATCCTTTGTGATGCTTTAGATATTACGAAGGGATTTTTTCATGGCTTGATTGATCATTAAGTGCCTGTAAAGTGCCTGTAAAGCGCCCGTACGGAACTTCTGGCCATTATTTCATACAGATTTTAATGCAAAGCATTGACGAATGATGACGAGATAGAGCGAGAAGGAGAATTTTCTCCACGTATCTTTTCAGCCCAGTAATACAGGTGAGCCGAAGTGGACGGTAAGTTCAGTGAAAGCTTATGCTGATCGTAGCGTCATTATGAACAAAAATGAAAGTAATTATTGTGAAAAAAAAAATCATAGTCAGCCGTAATGAAGGAAAAATGAGTTTCCTTCTCTAAAACGTATTGACCAGTGCCGGAGATGCCGGATTATAATATATATCTCCTACCTATTTTTCAACATAAAAATAACCGTAAATATATATATATAAATGTATTTCTATAATTGATTGATTTCTGTTTTTTTTCTGTTTAATTTAATTTAATTGCGTAATTACGAATTATATGAAAGCACGGGTGTCATTTGTAATAAGCCGTCTGTTCAGCTTGGCAATATATATATATATACCCAAGCTTAATAATAATCCGTATTTACATGTTTGAGGAATCGATAAACTTTTACAACTATCTATAAAATCATTGAAAAATTAAGTTATTCTTCCAGGCATTGGAATTATATTAAAGTCTTATTCGTCATACCGTTTTCTAAATCTTACGATTATTTTAATTTACATTCTCTTATCTACTCTGGTGGGCAATAATATTCACGGTGAGCCATAAACGTTAACATTTTCACAGGACTTTGGATTGGCATCAAAGTACAAGATAAATAATGCACTCGAATGTAAATAAAAGCCGTAAATTACTTATAATATATTAGAGATTTTTTTTTTTTTTTTTTTTTTAATGCCGCTTGACAAATAAATCTATAAGTACAATAGTTTTTTTTTGTTAATTAACAATCATTTAAACGAATACTTAGCTCTATGGCGATTTTAATGTTAAATGTAGTAAAAACGTTCGAATAAACGTCGCGATATAAAAGTTATTGGGGTTTTAAAACGTAGCTCTTGAAAAATAATTATGCAAAGTAAGAATACGTGTGTGTAAAAGACACAATTGTGAAACGTGTCTGAGTTGTCTAAGTGCACGAGTGGAAGTTGTTCCAAGTACTTCTGACCTCGAATGCACTAAAATTCGTTCCCTATAAAAGTATCCACGTGATTGGGTAATCAAGCAAGGAGAGTCTCAAGGAGTCAATGCATCTCGATTCGCGAGCTATAACTTGCAAAGCCTTGTATTAAGTAGCATCCAATCCGCTTGTATCTTCTAATGAAGTAATAATTTCTCATATGGTAAAATAACGCGAGCTATTTCGGTGAGGATGATGAATCGACATTGTTAAGTAACAGTGTTAAGTATTATTGAGCACCAGTGACTTCTTGTAAAGTGTTGTAAGTCAGAAATCTTATGATGAACAAACAATAAGGAATTAATTAAAAGTCCGATCAAATAGTCCGAATTAACAAAAACAATAACAATAGCGGTCAAGATCGATGTGATGATACAAATAAATTTCTTTCTTTCTTTTCGTATTAACAAATATTAACAAATAAAGTGATTAAATTGTAATTTAATGTTTAATACGGTGCCTTTATACCTCAATGAAATTATCCTGCAAACGAGAGTAAAATTTACTGTTATATATATTACATGATAAATACTTTAAATTTTACATTATAATGTAAAACATAAAAAAAAGAGGAAGAATTGCAATATTATATTAGAAATCTCAGGAATCAACTCTACTAATTCACAATCACACGATTTAGTGTAAAATTCAACGTATCTTATAAAAATAATCAATCTTACAAATATTCAACTTATCTTATAAATAATAAATAATAAATCTGAAATTGTAATAAACTCAGGCATACTTTGTTATCGTTAATAGTACAACACGTATTTTACCGTATTCCCATTACTTATGTCAATTATCAAAAATTAACTTTCTTATTACTTCGTTTTAATATAATTTAAGTAAAAATCGGTAAAGTAGATTCTTGTATAAATACGAAGGAGCGTTGGCAATTAATTTATTTTTATACTTTCTGAATACAGTCTGTATTAATATATAAAATGCTTATCGAATAAAAGGAAATTAATATTTCACAAAAAAAAAAAAAAATAATAATAATACAAATTAAAAGCAGTCATTTTTATATAATTTATAATAAAAAAAAAATGCATGTAATAAAAAATATGCAGTATTTTATTCATATAAATGTAGTATAAAATAACTGCAGAAAATTATATTTTTTCTAAAGGACTATGTTAATCAATAATAATATAAAATTTATGTGGGTATAAAAAATGTCTGGGAAATAGTAGCTCTTATTTTCGACATCTGCTTTGCTTATGATCCTTTATTTCTTTGAAGGATAGTATACGCAATCTGAATTAAAAATAAACTCTATAACTTTTTCGTGTCAAAGAGTGAGGGAGTAAATGTCCTTGAATTTTTTTTCTCTTCTTCTTCTTTAATAGCAACTTGTGCATTAAAATAGCATCATATATATATATATATATATAGCGGCAAAAGAATCGTATATGATCCAACACGCGAGGATGGGCCTGTATTTGTGTGTTTCTATTATTTAGACGAAATAAAAAAGTTTTTGTTACAAGTCTACGAGATGATATTCACATGAGACAAGAAATGAGAAGAAGCTTTTGTGTGAAATTTCGAAACCGGATTTAAGAGATAATATTTGCTGGAAATATTTCTTCATCTTCATTTTTTTTGAGATCCTTTATATCATGGTTGCTTAGAAATAGAGAATCGCTTCACTTCCAATTCATATGTTATGCGTAATTTTTATTGTATATTACATTCGGACAAATCACTATATTAGAAGTATTACATTAGAAGTATTACAACGTGACAGTACAAATAATAGAATTAAACAATTTAAAGGTATATTTCATGAATCATTTCTTATTTTGTAATTATCAATAGTTTTTCTTATGTTTTAACGTATATAATTCACATATCAATAACCTAATGATATATATATATATACACATATATGCATATACATATTTATAAGCGCTGTGAAATAAAATTTATGTTTTAATTATCTCTTTAAGAATTTTTACTTTTATTCAATTAAAACGTTTGCGATCAGTATTTCAAATGATAAAATATAGCATAAATATAAATCATTATTAATCGGTAAATCCGAATTCTACTACATCGGTAAAATAATTTTACCCATAGATGGCACTAGTATTGTTATAGCAGTAAAGCGATTATTGTGTGTACACCTGTATGTATATACACACATATGTGTAATAAACAAAATTTAAATAATTTAAATATTATCTTGATCCTTATAAACAATAGCGTGTGTGCGCGCGAGTGCATAAGTGTAAAGTGTACTATAACTATTAGAATATTGAAAAATATGTACTAAAAGAAATAAAAAGTACTTAGAGTGTAAATAAAAATAAAATAACTGGTTTTAACCATACTTGTACTAATATATATATATATATATTAAATTTTAAGTGATTAATTCTTTGTGAAAAATATTTAATTCAATTTTTGTACAAATAATATTTTAACAATATATTACGAATTCATTTGTCATATTTAATATCCTGCAGCACAATTTATATTCAATTACGTGCGTTTCATATTTTATAGTTTTCTATTATTATTATTATTATTATTATTATTTCACTTATTCTTATTTAGCTGCGATTCGGCATTACCGAAATACTTGTACGAAATACGTTAAACAAATTAAACTTACACATGCATATGTTAATCTAAAAAATATTAATAATTGCTCAAATATATATATATAACTAAAAATAATATTATTTAAGGTGGTGTAAGTAAATAAGGTTGTGAATGCATTTTTATCAGTCTCTCTTATGGATTCGAATAAATGTATCCGAAGATATATTATTAATATGAATAAGTTTTTGCAAAATTATGATTACTACAAGAGTTTCAATGTTTTAGTGAAAATATTACGAAACCGTTAAATCCCATAAAGATATGATCTAAAATTTAAATTGATCGGTAGTAAGTTCGCAACTTACATTGTTAAATTTAGATTTAATCTTGTTGTTACTTATTTAAGTATACGTCGGATGACTCTATGTATATATATATATATATATATATAAGGTAATTTTTAAATAAGTTTTGATGGAAAGGGGGTGGGAGTGATCGTCTGGTGCATTTTTCAACCGCGGATCTCTTATGATGGATCGCCGTAACTGCATTTTTACTTCTTCTGTAATTGAAAAGAACAGATTTTGATTATTTGATCGCGGTGTACCGTTAAAGCAATTCAATTAACTTGATATTTCACCTGAATATACTTAGTCATTTAAGAACCTGATTTATTCTAAGAATGGATCGACTATATTTACTTATTACAACATTTAATTATTATTTACGCATTGTAAACCTAATTAGCATAATTATATTATATATATATATATATATATACGTATGTATTTGATACATTATCGCAAGAACTGTCAAATGTTTATAGGTACGAGAAAAATATTATGCACCTATTTTTTATACAATACCAAAGATAAATGTAATAATATAAATAATATAGCATTTATTCATTTTTAATTATAAAATTATAAATAAAAAAATTGCAATGAAAAGTACATTTAAATTAAATGAGAAAATTTGATTTTTGTTAATTAATATGTTACCGTATTGCATTGAATGCTATTAACGTATTATTAAAAAATGTACGTCTTGACAGAAATTGAAATTATATTGTACATGGAATTATACGTAAATAGAGAAAAATATATTTCATAATTATTAACGGACTTGTATGCGTACTCGTAGAAAAGATTTAAAACATAAATTATTAGTATTTGTGAAATATGATTGCGACTTCTGACTATAAATTGCTCATTGGATAATTATTTTCCAACCTTTTATTACGGTCATTTTTCTGTAGGCACGACACACGCACGCACGCACGTTTACATATACTTACAGATAACACTTACTCTTACTCGTCATTTTTTAAACTCTTAAGATTTTGTATAAACTGTTGCTATAATGACAAACCGACCGCTTATTAATAATACATTGTAGAAAGCATGTTTAAAGCTTTTTTTTTTTTTTTAAGTATATTTAAGTATACACGTATGTTTGTATAAATTAGAAACTTAATATTAAACAAACTATATTATTTTATATATATATATATTTCACTAGAAATATAGTTTTAATATTTTCAATCTTAAGCCCTGCCTCACTAATAAGTATTTTGATCGGGTTTCCATTTATAATAAATTATATTAAGAATATAATTATATCTTAATGGTTGTTTTTATTATATTTTTTTTGTTTTTGTTTTTTTTGTTTTTTACTACAGTATTAATTTGTAACAGCTAAATAGTTGTTGAATGATTTCAAAAATATTCATATGTTATATATAATATTTCTGTGATAAAATTCAATGGTTTTTCAAAAATATTTGACACAAAATTATTATTTAATTTCTTTCGTCTTGAAGAGGTTTGTCCATAGTTTATATATATATGTGTACGTAATTATTATTGAATAAATCAATCATTAAAAATATTTTATACATAAAGATTGATTATTCGTTAACATTTTCAAACTTTATAATTTTTACATTGAATCTCATCTACATACTTTTAAATTTATAATTACAGATCAGCATATTGTTATTTATAAAAGTTATTAAAAGTGACTGTTACAGATAGGGAAAAAATTATAAAATAAATATGAATTTTGCATAAAAGATTTTTTTTATTAACGATAACTTGTTATATTATTGTTTTTACAAAATAATAAAATCCATTATAAAAAAATGACCTCTATTAACCATGATATTTTATACTATATATATATATAAAAACTATTGATAAATAACTATAAAATGGAAGATTTTTCCTTGAATACTGCGAGTGAAGATAATAAGTGCTTGTACGGGAGGAAGAAGAGCGCAATCTTACGTATATAAAAAAAAAAAAATAAAATGCATTCTGTTTATAATATATGTTTTCGTGAAATTCAGGTGTCGTGTATAAATCACCTGAAAAATCGATAAGTAATGTGACTCTTATATGATTAGCGTTTTAAAAGCCATTACCTTAATTAACACACAATTATTTTTTTTCACATTTCCTTTTAAATCATTGAAAGGATGGAACTCTATTATAATATCTGTATCGAGTAAATGACCCTCATTTGTACAGAACGAAAACACGGAATAGCAGTAAAAGCAAACTATATATATACGTGTATATGTATATGAGTTTACATAATTAAAGATTTTATTCGCACTTAATTTTTAGTAGTATTTATTAGTCGGAAGATACCAGGGGAATGACGTCATAGCTTGTCATCAATTACGTGCGCAATTTGTATAATATAAAATATCAACAATATTATTCGATTCTTACCTTTTTTTTATCGGCTTCGTATTAATCGCGGCTATAAATTACAACTAAATAATTGCCTTATTATTTATAAGCTCAATTAAAGCTAAGTAAGGAAATCTAAATTGCGCGCATTAGAAGGATTCGAGATTAAGACATTACGAACACTTTATGAATAGCCCTTTTTGCTTTTTTTTTTTTTTTTTTTTAATCTCAAGGTCATTGTCAAAGTACATTGAATAGTATAATAGTAATAGTAATGGACGTAATAACGTGTCATCTTTTGTGTAATTAAATTGCTAAGGTTAGCACGACACGAGGGATAACAATGGTATGGGACTCTGTTACCCCTTTATTTTATAGACACAAAGAGGCAGGCGCAAGAGGCGCAATCCTCTAAAAGACCACACGCGCATTCAAAGAAATGCCCTTCTTTCTCGTACTTCGTACTGGGATATAAAACGACGAAGAGGAGGAGGAGGAAGAGGAGGAAGCAGAAGCAGAAGCAGAAGCAGAAGCAGAAGTAGAAGAAGAAGAAAGAAAGAGCAAAAAACAAAAAAAAAAAAAAAAAAACAAAAAAAAAACGAATCTTTTAAGATTGATAAGGCTCAACAACGAAATGCTTAACAAATATATGCCATCAATTAAGATGATCTGATTTAAGTTTCCGAACCGATTTCGTATTAAAAATTCAGGATATAATAAAGCCTTGGCCTCGGCCCGCTGCCACCGATTGACTATCCTCCGAGCCGGGTTATAATATTGCCGGGAGCCGGGATTCGCCGAGACCTGCCCTCGCTTCTCGAGCTTCTCCTTAAACGAGAGATCGAGATGCGCATTCCTCTCGCGCGCGCGCATGCGGATCCAAAGGACCGGATTGGAGGTTCGGTCCACGCGCTCCCGGAGAATCCGAGAACCGCTCGCGTGTACGTGAGCGCGGGACAACGACGCGAGATAGAATTTGAACGATAGCGACGATGGCAGAGAACGAGCGACCGAACGAGCGACCGAACGAGCATATATCCGAATGAACCAAAAACAATGAAGAGTGCAAGAGAGCGCGCGCGCGCTCACAGAACAAGAGAAGAGGCACGTAGGGATGAAGAGGCGGTCGTCGCAGAGGAAAAGAAACCACGCGCTCGGTCACGATTTGGATATAAAAACGATGAATACGCTTTGAATAATAAATATAAATCTTTGTAAAAAAAAAAAAAACAACAACAACATTTACTCCATAGATTTAGTAGGCGAATTTCCAGAGAATCTTATATTAAGTTTTGCCGTACTTTAATCGCACGACATATATATATATATATATACGTATATACGCATAATAAACGAATAATAAACGAATAATAAACGGATAACAAACGAATTTGCATTCGCAAGTATTACAAGTTAAGTTGTTACCTATATTAGTGAATAACCCTCGCGTTTTAGTTAATTAATAATAAATTATTATGATATTTTTCGACATTAAAAAAGACAAAAAGGAAAAGATAAGGATTCGTTGATGATAATGATAATTAAAAAAATTCATTCGTACAATGAGCAGCAATTCCGAATTCAATCACCATTAAGGAGTATTAAAAAAAAAAAAAAAAAAAAAAAAAAATAAAAAAAAAAAAAAAAAAAAAAAAAAGGCAGCGAGGGGATGGATAGGTTTTTTGAATAATTTTCATGTAAACGTGTGATTTTAAAGGTTTTAAAGGTGATTATTTGCGACAATGTGGAACTTGTATCAAAATCGTCATGTCCTATTCGTCGAGAATTACATATACATAGATATTTAAAGCACGCGGTCGACTTTTCCATGTTGTCATTTTTCCATGCGTTATCCGGCAAAGTTGAAACACTTGCCCCCATTGAACTTGTAACTTACTGCATACAAGGACGGATTTACATATACTTGTACTTGGATACTTCCATTAACAACGATATGCCTTTATACATATATATATATATATGCATGCGAATATGTATATATTTTTGTAATATATTCGTCGTAGTTGAAGGTAAAATAATTTTACCATATGATTCTTGTTTCTTCCTTCTAATGTATTTTATTCTTACACAGACTACGAAACTTGCTTCTCTTTTTTCTTTCTTTTCTTTCTTTTCTTGTTTTTTCATTTTACATCAACGGTGACTTCATCTAGAACGGTAAAACTTATTCATCTTAAAAATCTGTGCGCGAGTAACGAATCCTTTTGCCCCTTTTTCTTCTTTCTCAGTAATACTAATCTCTTATTTTATGAGAATTCTTTGTCATTGATTAGTGAAATTTACTGAATTCCAACATTTAAACGAATATATACATATATATATAATGAATACCTACCACTTATACTTATTGTTGAAAGTTAATTAAATTAACGTTAATTAATCCTAACGTACACCAAGAACTTTAGCTAGTAGACAACAAAAAAAAAAAAAAAAAAAAAAAACAAACAAACAAACAGTCTGCAATCGTTATTAAAGTATTTTTATTAACATTATGTAAAAACCTAAGTACATGCATTTGAATGATACGGGACGTAAGTAAGAAGTATTTTATTGGGAGATTGAGCGAGTATGACTCGCTTGAAGAAAAAAAAGCTACATATCCATCCATGAGATTCTGATGCCTAATCATTTTCAACGACCTTATTTATAATTAATGCCGGATGTAATTCATTAATTAATTAAATTATACCTACCGAGATGATTCCAATAGATAATAGATACCAATTAGTTTTAAGTTTTAAGTTTTCTAAGCATTGTAAATATTTAATGAGAATGCACAGTACCGATTTGATATTTTCAAATAATAAATAATTTTCTCTCGCTACGGTTCCATTACGAATCAAACATTTTTTAATAACCCCAAAGAATAAATCAATACAATTTGATGTATTCGTGATATGTGATATTAATAGTAATAATATGTATTTGTTACTCTCTAACCATCTAACGCAAGTGGTAAGGAGCACGATCGTTCAGACGTCATTTTTCATTTACCGCAAAGTCAAAACAAAATATTATTTTGAAATTTCAACACAACAAGTCACGAGTAGAATACATAACCTTTTGATATAATTAAATTTTACCATAATTCGTATATTTCTTATGAATTGATGTGAATTTCATTGGAAATCTATGATTTTTTTTTTTTTTTTTTTTTTTTTTTTATCAAAGTTTCTATGTAACCAAATTATTATTTCTATCGTTTCAGTATTAAAATTGAAATAGAAATTATACGAGAGAAATAGGCAAATAGAAACATTGATACTTTGGCTTTTATTTTATCACTCGTATTATTATTATTTTCAATAAAAATTTTTCTTGCCAAAATTCTGCGTAAAGCTTAAAATTTCTTTCTAGTTTTCTAACGTATTATAAATTCTAATTTCTAATATATTTCAAATGAATATACATATATATATACATAATTTTTGTAAATACATTTTTGATATTTTTAGTTCAACAAAGCTGAATTAAGACTTAAGGATCTATATATTATCGAAATAATGAAAAATTCATTTTATGATATATCGGAATACTATAGCGAATTAAAACGTATTCGCGTCACTAATGCTTCAATTAGCTTGTGTATTTTTTATAAATTACCTGTTCGTGTGTGTAAGCATTTATAATATTGATCTAAAAATAAGACATTGAGGCAATACTATTTGTACATTAAATCTTCTGTTTAAAAGTACGAATCGACTAAATGTAAAAAACTAAGTACGCAGATGATGTGTAGATACTTTAAACAGAATGTTATGTAAATTAATTAATTAATTGTTGTATAAAGTATTAATTATAAAAATGATACTTTATAAAAATGATTTCAAATTACATGATTTTAATTTCATTAAGTAGTGAGAATTATCGATAGGTCGACTGAATTCTATAAAACATTTTTATAAATATTTTTAACAAAAAAAAGAATCTCCTTTTTAAACATTTTTATTTCTCTTTATAACGCGAACGTAATAATATATAATATTATCGTTAATCCATACTGTTTGTAACTGGTTGCAACAATTTTTTAAAATTTTAAAAGTCATTTCTTTATACAATAATTAATGATTTCATACAAGGGATGACGATAATCCAAGGTAAGTAAATGAAGCAAATGAGTTCTAAATTCATTGTAATTTTCATTACTTTAACGGTCATTTTTAAAAGTGAGACAAATTTCAAAATCTTTCCGTCAATCTATTCCCGTTATCGGCCGAATTTTTCAATGATGGCCGAATCATCGATCTCCTAAAGTAAACACGTGCGTTTCTTATCGTCACGTGAGATTCCGCACTTGTACCATTCCAAACGTCTCCATTCTTCTCTCTATCTCCTGATTCTTCTTATTTTCTTCGACTGTATACTCAGTTACTTAATTTTATCCTCTACCTTATCGTCTTTGGTTTCCTGTAGGATAAGAGTTCGCGATATCGACGATATTCTGGAAATTGAGAGTTTTCACCTGATTTTGCCGCGAATTGTTTCGAAATCCTTTGGAGTTTGCCCGAAAGAAAGAAAGAAAGAAAAAGAAGAAAAAAGAAGAAAAAAGATGAAAGAAACGATGAAATTTGAGCATGCCATGAGCATGAGTTTTTCATTACTTTTGTACAATAAGTGTTATGAGCGTATATTTATAGCGGCAATTAAGATAAAGCAAGTGCTTTTAGGAAATGTACAGGGAGCATGGGAATTAAATCATTTTAAGAATTCGCTTTAAAAGAATTACCGGGAACGCGGTAATGTAAGAGTATTACGACCATCAGATACGTATTATTCAACTCAAAGGCGTTTTACTGTGTTACACAAAATATTTTAATTAATTTAAAAAAAGAATTTCTTACTTACTTTTGTTATAAATACGACGTTCAATTAATTTGAATTTAGAATAATTTAGAATAGAGTGCAATAGGATGCCCATATCTATTGAAATATTAATGGCTAAGACTGTGTTAAGAATAATTCTTTTACATTATATGAAAATGTAAGTCGCGTAAAACATTAAAGTAATTTTATTATTAAAACAAAAACAAAAAAAAAAAACTAATTATGTTTTAAGATATTATATTTTTAATTTATTTTTCTTTTTCTTTTTTTTTTTTTTTTTGTTTGTCGCTTAATGCCATTATAATTAAACCCCATGATTTATTAAATATCTTTATGGAAGTTGCGAGGGAATAATGGTCAACAATACGGTCCAACCGTTAATCTGGATAAAGGAAATATTTCGAAAATCACGAAAGATGATTCTACCGTAAAATAATTTCATTTTATAATCAGAATCGTGCATGGTAATAAAAAACGTTATTATTTTTATAATTTAACTGTACCTTTAAACGATGTAGCTTCCAATCGTTTTTAAATTTCGAAATATTTCAATAGATTATTATAAAAATACTGTTATTCATTACTATACATGCACACATACGTACACACATATATATATATTCCGTGTAGATACAGTGCTTTTCGTGAACCGAATCTATCTTAACATTGAATACAATAAGAAAAAAGTAAATACAAAATTTCCCCACTTGTAATGATTTATTATGATTATAATTAAATGAAATTAAATAAAAAGTAGAAATACTTTAATACAAAGTTAGTCCCATAGGATTTATTAATTAATTCTAAGGCCGGTCCTTCAATACTTTCTAATGCAGATATTTTTTTTACGTATTGAATATAGATTTGCGGTTATAAAACATTACTAAAAATTTCTAAACAATTTCTACCGTCAAATTTTAATATCGAAATAAAATAAGAGCTAGTTATTTTTTATAATAAACGTAATTTCTATCCTCTTTATTATACTTAATTACGAAATGATTGCGCGTGAAAATGATTCGAATAAAAACCGATTTATACTTTCGTATAAGTTTTATATCTGCTGATTATTTAAAGTACTTTGTACGTTGTCTATTCATTATTTGCACTGTTTAAATACATGTTTATTCAAATTCTCATATAATTTCAAAAATTGTTTTTATAAAATTTACGTTCTTACAGGATCTACGAAATCTTAAAAATGCAATTTGCGATAAAACTTTATGGGCACGTACGCGACGTATGTCTTTATTTATTATTATTATTATTATTGTTATCATTGTAATCGCGGGCTTTGTAATCGTCACAATCGTTTGTAATGCGGTGCTGTACAAATGAAGCATAAACATTGCATTCGAATGCATGTTTAGTTACGTTATTTAACATAAATTCAAAAATGACTTCGTATTAAAATTCGTCAAAGGGTCAATTAATTACACTGTGCGTAATTGTTTAAGTAGTGTAATGCGCGAAGTGTAATATCTGGAGTGACTTTTTTTTAAATTTTCTCTACGTACGAGTTTTACTTTGAAAACGTTATAAAAACCTCTTTATCGTTTTTCATGCTGTTGAATATTATTTGCCCCGCTTGAAAAACAAATATTCTGTAAACTTACGACAGGCTTTTATAAAGAATCTAATTAATGCACAACATGAAGTAAGAAGAAATGTTTTCCATTCATTTTTTATTTTTTTTTTTTGTTTATTTTTGTTTTGTTTTCGTTTTGTTTGTTTACGACATATTTAGAGTTTTACAATATACGACGCGGAGGAAAATACAAGGACAGAGAAAAATTATTGCAGTATCAAAGCAATTTATAAGAATAATAAATTTATTAAGCTTTATTATTAATTTATTACGCGACGTTTGATATTTTTTAATTCATTATTATTATTATTATTATTGTTGTTATTAAGTATTGATAGTTTATATAAGGAGGATTGGCCCGAAAGTGTTAATTAATTTCAATTGATTACCGATCATTCAGCAATAGATTAAACAGCCTACCTCTGATTCTGATTCCGATTCTGATTCTTCTCAAAAAGTAAAATACTCGTACGAATACATAGAAATTACGTATAGAAAACAGAGAGAGAGAGAGAGAGATATAAGGAAAGAAGGGAGGTGCGTTGTAAAAAATATCTAATATATATATATATATAGTCGTCGATGTAAACAAATGAAACATGTCTAGCGGATCCATCACAATCGGCGTAGGGCTCGAGCAACCCGAAACATCCAAATAATAATAATCCGTCTACTGCGCTATTAAAAGATTTCGAGCAATGAAATGAAATGAAAAACAACAACAACGACAACAACAACGACAACAACAACAACAACAACAATAATAATATTAAGAATAATAAAAATAAAATGTGGCGCAAGCGGCTATGAAAATATGCAAATGAGTATTATTTATTTATTTATTTATTTTTTTTAATGCAGCATAGCCTTGCCTTTTGCCCGAGTTGTGTTGTGAAAGCGAGAATTGGAAACGTAAGCGACACAAAAAGCCGACGGGCTCGAAGAGTCGCGGGCCCACGAATCCTCATTTTGGGGATGACTGGATCACGGCTGTACGTGCGGAGGTCGACTGCAGAAATAGTCCACCACCCTTGAGAGACGCCGTGCCGCCGCGCTCTTCGGAAAGCCCCGCGAGGGCATTTGTCAAGGGTGCATCGTAAGCGGCGTTAATTTGCATCGGAGGTGCTCTCGCGCAGCGCTAATGCCCGAGCGAGCGCTCCCTCGCCTTCGGATGATTTCATTAATTCGCGGGGATTTTTTATGGATTTTATACGTCGGGCCCCGTATCTCGGACGAGCATTGTCCCACGGCATTGTATCCTCCGTCGCGTTCTCCTTCGCGTTCTCCTTCGCGACGAGAGTCGCACCCTTGACAACGACAGCCAGCCAGCCAGCCTCTTCTTTTCATATGGCCGCTCTCCCTACGGGCTTATAAAACTTTTTCACGTTCATGCAAATGCTGGCCGGCTAATCGGTTTCGTAAGACCCTTGGACTTCGAGTGCATTACAAGTGTACTTACTTACTTACTTACTTACTTACTTACTTAGCTTCTTAATAGCCACACGATATCCGTTTCCTCGCCAACTGTACCCACTGCACGAGCCTTTATTTTTATTCTAAATTCCTTTATACGCCCCCCCCCACCACCGCTCCACATCACCTGATTCATCTTTACTTTAAAAAGGCCCAATGTAATGCGTTTTCCGCATGCTTCCCTTGAGAAGATAATGTATTACTTTAAGTTTTAACCCCTTGCTACACATTGACGCAAAGGCTCCACGGAGAGGTTTCCTTTCTATGTCTTTGAATTCCACTACTCTTATTTTACTTATACTGATAGCCAGCATTTAAAATTTTTTCTTTCGAGCGGATGTATTGTTAATTTCCAGCGAGTTTCCAGATATATCGCGGGAAAGTCGAGCCATGGGCGATCGAGCACTGTGGGGCCAAAGTAATATCCTTAACGCGAATAAACATTGTCTCCTGGCGCCTGAGTTATATATTTATATATATTTTTCACCAAATTCACGTCAAGCGCGACGATGACTCAAGATCTCGATAAAGCAAAAACGGGGTCGGCAATATTAATAACAGTACGAGCCCCCCCGCCTATTTTTTTTTCTTTATTTTCACGGCCTTGGGGTTTTTTTATTTTATTTTAAGCATTGATTGGGTCGCATTATCATTATCGAACCGCGTAAATTCGTTTAATCGACAACGATTGCGGAGAGTGTCTGCGTAAAGATGCCAGACGCAAAGTACCCGAATTTTCGGTTTTTTTAACATCGTCTTTCGAGGTCAGCCGAAGCCTAATAACGATAACGGCGAGTCCCACTGCGCTATATTAGAGTATAAGAATTATTGACATCGGCCGGGATGCGCGCCGACTTATTATTTCCATCCTGACTCATTGTCGATAACCGGACCACCAGTTTTTCGGCAAGTCTCGCGTATTTTTTTCTGTTTTTTCTGTTTTTTTTTTTTGGCGCACGGCACCGTAATCCTCGCCTTTCCCTTTTGTATCCACGCTCCTTGTCTGCCCTCCGATAAACTTTACGATTGATAAGAGCTACATAGCAGCGGCCTCTTGTTTACCTGCCTCACCTCGATATTCTTTCACGCTCTTTACCGACAACAGATCTCCTTCTCTCCTATCTATCCACACTGACTCGTTATAAGGCAAAAACAAAAAAAAAAAAACGAAACGCGAACGAAACAGAAAAAAAAAAAGAAGAAGAGAGAAAAGAAGAAGAAGAAGAAGAAGAAAAAATACGACGAGCTGAAATATTTGGCACTCGAAGCCCTATAAATTTCCATGCAGTTTCTTTCTTCCTTCTTATTTTTAAGGATATTCCACACCTTTTTCTCTCTCATTTTTATTTTCTGCCTGCTGAGTCGATGATTAATATCATTTGCTACGCCTATAATTTTTAATACATTCATTAAATAGACATGCGGATTTGTACGCATAAATAATTTTTATAAAAACTAATTATTGTTATTATTGTTTTGGTGTTGCGTCTATCGTTTTGTATTTATTATTATTTATTATTATTTGTTATTATTTGTTATTTATTATTTGTTATTATTTTCACATCAACGAATGTAAATAAATTATGATTTATCAAAGTCATTTTGGCACTCGACGAATGGAAATGCTTTTATATTAAGTTTATGAGCCCTTAGTACAAATTACGTACCCTAAATACAAAAAACTGCCTTTTTTTTTAAAAAAAAAAAAAAAAATTTAATAAAGAAATGAAAATATTTACGTTTTATGAGCAAATATAAATTTAAAATCCAACGTATCTTAAAAGTCATAAAAATATACATATTTAATTAGAGATTATGGTCCAAGTAATTATAAGATTACGTCAATTAGACTGAAATTTTAAATATTTATTTAATACAATATTACGTCTACGAGCTATTGCTTGAAATAGACTAAAAAAAAAAATAAGCTGTATAATTAATAGTAAAATATAAGAATGTAATTATCTCATTTTCTTAGCGGCTCGAGCTTCTGTACTTTTTAATGGAGTTGGTTATTTACAAGGGGACAAAACATTTTTTTTTTTTTTAATTTTTTTTTATCATTCTATATCTATATATATATATATATCTATATATGTATATAGAAAGGAAAGAATATTGCCGTCTAAAAATATTAAGCTATAAAATTATCGAGGATCGTTAGAATTTAATTGGATTTTATGCACCTGTCCTTACATCATTCTTCTAGCGTAATATCTCGGGAAACCTATGAACTTGTAGTTCTTTTTCGAAATCAAACGTTAAATAGTAATGAAAGCCAAGAATCTAAATCGTATATCATTTTATTTATACAATTCACAAAGCTTTCAGCTCGTTTTAACAAATACCGCATGTACAAGTAAGTGTATACATCTTGTAAAGGTTCGTTGCGCTTCAGGTCCAGATATAAGCAATTGAATTTATATCTAGCTCGAATATAATAAAATACTATATTAATTAAAGTTAAAATTCCAGAGAAAATTTATTTACGCGATATTACAGTAAGGGAAATCACTTTTTAATATTAATATTATATATATATATATATATGTATACGTATATAATGCGGATGGCATTAAAGTAACCGATAATCGTGATAATTTTCAATCTTATTTACGTCATCTGGCAAATAAAAATATTAGCCTTTAGCACTAAATATCTAGAATAAATATCAATTAGTTCGTTTTTCGATAATTACTTGCGCGTATTTAAATTATATTGATCCAACAGTTCTTGCTAGCTTAAAAATCGTATGCTATCGTTTTTAATATAAGCTTTAAACGACTGTATGCCGAGTAAAAGCTAATAAAGATAATTTTCACGAAACTGTTTCAGCCAACTGTTATACTACATTGTTTTTTTTTTTTTTTTTTTTTTTTTTTTTTAAGAATATTTTGTTATAAAAAATCGTTATAAAAAAATTGCTCTTATAAATTTAGATCTAGAATACGTAAAATGGATGGAGAGCGGGCCGGAATCCTATAGATAGATTAAGCGCTGGAAGAAATTTAGTAAAGATTTCTTTAAATCGAAATAAATGTCTCTCTTGGTACAAATTAATCACAAATAAAGGATTAATGTACATTTTACCGAATTCATTAACCACCGGATGATGCCGGCATAGGTGAGGGAGTGAGGGGAGTGCGGTAGGGGGAGTGCGGTAGGGGGAAAAAGATAAGAAAAGAAAAGAAAAGAAAAGAAGAGAAGAGAAAGGAAAAGAAGAGAGAAAAAGAACGTGACGAAGATAAGGTGAAAGAAATGCAAAAACAAGTCCATGGAAAACAAACAAACGGCCAACTGGTCGTTTCGAGTGTATAAAGCAAGAGTCTGGTCAGAGGAATCAGCGAAGCTCTCGCCAGGTCTCAGAAGCCATTCAGCAGCCCGAATTCTTCTCTTCATTCTCTCCTTCTCTTTTCGCGATCTTCTTTCCTCTCCTCGCCGAGTTTTTTTTTTCTTCTTCTTCTTCTTCTTCTTCTTCCTCTCCTCTTCCATCTCTTTTTGCCAAGCGTCCCGGCTAATTCTCTTCCGCACGACCTGCACCCGAGAATCATGCTCCCCCCACCCCACCCCCCGCTTTTCCCCATACGTTCGCTCAAACTTTATAGGCCACTGAAAAACCCCCATCGTCCACGGAAAGGCATTTTGCACGGAGCCAACGATAATGGCTTATCTCCCCATTAGTTTCATCATTGTGTCGTTTACGTTCCTCAAAATCGACTATACTTACATTAAACGTATACGCATAAATATACACTTATGTTCCCTATCTCCTTGTCCTATGTACACTACTTCGTTCTATTAAACTTCGCCTTTACTCCCATACTTTGGATTCCTTACGACCATAAACCTTACGCTATATAATCCTCACGTTCTCCTGCCAATTAAAACTTAGTCTTACGCAATTAAATTAACATTCTTACGTAGCAAAATATTGATTTGCTGACATTGGTACATTATATATACACATATATATATATATACATATATATGAAGCTGAGAGTTAAAGGCACAAACAACTTTTAAACGAATTTTATTTTTTCTTTATATCGATACAAAGAGTTTTTAGAGAACTAGAGTGAAAAATTATAAATCTTTTGTCTGATTGAATTGACTGGTAAGACAATAATAACTTCTTAGGATTTAGGATAAGGTATTCCTCTGTAACCTTTAAAGATTTGTTATTTAATTTTCGTAGACGTAATAATAGATCTAAAATAGCCCATCATAAATGAAATTCTGCTTTCCTTCGAAGGCCTTAAAATTCTTAATATATATATATAAATTGCAGCCACTTTTATTGCACAAACATATATTTCAAACTCTAAATTATTATGTCCATTCTTCTCTATCCTTATTTCTTAAGTATTATCCAAGTATAGAAATTTTATATAATACAAGATCCGTACGAATTATTCGTTATTATTCGTTATGGAAAGTTTTATAGAACAAATATAAAACCCTGTTTAATATTATAATATAATTAAGAATTCATTGAATGGCTTCTTTATAAATAAAATATTTTATAAGAATTCTTAATTATTAAAGGAAGATTTTAATTATCGAAATAACTCCTACGGCTCTCGTTTTCTAATAAAATACTTTCAAAAGATTTAATATTTGCTACATAAAGCTATAAATAAAGATCAATATAAACATCAATGATTTTTACTTACTCATTTTTTTAACACAACAAAACAAACAAAAAAAAAAAAAAAGAAATCAAACCTACGAAATACTTAAAAATAATCAAAAATAATATTCTCTAACCTTATCGGTTTAAAAACTAAATTTATTTTAACGAACGATTGTACTAGCTGATAAACTATAATTTTATTGCATTGCATCTAAAATTGCGCACAATACAAAACGTAGAAACTTCCTTTCAATACATACATACGTGGAATGTTGTTAATATACTATATTATACCTTTTTCATTGTGAGCGGTATCGTGAAAATTTATAATACATAAGTTATTTATGATTAAGAAGCCATCCTACGTACCACCGATAGGAACTAACACTTTTTGCGCTGCTGTATTATCTGATTAATACCGATTTATAAAAATATACGTAACACGGAACGGAAATCACTTGATTATTTTTAATCCTGAAATAAAACAATTATCAATAAATGATATGTGGGTTGTGTAACTTTTAAATTCAAATATGGTGTATAATTTATAAATAATAATAATGATAATAATAATAATAATAATAATAATGATAATAATACAATTCATTAATTCATTCATTTCATTGTTTTACAAATATTATCGTTAATGAAGAAAAATCTTATAATATACTTAATATCTTCGTAAAAAACATATCAGACAGCATATCAGGTTTTAGATATTTATCTTGTGTAAGTAGAGTAAGCCTTGGCTCGTCTGCCTCTATCCACATTCATTTACAGGAATATAAATTCCCTAGGTATATATTAAATTAAATCTCTATTTATTTACTTTACTTTACTTTACTTTACTTTACTTTACTTTACTTTAACGTATTCATTTAGGAATTTAAAAAAATAAAACAAAACTATATTCCTTAATTATTGAAATTTATTATGGTTAGTGAATTTTTTTGATATAATAAAAACTATTTTACTTAATACACAGTCTAGAATAAATTCTTCTTTTTTTTTTTTTTTTTTTTTTTTTTAAATATAAATGAAACGAATAAATAAGCGAGTGCACGAGATAATCGCATGTAAGAGGAGCTCGGAGATATATAATAATTCAAGCACTAAATACGCACGGAATAGATAATAACAGCATTAAAAATTCGAAAAAAAAAAATAAAAAAAAAAAAAAAAGAAAAAAAAAAAAAGAAACATTTAGTCTAATACATTACTAATATAATTTGGAATTACTGATATAATTTTTCTACTTTTAAAACTTAATGTAAAATATTCAAGATAAATAATATATGTATGTATATATATATATATCAAAATATTGAAAGTCAAAAAATAAAAATTACATTGCCCGTATGAAATGTATGGTGGGGGGGGGGCGTGTTATTAGATCAACGATTGCGTTGCGATGCGTTGCGACAACCATTTATTATCTCAGGGAAGTGGCAAAAATCGTCTAATTTCTGTTCTTACAGTTCTGTTAAAAAAAAAAAAAAAAAGAGAGAGAGTAATTGGAGGCTAATTAAAAGAAATTAATTAGAGCCTATGATTGGTTAAGGAGTACGTAAAGAGTAGCTTGGTTCGTGAGCTGACTAACGTTTGATGATCTAGGGATGGTGAATTACTAGGGACGGTGATGTTGCTAAGAGATCGAATGCAATGGAAATGCGAATGGCGATTATAAAGATAATCGGTAAGACGTAATCAAATGACGCGTAAGGGTTAATCGATAAATCGATATTAATATCAGCGGCCAAAGCTAAAATCCATCGATCCAAGATCAAAGGAAGTTCATGAAAGTATCGAGGAGGGACGGTTGGGGTGGGGGAGGAAGTGGACCGTATGTAAGGAGTCGAGTTGTTGCGTAAAGGCGTCTAGCGGAATTCAAGGATTCGATATATTTGCAAGGGAGATCGTAGAGCCGGGAAGCGAGCCCGGTCGCCCGCAAAGGAAGAGCTTTAATTAGCGCGAGTCATGCGTGCTATCCTGAATAAACAAGATTGCATAAAATAATGGCTCCTCATTTCCCAATGAGGTAGTTCCGCGGCTACGGGGCTATCGGGAAATAAAAGCCGGCGCTCGATTAATAGGTAGATTAGCCGAAAGTTACGAGATTCGATGGGCAATGGCGGCCTTTCCGCCACCCTCTACCCGCCCCTCTACCCGCCTCCCTCTACCCGCGACCCGCCACCCGCCACCCGCGGGCAATGACTGCGCGCGTACGTGGAACGCGTGCACGTGGGCGCCAAAAAGGCCGCGCAATCTGCCGTTCGATGACTCCTTCGAGGCTGCTAGTGACGCAAGGGTCCCGAGAGGAAGGGATCGCGGCGAGAGTCGCACTCGCCCGAACGACCGAGACGCGAGAGGGGGGCGGCGGCGGCGGCGGCGGCCTCGGGCCCCCCGAGAATGTCCACGGCTATGTTATCTTGTACAGTTACCGAGACGCCGAAGAGCAAAGAGGGACGAAGAGGCCGAGCGAGAGAGTGAGAAGGGCGGGCGTGGGGAGGGTGGGCGCCCAGGGTGCGGGGAATTACGATAATTAGCCTTCCGGTCCGGATTATCCGAGCTCTCCCACTGGGTTATTCGTTGCCGGTACGGTAGGGCAGGGCAGGGCAGGGTAGGGTAGGGCAGGGTAGGGCAGAGCAGGGTCGGGTAGGGTAGGGTATGGGTATGGGGTATGGGGGAGGGGGGGCAAGGACGCGGCGCTTACAGTTACAGCGGTCGGACGTTTCTGTTTGTCGATCTTAACGGGCGGCGCCCACTAACCCGCGCCGGCTAACGGAACGGGCCTCCCCCACGTCCAGAGGGAGGCGACTTGTCGAAAAACAAAATGTATAATACTTTTATAAATGCCGTAATGAGCCGAGCGAATGCGAAAACAAGCTCGATGGCCGAAATTCTTGAAAGCGCTCGGGGAAGTCGAGACTCTCCACGTACCCGCGGATACGAATAAACCTTAATACTCGGACACGGGCTCGGGCTCGGGCTCGGGCTCGGACCTAATACCCGGTATAATACCCCCAGCTCGGCCATTAATATCGAATGAAAATACAGGCCGCGTTAATGCTAATATTATGGCCGAATTCTCGTGATACCTGCCCCCCCCCCCACAATACATACGCAGGCATACCATCCGCCTTCGCGATGAAGCGTCGATCCGCGAATTCCCATCCGCACAAGCATAATCCTACAGCACCTGAACATTTTTTTCTTTTTTTCGTTTTTTTAAAATTTTTATAAGGTTTTTCTTCTTACTTTTTCTTTCTTTCTTTCTTTCTTTCTTTCTTTCTTTCTTGTTCTTAAAGGACGCCAACGTTGCATTGCCTAATGCACGGCCGTCTTCTATAATTCACATAAGCTCATATGAATTTTTAACATTAAAATATATTATGAAAGTAATTAGAATATATAAGTGTCTAATGTTTATTCCGTCAATGATAAAATTATTCTAACTCTCAGGCAGCAATTTTAAAACCACATTCTTTATGGCGATGATGGTACATTTTTCTTTATTTTGTAATTTTGTTTTGTTTTGTTTTGTTTTGTTTTGTTGTTGTTTTGTTTTTTAATCTTGTTGTCGCCTTGAGGGATTTCATGGAGCTTTACTATAAGTAGTAAACGCAATGTCATCATAAGACGATAGACATTTACGTGCACTACATCTCGGTAAATTAAAAGCCCTCGTGAGACAATCACAGCACAGACTTTATGAAAACGAGTTTAGCCGTAACATAATTTACCATAAATCATTAATAAATATCGAACTACATACAGTTATTTATTTAAATAATAATAGTATTACTACTTAAACAAACAAATACATCAGCGTTTCGTGTTTCTCTTCTTTACTAATTATATTAAATTCTTATTTTAACAGTATACAGAGAGAGAGAGAGAGAGAGAGAGAGCGCGTTGTCTAAATATAACTAAAAATAATTTATAAAGAATATTATGTATGTTATATATATATATATGTATAATCTTTAGAGAAAATATTGTTTAAACTTTTAGATTAAACACAGCTCTTTCTTCTCTATGCATTAATTATGACTTAAATATACGGAGTAATATGTCCATATATATCCATATATATATATATAACAAAGCTTAGAAATAAAAAATTAGCACTCGTAAAGTTCCCTTTACGGATTTCAGAGGAGCGCAATAGCTTCTGGAGCTAAAACTAGTCTGAAATATCGACGCTCAATATTCAATCATACGTATAACGTGGCGTATACGTATAAAAAGGAAAATTTTTACAATCATCCCAATAATGTAATAAGCGAATAGGGAATTTTGATGCTAGGAAGTCAAACATGTCTTGTTTACAGTTATATAGAATTTAATGAACGTTCGAACTTATTTGAGGGGAAAAAAAGCGTCTCTTTTAGTGCCAAGTTAGCATCCAGTGGGAATAAACATAAATAATACAAATTATATTATTCATGAATATGTATTATAAAGTTTTCGTACGAAATTCATCTAAACTTATTCGTTCAAAATTATATACACATTTAATTTATTAATACAGTTGTTTTGCTATATATATATATATAAAAGATTTTAATTTGCGAAAAAGAAGAAGAGAAGAAGAGGAAGAAGAAGAAAAATAGCGAATGTATAAAAAAAAAAAAAAAATACTTGTAGAATTCATTGAACATTGTTGATAACAATGAAAAAATCAACGCGTAATGATAATAGCGTTTATTGCATTCCGTCTTACGCTTGATAAAATAAAAAAAAAAAAAATAAATAAGCAAATAAACAAAGGAAAAAAGTACGGAAGGATAAATTTGCACGAGAAGTCATATGAGTTTACTTTTGAGAAAATGACACTCGCAAACCCCGGCGTACTCTCCATGCTTTTTACGTACATTCGAAGTGCGGGATTAAAAAAAAAAAAAACATTGAAAAAAAGAAAAGAAAAAAAAAGAAAGAAAAATAGTATACAAGAAGGATTATTCGAAGCTTAAGCTCTGGCGCATGGACAAGAAGAGAAGGAGGATCCACAGTAAATTTACATTCGCCTGTAATTAAAGCCGTAAGCCGTGGCCGGCGGAAAATAATGCACGTTATCCGTTATCCTTATCTCACGTTGAGTTACATTCGACATGCTTAATTTTTCTCGGAAGGAAGTCACGGGACGACATTATTTTCGCTCTTCGCTCGACTCCCTAGTCATACTTTTTAGTTTTTTTTTTTTTTTTTTTTTTTTTTTTTTTTTTTTTTTTTTTTGTTGTTGCACTCACTTACTTTTAAATTTCCCCCTTCCTGTTCTCGGCCTACGGGGGTAGTACGTTGCGTTTCGTAAAAATTACCTCTCGGTATGCCTGTACTTCTTAGATGTTAAAGGCCCATATAGAAAATAATCTCTAATGGCTTAGCGACAAGGAGGAGTGGGGAGGGGGGTGTGTGTGTGTGTGCTGCTGCTGCTGCTGCTGCTGCTGCTGCTGTTTATGTACCATTAGTACGAGGAAGGCATTTGGATCGATGAGCTAAATACATTCTCGAGCGTGTCTTTAGAAGACAGGAGAAGCAAAGCAGCTCGAGTATCCCTTACCATTATTAACGTGATCTATTACTTTTGAAGAGTATCTTCGAGCTTCGATAAGGTCTTAAAAAAAGATAAATACATACATTTTTAGAGACCCTTGAATTTTACAAATCTATGATTTATTTTCTTTCAAATATTTCATTTCATCCCCGTTGTGTTGATGTTGAATGGATAATATAATAAATAATACAGCTAGTTTAATTACATGAGTTAGATGAAAGCATGGGAAATGGTTCGGGGCGTCACTTCCTCTTTCTTTGGCTAGCAGTATATTAATAGATATTGACGTGATTCATCAGAATCCACGTGGGCCTTGGAGGTCACTCGACGTTGCAGATCAAAACTATTGTAGTACGAGCAATGAACGTGTAATTTACGTATAAAGCTAGATTACAGATAAATCATAAGAGATAACCAATTTCGTTAAAGGTGTTTGAATAGACAAAGCTCTTGCAGACTCCTGATAATACGATCTTATTAGCATTACATAGCCGGGAATAACAGTTAATTGCACAAACGAGTGCACGTAAAATGGTATCCGATGTGAGAAAACTGCAGGAATATATTTTGCATCGAAGGCAAAAATTACAAATCGACCGAAGCGACGCGAATTCGTACGTAATGATTTTCCCATCAGGAGATCTTTGTAAAAATGATACTCAACCCTCATTATTAGACCTTCAGCCTGTCGGCTTAAAACATTATTCTGGGTATTTAAATTGAGCTCAAATTACCTACGCTCATAGACTGGGAGTTCATTTTCAAGAAAGTCAAGGAGGAGGAAATTGCCGCGCGCCTCCCCCTTCCTTCTCAAGGGATCGACCCCCTCGCGATCGCTTTGACGTTATTTGGAACAAAAAGCGCTCGCTCAGACAAAAAGAAGAGAGAGAGAGAGAGAGAGCCCCGACCGCGAGAATTTCGTAAATATATATATATATATATAGAGATGGGGGAGAGAGAGAGAGAGAGAGAGAGAGAGAAAACGAAAGAATGAAAATCTATCCTTACCGGTTTTTAACCATTAGGCTCATTTAACATATTATCTGTGGCTCGACTTTTCTCCCTCGCCTCGCCCCGCCCCGCCCCGCCACCCCTATGCGCACGCAATCAATCGAGACGGCAGTTTATACCGCGAACGCCCAACTCTTTTTTTTTTTCTGTCCAATTTTTAGACCACTCCCTATACACTTGAAGAGGATAGTGATTTTTTACGCTACTCAGCTGTAATCACTCGGCTTTTTTTTGCCACGGCACATGATTGAGCCATTTAAAAATCTTTACGCTTGCTACTTCGTCGTCGGGGGGCACGGTGGGTTGAGAGGGAGGGGGGGGTGGGGGGCTCGAGCCATTCGTTGCCCTGTTAGAACATGTCTCGGTAAGACTTTGTCTTGAGCTGCATTTGTTGCCTGTTAATAAGCACGTATAACTACGATTGCATCCTCCCGCCGGCACATGCACGTGCCCCTTACAAGATTGACACGGAAATTGATACGTGTCTCATTGTAAATACATATCTTACTTTACTTGTAAAATATATATTTGCAAGCGTAACTGTGTACGAGCACGCGCGGTTCATCAACGCCCTATCCCTCAGCGATTAGTCAACTTTTTCATTAAAATTTATGAATCAACGTTTATAAAACGGGTTCCGAAACATTTCTTTCATTCATTTATTATCCTTCACGTCCCCGACTGGTTTTTTTTTTCATTCCCCCCCCCCTTTTTGACTAAATATTTAATTTAATTTATATTTAAATAACGTCTACGTAAATCTCTCGGCCTCACAATTACTGCTTCCGATCCAACTTCTCTCAAGCTCTACCTTCCATACTTTCATACTTCCATACTTCGTGTCGTGGTAATTGCCTCTCGTTCCCTAACCCTTTATAAACCCTTAAGACCGGGCTTCTTGAGCTATATTTCACCTAAAACATTAGGATCGAGCGAGCTTTTTTTTTTTTCTTCAAATCATTCAAATTTTTAACGAAGATTAAATTTACCGTTTACATACGCATCGGAGCTTCGTGTTGATAATTATTATAAAAAAAAAAAAAAACAACGTAAAGCCATTCGAATCTCCGTTTTATTAACATTTCTTTATAACGTACAGTCATTTATATATGCCAAAGGCGTTCGTTTCATCTTTCAAAAACATAGGAAACTTAGTATTTACATTGAGAGAGACGTAGAGAGAGACGTAGAGAGACGTAGAGAGAGAGAGAGAGAGAGAGAGAGAGAAATATCTTCGCAAGAACATGTAGTAATAATAATTGTAGACCACGGAGGATATATTATAGAGAATAACAAATACGTAGAAACAAACTAAGTAGAAGCCATAAAGTGTTTTGCTTCATAAAGAAGGAGTGTTGTCAGGCAAATTTTCCATTATCATAATGATAACGTGAATGTGCCCTAGCCGTAACCGGTTCCAAATAGATAGAATTATCAAAGGGCTCTTAAAAATAAATAGAAAACTATTGCGTATACTATCTCCTTTTGATATCTCTTCCAACAATCTGTAAAAAAAAAAAAAAGAAAAGAATGTCCAACCCTCACCGCCATTCCGGTTCACTTTGATGAAAAGTTTTCTGATTTATCCACGATAATAATGAAAAAATAAGCAGAATAAAATAATAATAATAATGAAAACAATAACATAAATGCATTTAAAGTTTACGATGAAGGTGCCAATAAATGCCTTTCAAGGATCATAACGTTTTTACGGAAAAAAAAAAAAAAAAAAAAAAAAAAAAGCAACACATTCGTTGCACGAGATTTATCAAAAAAATTGCTTTGGAAAAAACATTTTCTAAGAATCGAAGGCATTTCGATGGTATTATTTGTACAAGCTCGATCCGTCTCGAATGTGGAATTATTCCACTCGCAACCAATGGATTTACAATTGAGGAATTTATGGCATTGAATGCCATCGTCCTACGATTCAATACAAAATGTCATAACGAAATTTTTATAAATTTGTATAAAAAATAATTGACCACAAGAAACTTTAGCGTTCGCGCTAAAGTTTGAAATTTTTGAAAACATACCTTAATTTAAAATATCAATGACGAAAAAGGATAAAAATTTAATAATAATGATCTCTTTCTACAAATTGCTAATGAAATAATTAAATGGGCCAATTGAGCCGATTCCGTATAATGCTCACGTAGCGCTTCTTTCATGTTAAAAATAATTACAACTTTATAAACTCCGCTAAGGAATGAATGCCCATTCCCTAAAAAAAAGAAAAAAGTTCAAAGAAACATAAATCCTTCGAATACATGAAAAATACAGATGAATTAACTTGAGAAGACGGACGAATCATCATCTTATATCGGTATCAGCGGCTCCTCTACATCTCCCTTGTACTTTCTGTCCCTCCGCACCCCCTTAACCTCTTATTCTCTCTTTTTCTTGCTACCCGTTCCTCTCACTCTTCCGTTTCATTTACCTCGCCCTATCCCTCTCCCCCCACCACCCCTCCCCTCGCACACGCACACGCACACGCGAGCGCGCGCACGCACCTCCTCCCATACGCATTATTTTTCCCTCCCCCTTTTTTAGTTCAATAATTTTGCAATCTCTCTCTCTCTCTCTTCTCTCCCTGCCTCTCTCCCCCTTCTCTGTCTCTCTCTGTCTCTCAATCAGTCTATCTGGCTATGTCCGTCTCTTTCGTTATGAATCCCTCTCTCGATCTCCTTCCTTTGATCGCCGTTGCGTGCACTTCCTGCAAAGGATAGATGGAGAGAATCGAGGGGGAGAGAGAGAGAGAGAGAGAGAGACAGAGGACTCGTAATTGGGGTCCTGTGCGTGGCATCGTGGAGAAGTCGATGGTGGGGGCAGCCCTATGTAAGCCCTGGGTCAGCCTTGGACCAGCGCATCTTCAGAGAGCTAAAGGAGTCACGCGGACAAGCGGGACGGAATTCGCTCTCCGGCTTTGAGTTTCGGTAGACCTAGTGCTGGTTCCCATAATTAATTTCGCATTTCGCCTCGACTCGCTCGAGATGAAAATTGCCGTGATCGCGTTGTGCTTGTTCGTGCTCATAGACGCGAGGAAGCCTGTCCGAGGCCGTGGCAGACAACTGAGAAGGAACGACGGTAAGTAGCTGCTCGACCCCATCTTACTACCCTCAGCATCGAGCCCCGGTAATTGGTCCCTTAATATCGCATACTAAACCATTGAAGACGTTTAATGCCTCGTGTCCCCTTCGTACAATACAATCTAACGTATAAAGTATAGAGATATACGTATAAAGTGAGTGAAGAGAGCAATAACTTTATTATAAATACGACGTTCTTTTTTCATTACGTAGGATTCTATTAGACAATGCATTAAATCATTAAATGCTGCGATTGATTGATAATGACAAAATTGAATTGTTTATATGGATCGTTGACTATATTTAACGTAAATTTCTTTTACGACCTTAACGAATACAGAATAAAATTAATAAGAAAAATAAATTATATAACCTGAATAGTTAATATTTATTAAATATTTATTATGTAGAGGAAGCTGCAAGTTTGAAATTGGATTTATCGAATCCCACGGAAACCATTGAAGGACGACAGTACTATGGACCCCAAGGAGGCTACCCTAGCCTCGGTGTAGGCTATCCGGGTCAAAGTGGTTCAACTGGCTCGATCGGAGCAGGCAGTTCCGGTGGTTCTCCCGGATCAATTGGTACTGGGGGCTCGCATGGGATCGGCGGTTCGCATGGGATCGGTGGTTCCCATGTAATCGGTGGCTCTCACGTAATCGGTGGCTCTCATGGAATCGGTGGCTCTCATGGAATCGGTGGCTCTCATGGAATCGGTGGCTCCGTTGGCATCGGCGGCTCTCACGGGACAGGAGGTTCCCATGGAATAGGCGGCTCAATTGGAGTCGGTGGCTCCGGAAATTGGGGAAGTTCCGGATCTAGTGGCTCCAGCGGTTCCGCAGGATGGGGCGGCTCTGCCGGTGCAGGGGCAGGGGCCGGAGTTGGCGGGGGTAGTGGTGCCGGTGCCGGTGCCGGCGCCGGCGCAGGATCGGGTTCGGGTTCGGGTGCCGGTGCCGGTGCAGGAGCCGGTGCAGGTACAGGTGCAGGTGCAGGAGCGGGTGCAGGAGCGGGTGCAGGAGCGGGTGCAGGAGCGGGTGCGGGTGCTGGTGTTGGGGCGGGCGAAGGAACGGGCTCGGGTACCGGTGCGGGTGGGTCAGTTCCCGGCGGCGGTGGCGGCGGGTCTATCGGAGGAGGTTCAATTTCGGAAAATGAAATCCATAGGCCAGTACCGGTTAAACCTGCAAAGCCTATTCGACCCCAAGGTTGTCTCGGTAATCGAGGACAGTTTCCCAGTTCGAAGGGCTGCTCGTACTACCTGAACTGTTGGGATGACGTAGCGGTGGAGCAACAGTGCCCAAGCGGTCTCCTGTTCAACGATAAGAGACAGTACTGTGATTTCGACTACAATGTGAATTGCGGCAATAGACCAAAGCCAACCCCAAGTAAGTCTTTCTCTCCTTCAATAGACAAAAAACGAAGACATAAGTTTTATTATTAAGTATTATTGAAAACTTATTGAAAGTCTTAATCGACATTAACGACCGACCGATAAAATTGTAAGATCAAATTGTAATAGTTGTAATTTGTAATCACGTGCAACAGCAGTCGTTTTATTACTTATTCGAACATTTTACATTAGAGTACGTAATTGAATATATAAAATTGAAGTGGTTATTTTTATAATAGCCGGGTAATTTAGAGTACGTTAACGTCAATAAAAAAAAAGAACATAATATTGTAATTTCAGAACGTAATGAGAATATGATTTATACAATAAACAAAAAAACAAAACAAAAAAAAAAAAAAAAAACAAAGGAAAGGGAGTTAATTGCGCAGATCTGTTAGTCGGGCCATTTTTATAAATTTCAAAAATAAGATAAAACTCAGGATAAACGCCAGAAGGTATGTTTTAGGTATTAACATTGTCTTGACTATGCACTATCACGTTGATTATGGTTTTTTCCATTCAGTTATTATTATCGTGAAATTAGAAAATTATAAAAATAAACAGCCTAGAGAGGGAGGGAGAGAGATGCAAATAAAAATAAAAAAAAAACCACAACTTGATGAGAATCTTTTTCTTCTTCGCTCTCTCATTGTGCAGAGCCATCATTGCCAGGAGGATCGAAGCGCTGTCCCGAGTTAAATGGAAGGTACAGAAGCGCAACGAATTGCTCCGAGTTTTTCGTCTGCCTCGCCGGAAGCCCGATCAAGTTCAGCTGCCCCGCAGGACTCGTTTACAGTGACGTAAGCATCTCTGCCTATCCGCGGCCACTATTATACAGGCCTTTTTTTTTTTTTTTTTTTTTTTTTTTATTGAATTAATAGCGATAAGACGAAGAAAAGGTATATAAATACGAAAACGGGATTGCGGCGCGACGGCGCATGCGCTATCGAATAGTTATAGTTTAAATAATATATAAATTGGTTTCTCGAGACGCTGTAGTGTATATAGCTCAAGTCCCGGACCGCGATTACCCGGGCCCATTATGGCACCCATCGGGGCCCTTTCGAAGCCATTCGTACTCGTGGTACTCTTGAAGATTGGTCGATGCGATTGCATAAGTAATCAAAAACTTTTATTTCGGTTCCCTTCTTCAAGGCGCCGCGTATGAATATGCAAATCTCCAAGTGAAACGATAACCTATCGCGTATTATATATATATCTATATCTATATATATATGTGTATACATACAGCTGATCTCGTTGTCCAATAACTTCATTTTCTATATTACAAAATTATCACTACAGCTCGACTAGCTATTTTTTTTTTTTTTTTTTTTTTTTTTTGTATATATGCATCCCATGAAATATGTATAAGCCTGCACGGTAAACACATTGTTTCTGAGTCAGTCGTATAAAAATACACTTGATCTGAGAAATGGCACCGTTAAAATGCACGCCGTTACGTGCTCAACTCGAAAAAAAAAAAAAAAAAAAAAAATTTAAATTATATCTCGCTGAAAATCCAGTCCCATAATAATAACAATAATTCCCTCCTCGCGTTTAATTGAATTTATAGCTTTTCTTTATCACAATGCAGATCAAATTTATATACACGTATAAATTAATGTAGATACGGCTTTTTGTCATTTCGTTTTCGAAAAAGTTGAAAAGTACATTTCATTAGGGGGGAAAAAAAATAAAATTAAATATAAATAAATAAATAAATAAATAGAAACTTTTTTAGCCTTAAGAAATATTAATGCTGCATAGGTCACAATGAATATATTGCCTCGATTTTAGATTAAATATCCTAGGACTTATTATTTATTCTTTATTTTTAAAGAGATTTATATTTTGCCTTCAACGTGAAAGTTTCCGTTCTTTTCTAAGTATCGTATAATTATTTGTAAATTTATATATATATATATATAGAACTTATTTAACTGTTGAAATTAGTACTGTTTTACTTGAAGAAGAAGAAGAAGAAAAAAGAACTAAAAATTAATATCTATTCGACGGGTTAATGTAAGTTTACTTGTGCACATAAATATTTGTTTATTGCAAGAAAATTTTATCGCTCAGGATTATTGTTCTGTTGATTATTACAATTATAAAGATTTCATACAAGAATTAAAATTAGAAGAAGAAGAAAAAAAAACAGTTTCTTTCATCAGACTTCATGAAGAACGAATTATTTTTTATTTTTTATCGAACTGGCACATTATTAGTTTTGCTACATGAACGTATTCGTGAATCGAGGAGGCGAAGCGCTCGTCGCTGTGAGTACGCAAAAAATATCGAACATCTCCAGTGTGAGTTAAAAATTAGAGTAAGATTAGCATTCGCTAACCTTTTAAGGACTTTGAAGCATTATGTGTATTGCGGGAATCGTAAGTGGAAGGGAAAAAAAAAGAGAGAGAGAGAGAGAGAGAGAGAGAGAGAGAGAGAGAATAATAATAATAATAATAACGATGGAATGGGCGCAGGAGACGCAAATTTGCGACTATGTGTCGCGCGTGGACTGCAAGGGCGCGGTTACGCCAAGGCCATTGCCTCCGACTACAGAAGCGCCGCAGAGGCCGTCGAACCCGCCCCCTTTACCCGACAACGAGTCGCCCAATCCGAATCCACCTTACAACCCGGGCCAACCGGAGCTGCCCTCGCCGATCAACCCCTACAACCCCAACATTTTCGTCCTAAGAGGGAAGCCGGAGTTCTGGCAGCAGCGTCAGGCCGTCCTTCAGCCCCTTCAGCCCGACCTTGACAAAGACATACAGACTCAAAAGGTAATTCGTGCTTTTCGTGCTTTTTCTAATATTTACTCTCGACAAAGTAGTGACTAGTAGTGTCGTCGTCTCCCATCTTTTCTCCCGCTTTTTATAACTTATTATTATTACTTTGCTGTAACAAAGAGTTATTTGAAACCGGAACGATACGTTCATTTTATATAATAAACACCATCTTTAGAAATTTTACTACTCTGTTATATTTCATAGCATAGCGGCAATTATATTATATATATATATATATACATATCACAACCTACCAAGTATATGCATGGATATACATACGGAAATAGTTGTAACAAAAAGATCTGACTGAGAAATAGATAAATTTAGAGTACGTCTGAAAAGTTTTATGACTCTTTTGTCGATCGTAATATGTTATATAAAAATAATTTGAATTTTTTATACGAACCACAAACAATACGGAGATTGAGATCCTTTTAAATATCCAATATTTCTTTTCTTTCTTCACTTCTCGTGCGATAATAAGTATACAACACATAACGATACGCGGCTGGTATACTTTTTTGGACGATGAAACGCATGGGGAGGGGGGAGGGGGGAGATTTATTTGCCGGACATCGGTCCTAATATTTAACGAACATGCAAAGTAATTATTTTCCTAAAGAGATTGAATAAGACTGGTATTCTCGAAGCTATTAATTCTTAATGTACAGAGTACAGCACAAGAATTCATTATTCTCGGATTTTAAATTATTGATGAAAAAAAAAAATCTTGAATACGGAACTGCAAACAAGTGTCGTAGTTTAAAAATATAATTATATTTTTAATTTTTAACTTTATTGAATAAATCGTATTTTCTAGTTCCAGGACGAACAAAGTAAATATTGATTTCTGAATTTCTGAATTTCTGAATTTTGTACAATTTTTACTCTCTTGGCTGATATCGATTGTTATTGGGGTCATTTAAAACATGAAAATAGAAAAATATTTATAAAAATAATTGTAATATTAAACATGTAAAATAATAATAACAACAACAATAACAATAGCAAAAGAATCTAACGTAATAATAATAATTATTAAAAGTGGTTGATGAATCAATATTTTGTGTGTGAATCGAAAATATAAATATTAATAAGAAAAACTTTAATAAAAACAACAGCAGAATTTTACTGTAATAAATTAATATTTTTCGAGTCGAAATTATAATGAATGAATTGAATAACATTTGGTTATATAATTATTATTAAAAACCATTCGTGGCCAATTCTGATTCCAATAACAGAACTCGGAGTCGGGGGAGGAGGAATTCGACAGCTCGACGATAACGATTCCGTGGGAGGTAGTGCACACGATTCCTCAGGAGTTCGCTAAAGTACCGTGCGAGAACGGAGAAGTGCACCGGTTAACCGAAACCTGCACAAGTGTCGTCGTCTGCAGAAGTCACAGGCCTCAGCTTATAAACTGCCAAACGGGTTACACGTACGACAAGCCGTCGGATTCGTGTAGACCCTACACCGTAGCTAAGTGGTGAGTAGTGCCCAAACTCGTGTACTTTCAATAATACTCACGTATACATACACCTTTTTTTCTATCTATTATAATATTATAATCCCATTAAATTTACTGACATATAATCTTTTTGTTTTTGTTTTTCAAGCAGCTAGAGAGCTATAGAGAGTGTCTGGCACGCAAATGACTGTGAGAATGAAGAACGAATCTTATTTTATTTTAATTTTAAGTTACACGCAACTATTTATCGATAAAACGAAGAATGTTTTTTAGTATGTATTATATTTAAAATAAATTTATATACGTGTAGGTGTTTACGAGCGTATGCGTATATATATATATATATATATAATATAATAAATTAATGTGGCATACAAAGTTTTACAAAATTTTTATTTCACTCAACTCAACTTCTTCACATTCCCTTCGCATTTCTTTTACACTTTAACATTACCTATTAACATTCTTAAATAGATATTTAAATTCGAAAAACGTTCGTTGCACATTTTTCTATCCCTTATATTCGCACATTTCATGTATCTACGTATACAAAAACCATCTGCATAAATGTAATGTCGCTTTGAACTGCAAATAATAATCTTTTATAACGTATAAGTAGTATTTGTCAGAATTAGGCAGAGAAATCTTTATAACGTAAGCGTATTCTTAAATGCTCTGAATATATAAATCTGTATTGGATAAATTCATGTGAAATTACTTCTTTACTTATACAACCTTTATACAAATAAATACAACATGAATATAATGAACACGAAAACGAAGCAATTTTTATAAATTTTTATAAATAAATCACTTAATTGTATCGAATGGTAATGTAAAAAAGCCCATGGAAGTAATATTGGCTAGAACTTTCAAAAGTTCAAGTATTATTATTATACGTACAATGGTATCTTCTTGACACGAATTATTTGACAACGGGAACCAGGAGTTTTGCATTCTCTCTCTCTCTCTCTCTCTCTCTTCTTTTCTTTTCATTTTCCAACGGCGTTTTTAAAATGTAAAACTTTAAAATCTCTTTCTAAACAGCTCCGTGCTTTCGAATTCCATGAGTTGCATATGCGAGTTTCGTTGCAAAGAGCCAGTCGATATGATTAAATAAATAAACTTTGATAAATAATGTGTATTGAAAAGCTCTTGTTGGGCGAACGCTTTAAATGGACTGCTTCCAGGAACTCATTGGCAGTTACGTCTTAAGCACTTCAACTAACATTGAAAATTGCCTTAACTTTCAACGAAGACTCTTCGAATTGTACAAACTGAAATTACAAATATTATTAATATTTCGCTGGAAGCTAATCGAACGACTTGACTTTGGACACGCTATTAACGTAATAACAACATTATAACCGAGAGTAAATTATTCGCAAGCCGCTACCTGCATTCCCTTGATCCTCTAATTTTCATCGAATAATCGAAAAAATGATATACAAGCGGACGTATTATTTATACGTAAACATCGCTTAATACATATAGCAGAAAAATTAGCAGAAAAGTGTATGGGGAAAGGGCACAATACCCCGCCCCCCTCCCCCCCCTTCCTCGCTATATTATCGCGCTCCCAAGCTATCCTCCAAATAACGAGCAGGATATATACGAGCTAATCGCGAACTTATCGATCGTACACTCGAATCATTAGATCGGCTTAGAATTCTTTTACTCGCTCTATTGTCTCTCTCTCTCACTTCTCCCCCACACACACACACGCGCGCGCGCGGCCATTTTTCTGCGAGAAAGTAGAAAAGAGAGTAGTTGTATTGAAAATATAGTGTCGGTGATCGATATGGCTCTCTCGATCGAAGCTCTTCAATGCAAATCAAAATTAATTTCAATAAAGTCTCAAGAGTCGCTCAGGCTTTGGTCGGAGCTGAGATTAAATGAGGAGGAGTCAACGATACCCTTCTCGGTGATACCAAATTTCAAAAGCAAAGTCATATCTATTTTTACTAGAATAAAAGACGCGTTAAAGATAAATAACAATCGACATGTGTCAATTGCAAACGTACACGAGGAGAATCTTAGATCTATAATTCTGACGGAAGAAATAAATAGCGAAGGTACGTACGTACGTATATCTTCTCATTAAGTATCTCTTGCACGTATCATATGCTCTCAATTTTATTATTTAAATTTATTATATTACAATAATTTCTAGATATTCGTTTGAAAATTATAAACTTATAATTTACTGTGTTTTATTGCCCTTTAAGCTCGTCACTTTTTGTATTTAATAATAAAAGTTGTGTTACTGTTATTGTTAAAAAGTAATTTGGATAAAGTATAATTTTGCATGGATTTGCTATAAACATGAATGTCATGTAAATTTTATTTTTGTATATTTTAAAATTAATTAATTGAAAAAAAAATTAATATTAAATTAATCATAATAAGCACTTGAATGGCATAGTAATTTTAGATAACGATTACAACTAATATTACTTACTGTTCTTGATCTTATACACATTTATTAAGATGTAATATTGAGTTTATAAAATCTAATATAATTTAATTTAATTTTTAGGATTTATTGAAGTTAATTTCGTAAAGAAGTCTGAATCGCTGAAAAATTAAATATTTGATATTAAGTAAATTTTTACCCGCCCATGACTTGAAATTAATCGACAACGTATTAGACAACGTGTAGAACCGTGCACATCAAGCATTATAACATTATTCGTTATAATATAATTATATTTATTGTAATCGAGTTGAATAAATTATAATTTATATGGTCATTAGAGCCAATAGTAAATATATATATATATATATTTTTTTTTTTTTTTTTTCAAACGAATTGTTGGAATTTTTCATTTACATTATATAATTTATAAGTAATATTTCTCGTGTTTTTATTAATTAACAATTTTAATATGTATGTCTTGTATCACTTAATGAAATGGAAAATGTACGAAATGCAAATACAATAAGATATAGAAAGGGAATACAAAATTAACGTTGTAAAAAATATATAAATATTTTTCAAGTGTTGTTCAAGTCACGAAAACTGATTCAAATTTATGATTTAAATTATGAAATTATGCCATCATATTTTATCAAATTTTTATTGATTTTACTGTAAATGCCAAGGACAAATGCAAAGAAAATAGCTGTAAATAAAAAGGATATCGGAGCGGACGAATACACGAATGATACAAATGAGAATATAGGATGAAATAAATGAAAATTATAAAATTATAATCTGTATTCATTTAATCGTAAGATATTTCTAAGGTAATAACAATCGTCAAACACTAGTGAGAAAAGAACAAGGAATTGATAATTAACATATGAGAATAGTGACATCGGATTTCGAATAGTGACAAAAGAGTATTGGTAATACAGAACACTGTAATTACCTTAATACCGAACGACATGTTCTCTTTTCTTGCATTACAAATTCATATTTTTATCAATTATTTTCGATTAAATAAACGATAGATAACAAATAAATAATATACTGCAAATAAATATATATATAAATTTTATTATGTACCATCGGTATAAGTAATAATTGGTATGTAGCGTAATTGACATATGCTTATCAAAATATATGCACATCACACTCACTGCTTATCTGCAATCTACCTTTTGCTAGAACACTCGACTCATCCGTCACTGTCTCAATAAGCCTACGAAAACATTTCCTTAAAAGTCAATAAAATATTAAAATAAATGATTACTTTCGCTTTTTAGTTATTGAAAACTATAATAAAATAAATAAACATGATAATGACAACTTGTAGTTGAGGCTAAGTTATACATATTTATTCTCAAGATCATTTTATTAATAACGATTTGAAAGTCTACAAGTTAAGAAAACGACATAATGTTTGGAGAAGTGCAAGAATTTGTTGATAATTGTTGGAAAGAGGTTTTGTCAATGGTAAACGATACAGTCGTTTATATTGACCATGCAGCATCAGAGTGTCTTCACTGGTACACGGGTGATAAAGCATATGTAACTTTGAAAAATGCTGGTGCAATCTCTGTTCACGAATTATCATTGTACAATATTCATGTAAATATTGTTTAAAAATATTGTGTATAATTAAATTTTTATAGATTCCTTAACACTTTGTTATTTCATTTATAGAATCTTAAGGCTAAAGAAGCAAAGAAAGCTGTAATCATCTCAACATCAACTGATTCTATTTTTTATCAGCGTACCTTAAAGCTAATTATAGATAAAAATGAATTTGAAAAATGTTTAATTGTATGTACAGCACATGAAAAGGTTTTGAATTATACATCAGTCTTAAACGATAATATAGACAATGAGAATAGCTATGATATTTTAAAAAAAGACATTTTATATTGGATGAATAATAAAACTTTTGCAAAGGTGATTTTCAATATTGAGTAACGGTATAAATTTCTTTTCCAATCTAAAAAATGCACATTAAAGTTTAAAAAATTTCTTTAGAGCTCAGAAGTCACAATGATGTTTAAGCCAATTTTCTTAGCATGTTTAAAAAAAGATGTGTTTGTTACACCGCCTTTTGGCAATTTAATGTCATCTAATTATGAAGTATTAACCAAAGATTATGAAGCTGAAATTAAATTTTTAATAAGTTTATTTCATAGCTTGTTCTCCCATTATAATGTAGAAGAGCACATCTATTCGTTGGGAAATTTCAGTAATTATATTGCAAATCAATTACAAAATTTCAGCGCAGCAGTTAGTCGAAGAAAAGTATAATAAATAACTTAATAGCTTTAATGTAAATGTAAAAATTCATACATTTTATTTATTATTTTTATTATATTTTATTAAGCACGTTGCGGATAAAAGAAATGTATCATTAATATTGGTAGATCGATTGCTAGATTTATCAACAGCAACTAGTTTTAATTCAGAATCAATATTGGGGAGAATATTGTGCACATTGCCTCATTTATCTCATCATTATAACGACGTTGCGGTGCGCATGCACAATTTCTGTCTCAAAGGAGAGGTAATAATAATAATTAACGTCCTTCTATAATAATATTTGATAACTACTCTTTCAAAATAAAAGCAGGCGTGTTCGTCGTCTTTTATGGTCCCTGGATGCTTAGCCAACACCAATGACGAACTGATGAATATACTTTTTAATGAAAAACAAAGAGATGTTTTGTTAAAGTTAAACAAAATGTTAATGGATATGTCAAAGAATAAAGAGAGCCCGAAAAATAATAAGATCTTAAATAGGATTTCCGCTCATAGCTTAGAAAAAGGGATTCAAAAATTTCGAGATACAGAAAGCATCGAGTCATTATGTCATAACAGTAAAAATCTTCAGGTAATAATTGTCCTTCTAAATATCCTTATGCATTATAGCTCTGTACATATATATATATATATTAATATTTTAAAAATTCAAGCTGATTGCTGCGGTAGTCCAAGCTCTGACGTCAAACAAAAGTGCTCAAATCGAATTAATAATAAGCTTGGAAAAGTTAATTTTACAAAATTTGGCCATTAGTAGAGATTCATCGAGCATATTATCTCAAGTAAATAATATTTTACTAATTCGTATTTAAGAATAATTACTTAATATTGGGGTTATTGTCTGCCTTTAGTTAAGCTACATTATTAAGACGAGAAAACAAAGGGGTTTGGATATGGAAAATTTGTTAGTATTGTTAATTTATCTTTACGCGACCGCTGGTCCTGACATACAGTTTTCTTCCGTTCAAGAAAATGAGTTGAAGGAAGCCTTAAGAGATGCAATTTATGAAGATATAAAAATTTGTAATAACACGGAACTGACTACTGAGCTTTCTGCCTATCAGACCTTATTGCTTTTAGGTGACCGCTTACTTACACTTGATGAATATAAAAATTGATATTTGTAATAGTCACTATAGTTTTATCCTCAGAATAGGTACTACGGATAAGAAAACCGTGACAGAGGCATCGGCACATATAACAGAACAAATAATGAGCACGTTAAATAAGATCTTGTTAGAAAGGGAATCACTGATCAAATATAGGTAAGCAGTCGTTAATATTTCCTTATCCTATACGAAATAGGTTCAATATTTCTTTATCATCGTTATTAATATTATTTATCCTTCATATATATGTGTATATATAGACAAATTTTTAATTCGGATTCATATAAAATGGCATCACATATTGGTATTTTGGAACGTCTTGTTACAGACTTATTAGATGAAAAAAGACCAGATATTCCCGACTTAATTTATAGTAACACATCAATATTATCGTCAGGTTTAAAGTATGTATTTTTACAATAATATTTCAAGAAAAACCCGTAATACTACTGTTTTTATTTTATTTATTCTTTTTTTTATTTTTTTTTTTTTTTTTTTCTTACACAAATTTTACATAATATATGATCTTATAATAATTAATAATTTATTTAATTACGTCATTGGAAACATACTAGTTAATTAAGAATAAACTTGTCATATTGTCATTAACTATTATTTATGAAATAAATATTATATGCCTTTTTTGTTTTTAGCTATTTAATAGGTAAAAAAGATCTCCATCCTTCCGATAGCTCCTGGATTATAATATTTGTTCTTGGTGGGATTACACCAGACGAAGTGAGGATTGTTGAAAATATAATTAATGCAAGAGGAGTGACTGGTCCTAAAATAACTTTAGGAGGAACTAGACTGTTGAGTCCGTTAGAAGTGGTTGATAAGATTTTATTATCAAATATAAATACATTATAATTATTTGAATCACAGAATTATCTTATCCTTTTAGTTTTTCCATGTAAAATTAAATCCATTAATTTTATAAGAAAGTTGTTTTTTATCATTACCTGACTCAACGCTGCAAATTAATTCATTTGACTGTTTAGATTCGGTCAAGCAGACTTCATAGCGAATAATCTTCTTTCCCTCCGACCAATGTACAGTTCTTACCTTCGATTCAAAATTAAACTGCTTTGTATACAGTATTACTACATTAAACGCTAGTGTTTTGTTTCTAATAATATTAATAATCTCCAACAGGTAAAAATTGTACGATAAAAAATTTGTCTGCTGCCAAAAAAGGCCGCTTAGACTATCAACAATAATCAAACTGACTTCCTTGTTTTTTAACAGCAGATCATCCAATGAATTGAGCGTTGACAAAAATTGAGAATAATTGTAGCAATTAATGATTTTTAAGCTCTTTAATGTTTCTTTTACGAGGCCGTCGACGTCAATTGGCCCACAAATGTCACAAACATTTGCCTGCATGACGTTGCAGAGATTAGTTATTAAAAATTGATTTTCTGTATTTATAAAAAGAACGTCGGCACCCAGGCCATTGAACTCCAATGGCAAGATGGACTTTGCAATGAGTTTGTTTAACAATTCATGGACACCGGTTGCAATAGAACCTCTGATTTCAATGATGTCGGTACAATTCAGCTTATTGAAGAAAAGCTTGTTGTCTAAATTTTCTACTGACGGTCGAGCGGTCAGCCTCGCAATGACTTGCAGACCCGACTCGACGACCATTTCCCCCCTACTCATAATTTAATGATATATATTTTTTTTTTTGTTATTAAAATTGATCGGCGATCAAATCATAACATTCGAATGTTATCAAATCTTAATCTTAGGTTAGGCATTCCGTTGATTAATGACGAGCGAATGGTCTCCTGCCAACGAACCCCGAATTAAAATTATCAAACGGCTCCGATACTAATGATTATTTTACGGCTTCGCGTCATTAATGTCGAATGTCGAATCGAGTCGAAAATATCAATCACGAAATCTCCTTAAATTATTAAGCGCTGAACGTTACTAATTCCAAGCTGACAATTCAGCATTTTTAGAATAGAGTACTTGGTACTAAAACTCAATTTTATCGACCCACACCTTGTGAACTCCATTTCAATAAATATCTTTATTAATGTGCAGATGATGAAACCGCCAGTTGCAAAATAACATTCAAATAGATAGGCATTTTTAATATAAAAAAATAATAAAGATACTTTAGTTTTCAACTCAATCGTATATTTTTTAATGTCCATAATTTAAACGTATATATATATATATACGTATACATGTATATAAAATAAATTTCCGTATAATTTTATAAATTTATTTTTTTCTTATTATATTTTCACACCTATGTACAACGATTACTTTAAACGAATTACTCAATATTCATATTTAATAAGCAATATACGATTTAACAAGTATACAACACTTTATAATAATTGATAGTAGATTTAACAATAAGTACAACATGTATAATGTACAATATATGTATATATATATTTGTAAAATAATAAAAAATTAACTTAAATTCTATATTAATGTTACTATAATATTATCATTGCTAAATGGTATACTTCTATTTAAAGAAAAAAAAAAAATAAAATAAATCAATTAAAAAATAAAAATAACGAATTGAGATTCGTTTAAAAAGCACAGGTTTTGAGAATGTACAAAAAAAAAAAAGAAAAAAGGCCATTCTATCTAATCCGACTCGTCATCCGCATAAGCTTTCCTTCTTCTTATACTACGATCGGCCGCCGTACTGTGTGATCGGCCAATGGAATTCGATCTCTTCACTCTTTCCGATTCGCACCTTATCGTCAGCTCTTCTATCAGGAAAGCCTCTCTTTTTATCTGAGCTTCAAGCTTTCGTGGTATACCCGACAGACACCATTGCACACCCATTGTCACAATGCCTACGACATTCTAAAAATACATTTGGTAAAATTACAAGCCGTTCCATTCCCTTCCCTTCCTTCTTCTCGGCGGCGCTTGTTTTACGCGTACAACAACATAGAACAACAACAACAACAACTATTACCTGAAAAACAACCATAAAGGCTAGCCGGGCAGCAAGAATGTGCCAATAAATAGTTGGCCTTTTGTAAGGCAGTTCAAAATGATCCGGTGGATTTCTGTATTCTGCGTAGCGACACACCGTCACATTTTTATATAAACTGTACAGCGGCGCCGTTCCGTTGGCAAAGTCCTTCGTGTCGAATACGGCAAGACTGTGATTCAGGAAGCCCAGGTCCGTCCTGTCGATGCTAACCTTGCTCATGTATACCAATCGAGGAATGAACGTGGAAGAAAATGCTATTATAAAGCCCTAGGAGGGGAATTGGGCATTGATTATCCATTATTGGCCATTTTTTGGGGGGGGGGAAAGGATTATACACAATGCACTACTTATGTTAATTTTACGCATTTACGTTTGTCATTGCGGATACGCGTGCCAATGCGTCAAGGATACGGGCCCATATGCCGATATCGTTTGCTTGGCGTGGTACGGGCCTACGGTAATGCCGTAAAAATTTGGCCGCGTCGAGGCGCATTTCGAATATATTGTTAGCTAAGGCGAAGAACGGCGCCAATGGGAAGGCCACGACGAAGAGCGTTACGAATCCAAACTGAATAACCATTTCCAAGTACTCGTCGTACAGTCCCCGGGCGCCTAACGCAAGGGCATTTATCAAATAAATACATGTAAGGCCGATCGCACAGGATATGAGCTATAAGCTATAAGCTATAAGCTATAAATTAGGATTTGTTTAACGGATTGATTAACAAGGAAGGAGATGTCCTTACTCCAGACGAGAAGCTTCAGGTCACGAATCCACGGGGTCCGCGAAACGATCGGGTCCTTTTGCTTCAGGCCTACGTGAATGCGAAACAATGCCCAATATTTATAAGCTATCGGCAATACCATTTCAATGACCGTGTACACGGCTTGCTTCCCGACCATAATAATAATTAGCTGGATGGACAGTTCGATGAGGCATCCGCCTGGTGAGCATTCCTCTTGCCTGGCAAATTACATATATCAACGTCTATATATTAAATATACATTCAATACCCCCCCTCCACCCCTTTAATCGTCATTTTATTTTCACTTTTATTTACTTCACTTACCTGAAGCCAAGTATTTTGTTGTACTTCTTGGGGTAGCCGACAAACTTTCCCTTGAGAAAGGCGACGTAAAATATTGAAGCGTAAAAGTTGATGAATTGGAATAAATAAATCTTCAGCGTCAAGCTGTCGTCGAATTCCGCTTGAGTCCTTAACAATTCTAATTCGGTCAAGTAGACGGCCAGCCGATCGTAAATATAATTCAGAACTAAAATACAGGCCTAACGATATAAACAAAAAACAAAAACAAAAAACAAAATGCAGGCGAAATTAAAATTTGATCGCTTCGTAATATGTGTTTTTTTTTTTTTTTTTTGTTATGTAATAATATTGTTTCGTATGCAATACCAAATTGATAGCGGCCGCGATGGCTGGTATGGCAAACGTCCGATAACTCAACGAGTCGAATTCACGGCCAAACAACGACGTCGACGTTATACTTGCCATACGATAAAGAACAACGGCAAATACCGCAGCGAGTGCTAAAGCAGTCAATAAGCACAACAATGGTAAAGCTAAAAAGCGTCACTGGCACTCGTACCTTCCAAAAACTGACATCCGGCTGCTTCTCTCTCGTTATAGGATTTATCTAAAACAAATGAGTATATTTTTAAATATTATATTATCTTTAATATAAACGTACACGAACAGTAATACTAGACTTTTTGTATTTACAATCGGTACGTGACCGAAAATGACAATTAATTACGTTGGAGGATTAAGAATGCCAAACGACACGTTAGTTTATACGATAAGTAAGGAGATTTCAATGGAAAAATCATAACGATCCACGATGGACGTAAAAGGTAAAAGGGGTCAAAAGGTCAAAAGTAAATCGAAATAATTATTGAGCAATGCGATGCGTACTTTTTCTTTAACTTTGAAAATCTTGAGTTTCGCAAGAGTGGATAAATATTGGGGTCGCGAGTGATCCGTCGCTCTGTCCCATCCAACTAAGCCCCAATGGTAAGTTAAAACGGCCGCTCTTCGTTTCCACAATTCTATGTACAATATTGACCAAACTGACATAAAAACTGCAAAAAATATTGTCGCAGGATTATCGAATAAGTATGTTACACGTGTTAACAGACAAGTCTCGCTTAGTCGCCAGAAATCACAAGTCTTATCGCATTGCGGACACATGATAGTATCTTTTGCCCAATCGCTGCACGCATCATCGGCTAATCTATTTGAATTCATAGTTATTAAGCCTACAATAAAATAGACTCTTTCATTAAATAATACAACGTATTAGTAAATATTTATTTTACCATAAAAAAAACATAGGAGTCCGACAATACTTGCTGGAATAAGCATGTACGTATAAAATCCTAGCCATGCAAAATACATGGCAAAGCTTACTCCAAAATATTCTTGTATCGTATCCAATGGCTGCAATTTTATCCATTTTTTTGTCGAAGCCCACTCCTTGAAAAGTAAGGATCTAACGGTTCCCTCTTGTTTCACGGTACCCTGTAAAATTTTTCGAGCTTCGTGTTAAAGTATAAAAAAAATCCATTAAAATATAACGAGACAAGTTAGTTATTCCAATCAACTAATATCTAATCGACTACAATTCAAAATAATTTCAAAATAAATAGTAATGCAATTAAATGGCAAATACATATTTTAATAATACTGAAAAAATTAATAGTTAACGCACACTAGGTAATAATTAATTCTACCAATACTGAAATACTGAAAAGTTCATTAAATAATACTGACTTAAAACAATACTAATACAAAATCTGTATAAAAATCTTAAGGCTTACATCATGCAATGGATACGCTGCAGTGTAAACATCTTCAGCTAGCAAGCGCTGAATACCTTCACACTGTCTTTCCAAAATAAAATTTACAATCATTGTACGAATACGGGTAGTAAAAAAGTTCTTATCCTTGGTATCAAATCTTTTTTAGTGAATATCGGGAAAGGAACAAACTAATTATTTCTTTCTAAAACATGTCTACATAAAAAACTAACATTTGATATATGTTTTTTTTTGTAATACATACAGATAATCCTTATTTCTGGAATATTCAGCTGCTAATTTAAGTTGTGTGGGCGGAAACTTATTAGAATCTAATTGTGCAAAACTGCACAGCTTAATTAGCCATGACTTGGCATCGCTAAAAACATTTGTTTCTTCTGTCAAACCTTCGTTACGCAATGGTTTAATTGGCATTTTTAGTTTCATGATTTCACAGTATCTGCACAAAACTTCCTGTATAAATAATAATATATTAATCAAGTTATTTAGGAGAATGAAATAAATCGCGTTAGATTGGGATAAGCTGCAACTCGTAAATTATTTAAAAATACTCATAGATCCGCTATTAATGTAATAATACAGTGAATTACTTCAGAGGCGTATATTTTAACAAAACATAAGTGACGGTTTTCTTCATATTCTAAATGTAATCCTTGATCTACCAAACTCCTTTCGAATATTTCTCTTTTTTCTACCTGACTATGGTTACCATTTTCAACATAAACTAAAACAAAGTCAATAACTTTTCCATTATTGGATTTATTTTCAACGTCTATTTCCTATTGAAAAAGAAAAATATATTAATCATCTAATGAAATGGATGGGCCAAAGTACTTACTGATTCAAAAGTACAATTGTCTTGTTTTTCTGATATAATTTTTTGGCTTAAATCAAATGCCTCTCGATCATGATTTATATCAGATATATTTTCATTTCTCATCATTTCCATTTTTGTTAAAAAGAATCGCACGGTTTCAAAACTACTTGCTTCTTATAGCAAAACAGTAAAATGGATTAATTTTACAGTAAAATGTTTTGTCTTACTACAGTAAGTCTGCATAAAGAAAGAGAAGCATTTTATTCTATTAAAATGTGGGCTTTACGTATTACATCAAATCAAGAACCATTTAATAGAATTGAAACATGCTACTACTACTACTACTACTACATAGGAACAATTCATAAATGCAATGATAGCATTAATTATTTTGGTCCGCTTAATTAACACAAGTTGCTGATAGCCTATCCTGTAATACAAATAATCTTATTATAATTTATAAATAAATTCAAAATTAATTACTCTAAGTAACGGCAGTAATTACTTTAAGAAATCCCTTTTAATTAGTAAATATATACTCTGTATGACACTCGGCAAGTTTATGTTGTTTACAATACTCTAAAAAGTGTTGTGTTGCATGGATGAAAGTATTTATAAGCTTGGAGGAATTGAATATCATCCGCAACCGTTTCTTATCCTAAATCGTATTTATATCCTAACACATCAGTCTCCTCCATATTCCAGTTCCAAAAATAATGTCGTGCACGACGAGCAGTTACTCAGCTATAAGTCATCATCAGCTGTAACTTATATTACTTGGCTTGGCAACAACGTCATTACAGAATAGAATTGCTCTATTCGCTGGTAATTTTGATAAAAATTATAATAATTATAATAAGTTTTTAAAAAGTCCCCTGTTATTATAAGTATAAAATATTTATACTGCAAGTAGATTTGTTGGAGCGATGGCGAAGTCCACTCTTACTCAACTGAATTAATTTGATGCTTTTGTTAAATATTGGGTAAGCGTTTGTGCACTGTAACTCCGCAGCAACTTCTCTTGAAAATATCATTATTTTAATGTAATCATTACGCTCGGCTCGGTTGGTTTCTTCGGACCCCAAAGTTACAACAAATCGAAACTTGACAACATCGCGACAAGGTGATTTACACAGATCGCCATAGAATATTGGGCGATCCAATTGAAAATTATTTTTTAATTTTTTTTTTTAGAAAAAAAAAATGACTATTCAAAACACCGTTGAGGATTTGACACAGATTTGCATAGAACTTCGTAGTGTTGTTGAATCCACGGACGATGAAAGTGAAAAGGAACAAATTGTTTTAAAGCATATCAAGGCTTATGCGGAATCGGAACTGCGAGTTAATGATTTTGCAAAAGGTAAACTAAACAATTAGCGCTTACTGCTTTGTTTTCTCTTTTTTTTTCCCATAACGTTTTTTAATTTCATATTAAATATATCTATACATACAATATATATATATATACATATAAATAATTTCGACAATAAAAATAGGTTATATTAATTTTTCTAAGTATATACTGTGTGTGTGACAATGCAAATAAAGTGGATTTTATATTTTCAGGTAAAGTTAATTTCTTTTAATGTAAAATAATGTCAAGCTCTAGAGGTATTAAACGTATTAGAGAGGAAGCTTCCAATAATGACTTAACGACGCACAAGCAACTCTCAACAAAAAAAGAGAGCACGACTTTAACGGAAGATGAGAAAGTAGAATACGAAAACCTTGTAAAAATAAAAAAGAATTTAGAATTAGAACTGTCAAAGTTAAAAGACAAGTGTGAAAATAAAAGTTCTGTCGTTGAAATAATGGAGCTTCTACATCAATATAATGATATTAAAGATGCAACGCAAACGGTTTTGGGTGCATTGGCTACAATGCGAAGGGTCACAGTAGCCAGTTTGCACGAAGAGTTTGATTTGCCTTTAAAGGATGAATAACAATTTTGTTTTTAATGACTTACCGAGTTCTAAAATTGATGAAAAACTTTTATACTGTTCAAAATTATTTAATAAATAAGAATTTATAATCATAATTTTTTCCCTTAATATTATAAAATAATTCCTTTAAATTGGCATATGTAATATTTAAAAGATATATGTATTTTGGTTTATAGGTTTGGAGTGGTTTAATGTTTCGGAAAGCTTATCTTTATACAAACATCTTGATAATAAAATTGTAATCCTTGATTTCTTTACTTATTGCTGCATAAATTGTATGCATATTTTACCAGATTTAAGTGCCTTAGAAAAAAAATACTCTATACAAGATGGCCTTGTTGTTGTCAGTATAAACAAAATTTTAATTTTAAGAGATAGATTAACGCTAAAAAAATGCTTTAATAATTAATAAAATTTAGATTGGGGTACACAGTGCAAAATTTGTTAACGAACGAGATTCTAATAAAATTATATCAGCAGTTCAAAGGTATAACATAGGACATCCTGTTGTAAACGATGCTAAGCTTTCTATGTGGCGAGATATTGGTATTGTTTGCTGGCCCAGTTTAGTTATGTTAGGTATGTTATATAGTTTTAGTACATAACGTAACAAAGTACACAGGCCAATACTTTTTTAACACTAACACGTTAAACGAACAATTCATTAACTCAAAAGAGCTCATAAAAATCAATTTTAAAAAGATTTCGTATTTATTTAGTTAAATATTTCGCGAATATTTGCACGAAATGTATTTGCATATTTATCAATATTACTTATAACAATATGTTTATAAAAATATGCACTTTTTTTTTAATAATTATACGTCTAATAAATATTTCAAATGTTTTGTCGATCAAACATTCTCGTAATAATGAAACTTCGCGGGAAGTATACATTCGAATAAATCCTAATACAACTAAAAAATGGTACAACATTATTAAGACATTTATTAATTTTGAAATATTTCTAATCATTTCTATTTACTATTCGGCACTCGATTCATTTTAAATAATCTTTCGAAACCGTGAATAATAACGTAAATAATCAATGTATGCAATAATACACGCGTAAGTTCATGTTTTTAGACTATGATTAAATGAAATTTACTAAATATTGTTTTTAAAATAATATTAGAAACATTTATCTTTATATATATATAAAATTTACATATTTATAATTAAAAACAGTAATAATTGATCTGACAATATTCTTAATTTACTGAAACGTACTAAATAAAGAATAAATAAGAAATTGTTATACGAATGAGATTTAGATTGTGTATGTAATTAAACTTTTAGGTCCCAAAGGGCAGCCTATCTTTGTTTTAGTAGGAGAAGGACACAAGGATGAATTATTTTTATATACGAAAATTGCTTTGAAGTACTTTATGTCGTTAAAACAGATTTCACGAGAAAATATACCATTAAAAGTTACACAGCACGTTTTATCCAGAAATCGCGGCAGTTTGTACTTTCCTGGAAAAATTCATGTATTCAAAGCGAAATGTGGAGAAAAATTAGTGGTTTCTGATACAGGGAACAATCGTATTTTAATTATGGACAAGGACGGCAAAGTTGATGATATTGTTGGCGGATATTCTCCAGGTTTTAAAAACGGAGACTTTAAAACTGCCAGATTCAACGCACCTCAGGGTGTTTGCGTATATAATAACGATATTTTTGTAGCGGACAATGAAAATCACGCTATCAGAAAAGTACGTCAATTACGAAATCATATATATATATACGTATACATTTATAGATATAGATATAGATATACATATACATATACATTTATAGATTAATTTAGAGGATAAAGTTGTAAGCACGGTTGCTGGAACTGGCCGTCAAGGCCGTGATTACAATGGTGGCAAAGTCGGAATAAAACAAGAACTATCGTCACCGTGGGACGTCGCTATTTATAAACACGAACAGGATGGAAAAGTAAGTCCAATACTCGTAATAGCTATAGCTGGGACACATCAAATTTGGGCCCTATTTTTAGAAGACACCGTCTGGTGGAAAAAACAGTAAGAACCTTTACGATTATCGCCTATACCGAAGTTTTATATAATTAAACGACTCAAATATATACGACAATACGAACATTGTGATTATAATTTACGTGATAATTTTAGGCAGTATGGAGCCGGCACGTGTATGAATATCGTTGGAAATGGAAGGGAAGGGAACAGAAACAATTCGTATCCCCATGCGGCGAGCTTAGCTCAGCCATCGGGACTCGCCGTAGCTCAAGATATAAAATCATTGTTCTTCGCCGATAGCGAAAGTAGCACGATAAGAAAAGTCCATCTTATCGACGGGAAAGTTTCGCCCGTTTGCGGGGCCGAGCCGAATCCAACGGTAAGCTTTATTATTATGCCCTTTTACAAACAAATGATACGTGAAGAAGAAAAAAAAAAAAAAAAAAAAACCATATCAAATGCCATTGTATTGTATTTTCTCGAAGAACTTGCACAGTTACGGAGACGAAGATGGAAAGAAATATTCAGCGAAGCTGCAACATCCGTTGGGAGTAGCCTGGAACGGCCGTGATAAAATGATATACATTGCGGATACGTATAATCACAAAATTAAGAAAACGGACGTCGAGGGTAACTGTGTGACACTGTGCGGCAAAGAAAAGCCAACTAAAACTAATACTGTAAGCTCCTTTGGTATGAAAACTTTACTTAAAAACTCATACAAACAGTGCAGGTGAATTTTATTATTGGAAAATACATTCTTTTTCAGTTTGACGAGCCGAGTGGAATAGCGATAAATGACAATGGGAATATATTGTACGTCGCCGACACGAACAATCATTGCATAAAGGCCATTGATTTGTTTAACGTGCAAAACATACATACGGTAAATCTCTAATAGACATCTGTTATTATAAAGGTACCAATTGTAAAATTAATATAAAAATGATTGTTGTCAAATTATAGATTTCCATAACTCTGCCAGAGGAAACGTGGCACAAGGGACAAATATATGATTGCACATTGACAATTAGCACAAATAAAGCCAAGGTTTCCATCTCTTTTCATCCTGTATTTTGCGATGATTTAAAATTGAATGCCGAAGCGCCTCAGACGTGGGCTGTAAAGACCTCGCCGAGCGATTGGGAAATTTCAGAAATTAGTGGTGATGTCTTAACACCGCTGTCCATAAAAATACCTCAAGGTATAGAAGCAGAGAAGATTTACATTACGTTAAGTATTGTGGCTTGTAGAACCACCGAATGTATTCCGAAAAATCTATCGATTGTATATACAATTAAAAGAAATTGCGATGCACCAACAGATGTAATCGAAAACAAGGAATTGAATATCATATAATTATTTTTTCACATTTCATTTCTTATTCATTAAAATATTACATACACGTACTTTTTTTTTTTTTTTTTTTTTTTTGCAGCTATTAAAAATACTTATAAAACAAATAAGTAATAATTTTAACAATTTTATTAAAATGTATTTGTATAAATAAACAAAAACAAAAAAAATAAAACGTATTTTTAGAATATTACTTAGTGGAAACAATTCATTTTTTAAAGAGCTATAATTTTCATTAGAATAACAAAACATATGTATGCGTAAAAAATACCGAACCGAAAGCAGTTTATAAATTTTATCTCATAAATTTAATATAATTTATTATGAATTTAAAAGGACAAATATTCATAGAGCGTATATTAATTTTATAAAATATTCATGTCCTTTATTCAGTCTTTATTATAAAAACGTAAAAATTTTATTTTCAATATACGTTGCTATATTACATTGTGATACTGTGAAATAGAAGGAATCATTTCTCATGATTGATCAGCAGAATCATTGGTTACAATTGCTGCTGCATCGGTACTTCATCACCTTATACAAAAACGTCGTTACATTAATACTCTTTGTTTTGTGTAAAAATGACTTTATAACATAACAATACATAATATGAAGAAAATTATCAGTATTTTATTACAAAGTTAGAATACCTATAAAAGAAAATATATATATATATATATGAATTTAAAAGCATATTTCAGTGATTATTCTGATTCGTATTGATTATTCAAACTACGAATAGATTGATTTATATATTTCACCAATAACGCAGATAAATATTTGATTACAATAACGAAATATTAAATATCTAATTTAAAGTATTTGTTCTATTCGCATAATGATTGGCAATTCTTATATCACTGTATTTAAATATATATTCCATTTAATTGTAAATGGGATTATTGTACGTTGAATTTGTTCGTATTTGTTTTTATAATTATTTGCTCAAGTATTTTTCGAATAAAAATTCAAGATGATTGAGTTGATTTTGAAATAAAAAAAAAAAAAGAAAAAAAAAGTAAAAATAAATCGTATTAATAATAAATGTTTAATTGTTCTTTTTATTAAATTTGTAAATCAAATATTATATATATATATATATATCGAAGGTCTGATTAAAATTAAAAAAAAAAAATGATCTATCTACTTTTTTTGAATCGTAAAAAAATTAATTAATTAATTCCGAATTGATATAATTTTTATTACAATTTAATTTGCTTGATACTATTTGCTTCATTGGCGCCATTCGTGTCCTCCTCCACCTCCAGTCCAATCTTTTTACATTCAGAGAGTTTCCTGAAAAGATTTATATTCAAATTTTTTAATAAATAAAACGATGAACGTGTAAAAATTGAAACCCGACAACAGTAAAATACTTTCTTTTAATATGAATTTCGATGGATGCGATTGTGTAAATAAATTATCAAAAGAAATTCCTTTATTAAAAATAAATATTGAGGAGTACCGCTTCGATTCGAGTCCAGAGTAACGAGTATGGAGCGATGGACACTTGTCGCGTTGGCCGGACAGACGTGAAATGACGTGAAAATCGTACAGTCAAGCTCGTAAAGTATGCGGGGTATCGCGTACGCGGGGTATCGCGTACGCGGGGGCTCAAAGTAAAGGCGCGAGAGAGAATGTTTTAAAAAAGCCAAATGGAGGCCAAGAAGGATATGATACGAAGGCGAGTCGGTACGACAACGTGTGTGTGCCCCCCGCCCCCCTCCACCGATGTTCATCAATCGATAATACTCACATTCCAAATGCCTCGCCATCCTTAATGGTCTCCGGTAACTTCTTGTTTAAGGTTTCCGGCAAGAGGAGCGAGAGCAGGCCACCGAGGAGCGAACAGAAGCCAAATATAACGAATGGCAGTGGCTCCCAATACAAAGCCTGATGGCCCAAGAACATATAAAATAAAAATATAAAAAATTGCTTACGTAAGAAAGGGCTTTGTTCGTTCGATAGATCGTTGGTTAATCGGGGATGAGATGTTTGATAAGCTGCTGTCGTGCAGCAGCCCGTACCAACCAAGAAATTAATGTAGGGAGCAATGACTCCGCCTATCCGAGCGAATGTCGAACTTGCGCCTAAGCCGACGTTCCTAATAACCGTGGGAAACTGCTCGGCAGTAAAAACGTATATTGTACCGTATGAAGACGTAATCACTAATTTTGCCAACATGGCGAATGTCACCTTCAGCCAGACCATATCTGAAAGAGAGAGAGAGAGAGAGATAGAGAGAAATAAAAATCAATTATAATTCCTATACAATTAAATTCAAATTTATATCTAGCAATTTCATATCTCACCTGAAAAAGTGAGTCTAACTGAGCGGAGGGGAGGGGGGGATAAATTTTAAAGGATTAAGAATATAGATAAGGTACTGACCACTTGGTATAAATAAGGTCGCTACGAGGGCCAGGCCGGAGGCTATCATGCATCCGCACAGAATGACTTTTCTACCCCATCGGTTGAGCGTGAAAATGAGAAAGGTGTAAGCCGGTATCTCGACGAGGCCGGATATGACGAAATTCAAGTAATCGTTGCCCCCGAGATTCGATGCGTTCCACGAGAGTCCGTAATACGTGCCACTGTTTACGAGCCTGTTCCAAGAAGAAGAAACAAAAACAAAAAAAAAAAAAAAAACAAGCATCATTTACAAATTGCGAGGAGCCCTTTTCGACTTGGAGTCCAAGCTCTCGAACCTCGAACCATTTACGTATATATATATATATATATATACCCATCCACCCATCCAGCCATCCAGCCACCCACCCAGCCACCCGCCTGGTAATGGTAAAATTTGGGGCCCAAAAAAATAACGTACCAATTGAAGAAGAGCAGGAAGCTCTTTTTCCGGAGATTTGGATATCTGAAGAGATCGAAGAGGGACGGCTTTTTTGTATCCGGTGTACTGTCGCTGTTGGTTTCATCGAGGAGCCTCTCGAGGGTCGACTCCGGTATTTCGGCGCCGTTTTCCACCGATGCCTTGTGCAGCAGTTCCCGGGCCTCTTTCGTGCGGTTTTTCGTCAACAGCCACCGCGCGGACTCCGGTATGAACCTCCCAAGGAAATCAATCAATATTATTATTGGGGGGGGGGGGATCGACTTTGCTTAACGGTATCATTGCCGACAATTTCGTTTTTACTTTATACCTTGAATTTTTTTGTTTTTTTTTGTTTTTTTTTTCAAATACGTATTACAACCGTCGTCGTAGATCCATGCAACGGTAATGGTAATAATAAATGGGTTTGAATGAGTATCGGGTACAATTGTATTGGGTCACAAAACCTTTGCGATGACGTGATTTTTTTTATAAAACGGCTCATCTCATTTACTTTTGGAGCTTTTTTTTTTTTCTTTTAATTTGATAAAATCACCACCGACAGCCTCGATATCAATCGATGTAAATCAATCGGCTTAGAAATGATTTTTATCCATTAGGTCTCAAAATTACGTCCACTATTCACAATAATCCTTAATAGAGCAATACAAATACACCGCCGCGGCTTAATTAGGAATTACAATTTCAAGTAGCTTTTTCTTTCCTACGTACTCTGTCTAGGGTATTTACAATATATATATATATTGTAATAGCATTTTAGAGGAATTTACTTGTCAAAGCAAGTCTGTTTCGCAATGTTTGACGAGGAATAAAGTACTTCTAAATACTTATATACTGATATACTGCGTGTAGATTATGTAGATTTGCATATGAGAGAAAATTAGGTCCTCACCACCAATAGAGCAGAAAGGCCGTGCTCGGGATCGTGAGAGCAAACTGAAGATTCCTCCAGTCTGTAATGTAATAAGCGAAAGCGGCAGTCATAATGTAGCCGGCGGTGAAAAATAGTTGACATCCGACACCAGCAATCAGTCGCTTCTTTGGCCCCACCATCTCTAAAGCTAATGGATACAGAGAAAACGTGACGATGGTTTATCCGCATATCCACATCTCGAGCTTTTTAATTTAATTGGCTTTCTTTATCTTTATTACAAATATGTTTTGTTTTGTTTCTCTCTCTCTCTCTCTCTCTGTCTCTCTCTGTCTCTCTCTGTCTCTCTCTCTCTCTCTCTGCTATGAAAAGTGCAAGGAAAGGAGAATAAGCGAGACCCGTAAGTCATTTCCTTAGCCATAATACCTCGTGCGAATCGTAAATTCGTTTATAGTATAAATTCTAGCTAAAACAATCGAGCAGAAGTCTAATTTTAGCTCAGCTCCCTTTGAGGCGCATTCCTGGGTAAAAAGCGCCGAGAAAAGGATCGAGGCGGATAAAAAAAAAAAAAAAAAGCGGCGAAGGTGAAGAAATAAAGAGAGTAAGATGCAGCGGGGAATAAAATAAAGGAGGAAAGGATGAGGAAAAGGGGAAAAAAGGAATGAGAGATACGGTGATGGATAGAGGGACGAGGACGAGGACGAGGACGAGGACGAGGAGACGTAGGGATCGATACGTGCGGCGATAAGGACGGGAGAAAGGGTTGTTGATGTAGCAGCGAAACAGTCAAGCAGCGGCGGTGGTGTCGGCGAACAGTAAAGCGGCTTGAGAGTACATTGCCAGCATTTAACGAAAGGAATAGTGGCTCGACCGTCGGTATTTCCTTCGGCTAAAGGAAGAAAGAAAAAGGGAGACGAGGAGCCGAGAGGGATCCTCGCTCGTCGAGGCGAGGCGAGTTCTGCAGGATAAAAATCCGCGGGGCCAACGGCCGTCCGCTCAACGCTCGATCCTTTGACTTCGGAAGCGGGAGATAGGCACACAAGCACGCGCGCGCACGCGTACACGTATATATATATATAGGGAAGAGTGGAAGAGTGGAAGAGCGCGAGAGAGAGAGAGAGAGAGAGAGACCATGCAGCAAGAGCCCTTGCACTCTCCTTGGACGACTACTTCGCGTACGTACACTCAACGGCTAGCAACCGCTCTACCCCCCGACCCCCTGCCCCCAGACCCCCTCTACCCAGTTCGCGCAACTTGTTGTGGATGGTAGATCCTTTGTTTATTGCTTGCGCATTTTTGATCGAGAGCAGTCAGAAGCGATTTACCTTCGAATCCATTCTATTTTGCGCCCGTAGGCTTCAACGGGGCTAACTCGAGGATACCCACGCGAGAAAGGTTTTACGAGAAAGCGAATGAATACTCGATGGGTGGAGGGAAACGTGGTGGAGGGAGGGTGGGGAGCTAAGGCCAAGGGCGTGACCACGGCGCGTACCAGTTTGAAATTTTATACCGCTTTCTTAATTTAATAACTTAGGCGGAATTATGAAACCTATATCCCTCACCCTCCCCCTCCCCCATTTTAGTATCTTCTACAAAACGATTTTTCTATTTCTTCTAGCTAGAGATATATACGCGGAAACGTCCTTATCTGCCATTCGTTACCGGTTCTCCAGATTTTATTTTATAATTTCTAAGGAGTCCTTTGTTAAAAAAATTTTTAACCAAAATATAATAATATTTTTTTTTTTAAAAAAAAATTATAAAACAATCGAGCCGTAATTTTATTGAGCACAACGAAGCATCCGCCTAACGAATACAAACGATTTCGCCAAAACGTAATTAATCTACGTGCAATATGAATGTATCTGTCAAACAACATGAGACGATACGTTTGAAAATCTTTTAACTAATATACATTATCCTTTGTGGGATTTTATGGGATTAAATAAAGCTATACGGCGTCTTATTTACCCTTTGTCGTAATAATAATAATAATAATAATATATATGAAATAACGTATATGAAAACCAAATAAAATTTCATGTCAAAACGTGTTATTATAAAATAAATAACGAGTTTTTGTAAATTTTTTAAGATTTTTTTTTCATCTTATTTATGAATAATAATAATAATAATAATAATAATAATGACTTACGCAGCTGTATTATAAAAATTATTATACACTTTTGTATCTATAGTTATGATATATTTAATAATGTCGATGAGAGCTATGATTTTAATTTACTTACACTTTAAGGAATATTAATTTTAGTGGTTGTACATGCCTGTATCAGTACTGGCTGTATTATCCGTACGTTAGACAATATACGTATATACGTATACGTATATATATATTAGTTATTAGCAGTTATGGAATATTTACCAATAACATAAGCGACGAGAAAAACACCGCTCGTAGTTGAACCGACGATAGCTCTGAAGATGACGAATGAAATGAATTCGGGCGTAAGGGCAACAATAATACCGCCAATCAATTGTATAACGAGAGATAGGAAGAAAATCGGTCGGCGGCCATATTTATCCGAGAGTGCTCCGAATATCGTCGAGCCGAACATCACTCCGATCATAAAAACTGAGTCTCCCATTGCCCTTAACCAGTCCCTGTCGCACACCAGATTCCACTGCAAATGACAATTCAATAGTTATTCTCGATTACCCAAATTACATACCGTACTTACTTACTCCCATTAACAATTGCATAAACAATTGCATAAACAATTGCATTCATTTGTACTCTTCGTTTAAACGATGTAACGATAACGATATTTAATTATTTCCCTAATCACGAACGTTACTTCCCAATTCCATTGCCACAAAAATCTCATTCGTATTCATAATCACTAATGTGTTTGCGCATTCCTTGAACGATTACGTATGCGCAATGTATCGTAATTTTTTTTTCAATGCAAGTTTTATATCTTTCTTTCGGTGTTTTGTTTAATGAATCAATTTATCCGTGTACTAGACTAATAATATACGCGCGCATCCGTTAATAGTAATATATATGTGAGTTATATATATATAGTATATATATATATATATATATATGAAATAATAATATAATATCAATAGTAAATGTTTAAGGATTTTGAACGTACTTCTGACGTAGTTGAGCTTTTGTACTTGCTTCTATCGTATATGAATTGATGGCATTCGGTTACATTCCTTGGAGAGGAATAATCTCTATTCAATATATCGTCCGCTTTAATTTGATTCGCAGTTGTTAAATCGGAATAACGTTGGCATCGAGACCACGAGTCGCTTTTATAATCCCACGGATAACTCAGGTTCATTACATTGTCGGATAAAACGAACGTGGCATTGTCTGCATTTTCGAAAGGCAACAAACACCTGCAAGCACATAATATCACGTTATTGCATTAAATCTAGTCTAGGGGTAAAACGAATTCATTATTATTTAAAATCAATATATATATATTGCGGAGTGTAAATAAAAGTGTTCGAGGGGACAATAGATTAGATTTATTTCTTTTATTTTTGATATTTAATTTTACAAACGATTGGCGCGTCGGTAATTTATATAAGAGAACCAATCTATACAGAGTTTTTATTTCATGCAAAAACAACAAAAATCATAGCCATATTTAAGAAAGAAATGAAGGGGGGGGGGAAAAATTATTTGCTTACCTCGAAGTCATCTTCGCACCAAGAAAAACCCCGGCGAGCTTGTGAAAAGCGCAGGATATCGCTGGTAAGCAGAGCAGCAGGTATATCCTACGCTGATACTTCCCAAACTGGCCCATTTGTGATATGATATCGTCGTATGCCATTTTTCTATTAATCATTAAAGAGGATAGTGCATATAATTACGCGTTTACTCGACCCTTCGGTTTTATATTGCAAACACATATAAATAATGCGTAATAAATATATATATATTCATTGTCATTACCTGAGAAAATAAAAATATACGTGGCTCTGGTTTAAAGGAATTTAACGGTATCGGTATATTAAGATGCTTCTCTAAACATTTCATCAAGCTAACGTGGCCATTAAAATCTATTTCAAAATGCTTTTTTTTTTTTTTTTTTTTTTTTTAATCAGCTTTATACAATGACTTCCTAAAATTTCATACGGAAATATTTTGATAAGTACGTTATTTATATTTATGTATATATGTATATATGTGGAAATTTAGTTGAAACGAGTATTGTGATTTCATTATGTGAAATTGAATTTATCCACAGTGCACCTTCAGCGAATCAATATATATATATATATATATTTGTCAGAGTGTATCGTTGTATCGATGAAAGTAAGACAAAAAAAAAAAAAAAAAATACCAGGCGCGAGCAAACTTTACTTCATGATAATTGAAGAAAACTACTCGAAGCTAATATTTGTTATTTGTTGCAGAAAAGAGTATGACTTTTAGATAATAATAAAAAAAAAAAAATATCTCTCTCTCTCTCTCTCTCTCATGTACTTAAAGTAGATAATAGAGTAAAAGTAAAATAGGAGGATAAGACACAATAAAAAGACTAATAAATATTTTATAAACATTATTGGAATGGCAAATGGAATGAAGTGGCCGGATGGCCTACATGCAGGTCGCGTGAAATTCATTATTCATAGTTCAGTGAAGAACTTCGCCAAAAACCTAATTAAATTATTCCCATTCCACGCAGAATGTCGGATCTCCATGTCCATCTAAGAGTGAACGGCAAAACGGCAAACGGCACAAAGTCATGTACAATTAATTGACTCAACGAAGTTGGAGGTAAATTTAAGAAAAAAAAAAAAAAAAAAAAAAAAAAAAAAAAATAAGGTGAGACAAATAAATCTCGATAATTGTTAAAGGCCTAACGGTGGTAAAGTAAGTAGTAAAGCGCGCACTGCGGCAAGTAGTAAGCCGTAAGCCGTAAGCCTTTTCATTATTTATTAGAGGTGGTTACACGCGTGTACGAGATCTCGCGCGAGGCGATTCTCTCATAAGATTCCGTAAGAAATCCGTTAGAATCGTGGGCCAGACTCGTACACACTCTTCTAACCATAACCAGCATTTTTCTTTCCTGCGCAAACCCATTTTTTTTTTTTTTTTCACCTCCTATCTTGACCAATTCCCAGCCAATTTTCAAAATTATATCCCTAACTATTATCATTGTTATTGTTGTCGTTGTTGTCGTTGTTGTCGTTGTTGTCGTTGTTATTAAAAGCAATTGATTAATTTGTGATTAAACGTGACCTTCTTAGTAGTAAACTTAAAGAAAAAAAAAAGAAGAAAATTTATACAATTATTATAATAAAATAAGGTAGTGCAAAAAATTATTTTCCACATAGAGATACATTTAACTGCATTCCCCCCCCCCCCCACAATCTACTATTATTATTTTCTCTCTCTCGCTCTCTCTCTCTCTCTCTCTCTCTATCTTATTGCTAGTGATTATGGTTCACGTCGCTTAATACGTTAAATTGAAAAATGCTCTACAGCTCTATACTACGTATAGAATATATCGTCTATACGTATACATAAATCTTGACTACGTAATAAAATCATTTGTTTTATCCCATTCATTTTGCCCTTTAAGCTGCGTTACAGTTAAAAAAAGTTATTTTAAAAGTAACCAATCATTATTTTTTTTTTTTACTTCGGTAATATATAATGCAAAGGTTTAATTTAAATCTCTAAGCTAAGCTAGCACATCTTAGTCATTGCACTCACTCACTGGAGCTACGAAACTCTTAATAATATTTTTAAAAAAAATCTTAACAACCAATAACAACTTTACAGGCGATACAGATAAAAGTTTATTTTCTATCACAATCTTGAATAGATATAATAAAGGCAATTCGATAGCAGTGATCCAGATGACGAAGAAATACTGCTGACTCTATTCGGACATAAAAATTTCAACGAAATATTCACGCCCCCCCCCCCCCCCCGCTTTATTTCATCTTTCACACGCACATTCATAAATTCATCATTTAAATTAACGTTATCCGGATTGATCGAGTAGCGTTGTGTTGCGCGCCTTCTTTTCACGTGCTTAATCATAGATGTGTATATATATATATATATACACGCTAATATACTTTGATTAACGATAAGTATTATATACGCCGAAACAATATATATATATATATATACTACATATATATAGAGAGAGCGTTAAATCATACGATTGACTTTTATCTGTGCCACATAATAATAAAAAGTACGCGCTTGTGTAGCCAAGTAACAATAAACAAATGAAATATTGTAAAGATATCCTGTATCGAATGATCAATTACTGTGAATAATATTTTTTAATATTATTTGCGAGAAAACTTTTGTTACAATTTATATTGAGCCGTATCAAGTGCAATCAGAAATTACAATATACATTATAACTTTAATTTAAGGTAATTTTGTCAAATATTACAATATCACCATTCATAAAAATTTTTTAAGGGTAAAACTTTAAACTTAAAGCAATTTCAGTAAATTGTATTTTATATTAATTTTATACGTTTCATTGATTCATTTTGTTAGGGTAAATAAAATCTTAAATTTTCCCTAGTACATTTATTTATAATTAAAATTATAAATTATAAAATTAAATAAAAAAAAAAAAAAAAAAAAAATATACTACATCTATGTCAAATTAATACTTTAATTCCAAGTACACGTTTTTTAAAATACTTCTAAGTGCATTTGATATTAATCATTAAATTGTCATTTGCAAATTACGTTTATCTTGGTTTGAGTCTTCTTATACATGTTAAATTGAATAAATTATATTTTGTAATCAGACATATATATTTTTTATATTATTTGTATTTATTTATAGATAAATGAACGTTTAAGCGCATCGGTAGTATATAAATCAGTAATTCCAGTATGAAAATGGATTTTAATATTAAATTTATACAGGTAGTTGTTGCCAGACCAATTAATATTATGATACGCTTTGTATTTGTATTCGAGAATAATTAAGCGAATAAGCTTTTTTCATTCCATCCTAACCTCAGTCGTAGACACAAGGCAAGGGATAATAAAAAGCGTATTCACGCACTGCCGTAACACTTCTTCACTCGAGGACTCATACAATGCCATACGTATTGTAACTCTGCCACAACTTGGCTCGCTTTGAACTCCATTCGTATATTAAAATATTCGAATATTAGTAAAATAGTTAAGAAAAAAGAAAAGAAAAGAAAAGAAAAGATCATTATCTCCTCTCGTTCGCGCACGGCTAGCTAAGCAATGCAAGCTAAGCCGTGTAAATAAAATTAAAAATAATAATATTACGTAAGAATTATGAAACGGTTAAGACAATCAATGTGGAGGTGATGGATATCGATGTGGTGGTGGCCCAAGTACAACGTTACGAGTGATTTTGCATTGAGTATATACGGGCTAACGATTAAGATGAATATAATCGCACCGCGGCAATGGATTCTTTCTCCTTATACTCGTCCGAATGCCTGCCTCGAGTACAAATATTCAGACCGAGATAAAAATATTACGACGTGTGTGAAATAAACAATGTGGATGGATTTTTTTTCTTTTTTTTTCAAAAGTATATTATAGATAGAAGAAGTATAGAAGATGATGATGATGATGAAGCAGAGGTAATAATAATATGGGATGATGACGATGATGACGATGATGAAAGAGAATGAGATAGAGATAGAGAGAGAGAGAGAGAGGATATATATATGTACATATATATATATATATTTACCGTACGCACATTTTCGAGACATGATGGAACAACCGCGGCGGCCGGTTTCTTTGATTAACGGAGCAGGTCTCCACATGCAGCGGAGCCGATGATCTTCCGGCCGGGGGCACCGCAACCAAAGTAACCAAAAAGCTAATCAATCTCACGTCCCTCGCAATAAGGAGTGGAGCCGTAAAACAAAAACAAAACCGACCGAGTTTAGCCCGTAGCCGGGGATCGAGACCGACGAATTTATTTTTTTTTTTTTTTTTTAACGAAGCCTCCTCTCGACGACGAATGCTACTGCTAACCGAGGGATGCACCACATCCCGCTTATCTCGTATGCTCGCTCTTCCAGCTCGTTTACACGTATTGTTGTCGTCGTCGTTGTCGTTGTCGTTGTCGTTGTTGTCGTTGTTGTTGTTGTTGTCGTTGTTGTCGTTGTTGTCGTGGTGGTGGTGGTGGTGGTTATTATTATTCGGCGAGCTCGTGTGCGTGAGTTTGGGCCGGGACGCGGGTAGGCGAGCCTGTGTGCGTGTGCGTGTGCGCGCGGTCCTGCCCTTACTACTACCTCTTAGCTTCTGCGCGCGAAACTTCATTGAACGCTCGCGGCCGCGTGGGAGGGCGCCCCCGTCACCATGAATTTTCGAACTCGAAGACCATCCTCGCCGAACTACGTACCACCGAACGTCGTACCACCGAACGTCGTCGCGCTTTCTTGCCTTGACCCTCGGCCGAATCTCCGATAGCCCTTCAATTATCAAAATTCTTGCGCGCACAGTGAAAATTATCCAACCTCTTTATTAATGCCCCGCTCGCTTCAATACCCGTCCCACTGAAAAATTAATTTAATTATTTCACCAGTCCGCGCTCACCTTGCCTTTCTTCTACGGATTTCTTATTTACGAATGATATATATATATATATACATCCTTACAACGAGGCCCAAACAACCCCAATAACCCCACAATAACCCCACAATAACCCCACAATAACCCCACAATACGTAGGCGGACAAACGCGCGACCTTACGCGTAATATGAAATATTTTTTCTGCAATCAAAATCAATTGATAATTTATTATATAAAAACGACCTCATTCGCTGCTTTAACGAACGAGTTTTTATATATATATAAGATGCGCTTGATTTAATCATTTAACGGTTGAAATATTATTGTTCGACTGTGTATTACATGGAGAGAAAAATGAAGGCGAATCATCCAATTATAAAACGATGTCAGTAATAATAGCAGTTCACTTTATTCATCTAACCATTTTAAAGAAGTGCGCCCCATTAAACTTTACCAATCCCCTTAATAGTAATTTGATATAATACAAAAGCTAATATTAGCTTTTGTTTTAAGAAAGAATTAAAAAAAAAAAAATTTATATATATATATATATATAAAGTATATTTTACGCGATATCTAATACGGTATTTGATTTGATACATTGAGTATATTTTAGCTGTATAATATTTTTTTATTTTGAGATCATTTTTTTTTTATATACAAATTTTAGTAAATAAAATATTAGTATACGTACAAGTTAATATACTCAATATCTCGATCATCATCTTATCAAATAAATTGAAGATTATTTTACTAAGAAAATTTAAAGACGACCATAAAAACTTAAATACGTGTCACATAAGAAATTACTATTAATTAAAATTGACTGTCGCATAAATATTCTAACGATTTAATAAATGTTTCGTTATACCCTAAGTATAACGTGGACACAAAAAATTGTATATTCAATTTTCCAGTATAATTAATTACAAATTAATTATAGTTTTAATATTATAGATTCCATGCTAATTTATTAAAAAAATTTATATTAGAATAGTTGAAAAGAATTTTTCACTCAATTTTTAAGCTCAATTAAAAGACCAATAAAATGTCACATAAATTCAATGCAAAATTTATTACTATTTATTGCGCATTATATTCATGTAATAATTATCAATGTAATAATTAGGTACCAAAGATATAAAAATCCTAGATTTTAGTATTTCGTTAAAAGCTACATCTACGATATGAAAATATATAATGGCAGAATTTATAAATTATGCAAAAACGATGTAAATAAATTATACGTATGAGTTAATACGTAGGAAAGGTTACATGAATTCTTCAACAACGTCAACAAAATAATAGAGGTTGATTAAACGAAATTCTGTTCTAACTAGCAACTAATTCCTCGCAATTCAATCTACAAAACTCCACTTATCGATTATTTAAAAAAATTAAGATTATAAATGTGTATGCTTTCTATTAAAAATAGTCCCACAATTACGTATGATCCTAATTACATTATAAATCATAAGACGGAGTACACGAATCGAACATTTGACTATTTCGGACAAGTAATAGTATTCCAATTATTATTCGATGCGTACGGTTATTATATATATATATATATACATATTTCCATGAGCATATAGAATTCCTTCGTTAATTATTTCAAATATATTACAAAGAAGAAGAAAAAAAAGAAAAGAAAAGGTCGATATAGCCAAGTTGAAATATTCATAATAACTAAATAAGTGTTGGCAGAGGGACATACAACGAAATCTTCATAACGGGGTTTGTATTAATTGACTTACAAAATTTTATTTACGAACCATCCCATGGAATATTGTAAAGCTTTAAATACGTCAGACAGTCCATTATATTCGATATTATACAAGAGATGCGATGCATTACGTATGAATCGAACAATTTACGTTGATAAAGAAAGAAAGAAAGAAAGAAAGAAAGAAAGAAAAAAAAAGAATCAATTTCACAATTCTTTGCAATTCGTAAGTAAAATAAATAGTCATAATAAATAGGCAACCGAATGATTACTTGTGATAAAAGTAAAAGTATTATTATATATAGTAATGGAAATATTAATGCCAATGCCAGTCGCAACACTAATAGCATTGGGAACGTCAATAGTAAAAGCAAAGCTAAAGGCAACTACTAGCAATAGCAAAGCTAAGAGTAAAAGCAAAAGTAAAAGTAAGAGTAAGAGTAAGAGTAAGAGGAGTAAGAGGAGTAAGAGGAGTAAGGAGTGCGAAGCGAACGGTTATTGGGATAAGGGTTAATTATATGTGAGAAAGAAGGCAAGTTGGAAATCGACAGACGGGGGGTAGGAGGTGAAAGAGTTTTTTTTTTTTTTTTTAAACCGATGAGCTTTAAGATGATCCAAAGCAAGCCACGGTAGGTAGGCGTATAAGGCTTGTCGCAATAAGAGACTGTTGGGCGACTTGGGCTGCTCGAGACGTCGACGGACGTGGAGCAAACGAGATCGTATTCGAATGGTTATTGGGAATGCCGAGGACTCGGTACTCCGTGCCGTGGAAGCGCTGCTGCTCTTCCGCTGGATGTCCGCTAAGCAGCCTCGACGAACTCGACATCCAACCTCGTAAGCGCACCGTCCTCGTGTACGCGAGCTCGCCTCACCCCGCGCCATAACCCCGAAAGGACTGCCGAGTAAATTAGCCTTGTAGGTTTGGTGCTTTCGTCGTCCTCGTTGTCGTCTCTGGTAGATAATGGTAAAAAAAAAAAGTGGCCCGCTCATCGCTGAGAAAATTGCCCTCGCGACAACGCGAGCGGTGAGCTTGGTGGTTGGCCGTTGCTGATTATTATTCGAAAATACGGCAAGGAGTAGATTGTCTGGCTGGCTGGACCCCCTCCTGCTCCTGCTCCTGTCCGGTACTACGACGTCCGACTGCGAGTCCCAGATTGCCGTCGACGCGGCCCACGACCGCCAGGCGAGCGGTAGAGGCGGGGGAGCGGGACATATAGCGCTCCTCCGTCGTCGGCGATTTCCAGGTCATGAGGTTGTGGTACCGCGCACATCACATCCGTCGGCGGCGCGACTAGCTTTGGCGGGGGGGAGGAGGAGGAGAAAGAGAGACCACCAAGGGCACCATCTCCACCTGAGGCAGTCGGCGTGATTTTCGGCGAACCGCTATTATAACGGGAACCATTCGCTTCTGTTATCGTTCTCCGCCCTTCTTACACTATAGCGCGTATTCTTACCCCGCCATATCACTGTCGGCCTGAAACAAGTGAAATTACCACGCCAAAGAGGTAACCATGCGTGCACCAGAGTCGGATTCTACCCCCCCCCCCCAGGTAGATTAATAGGTGGTAGAATAGTCTTTACGGGAAGCGCCTTAACTGCAATTACAAAACCCTTTGTCTTTTACGCCTAGAGTAAAAAATTCACGATAGCTAATAATTAGTAAAGGTAAATTCGTTTCGTCCGATTATGAAAAACTATCGATTTACAATTGATTTACAATAATTCGTCATTCTCATTGGACGTAAATTATTACGTATTGCAGTACCGGAGTAGCTCTTCGCAAATATAAAACATCACGTAAATACGGAAACGCGTATTAATTAACACCGTCTCACTCACTCACTCACTCACTAGTAATAAATCATTTTTAAATGTAATTGTAAGAAACTACTGGCAATGCCAATTACAAGCATTAGTAAAAATATACTCAATATACTCTATGCACGTACGCATATATTTCTCATTAAATCTTTTATTTTCCTTAAAACGGAAAATTACCATTGCTCTCGATATATTCATAAAAGCTATTTGTCTTTTGTCAATAGTTATTTTAGATATTTATTATTTTATTTATTTTAGAATTTCAACAATATTATTTTAAATATCGATGCACGTTAAATTGATCGCGTGATAAAGTTTCATATTGAAAAAATTATATTTTATATTGGCTTCGATTTATCTAATGAATTTAAATTTGAGGTTCAAATTTACATAATGCATTATTTTTATATTTTTCTTTTACTCGTTCAGAATTTAATTTTTAATCGTGCTGTATAATTACAAAGTATAGCATCTCGTGTTAAGTCGTAATTTCTAAAACAAGTAATTGAGAATGAAAATAAATTTAAACAATCGATCGGCTTGTTATAAATTAAAAAAAAAATATATATATATATATCAATCGATTCTATCGTTAAATAACAAGTTATTCAAGTTATTGTAAAATTCATTATAAAAAAAAAAAGGAATTATATGATAATTAATTATTAGCTCGAAAAATTTAACTTTACATCTATTAATTTATATCTATTAATTTACTTAAATTAAGTAATTGTTGCTGTCGTTTGTATAAAACAATTTTATTATAATAATAAGGAAAATTAGCTGATATTAAAAATGTACCCCCCCCCCTCTCCCCTATTATTATTATTATATTATATCGGACATTTCGTAGAAAAATTTAAAAAAAAAAAAAAAACCCGTAATAAATAAATAAGCAGTAAATCGACAAAAAAAATGGATTTCTTTTATGTTTCTACTAATGCTAATGGAATAGAGCAACGCAAATTAACATTTCATACTTATGCACGGATACGTATATTTCATTTCAGCTTCGAGGCTAGTGAACCGTAAGTTTAAATAAGCAAAAGCAAGAAAGGTACCGTAGACACACCGTTAACTTCAATGCGGTGACAAGTTGAATTGATTAAACTCCACAACACACACGCATATATATATATATGTATGTATATATATAGCATACGTGGGCTCGTTCACGTACAGGCGCACGCACACTTTTATACAAATAAACGCACATAAATTGAGTAGAATGTAACAATTTTTAACGGAGCGACCCCGCGACGCACGTAAAAAGTGTGTTACCGGTGTAAGTGTGTGTCTGCGTGTGTGTGTCTGTACCGCAATGAGTTCAGTTTGAAAATGTAAAATGGGTTAATGCACTTACGGGCGAAGTCGCTGCTCTAATGGCGATTTACAGCAACAATTATTTTTACGCGTCTTCTTTTATTTTGGCAGTCTGAGGCTGAAATTGAAAACCTTGGGTTTGTTTGAGCTTCGTAATCCTTTCGGTAATGTTAGAAAAAAAATTTCTGTTGGTATTGCATTATAAAAGAGATTAAGATTTAGATCAGAAATTCAAAAAAAAAATTCAATAATGCCTTTTTTAATTAATTTCATTTCAATTACATAAATAAGCGTGTTTATTAATTTTTTATGATTTTCGAAAATTATTTATGCTATGAGATTGGACAACGTTTTTTACTAATAATTATTTTACGTATAAACGTAATAAAAAATGCTTGTACGGATAGAGTTATGCGAATGATGATCAATTGTATCGAGCCGTTGTATGTAATCGACGCGTCAGCTGATAATACTATATATGAAATGTCTTGGAAAAATATATATCCATTATATATTGAAAGAGCGGCTTTAAGGGTAAGAAAGAGAAGTCGAGGATCAAGGCGATTAAGGTCGCCTATTGCCAAGTGGTCGGCCATGATCGAGAGAAAGCCATTTATAATAAAGGCTAATAATAATGATGGGCGTAATGATGGGCGTCGTTGGTTGTCGGCCCCGTCATCTCTGGAATAATATTCGGAGTAACGATAAATCGATCGAGACTGGGGATACGTAGGTCTGGAGATATATATATATATACCGATGGATGGATGGATGGATGGATGGATGGATGGATGGATGGATGGATGGATGGAGGTGGTAAGGGAGGACCGGCGAGCGACCGGTTTTACTCTCGACCGAACCTCGAAAGAAGAAGCGAAGCATCAGCGAGACGGATGGATGGATTCGTCGCTACCGTCACCACTTCTATCTCAAGTGAGAGGGGAACTGCATGCACTCGTATCCAGACGTATCCAGATGTAAAAGGGATGTAGACAAGAAGGATAAAGGGGCAAAGAGGTAGGGAGTGATGGGGTGGTGGGAGGAGGGATAGCGCGCCGCGGGGAGCCCGAGCAAGGTTAACCTACGAGTCAATGATCTTTACGTGCCTACGCTCGAGATCATCGAGAGGAAGGAACAGGTGCGAACGCCAAGGAGTAGGAGGAGTAGGGGGAGGAGGGAGGAGGAGGCGGCGGATTGCCCGAGAACTTCTACCTCTTACACTTCTTCCTCTTATTGCTCGGACTTCTTATTCTCCTCTCAACGCCTCAACATCTTTACGTTATATCTTTCTCTTACGCTCACTTCTTCGTCTTCTTCTTCTTCTTCTTCTTCTTCTTCTTCTTCTTCATCTTCTTCTTAAGTTCCAAGGGGATGAATGACCCTGAAACACGTTGAGTGATATATTTCCCCGCCCGCCCCCCTCCATCTTCTTTATGTCCATTTTCTTCTTATTCTCCTTACACTTCTTGTTCTCGCCCCCACCCCCCTCCTCCTCCTCTCGCGCCATCCAACTTCTACTACTACTACTACTACTACCACTACTACTACTGCTACTCTTCTTTCGCTTCTTTCTCTTCTCTCTTTTTACCCTCCTAGAACTTATTCTAGATAACGAGCTGGATATAAAAAAAAAGCGAGCTCTTATTAAAATAAAATTCAATTCAAATTTACGATTATATAAATAAAATTATAATATATCTGTGCACAGATATAAATATCTTTTTATCTTTATTAAGCCGGTAGGCTAGTTTTTTTTTCATCTACGTATAATTATTATGAAACAGGTTGTGCAACGTATGCGAGACTTTGATAATAGAAAACTAATATTAAGATTAGAGTTCGGATTAGAGTAAAATCATTTTAATAATAAAAATAATTGATGTTTTAAAATAAAAATAAAAGTCATTTTCATTGGTTTTACAATAACGTAGTCGATCAAAGATTCACTTTTCACTACATAATCTTTCTTAATTACAAAATAACTTAGATTAACAACCGCTACTACGTATATATACGTATAATACTAAGTATTAAATTAGAATATGATATGTATTAATTATGAATTAATAAAGAATCCTTTGAAAATTTAATAAATATACATTTTCAGGATTTAAAATCCCACGCAAAAATATATTCTTTCGGATTATTAATGAAAACACTATAGAAATAGCCAAACGCATAAATAATTTATTGTAAAAATATTAATTTTAATAATAATGATATAGTAGTATCGTTATAATTAATTTTAAATTAAATTTTCCAGAAATTGATACCATTGATATTATTTAAAACATTGCATTTATATTAATTTTTTGTAAATAATTTGAGCTAATACCAGTGGTAATAATTTCTTCTTTCTTTTTTTTTTTTTTAAATTTTCCTAAATTATTATTGAAAACAATACTCGTGATTATTTGTTAATTAACTTCAAGGCGATGATTATAAATGCTCATACGTATGACAAGGGTAGGTAGAAGAAAATTATTAACGTTCAAAGTATTTAATGAAACTTAATTATTATTACAATTGTTACAAAATTATTATTACAAAATTCGTGTGCACATGTGTCGTTCGGAAGTTGCGGTTACGACGGTACAGAGACTCGTTTGCACCGCTCGCTCGCGCGTAAATTTAATGAAATTACATTATATTGTATTATATAATAATAAGTCGAGGGAGGATTATTAATTATTAGCAGTATCGTCGGGTTATTGTCGGCGTACCCGTAGAATCCTGGGGCTACATACGTCACCGGCCAGTGTCTTTTGGCTAAGAGTGGAAACTAAGTTGAGCCAACGAAGGAAAAGCCCACCTTCGTGGAAAGGTCGTTCGGGCACACACACCCCAATAACCCCTCCCCGGCCCCGTTTCCTCACCTCTCTGCTGAGTCTGGCAGCAGAGCCTGCCGATGATCTCCGGTCCGTAGCCGAGGTCCGTAGCGTTGTCGAGGTCCGTTGTCGAGGTCCGTTGTCGAGGTCGGTAAGCCAGCGTCGGCAACGTCGTGACAGGACCGAGCCAGGACCCAGAAGCTGGGAGACGATACCTCGACGCGTCTCTTGGGTATTTCGTCATCGGTAAGGCCAGGGAAAAATACTCCCGTGGCTCGAGTCAAGAGAGTCAAGAGAGGAGCCGCGAGCGCCTACGAGGGGAAACAGAGCTCGAGGTCACTAGCCCCTAGATCCGAAGCAAGGTCAGCGCGGGAGCGCAGCTGAAGAGTAGCGACGACGGCCTGGTGAGGAAAGGGGTGGGGGCGGGACGGGACGGGTCGGGTCGGGACGAGGCGGGTCGGGGTCGGGTCGGGACGGGACGGGAGGGACGGCAGGTGAGTGAGGCAGGAGACGGGCCCCGTGCTTTTTCCCCACGACGCTTTCCTGCGGACGGAGAGGATGCTCGTGCCTCCGGCGCGGAAAGTAGTGCTGCGCCCGTGAACCAGTGACTCTTGTGTTGGCGCCTCGCGCACACATCCGTGCCAGCTCGCGCCTCTCAACCCTTTGGCGCAGCAGCCGTTGACTTCCCGGAGCCGCTTCATGTTGCACTGACTCGGCATGGCTCGCCTCCGAGGACAGGTAAGTCCTGGGTCCTCCTTCTCCTCCTATCCGCATGGCTATTACTATTTATTCCTCTAGTGCGCTTAGGCTTTCGAGCCGATTCGCTTAAATATTCCGATTTATCGCTAATCTACCCTCTAACGCGCTCGAAACACGATATCCTTAAGATCTCGTCTACCTAGTTCTACCTACCTCTTAGTTTCGTTTTATCCCGTTCTGTAATCATATAAAACTATGGGTTATTTAATGATATCGTTGGAATTCCAATATTTCTCAATTACTCAATGACATTTCCTTCATCATAAAATGCATAAAATCATAAAACAGAAACTCTTTTCTTTGTCATTTTATAACGAACCCTATTATATATATATATATATATATGTATATATATTTAAATAACTTGAATGATATAAGAACTTGATACTTTAAATAATGAAAATTATTATTGAGAACATACACATTTAGATATTAATAAAATAAAATAAATAATAAAAATACTCTAATATAATAGCGTAATCTAATATAATAAATGGTAATAGCATAAATTTAAACAATTTTTATAATTTAAGCAATTCACCGCCACCGCGTAGTACGTACGTACCGCGTGGTGTGTATATTCACGTTCGTATGAAGAAAGGAGAAATTGTTGCCACCCCTCGTAATCTTACTTTCGCGACCATTATTATTTCTAAATTAATATTTTATGAGCGTTTAAACGGATATTGTTAAATAAGACGATGATATAGCCCATTAATTTCACGTGACGAATACAATGTTTATGATACGGGAACGAACGAACAAACGAAACGGGAAAAAAAATTGAATTTGATGCTTCAGGGCAGCATGGTGTCCGAGTCTCGATGTTTTCCGCTCCTGGTGACGTTACTGATCTGGGGAAATTTCAATTCGATGCACGCCTCGTCCGAGTTCCCCTCATCTTCAAAGTCATCGTCACAATTCCCGTCCACGGTATTTTTAAAGAATAGAGACAAACCAGCCCCAAGGTAAGAAAGACAACATCTCTACATCTAGTTAAAATTGTGAAATTATTATTCAACAATAATAATTCTTTATACTATATAGGACTTTATGCAAAAAAGTACAATGAATAACGTACAGTATAGATTAGATTGTGGTGGTACGTAGAAATTTTAAAGCTAATACATTCTAAAGAGTATAATAATAAGAACGATGTTATTATTTATGTTGATAAAGATTAATTGGGCTTATTGTGGACCGTTGAAATTATTTGTAGATTTGAAAAAAAAAAGAGTAAAGTAATTCCAATAATATAAAGTAAAAGTAATGATTGTTACATATGAACTAAGAACCTCTTACCTTTTTTAAGCATCGCGCGATTCTCCTCCTTTATTCTGAATTCAGGTCGAATACAATTTTTTTTTTTTGTTTTTTAAACTTAACAAAAACACCAACGGCACGCGAAAGAGCTTTTTAATAAAGGTGAGATATGATTTTTTCAAAAAAAAAAAAAAAAAAACATCGGAACATTTTATTTTCAGTTCTGAACTGAAACTAAAATGAGTTTAGGCTCGGCTCGGCTCGGCTCGGCTCGGCTCGGCTCTGGCTCCGTTGTCACGATATTACACGAGGACAATGACGGAAGGCTAAATGCGGCTGATCAAACAAGAACATTGTACCGTTCGACCGGTTAATTCAATACATACCTGTCTCTCGGATAGCTTACATGCTCGGCAGAAAAAGAGATGGGGATAGATAGATTAGATGGATGGATGGATGGATGGATGGATAAATAAATAAATGATAAATCGTACGATCCTAGAGCAGAGTGGATGAGAGCAGAGAGGGAGAGGGAGAGAGAGAGAGAGGGAGAGAGAGAGAGGGAGAGAGAGCGTACGAACAATGATGTGCGAAAAATCTCGGCTTATTTGCTGCTTGCGGTTTCCGAAGACGCGATTGTACATGTGATACATTCTTACTGCCACAACCTAATTTCCGCTGGCTTACGAGCATTAAAACTGTACGGGAAACAAAAAAAAAATAAATAAATTCATTACTCGGATCAATAACTTGTATTCGAATTCGTATCATTTTTGTTTTCTTTTGTTTGTTTTTCTCTCTTCTTCGATAAGCGATTGAATTGATTCACACTTCAAAGAGCATTTTATTTGATGATTTTATTTAATGATTGCGAAGTTAATTAATAATGGTAAAGGATAAAATCAATTGATTTGGGATTTATGAATATTTGGCAATGAGTGTTACTTGTATACCCGAATAAGCCCCAATTATATTTATATAGTCGGCGTGCTTGACTATGTATTCTAGATCTCAATTTCTCTATAGATTTATATAGATTTATTTTGATACGCGTGCACGTAATAAGTTATTGCCAACGATATAGAGCATTCGACGTTGTTTGAGAAAGGATAGGAAAAAAAAGGCTTTACTGACTTGTAAAAATGATTGCAAGCATCGAAAGTGTAAAATAAAGAAAATCGAAAAGAAAAACAAAAAAAAAAAAAAAAAATCCATGAAATTCCTCGTTCGAAGAAAGATGGCGGCGCCATTAATTGTTTATTCCCACGCTACCTTTGACTAAGCGTTATAAGATTGATTGGCCGTCCCATTTAATATTTAATTGCAAGAAGTACTTGAAAAGCTTATTGTCAACTATGTGAAAATAAGAGTCGTTTACCATTTGCATAAATAAAAATACATAAATTTAGTTTGAATTGTTAAGCTATTTGTTTGTTTTGCCCTTCTTTTTCTTTTTCTTTTCTTTTTCTTTTTCTTTTATCTTCAATAGGCTCACTATCGATGAAGCTGGGAGTAGGAAGAATGGTGTTGGGGTGGGACATCGCGATCCGCCCGGTTCACCGGTAAAGCTTTTCATGCCCGACGAGTTCCAGTTCTACACGCTTGACGGCCGCGGTCAACTCATTATGAAGCAAATGTCTAAAGAGGAAATTCAGGGCATGATAGCCGCCAGCGTCGGGGGTGGTGACAGCGTTGTCAATGACGAGGGAGTCTCGATCATTCATTCGGGGCAGAAATATCAGGCCCCGTTGGCAAATGGGGTTCCTCAGGTAAGACATTCCTTTTAAAACCATTTTCCTTTTTATTCTTTTTCTTCTTTCTTTCTTTTCTTTCTTTTCTTTTTTTTCTCTTTTTTTTTTTTATTATAATTACTCGTTAGTTTAAGAATTGGTTTTAAATGATGGATGCATGGTTCTTACTGCATGGAATGTTAAATTCATACTGAAACACGCGCACTAATAACTGCCAATGTTATTATAAACGTGAAATTTTTTAGATTCACTCAATAATAATGGAACATTTAATGTTTAAAATCTTACTTGAAACGTAAGGATATTAGTTTCTCAAATTTCCAAATGCGTGTGCGTGCGTTTGTGCGTATTAATAATTATTACGATTATTTAGAATAAACTAATTTTTTTTTTTCGTTGTTTCGTCTTCCGACGTTGATTCCGATGTATCGTTGACTATTTGCAGATATCTGACGTAGTGCATAATGTACAGAAGGTTTTGAAAGGTGAATTGAATAAGCCCGTCCCAGTGCGCCCGTTAAGTTCTTCGATACCAGGTAGCGTTAATAGCCAATGGACCAACATGCTTCCGTACATCTTGTCCGCGGGCTCGGCAGACCAGCAAAATATCGATCAAGACTCGAGCATTGTCTTGACCTCGACTTCCGACAATCCCGACAATCCCGACAATTCCAACGTTCATCAATTACCAATGATAAACAACAGACCGACGAGTGAGCAACACAAGCCAATGAAGAACAACGCGCAGATGCAGCCCGCGTCGGATAAGCAAGGTATTCTTTTACGGCTGACTAGCCGTAAACCGACGTCGAGTGGCGATGAAAGGCCAATTTACCTATTGGGCGACATGGCCTTAGACGCTGACATTTTAGAGGACAGAGAAACCTACAACTTATCGACGAGGGATAAAACCAAGCATGGGCCAACGGCAACGCCAGTATACAAAACATCCACGACCAGAGAACCAGCCGTTTCGTCATTGTCTCATCTTACAGGGAGCTTAGGGAACGATAAGAACGACGGCCAACCGGACGCTCACAAGACTCCAATTGACATTTCAAAACCAAATGAATCGGAGACGACGGTCGACACGATGTCCAAAACAACTACTTTAGCCGAACATGTAATCGGCTCGACTCAACGCACTAGTTTGCCGGAAACAACAGATAATGAAAAGATATCGACATTGCCCAATGTATTTGATAGTATTACCAATACGGCAAACGAATACGAATTGACTACGACGAGGTACAAAGAGACTTATGTCGATTATACTAATAAACCAGAAATAATTTATACGCCCTCGTCGTTACGTCACACAATGTACGATCTTACGACTAAACCGACTGCTTTGAATTTGGAAGCAAGATTGACAACGAAATTCAGCAATTCAAATAGAAAAACGTCTAGCCGACGTCCCGAATATCATCAGTCCTTTACCAAAATACATACAGACAAGTTTGTAAAGCCAACGGAGCATTCCGCATACGAAGCCACTTCCAATGAAAATGCCGTTAAAATAATATCATCAGCCACTAACGAGGCTTCGAATCAAGTCCACGTGAAATTAAGTACGTCGACGCACAAGTCAATATCAACGGAGAATCAGCCAATGTATGGGATTTATGCTAAATCGACTACCGCCGATCATCCAACGGAAATTACGGAAGCTACGCCACTCGAATTGGAAACGGCAAAAGACGTTACTAATGTAAACGTAAGCGTAACTCAGCAGCCAACTATCACGCGAGACAAAATTAACAATAACCATGAATATGACAACGATGCTAACGCGATTGCGGTATCGAACAATTCGGAAGACGAGAAAACCGATGAAACGTCAATAACAAACAAACGTAAGAACAACATAGCGACCAATGGTTCTTCCTCGCTTAACGTTATGGATAAGCCTAATAATAATCATAATGCCATGTATTCGGGCACGACTTTGAAATTGAAAGAAAAAATAACGTGGAATGACACGTCGTTCAACGTTGATTTCACGACTCCGTTAACGATCCATTCGATGCCATCGACTGCCGAAGAAATTCAGCCTCATGAAAATACCAATAACTTTAAAGAAACTACGGCCAATTTGGATGTGAAAAAAACATTGAGCCAAGAATCTAAAACGGAGAACAATTACAACTATTACAGTGTCTCTTTAGTAGAGAGGGATTCAACGGGATTGCCCGAGGCGACGAGTAGTACGTTCATTGAAGTCGCTGAAACAACAACGGATCGTGATCTACATTTAGATTCACGTGAGCCTGAATCGAATGGTAAGGAAACTAAAGGCTCGGCGGCGATTGTTAAATTTGGAGATAACGCTCAAACGGTCTACGGTCAATCCAACGAAGCTGACCACGATATCGAAGTAAACGCGAAAGCAGAAGCAAACGCAACGAATATCGATAATCTTCAAACGTGGATTTACAATGGAATCGCTACGGATTACGCTGAAACGTATGAAACGACCACGGAATACTTGGCTCTTCCTGATAATACGCATAAGGATAGAAATCCAATTTTAAATACTCACGAAGAGCGGTTAACGGTTAGACAAGATACAACCAGCGCGCCACTTGTAGATAACGATACGACCGATCGACTAGATATTGAGACGACAATGGAGTACGGCAGTACTCTACGTGATAAAATCAACGAAAGTGATGAAACTAACGTGCTAAGAGAAAATTCGGATGGTAAAGTAAATACGACGCCAGCGTATATAAATAGTTACGAAGCAGGGACAACGGCACGTGACAAGTTGATAACGCAAAATTTAAATAAAGCCAGCGCAAACGTCAAGACCTCTTCCGAAATTAATGACTTGCCGACGGAACGTACGACCAGCGGCTCGTATCCAGAAATCGAATCCAAAACTGAATATTATGCCGAAAGTGCATTGAATTTACGACCTTCGACGGTTTCGCCTGGCGGCACTTTAGAACAGAAGAACTCCAATCAGTCCGATTCGTTAAATAATAACTACGCGGTAAATGTAAAAGAAAAATTCGGAGTAATGGCGGAAGGCTTTCCTGTTCCTGTTGTCGAGGAAAATCATAACCCCGTTAAAGTAACTACGAATATTTATAATAATGTTTTCGAACAGAATTCCTTGGCTTCGCTCGACCATGACGCCTCTACAATCAAGGTAATCCCCGTATACGATGACGATACATCTTTATACTTGACTTTGCCGCCACTGCCAGTAAATACAGATCCGCCGTCGTCGCCCAATGTAATGCAACTTTCCGTACCTACAAATCAAGAACAACGCGAAACTTTTACTTTTACGGACTCCCTTGACCCGAGTATTCGCGTAAAAGCAAACGTCAGCGCACAAAGTAATTCTACTTTTAACGATATTGCATTGAACGGAACGTTGAATAGCAACGCGAAAGAGCCGTACGAGTCACCGTTGTCGACGGCTGGCAATTATTATAGCGATGCACTTCGTATGAAAATACAGCCGATCGTCACTGTGAAAAATCATTCGAATGAAATAAACGAACATCATCCGGCATTGACGACACAAGCTCATATAAAAATGGACCCTTCAAATTATCCGGCAACGCAGCTTAAATTACAATTCGATACAACGTTACCTGTACCGGAGGACACTCCCGAATATAATAATACTACAGAGTCAGTTTTACCTCTTTTTACTCTGGAAAATTTGGAAAATTTGGAAAATTCCAAGACAGAGCAAGCTCTGGATTCCGTTACAAGGAGTACTTACGTGGCGAACACCGAGTACACGGATGACGATTCTCAAGTATTAGCAACGAATGGTCCCGAAAGGGACACCGATGGCAATGTAAGAAAACCTACGATTCATGTAGACTCGAAGAATTCTGATTCGGATCTGAAGCAAGGCACGAGTAACAATTACTTTACGAGCATTAAAGTAAAGAATCCAGTGACGGAGGGGGAGAAAATACGAGCGGTTACGAGGCAGAAAGTGAAAGTGACCACCTCGCCAACAATGCTCTACACGTCATCGAATTATTCCAAAAAGTATAGTAATATCGCCAGTGGGATTATCGCGGGTTATCCGACGTACAATCGAGTACAGGCCACGACGGAATACGTCGCCGGCACTACCACGTTATACGACATTGTTTACGGAACGAATAATTCAAATACGAGTAAAAGTTCTGTAGACCTTGCGTCCAATACAAACTTAGAAGAAGACTACCAAGGGAAGCTATCGACAACTTTCATAATACGTGAAAACGATATAAATTACGTGGACAAAACAACGTCTGTACCTGCTTATCTGCCAGATAGTGAAAAGGATTCGACTTCTAAGGACGAATTTCAAACATCGGCTCCACTTGAATCGACTTCGTTACAGTACATGGACGCTAATACTTCTAGTCAAACCCAAGAAAAATACGATTCGTCTTTAGAAAAAATAAATCACTTGATTATTAATCGATTAATGGAGGATAAAGGATCGAGCCACGGCAATCTAGACAATGATGATTATTCCAATCATGTAACAACTAATGTCCCCTTAGAAACTATAGTCGATGAAAGTATCTCTACAGCTGCCGATGAAGCTACAACTCTCGCCGTCACAACATTTGACCAAATAAACAAAGTCAATTCAACGTCATTGGAAAACGGCACGTACGTAAGGAAACAAGACTTGCCGCTCAGTGAACAAGCCCACGCGAGCGGTTCAAAAAAAGTAAATGACGCGAGCGTAATTTCAAAAGAACAAAACGTATTGGAGGCATTGGCCGATGATGATTCGAAGGTGAAATCGGGTAACGGCACGATATCGACGACGATCGCGACGAAGCCTGCTACAATGAAAGCGCCTTACCTAGCCTCACCTACGACACACAGCCTGACCAACAAAGGACTATTCGAAAAAATTCAATCCGCAATGGACAAATCCGTCGGCAGGATAAATCTGGAAGAGGAGAAGAATAAAGTGCCGGCGATCAAATCAACAGAGCTTCCCAAGTTTCCGTTAAAGAATAAAAATTATTATACCACGGATAAGAGATCGACGATCGAAGGTTATCAAAGTTATGGGAGAAAAACGACCAGACCCGTCATCAAGAGCACGACAATCATCAAAGATTATACAACGAGTAAATCAACGGACATCCCAAAGGACGGCAACGATGACAAATTGGTCATTATTCCACAAAAAAATACTATCGACCAGCCATTAGATGCCAAGCAGACCTCGTCGAATGGCAAGGAAGGCTCTCAGCCGTTAAATCCACAGATAGTGACGTTGGATCACGCGACGGGTGCTATCGGCTTAGATCAAAGCAACAAAGGCCTCGACAAGGATATTTCCGAATTCCTGAGCATGTGCAACGAATTGTCATTTAAATTTTGGACACTGGCCAACACGGAATTGAGCTCATCGAGATCGATAACGCTTTCCCCGTTCGGCATGATAAGCACGTTGGCAATGATATTCCTAGGCGCCCGGGGCCTCACCTCCAATCAAATGAACGACATCTTGAAATTAGACGACGTCGTGACGTTCAATCCACATTTGGTTTTTCAGAATATTACCGATACCGTCACGCTAGCCCGTGGTCAGGGTATCCAGAACGCCGCCTTCGTCAGAGCTCTTTACGCGGACAGGCTGAAAGTACGTAAGATAATGCCCTTTTACAAGGAGCAGGCCCAGCAATTTTACGAGGGGGCGGTCGTAGACGTGAACTTCTCGACGGCCGGTGACATTTTACGCAGACGGACCAACTTGCTGATTAGGAAGCAAACCGGCGGCAGAATAAAGGACTTCGTTAAGGCGCACGCGTTGCCGTTGCGCTCGCCATTGACCGCGCTGTCCGCCAATGTTTTCCAAACGAGTTGCGACGGCCCGGACGCGAGCTCCGAGGGCAGAGACGGGGAGATGTATTTCGCGGTCGCGCAAACGGTCAAGCAGCGGAAGTTGGTGCCGATTCCGGCCGTCGTCTGGAAAACGGGGGTGTCGGCTGGCTACGAGCCGAGTCTCGACGCGACCGCGGTTGCGTTGGGCGACGCCAGGAGGCCGGTGTCGTTAATTATGGTCATGCCGGGCCAGCAAGGCCTCACCGCGGCCGGTGACAATTTAGAGCGCTTGGAGCACAGGTTATTTGGCAATGCCGGCGACAACGCATTGGAGAAATTGCTGAAAGTCATTGTGCCGAGACGCGTGGACGTTCAAATCCCAAGGTTCAGTCACCGCTCGATCGTCAACGTGACGTCGGCATTGAAGAAACTGGGATTCGAGCAGCTTTTTACAAAAACCGCTGACCTGAAGGGCATCAATGGAGCCGGACACGATCTTTACTTGGCAGACATGTTACAGGTGCCCAAAAGCAGAATTGCATTTATACTTACGGCATTTCTTCTTTATTCCTTTATTCCTTTTTCCTTTAAATTCTTACGTACTACTAGTTTCCAGTCTATTCATAAATTGGCCTATTCATAATGGCTAAAAACAAGAAGAAAAAACAAACCATCACCATTGTCGTTATTTTATTTCTTTGCAGATGAATCTATTCTATACTTGCGGCGATGAAAATAAATTAGGTTCCCGGCCGTTGAGCGAAACGTTCCCTACGACATCGTCCAGGCACACGCGGGCTTGGGGGGAGACGATCAGTAACATTAAAATTAGGAAGAATAACTTTGACAGTAACGAATGGACGAGTGAGGCGAACGTCAGTGGCGGGGAGAACAAGCAGGCCGAGGAGAACAACTGCGAGGACTTGTTGGCCTCGGATAACTTGTCAGCGACATTGGCCGAAAGGCCGGAATCGTCGGATACGCAGTTGACCCGATCCGGCAAGTGGGACGCTGACCCGACGACGACGACGAGTAGTACGTTGAGACAAAAGCTGCTTAGGCAAAAAAGACTGTGGTGGTTGTCACCGTCGAAACGTAGACAATGCCGTAATCGTAGACAGGCGGAGACGGATAAGCCTAGAATGAAAATGGATAAGCCCTTCTTGTACTTGATAAGACACAATCTCACCGGTTTGATTCTCCACATAGGTCGATTCAATCCCAAGAATCAGTCTTAACGAAAACGACTTACAAGTATTAATTAAAAATTCTCATATTCAAGGTTAATTAATATCTCATGTAATTAATGTTAAGAGCTCTTAGCTGGTGCATTAACTTAGAAAAACAAAGACACGATAACTCTATATATGTCTGTATAAGTCCGTTTAATAGGCTTAAGCGCGCTTCGGTGATCTCTGTTCCCTAAATTTATTACGCCTCCATACGAACAGAAAAATTACTCACGTAAATTAATTGTAAATTATTTATTTATATAATTTCCGAATACAAGTGATTGACATGCATTTGACATGTATTGACATGTATTTTTAAGGCCTAAATAGTCATACGGGTCCTTATGGAAGTAAGGCTGTACTTTTATTCTCTTGTAAACCTGGGCTCATCGGCTCATCGGCCTCGTTATCCCGACTAATTGCAAAATTAGTCGTTAAATGAAAAAAAAAAAAGAAAAAGAAAATTCATAACTTTTTTTTTGTATTTATAAGGACATTTTATTAATAAAATGTACATTATTAAGTCATGTTATGTTAATTCCATATGCGTTAATTATGTTCTACATCAGTTAAAGAATCCTATATAAATATAAGCCTTCCTTATTTTACAAGATATTAAAAATCCATTATCTGCTCTGACAATAGAATAAAATAAAATTAACAAAGTAGAGAGGAGACACATTTAATTTACCACTACTTTTACAAACACGTCGTTGCATAAGATACCGATTACAGTAGATTATTGATTACAGTAAAAATTAGAATAAAAAATTATTACATAATTTTTTAACATTTTACATTTATTATTAATCTTTCTAAAACAAAGGTAGTAGTTTTAAGAACTTTGTTATATCTAACATAGCTATAATTAAATATATATAAACATTAAGATTTTATGTAAAAGAACAGGTTCATTATTGGCCAGGGCCGGATAAAGATTTATCCATAAACTTCTTTTTTGCAAAGCAAAGCCACCATTTGCTTGGCTTTCCATCACTTCCATAAACTTTTTCGATGAGTCGGATTCCAGTTTCTTGGCGTAGTTGCAATAAATACTGTCTCATAGAATCTACGATTGAATAATAATATTATTCACATTATCGCATTATTAACTAGAATTTATTAAACAAGACTTGAAAATAACTGCAAATTATTATTATTATTTAAATTCTTATTAGCAAATAGAAATGAAAGAATTTTACGTTTAAAGCAAATAGAAATGAAATGGTAATAAAAATGAAACACAATAAATACACAATTTTGCAAATCATTATTATTATTTCCATACCAGCTTCAGAAGGATTGTTTGGTTTGGCATAAACCGAATTCAATGGGAAGCCAGCATCTCCAGGAATATCAAATTTAGAAATTGCTAAGGAATACATTTCGTTTTGTGCTTGATTTTGATTTATACACTTTTGTAATTTTTTCAGACACTCAGTTATGTATAGCGTTATGTAGATTAAAACTCTATCGGCTTCACTCTGTAATAGAATTTTTCTTCTTAAATTATATTACAACAATATCAACACGTCATACTCGACTTGATAAAAAATATGTACATAATTAGTGGTTTCCATGTTGCGTTATTTACATTGGTATTTTTTTATTAAAAATAATGCTTCAACTTATTAAAAATTAGTTGTATTGTACTAATAGTTAATAAATTTTATCGAACTACTAAGTACCATAAAACTTAAAAAAAGAAAAAAACAATTAGTATTTTAGATTTAATAAAATTAATAGGTAAAATTTACCTTAATTTCATATGTTCTAAAGAATACATTGGCTTTGAAGTAATATAATGCTTCATCGACAATATCCATATCATCAGCACTGTGATGAGGTAGAGCTGGTCCTCTAAACGATGTCTTCAAAGGTAATAAGGCCATATTACCTAAATTATTATTCTTCTCTGTAAAACTGGAATGATAAGCCTAAAATAATCAAGACTTGATATTAATACATAATTGTGAAATGTCTATTCGTATCAATCATTATTAACGATTATAATGCATATGTTTAATGTTATGGATATAATTAATTCGCTTGGACGTCGAATTATTTATATATAATCCGATTTGTACGGAACCGTGGCAACAATCAATGTAACGTATAATTAAGCATCATATCCGATGATTTTGAATTCATTGGCCGAATTGTAATTAGTCTTTCTTTCGACGATTCATAACCTTCTTTCATAATAAACAAAATTTACTCACGGGCATTTTAACGGTTACTCGGAATACATATAATACACTATCTATTTTACATAGATCAATAGTTTCGAGAGGATTGAAAAATCTTTAAAAATCTATCGTTGCATTACCCACTCATTTGTGACTAATGTCATGTAAAAAACGTTTTTTTGATTCCCGAATGATTTGTACCGAGAATCCTTTAGGTCATACACAACATCCGATTGATCGCGACGTCGATTCTATCAACTGTCAATAACAAAGATTTTGACAGTACCGAGCCGAGGTTTTGTTGTGCTTCTTACACTTGGAATCCGGACTTTTAGTAGTACACAATCACTGAAATGCCGTGAATTCTCGAATCCCATATTTTATGGGACCTTGGGTTTTCGTACACAGTACGTATTTACATACGTAGCAGGCATGTAAAAATAATTTTGGCCATATCAAGCAATTTTTCTGGTATTTTAGAAATGTGTAAAAGATTTTTGTACGCGGTTTTCATTGAAAGTATGGGTGCAGTGTATTGAATGCTTATGTAGGTGCTAAATTTAATTATACGTTTATTAAATGAAGCAATTAATAAAACGTTAATGAAAACGATTTTTTACTTACTTAAGAATATACCACTTGTCATGAAATAATTTATTTAAATTTATACAAATCAATTGAAATTTTGTAACTCTTTGTATTATACCATTAATTGTACATATTAAAACTAACCTCAGATATTTATTATACAAATATACATTTATAAGCCCATGAATTAGATATTTTATTTACACAAGCAAGATAAGGTGATCTTGTAATGGAGCTTGAAGATAATATTACTTCTGTAAATGCATTACAATTATCGGACGATGAGAAAAATACTCAAAAGCATAAAGAGGATGTTACGGACATCCCTCCCAAAAGTTCCAATATATCTAATTTAGATATATTTTTTTTGGTACTATCCATTATAACACATTTCACTGACATGTGCATCGATGTGAATCTTGTGATCCAATACTATTTGAATAACAAAATGCAAATGTTCATATGGACCATAAGTTTGATACTCATTCCATCATTTATAAATACAGTTGTCAGTCTGCAAATGTATCATCAAGACGATGAGGTATAAATTCCATAACTCGCACAAACTGTACCTGTAAATATTTAAAATTACCCAATTATTATTACCCAATGCATTAATTAAAAACAATTGAAATGTTCTTTTTAGAAAAATTCAAAAAACAATAATAAGTTTACAAATAGTATTTCAATTTTGAAAAGAATTGGAAAAGTTCCTACTGTAGTGCTTGTAGTAGTGTTACAATTTACTATGGCGCATCGATATTTTCGTAGCCTTAAATTTGCCATTCAATCACGTAAATGTAAGAAAAAAAATGATAAAGTTGGTCAAAGAAAGTATTTTATTAAAATGTTAAAGGAAGAACAAGATATCGCACTTCTCAGGGTTCTTGAATGCTTTGTAGAAGCTGCACCTCAACAAATTTTACAGTTATCGATTTTCGTACAAGATTACTATGGCGAATTCAGCATTATGAGTGAGTACTGATACTGATAAAACATTTTCATTCGTTCTGCAATTATGAAATATTCCATTTAATTTTTCGAAAGTCTTATTATGAATTACTTTATTTAATTTTAGCTTTACATCAAATCATTAGTATTATTAGCTCTTTCATTAGTTTGGCATGGGCAATGGTCAGTTACCATCGTGGCATTCGTCTTGCCCAACAAGACAAAAAAAATATTAATCTTGTTGGATCTGTACTTCAATTTTTGTGGCACTTATTCATTACCAGTAAAATATTTATGTTCTATTTATTAATTGTACATGTAAAATATATTTTCTACCATTAATCACTAATCAATTAAACTTTTTAGCTTCGCGAATAGCGTGTCTGGCGGCGGTGGCAATTTTTTCCACTCAGTGTGTTTCCATAGCCTCGTTTTGTCATTGGTTGACAATGACCATTTGGATTATTATTGAATCGCGTGGATCAGTAATGTTTTGTCAAAATCAAAATCGAGCTCCCCATTTGCCTCGAAAGTTAACGGAAAAAATCAAATCCATATTATTTACAGGTGTACTTGGATTTGTTTATATTTTTATTTATTTGAATCCCGAGGATTCCGGCACATACACAAGACATCTTTTCTACTACACAATCTGCTTATTAGAAAATATCGTTGCTAGTATTTTAATACTTTTAAGTATACCAGCTAATGTTTACATAATATGGTATCATTATTTAATATCTGCTACTTGCATAATTATCATTTACGTTAGGTGTTATTATTATGATACTTTATTATATCAAATTTCATCCATCGTTAAAACATCATACGCTTTCTATTTCAAAATTCCTGAGGGTAAGATAACTTGCAAAAACTCAGTAGTAAGATAATTTTTTTTTTTTTTTTTTTTAAATAATTTTTATTTAATAATTTAATATCTTGATGTAATTAAAAAGAGAGCATTTACATAGAAAAATAACAATAACTATAAATTCATAATAAAATTATAAACAATACAATACTACTACGTTATATTAAACAGGAAAATATTTCCGTAGACTTTGTTCTATTAATAGTACAAACAATATAGTATATAAGATACGATGAAGGATTTGCATATAATCATTGATTTGAGATTCCGTTTTACAAAAGTAATATTCTAATATAATGAAAATGCTTACACGGGCTAAGCTTCTACTACTTACTATAGAATACTCGTTCTTTTTTAGATGCTAAAGAACTGAAAATGCGTTTACAAGTCGGAAGTTCAATTTAATAATTTAACATTATTTTTTATCATAAAGCTTCATCTATCTATGAATCTTCTATCTATTACCGAACAATCGAAGATCTAATTTTAGGACTACGTCTCCCTTGTCAACCTCTTTAAGCTTTATTCGCTTTGTTATTGGGCCGCAAATATCTTTGCTATCCCGTACAATGTCCACTACACGAACTTCTGCTCTGCCGAGAAATTCTGAAAGAAAATTCACAATTTATACTTTAAAATTTTTATTTTTACACGTATATACATATATATATATACATATATTAAATACCGCATACAAAAGTTATTACGTAGAATTATTTCATGCGGGATATCAGAAAAAGAAAAAAAAGTAATACAAATAGTATTTATTTAAGTAAAAATGCAGTCGATAGCTGACATATTTGTTGTATTTCATATATTTATACATACCATCGGGGCTAAAGTATCCCTTATCAAAGATTGTAATGCACAAGGTGTCGTCGTGCAAGTCTTTCACTTGGAACTGCATCGAGGTATCCCATACCGGGCAATCCGTGCTCGAAACGACAATCGTTTGCTCCTCTTGGGAGCCCATCGATACTTTACAAAACGCATTGCACTTGCCTACGAGCACAAAAAATTCAGAAGAATCTATAAGACTTATTAAAAAGCACAAGACAATTACAATAAATCCTATATAAGAAATAATTCTCTTACGCGGATGGACTTTACCTGTGATACGTCTCACTAGTACAGATAAATAATATTTTTACGCGCATTATTGCTGATATTATTGATAAAATCCGACTGTTCGTAGATCTGCGTAGATTCGTTAAGTATTTGTTTGTTTGTAAATATAAATATAAAGGTAAAAAAAAGAAAAATACGTATTTTCTCCGCGCGTCAATTCAATGATTCGATAATTAATTACTTTTGTATCTTTTATACTTGAAATTAGAATAATGACTGTTGGTCCGAGGGAGTTGTACGATTAATAATTTCTATATATAAGTAATAATATGCGATCGTTAAGATTTACAAATAAAAATATCTATTGAAAATTGTATCTCTCGTTTCGTTTGTACCCGCTGCTGACAATAATGAATCTCCTCCGTCCGCATTTCCTTAAAAATACCCGATATGGATTTAAAAATGCTTGTAAATACATGTCAAAATTGTACTATACAATGAAGGAACGTTATTTGAAAATAACCTTGAAGAAACGCGTTACCTTTGGAAGGGCCACGCCACTTTAAATGTCCTTCTCTATAGAGCTTACCTGTTGTAATCCTTAAATTGGAGCCTTCGACGACGGTCACGAGAATTCGTCCGCACGCCTTGAATTGCGCCTGTTCTATTAATCGTTAGAAAAGGAAATTTATTTAATTATTCGTAAAATAAAATTGCTTTATTTATCGCCAATGAGACGAACGACATATTATTATTATTGTTGCGATGTTAAGCATAAGGTTTCACGGAGAACGGCGGGCAAAGAGAAATTACCATTAAAAAAAAGGGAGGTGGGGGGAGGGGGCAATGAAACGGGTCAATGACAACGTTGGTGGGATTTTTTTAAATTTATTTTTGACTTACTCGACCGCTGACGCTGCAGACGGCATTTCTCGTTCTCGGCAAACTGTCGGCGCGCTTCGGCTATGCGTCTCACCCACAAGGAGCACTCGCTCGGAGACGGCGCTACCAATGTCATGGCTTTCTTTGAGTCGCTTAGCTTGAGGGTTTTCGACTGATCGGGCGCATCGCTACCGTTCGTCCCCGCCATAGCCGAGCCCCCATGCGGTTCTGACTCATTAAATAAAATTAAATCCTGGAGAAATATGGGCTGAAAAACCGAAAAATTCATGTAGCTCAGCAACACGATGTGTACCAAATGCATGGCGATCCGTCATCATTCAACAAAACCTGACACGTCACGTCCTTGCTAGTTAATTAACACGGACACGGGACACGGGACACGGACACGAATTAGTTCTAACAAAATTATTAAAAAAAAACGAAAGTAAGCTTGGCTACGTAAGAGACAGAGCGTAGCGTCTATACTTACGCTCGCGCTTACTTACAAACGCTCGTATAATACGAGGGGGGGGGTTTTACGTGACGTGAAAGCGTATTCCCCCCCCCCCCGATCAACTAACTATGGGGTACGGGTCGGATGGATGACAGGTTATTGGGGGGGTAACGTGAGCTCACCCTTCTGTATAATTTGAACTTTTGATGCTCGTTCCTTTCGAAGGAAAATTGTTGCCCACTTGGCATTGACTTCAGAGGTTGAGAGAACAATAAGAAGTCATTGGTAAGAAAGCCTATGAGCTCCTTGCCACTTTTGGCCTTGTGCAGGATCCCGTAGTGCACGAGCTTACGCGGCCCAAGGGAATTCGTGAGCGAATTAAAAACTATTTGCTCATCAAGTCCGTCGCACGCTACGTGGGTTTGAAGCCATTCCAGCCTGTCGCTGTTTTCCTTTTCCCGGACACCCTCGTTCACCTGGTTTTCACAACAATTAATCATACCAATACATCATCCTCTCCCTCTTCCCACGAGCAATAATTCAAATTGGGTTTATTGCCTATGACAGACAATACCTGGGTACAAAACTCCTCGGCCTTGGCCAGGGCTTCTTGTAAATACTGCTTGTCAGGATGCTCCGCACGCGTATACTCCAATATCTAAGCAATACATTTCTTTATTTATTTATTCTTAACGAATGAATATAAAGCTGATTTCGTAAAGTTCTTGGATGGAACGCGGCTCTTTATTTATACCTTCCCGATAAGCAATGGATATTTCGTGATCCGCTGCATCGGTTTGATTAAAAAGGAACTCAATGGCATTCCCTTGGTTCTGGGATCTTGCTGGCATCTTTGGGAAACCTCGACGAACGCCGGCAACGTTTCCGTCAATTGCTGCAGGTAAACCGCGGCCGATATTTGACAGCTGCAGAATCTGACGTACGCTGACATCCGTGGTATCTGTAATCGTTGCGTAAAAAAGATCCTTTGTCAGTGACGTCACAAGATTCTTCTTATACGTTTCGGAGCATGATGTTTTTTTTAGACGAATGCATGAGGGATTATAATATTATAATATTAGGCAAAACTGAGTTAGTTTGATGATTTGTGTAAACTTACGCTTTCGCAAAGAATATCGCCGATCATTCTGATAATTCCCCCCTTGCTGTTGTCTCTCCTGATTCGCAACGTTCTACGGAGAAAATGTCATCTTTAAATCCGTACGTTATAATAGAGACGATCGTCGTCTACAGATTAATAATTAATTACCTCAGGAAATTGTCATTGCAGGCAATTATGTCTCTCCAGTTGACGAAAATCTTATCGACTTCATCTGCCGACAGTATCATACTGCTCAAAAGTGGCTTCTCAAATACCTGCACGACATATTATATTATATAATATAATATAATATAATATAATATAATATATATATAAAAAAAAAAAAAAAAAAAAAAAAACGTAATCTTCTTAATAAAAAAAAAAAAAACGTAGTTATCGTTATGTGCAACGCTTGCCAATGAAATTCTTCCAACCCCGTGAATCTAGTGATTTTTTTTTATTTTAAAGGCTACTTTAAAAAGCAAGACTTGGCATGGCTTTGCTGACAATGTTGGGAGAAAAAAAAAATATATATATATATATATAAATCCAGTTAGGTGGTGAGCATTATACCTCGTGAACTAGTTGCATGTCGACGATGTAAGCCTCCTCGGTAATGATGAGCTCCTTGATATATTCTTGCCGCTTTCGTTCCATGGTATCGAGCTGAGCCATCGGATCCTCTTTGACAAAATCGCTAACTGTGTGTTGCGCGCACACACAGGACGGGCGCGACGAAAAAAAAGAAAAGAAAATGCATATACAATCTCACAATATAGTCGGGAGAACCATTCTTTGCGAATTCATTCAGTCTCCGTTTTTCCTCTTCCACCTTCTCCGACCCCCTTTATCTTCCTATGAAAAATGTTGCTTATCGCGATAGGATACGATAGGATACGACATAGGATACGATACGATAGGATACGACATAGGATACCACGATAGGATACCACGATAGGATACCCGCGTCACGCTTCCAAACTCGTGTCAATAATCAATATATTAATAAATAATCTATCTTTCGAGACGCGTTAATATTAATAATCAATCGCTCCTTACGACTTTTCAGATTTCCATCTCGGCTAGAGGAGGACTTTTCTCTCTTTTCTCTCTTTTCTCTCTATTCTTTGGTGATAAATGGGACAATAATTATTCTTAACTCGATGCCGACAAGTATTTCGCGAACGTTTTGGAATCTAAGTAAGGCGTCGAGCAACACATACATATTACGTTCAATAGTTATATATTACAAAAAAATTTTTAGGTGTTCCATGCATATAAAATTGAATATCGACTAAGAGAACAAAAAAAAAAAAAAAAAAAAAAAAATGTACTAAAAGGGTAATTATTAACGTGATACATTAATTTTTATACTCACATGATAATTCCTCAATAATCGCACTCGCTTATACAATCGTAACGTCTAATGCAATGTGCATTTAATTTTATAAACCTTTATTATTTCCAATGCATTTCTATAATATTGCTTCATCAATACATTTTTAATAATTTAATTCGAATATGACATTCCAATACCAACCTCTATTACTTGCAAATAATATATATATATATATATTCTATGCAAGTATAAAAGTATGTTATAAAAATATCTTTAAATATACTTCTTCTAATATTTAAATACATATATACATATACATATATATATGTACATATATTTGAAAAAAATATCTATATGGAATTTAAAATAAAAAATTTATAATATCAAAAAAATATATATAAAATCGGATATTTTTTAAATGTCTGTAATTTTGTCATTCACTTTTTTTTTGCATAGAAATAAGGAAATTAAAATAGAACATACGTGAAATAGCAATGAATAGAGAAAGTTGATTTTTCATAAAAAAAAATATATATATATATAGCTGGTGACAAAGGTGAAAATAGACCATAAATCCTAATTATAATTTATTTAAAGTATTCAAAATGATCTATTTAAAAATAATGGAAATAAATATTACATCACATAAGATATTTTACAGGAAATAGTAAAATTCTCTATACAGGAAATGATTATAAAAGAATATCGATTTAATTGTTAATGTTTAAATAATAATTTCAAATCAAGTTTAATTCAACAAACTCATTCGTGTGCATTTTTTTTTTTAATTTTTTTTTATTTATTTATTTATTTATTTATTATTTGTTTTTTTTTTCATTAATATCCGACAATACAACAAGAAACAGTATATGTTTTGGTATTGATAACAATTTGAGGATATTACTACGGGAATAATAGTTATATATTAATTACAATGTCTGTAGGTGCATATAATCGAAGTACACGTAGTAATCACGCCGATGCAAAACACGCTTCGCAGTTTCATCAATTTTTTTTTCATATTAAATGATATAGAAAATTCTTTTTCTACGTAATATTCTCTCTTACTTTATTATTATTATTATTAATTGTTCGCTTTTTTCCTTTATATTATTATTATTTTTATTTTTCTTTTATTTTTTTTTTTTTTTTTTTTTTTAAATTCGTTCTCATCGTGAAAGTATGTATTTTTTCTTAAAGTGATATTTTGAAAAAAAAAAAAAAACACCTAGAAATTACTTTATTTCACTTTTTAAATTTTTCTTCTATAATAGGTATCTTATGGGAATATTGTTTATTGTACGTAAGGAAAGCGATGCGAGACAAAGATACACACCCACGCGCGCGCGCGTGCACACACAGAGACCCACACATTGGTGTGTGTGTGTGTGTGTATATACGCACACGCACAGACACCTGGTTGTGACTTCACGAAATATTTATTTAGTTTTTTTTATTTTTTAAATTTATTGATCTGATCTATACTAACTTCGCAGATTTACACTTTTTTTCCTATACCTCGACGAGGGAAAAGGTTCGTATTTGTTTTTACATGACTAATTTGACTAATTATAGCGCAAAATTATAGCGCAAAATCAATATCTTGAAATGAATTAACCGAGTTACCTTTGAATAGAGATAAACAAAAACTTTTTCATAATTCATTACAAGAAATTTATGAGGAAGACCTATAAAACGATGCCATTTATTTATTATCCATTATTTATTATTTTTTTATTCTTCCGTTACTGGTTTTATTTGTTTCAATATAATATTGCGTAAGTAATATTTATTTATATTCAGTGGTTGTTTTTTTTTTTTTTTTTTTTTTTTTTTTGTAAGATATATTTTTGGTTACTTCGTTTCTATTATTTTTCCGTTTTTCTGATCACATATATGATTTATTAGTATATCAGTAAGGTAATGCAATACAATAATAATAATAATAGTAATAGTAATAATAATAATCGTAACTACAACAGCAACAACAACAGCAACAATAATAATGACAATGATAATAAAATGAACGTCTCAATAATAATATTCCATCATTGTTATTAAATTGGTAATTAAACTGAGCGTAATATACATGCGTAAAGCACTTTCAATGTCGGAATGGTATAAATTTTTATTTATTATATTAGTTCAACATTGAAAATATTACTAAAAAATTTCTTGAAAAACTGTACAAGTACTGTATAATATAAATATGCATTTCAAAAGTTGTATAAATTTTATATCAAATACTTTTCAATTAAGTATCATTGTTCAATGAAGTCTTATTGACATCGAATTGGAATTTTTATAATAACAGTGATCAATTGCCCTATCATTGCAACCAATATTACATTCAATCCAATTATCTGGAATATTAAAGTATGCGTAAATTACTCTTCACTGTCGAATTTAAAATTTTAATACAAAAAAAAAACTATGAAATAATTAATTAACCTATAAATAATAATTGACAAAAAACAACCACTATGTATATGTTTTTCAATATCCTGTTACGAATGTACAAAGCTTCTTGTCTTTCAATTCAATCGTTCGACAATATTTGTACCGTTAAGATAAATAATTTATAATAATTTATATAATAACGATAAGGATTTTTCTAAATGTCTACGATCGATCACCAATTCACGTATGTGCTATTCAATTTTATCATCAATTATAGGCGAAGCATAATATTTTATTAATCATTAGGCGAGATGTGGTGGTTGCACGAGCGGAAAAGTCATTTTCATACCAAGTCATTGGAGTCTTTTGGATATGTGTATTTTAATACTATTCAACACTTAATAATTTAACCAATTAAACATTATGAGAAAATTTCATTCTTTTTCATTTCGTTCGATGCAAAAGAAGAGCTAAATAGTTATTAATTAGATAATAGGGGAAAAAACGTAAGATCAAAGAGCAAATAATTATTTGAGAAAGACGCGTTTAGGTTAATTTCATATTTAGTTATGATTAAAATTATTTATAAAAGTAACGAAGCAGTTTAAGCTATAATTAATAAATTTTAAATATCCCCACGTATTATTCCGATTTGGTTCACTTGGTTCGTAAAATTGTTCTCTACCGTTGACAGGAATATAAAGTTCAATAAGTACTCAGAAATTCTTTATTGTATATTCATAAAGCTTTTACATAAACGTATCGATAATCAATTCAAAGAATATTACATATACGCACAAATAACATTTTCTTAATTATATCGTATAATTTTTATATTCATTATTTATTCTTTAGCATGAAAAAGTAAGTTATCTTTCAATTATTATTTATATAAACTGATTTTTTTTTTTTTTTTAATTATATGTAAATATTTTAAAAAAAAAAAAAAAAAAAAAAAAACGTTATCTTTAAATTTAACGTCTTTTAATATTTTATTAATATTGTTTATTAATATTTGTTCGAAAATTTTTATAATAGTTTTTATATAATTCCTTAAAATTATGCGTTCCCTTTAGTAAATAAATAATATTTCCTAAATTAAGAATAGTATACCACTACCTATTCAATGCTTATTTAATTGCTTTAATTAGGATGTAATTAGGATTCATAATATTCATAATAATTTCAACATTCAAAACAATTTTTAATAACATACACTTATAAAAGGAGATGAAATCTTTTTCTTAAAACTTTTAATAATCAAAACTTTAATATAGCTAGTAGATATTATATTAATAATGCGTGTAACAGACATTTATTTTATTCGATCCCTAAATTTCCCAATGGCTGTGCGACCCTGCAACTTTAAGCCTTATTTCGGCTAAGATTATACATACATATATATATATATATATATATATATATATTATTTATTATATTCTGCGTCGTAATTAATTTTTCGCTGGGTATTATTTATGCTTTCTTGTGTTTCATTTGGTATTACAGTGACAGCGCTTGTGTGTTGTTTGTGTGTATACATACATATACATATACATATACATATACATATACATATACGTATATATACGTATGTATATATAATATTTATCGGTCCCAGGATAAATCTGGGGCGCGACCGAATATAATTATTAAATACTTTATGTAATGTGGAGAAAATAAGAAATTCGTAAACGTCAACATTTTAATTATTATTATAATATAATATAACGATTGCTTCCCATCGCCTTTTAATTTCATATAAATATCAGAATTCTAGAATTCCGAAGCTGCTAGCTTAGGACGATCTTACAGCAAACGGGATTTCATGTATCTAATCTCTACATATATAATATTCGAAAATCGAGAAGGCATTTCTTATAATAATATTAATAATATTTAGTCCTTGTACACGTACACGCTATACTTGTAAGATTCTTCTTTTTTTTTTTTTTTTTTTTTTTTTTTTTTTTTATTTCAATTAATTTGTATTATTCAATGATGGCACTCACACACACAGATACACGCACGATTCTTTTTATCCTTCGTTATTCCTAAAGCAAGGGCATTTGAATTTATCCTTTCAGTTTAATCAAACGGTAAATATAATTTCATATATATATATATATATCATTTTCAATGATAGAATTGCATAAATCTACAGGTTTTTTTTCTATTTTTTTTTTTTTTTTTTTTCAATTTAAATTAAAGTTCAATATATATTCTTCAATATTCTAGGTCGTTCCGATTGCATAAGAAACAATTCGCGATAAAAGTTTCTTAGTATTTAAATAAAATGAGCTTTTTATTGCTTAAATAGAAAAAACTTCTAGCGAGTAAAATTCATTTCTATACGATTATTTTAATAGAAGGATTAATTGCATCCGTGAGATGCCCTACGTGTGCAATAATTAAAACAAATTGAATCATTCATAATAATAAGGCTTAGGCGTTATCTTTACAAATTATCTTTACAGATGAAAAATAATACGGAATATATAAAACTGAATAGGAAAATTGAAAATTGAAAAACCGATGTGGATATACAATAAATTTATGATAATTTATGATATATACCGAATATTGTAAAGCGAAAAAGAAAGAAAGAAAGAAAGAAAAAAAAAACAAAACAAAATAAATCATGGATTATTGAATATTAATTCTGAGATTCTGAGATTCTGTCGTATATATTTTAGCACCATTAGATAGTACATTCTTCTTTTCTTTTTTTTTTTTGTTTTTTTTATCTTATAAACGAAGAACACGGTGTCATGTTTGTTACACGAGAAGTACCTGCAAAGTTATATCGTTCTACCTTCTTGTTACATTGTTCAATCTTTCAAGATTTACTGTCCCAGAAAAATATTATTGTCATTGTGTCAAACGAAATGGTATATATTTATTTAAATACAGTAAGAATATAGAATAATATTTTCTTATTATTATTTTATGTACCAATTGTATTTTACTGAAATCTGCTGACCAGTCAATATAAATAAATACTAAGCTAATACATAGAAAATATAATTAATCAAAGTAATAATTCGATTGAAATGACTATATATATATATAAAAAAAAAAAAAAACAATCTTTTCTTGTAAAACTTACTCTCAACAAAGATAAAAAAAATGTTTCATTTCTATTAAAAAAAAGAAAAAAAAAAAAAAAACAAAATCGAAATTCATAAAATAAAAAAACCTATATATTTAAAATAAATGAAACTGCGATTGTAAACGATCGATCGGAATTATTTTTATTATTACAGTATGGCCAAGAAAACTAATGTTGAAAATATATAAGGTAAAATTATAGATAATATGTAAAGTTAGTGATACATCGTTAAATTTGTTAATCCTAAAAACGTATCAAATATCTATTTATAAAATGCAAAAAAGGAAATATGAAAGAAACTTTTTGGTACTCATTGGTAAAAAAAAAAAAAAAAATTCAATATATTTAAATTAAATGTTGCTTTGCATTTGCACAAATTAATACAACGATTTGATTTTTGTTTGACTTCCCCTACCTTCAAACATTCCTCTATGCCGTTATGAAATTATTCATACACACCTACAATTACGGTTCGAATAGATGTTTTTTCGAATAGATGAATAGAACTGACTTGATTCACAAGAATTGTAATTAAAAATTATAAATTAAAACAAGAGTTCAAATCCATGATTTTAATAATTACGTCTGCGAAAATTCGTTATTTAAATTAAATATTCTAATCCAATCCGTATAAATAATCAAATTATCCGAGTTTTATTGTTGTAGGAAAATTTATTGGATGGAAGGACGTGGTGAAATTCCATGTAAATTCGACTACGTACGAACACGTATTCGATGCTGTTTAACAATAAATATAATTAATACAACGAATCAAAATTAACGGAGGGTAGAACGTCGAAAGAAAAATCGTGATTCCGTATTTCCGTATTAAGAAATCGTGCATCGGCCAAAATCAATTTCAATTACCTTAGAACATTTGTTACTGCAACGTGTACAACGAAATAATCATAGACATTAAGTATGGCTCCTTATAATGTGACGGTGACCGTAAAATTTCCCCATGGATTCGAACGTTTTAAATTCAATTAGTCATGAATTGCAATTAATTATTCCTTAGACCACAATCGGACAATAATTCAACCTGTTTTACATGTTTTTATAATATAATTTAGCCAATTAATCCGAGTTGACGTTTAAATTCATATTTGCATTGATTACATGGAATATTTAATCAAAGCATTGTGTATCATTTAAGAGAAGAAATTGCAAAATAAAGCTTTCCATATATCGACTAGTTATTCGACACGCCCTTAACAAAGAAACTGACTGAAATCCTTTTGACTTTATTTAAACAATAACTTAAGTGTAATATTGCACCATTAATATTGAGGAATCGAGAAAATGAACGTATGCAAGTGATTTGGTTCCGACACAAATTCATCATTAGCTAAGTATACATAGTCTAGTCCATAGTATGTATATACATATATATATATACAATACATTAAGCTAATCTACTTTGTATGGAAACTGAGGAATATCCGTTATTGATGATTTCGTGAAAATCATTATTACTACACGACAGACAACCACCGAACGTAATAACTAAATGACACGTTAAATAAAGCTGTGCCAAAATTAACGTTTCTGGGCATGGGCAACAACGGGTGAGCCTGGTTCGCTATCTTTCCTTCCTATCTAAACTAGGAATGACGAGAAGTAAATAAGGTTTAGTCCATTTTTTTTTTTTTAAACGTGACAGCGATTAATGCAGACGTGACAGTATACTGTGGGATAAAATACAGCGTAAAACGAAGCGAAAGTTCACAAAATAATGTATAATTGTAAATGTATGAGTATGTCCTATTTACATTTATAAGTTCAAATAATTTCTTTAATAGTATAAGAATAATAGTATTTTTATGAATAAGAATGGATAAGCCAAGTGTTATTAAAATCATTGTGGTCATTATGCGGAAGAAAATTCAACTACGTTAAAATTCATAATTAATAATAAATTACAGATAAAACAAAAACAAGTATTCTGCTTAATTTGAAAAATAATGTATTTACTATTAATAGTTCATTAATGTATTATTTATCCAATTTTCAAATCTTCTTAGCCCTTTAGTTTTGACTACCTAGTCGCTCATATGAAGCAATTCAATGAAACATTTATTACCAAGAAGTATTTAGTTTTATTCTGTTAGTTAAATACGGCTTTACTACTACGGCATTAACAAATTAAAAGTTAAATCATTTTTTATAATTTAATAATTTATTATATATTTTATGCATTAATTAATTAAAATAGTCAGTAGCTGTAAAATTCCGTTCTCATTATCATAAATAATAATATTATTCAAATTCGTAAAGAATATATATAAATTAATATTATTTATTATATATACATATGTATATATTTATATATATATATATATATTTATAATTTAAATTTATTAAATGATATCATTTAACTTTTAAAGACTCATACAACATAATTAAATACAATTATATTTAATAAATACAATTATAGAAACATTTGTAATAACAAATTTAATAATTTTTTTATTTTTATTACTTCGCTTCTTTTCTATGTACATTAATTTCGTTAATATGTACTGGAAATTGAAAAGGTAGTGGAAACTTTGTAATTCTTTTTAGAAAACGATATTAATAATTTTAATGAGTATCATTAATTTTGCGGCTTAGGTTTTTCCTTTAAGAGTTGTACACTTATGAAAAAAAATTAATGTAATTTTTATATAACTTCCGGTTCTGGATATGTAAAATAAATATTTTTTTTTTTTTTGTAAATTATTTGATACCATCAATAATGCATCAAAAATACATTTAATTACTTTACATATTGTCTATTAAATTTCATCGTTTATACTCCCGGCAGGAAAGTATTCCAACATAACATTTCAGATTCAGAGTACCGTCCTACTCATAGTTATATTTAAAAAAAATATATATATAATAGTAATAAGCATAATAATAATTATAATAACAATAACAATAATAATAATGAGAGAAATAATAAGAGAAATAATAATAATAATAATAATAGAAGTGAAGATAATTACAATAATCAAAGTTGTTATAACTTAAAATAAAAAGAAGAAATTAATGTTTAAAAGTATCGTTCTCCGCTATAAGATATATGTCCATAATTGATGGCTTGTTCTCCTATCGAATTTTTCAATCGAACGCAAGCATTCATACGGATCAACTATTTATGACGAATAGTTAAGAGGTAACAGAGTGTACACTCACGCATGCGTATTAATACAATTGCCATTACTCATATTTTCGTATTGATCTTTTCATTTGTTCATACTTTTGATCACGTTTAAATAAGTACTGACACAATTGTTCTCTATAGCTTCGATTATATAAAATAATATAATTGACAAAAATAAATAACAATAATAACATTATGATTGACAATAGGATACTAATAAATAAATAACAATAATAGTAAATGTGATAACGATGATGATGTTGATGATGATGGTGATAATAATAATTGTGAAGGTACGTGATGGTAATTGTGACACGTTCATGATACTGGTAATTAAAGACATGGTGGTAATAAATGATGTAATAATAGCGTTAGAATATAAGTTAAAAAGAAATGTGCGATCGACTTTGCTAGCAACAAAAATCCGATAATTTTATCGTTCAAACTGTACGTTCTACGCGTTATATTATTTGTTTTACAGTTTCTCTTCTGCAGAAAGAAAAAAAAGAAGAAGAAGAAGAAGAAAAAATAAACTTTGCTTTTAACTAACTAAAATTGAAAGTAAATAATTGAAAAAAATTTCATTTTATTAATAATCTTGTCTCTTTTAAATTTATATTTCGTTGCAGCCACCACCTTATTTATAAATCATTCATTCATTTCATATTTAACTCTCTTCCCCCCCCCCCCCACCCTACTTTATTCCCCCTCCCTCTCCCCCCTCTCTCTCTCTCTCACTCTCTCACTCTCTCTCACTCACTCGCTCTCTCTGACTGATTTTCTCTGTGTATTTCATATAACTGCGTCTGTCGATTCTTTATTATGCTTTAGTATGTGTTCATTAATCATTCCCCTGGAGGCGCTGAGTTCATCTCTCTTTGGTTGTTCAATCCCCAAGAGCTGAAGCAGGCCAAGAATGATGTTAAATTTTAGTAAGTCTCGCGATCATGTTTTCATCCGTAAATATTGATATGACATATATACATATAGATACTTATTTATACCGATATAGCAATTTAATAAGCTTTCATACGATCACGCGCTTGTGATCTTAAATACTTTTAATTCACTTTACTCATATATATATATATATATATATATATATGTATATATGTATGTATATGTATGTATATATATGTATATATATATATATATATATATATATATATATATAAAAATCAAGGTACTAGCGCGCTGCGCTGCATATTTGCTTACGCTGCATGATTACAAGCACAGGCGAAAAAACACATATTAGTAACGTAAAAATAATGCGACACGCCTATTTATTATCTGGCGTCTTATCAAAAATGTGGTTGCCTGCATTATACTAATTTCCTTGGACTTGAATAATAGTATCATCTATAAACGTACGATTGATTTTTTTTTTATTACAAATAAAAACAGTTTCAAGAATGTTTCAAGTTATGTTTAAAAAATATTGATTCGCTAACATTTAGTGAATCGTCGTACGATATAAAAAAAAACCAACTTCTATGATCTAATCTAAAGCACAATCTTGCATTTTGAATAGCGCAAATTGAATTGTACATTGTGTGTAATTTTTTTATAATTTTATTACGTGCCTTTAACTATGGTCAAAGATGATTTGATAATTTTTAATAATAGCTTAAGTCGCCGAAAGCTATTGTATATTGAATTGTATATTGTATATTGTATATATTGTATATATTGTATATATTGTATATTGAAACAAAACATTATGAAAGTAGTTCTTACAACTTTGAAATAAAAAATATCCAAGTATATAAATAACGATAATAAGTAAGTAAGTAAATAAATAAACAAAGTAAGTAAGTAAATAAATAAAATTATATTATTAAATTTGAACTGGAACGAAAGGTTCAATAATCTGAAGTTTTTATATCGAATTTAGCAGAATATTAAAATTGTATACGTAAAACGGTATTACAATAAAGCACAAGCTTTAATATTTATAGCCGATGATAAGAAAATTAAATTTAACAGCAAATTATAATATAATTTTCATTGTATAATATGCAGGTAATCACTTCCATTGGTAGGACGACAGTATCTAATAGCTATTGTGTGCTATGGAAAAAGCCATGCAGTCGACTCGAATAAAACAAATGCAATACAAAGTAAAATTTATTTGCTCTCTCACTATAAATAAATTTTCTCTTTCAGTTTCATTAAAACTCTGGGCAACAGAAAAAAAAAAAAAAAAAATTAATAAATAAATAAATAAAATAAATAAAATAAAATAAAAAACCAATATTGCGCACCTCGGGGTATTTATTTCAAAGGAGTTATTTCACAAATTAATACTAACGAAACCCTTCTTCTATTACACACGTCAAAATAAGAAAAACCCGGTACAATATAAATTTTTATCAACTTCCTTTTTTTAACTTTATTTTATTAATTAACAATTGCGAAACGTTAATGTTTTGCTATATATAGTTGTGCTTATGTTGTTCTGTAATTAATTTAAAATTATGGACTTCGAGGTATGAAATTTTTAAAACGACATTACTCAACCTTCAAATATTTCACTTTACTTTTGACACATCAATTAACTCTGTATATAAAAATTTTTTATTCAAACTATTTAAATTATCGTTAATTATCTATTATAATGCACATGTAATGACAAAAAAATATTGTAAGAATAAATTTAAGAAAAATTTATTTCCATGCAAATCCTTGCAAATATATATATATATGTATATATATATGTATATATATTGCTCTTATTAAACACACGTAATAACTCGATTGTTAGAAAGAAAATTATGCATACGATTTTATAAATGATTATTTACTGATAAAATACTTTTTTTTATTGTAAATATATTTATTAACGTAGGGGATTGGGTTAAAGCGCTCAGCCATTTAAAATTTAAACTTAATTTTTAAGACCTTACTTTTTACCGTCTTCTTAATTAATAATATCATTGTTTGTAATATTTAAAATAACCATTGTTGAAGCGTGTAGTATCGCTTGGATTTGGATTTCTTAATTCCAAAATGAATGCAAAAAGCTAAATGGTTATCGTTTCGTTTTACTTTAAATTTCCACGGCCTCTTTAGTATACAGCTAAAGTATAACAACCTCAGCATATCGTTTCAGTCTATTTTTTTTTTTTTTTTTTTTTTTTGCAAGTACAAAAACAATGTAATAAATGTTAGGAGAAGAAGAATGTTTGAAAGTTGCAGAGGTCGAGAGTTGCAGACGATAATGATCGGATTAAATTCTGTTTTACGATAAAGAGACAGAAATGATTTGACTGATTCTGCAGTTCCATATGCTTTGGACAAAAATTTTGATCAAATTATTCCATTAGATAATAATTGCGTCAAGGCGGATGATCGTAGGAGGCTTTTTTAATCAAGGCCATCAAGGAGCACTCGGTATCCAATAATTATGTAAGTTTTCGTATTTAAATTCCAGGTAAGAGCATAAATAATAGCCTTATTTTTCGGGAGCGACCTCTCGGCAGTCATAATAATGCTCGAGCACCTCATTGTAATAATAACATGTGGCAACGAAACGAATCATCAAGACTTTCCACTTTCCAATCGCCGAATACATCGATACTTGACACTTGACAGATTGACTGATTGTCAGGAATTACTAGGCTGTGTGAGCAGAGTATCATCTGAAAGGATGAGATCAAAGTACGAGGGGGACTAAGAAGATATATATATATATTGCAAAGGGGGGGGGCAAAAAAATTATTGACTTCAAAGTATTTTAACGTACGAAATCCGCATAAAGTTCCGACCAATGACCCCAAAATCTATTCTATCATCCGATCATTTATCCTCGGTGATTAGTGACGATGACAATCAACAAACAATTCACTTTATTTTAGAGACTTTTCTACGATAGACAAACGCCAATAGACAATGACGCGCGGTTCTTGTTAACATTGTTCCTTTTAAATAAACGAATTAACTTTAAGAAAATCACGACAATGCTTATGACATGAACTCCCCGCCGCCCCCTGTAACCTGAATTCCGAGGATAGACGAAACGAATATTGGCTTATAGGCAATATCTGCATGTTAAACGACGTTGTTTCGTGATATATATATATATATATACAGAAACATATATTCGGAGCCTAAATAACCGAACGAATAATGACCTTACGATCGGAAAAGCAATAATACCATTAGAAAATCGCTAGAGCTTCATTACAATATCCTACGGAGTAGGAGCGTATCGATGACGAATGCTGCTTAATAAGAATCCATAATGGTAACGAAACAAACACTGAAACTTGACTCTAGAAATTCGTGTATTCTTCTATTAACAATATTAAAAAAAAAAAAAAAAAAAAAAAGGTATAATCACTTTTGCTGACAAGGCGAATGGCAGATAAGAAGTAGCCCCTTCATTAATATATGCTTTTACAGATACACACGTACTCACTAAGGATTATTCTAAAAAAAAAATTCATTTTTATTCTATAAACACTTTAACTGTAGATGTTTTAGTTTAATAAGTATCCGAGAAAAACTTATTGATAAAACTAATGCAAAACAAATAAATTATTGACTTCTTTTAAATCGTTGCGTTCTATAACTGTTAATATATATATATATTAGATATTATTATTTATTGTACTAAATTGATCTATAAAAAGTAAATAATTTATTGCATGTATTAAGTAAGATAATATATTATCAGTGAGACAGATCCTTACGAGGGTATTGTTGATATACGTATTAATATTATTAAATATTAAGTAAGTAATTAATTATTAAACATTATTATTAAAAGTCGGAGAATGAATTTAAGCAAATTTTCACATGGGTCTTTAAAAAAAAATGAACGTAGAGATGTATATGAATACCGCGAATGTATCACGTTTTATTAAAAAATATTTCGGCAATTTTTCTGCCATTAGTAAATAGCATTTAAAACCATACTCTGATTTGCAAATAAAACTTATTGCGATAGTTTTTTTTTTTTTTTTTTTGAATTATTTATCAACATTGACGTATAGAAAGTACAAGGTGTAAGGTGATAAGTTACATAATTATCGTTATTTTGCGATAACGACTTAAATAATCTAAACTCGGCAATGCATTGATGACCATCTTATAATTGACTGAGATATATTATGGCGATAACGACTTAAATAATTCGACAATTAGGTATACGTAACCAAGTGCAAATAGTTTTGCTGCAGGCATTGAGTATCCGTTTAAGCTTATTATTGCTGTCACACACACACACTCATAGTGATTCCTTAGAGTGATCAATTAAAGAATTCAAACACGAAAAGTTACAAATAAAGGTATAATTACATTGAATTATTGTTATTGAATTAAAGCATTGTCTTTATTATTATTAATATTATCCAATTGATTGAAGAAAAAGTGTTACGTATTATCATCATAATATTCAATATCTATGGAAATTACTTTACACGATACTACTCGTCACGTAAAATTAAAATATCTTGGCAATCATTTTTTTTTTTTTTTTAATGATTTTCTTTAATGGCATTAATGAATAAATTATTTTACTTTACACAACACTTACCCTTTAAAACGTAATTATTAATACAATAATAGTTATTGTCTAATAAAGTATCGTTTAGTTTTATTTCTTATTACAGATTATTAATATGTACACCCCGTTTATGCATACAGAAAATTAATCCGTGAAATGTATCCGGAGATAAATTTATGTATGAAATCTATGGATGGAATATAATATTACAAAGTTATCAAATGTTCTAAGGTCATCGACACCAGATGCAATCATACATTATTTAAAATTGCAAATAACTAGCATACGTTAATCGGGGAAAAAATATTTATAAACCAATCAATAGCTTGAAATGAAATTAAAACAAAATCTTTTAAACATACAATTATTACAAATACATAGTATTTTAAATATTTTTATAAATAACGTTAATTCTTTACCATAAATACTGAGCGCTATCACCTCAATTCCCTAATTGTTAATTTCGATTTTATAAATAAAGATAATTTAAAATGAAAAGCTCGTTTATCAAGAACTAAATCTTATTTTAAAATTTAGTTTAATTTCGGTTTTAAGAAGTTCAAGAATTTAATTGCCTAAAAATTATTGTTGAAATACGTTTATTACATTGTATCGTTTAAAAACTATAATCATATCATCAGGTATACGTAACTCACGTTGGACATGAGCCTTAAGCATTAGAGTTCATAGAGATATCAATATTTCGATTAATTATTTATGCTATTATCGTGTTGTAAAATAATTATTACTATTGATTATATAAAAAGAATAGAAGAAATTAAAAGCAGTATTTTATATCCGATAGATGTTTAATTAAGGTTAAAGATTAAAATTAAAATTCAATTAATATACTACAGATACGGGAGTTTAATTAATTAATTAATTAATCAATAATGTATGCAATAATGTATGTATAATTATGCACGGAAGCCATAAAAATTATATTTATTTATAAAAATAACTTATTCGTTTAAATTATTGGAAAGGAATTTTTTAAATATTTTTGCGGATAAATCTGAAATAATTTCTTATAAAATTTAGATGGAAATGCGAGTGACGATTGGTTAACCATTTACAATTAGATAATGAAGGACGATACTTTATTGACATTCTTGTATAATCTGTACATGTGTACGTACAATTTAATGCCCACTTGAACATATATATATATAAGATAATAAGCAGATTAAATTCCCGAAGCCGTTTGCTTAAATCTTAATTATAAAACATTAAAAGCAAAAAAAGCTTTACACGTACGATTAAATTAAATTAAATTTAATTAACTTCTACTTCTACTTCATTCCTTTGGCATTAATTAAAAAGTAAATTACTTTCGGATTACAATAACTTTCTCAACTCTTTAATAAGTTATTATTACGTTTACTTTACGTTTGAGGAATTTTTTTTTTTTTTTTATTCTATATACTTTTCTATATACGCATACATTAAAAAAGAATTCAATGAAAACTTAAAACCAACGGAAATTTAAAGCATAAAGTTTAAATAATAAATTTGACGTGATAAAAGTTAATAAAAGTTTTTCGTGGTCCTCAACATTTAAAGCGAAATATATGTACAGACATATCATACAAAACCTAAGTTTTATTTACATCTATTAATACAGCGATATGATAATATTACTTACACATTGGCGACACGTAGTTACTTGGGAACGCCCCAGTCATACCGTTTAATTCGCCTCTCCACCATGCATCCTCATCTTTGGAAAGAACTACAATTACGTCTCCTTTTTCGAAGCTAATCTCATCTTCGTGCTGTGCTTTATAAGGATATAATGCCATCACCTTCTCTGTTAAACCAGTTTCAAAATTAATACAATAAATTATAACATGGGTCATAAATAATTTTATCAACATATGTAAACAGTAATTATTCACTAGTCTTAGAACGGTTAATAATTTTATCATTATATCTCAATTTTTTAAACAGTTTTTTTAAATTTTAGTAAATTAATATGAATAATAGTTTAAAAGCAAGTGTATTATAATGATTCTTCGTGTAATTTCAATGTTTCGCTTTCAAATATTGGATGAACCGTGCGTTATAAGCGAACTAATTAAAATAAGAATACGAACCAGCAAACGGATCGGTAGTCGGTGAATCTTGATATCTGTGAGAAACTGGAGTACTACGATTACTATTACTAGTAAGAAGTTTCACGTAAGATGCCGGGAACCAACCGATTTGTCTTTTTTTCCCTCGAGCCTGTCAGTTACATCCAAATAAATAAATAAATAAATAAATAAATAATAATTCAAACAAGTAAAAATAAATCAAGTCGTTTATAAATATTTAAATAATACTAACTTGTAATTCACCTTCCCACCAACCAGTCTCGGTCTTTTTACGGATCATTATCAATTGTCCTTTCTGTAAATCTAGTTGCTCGACGCTCGTTGACTTATAAGGTGCAATTACTTGAACAATTTCAGGTTTACGTCCCCTCTTTAATAAACACATTAATCAATGTCGATTAAAAAAAAATATATATACATATATATCATAATACAATAGTGGATAATGATAAATAAGTTCCAAAAATTATTAAAAATTAATCATTAAACTGTACTTGCAAAATTTTCTATTATTTTTATAAAATTACCTTTGTATACTGCTTTGTGATAAAAAAAGTACCAATAATTATTGCCATTGCATCGCACAGTCAGATAGTAAGACAGCATATTTGAAAATCCAATGGATCGACAGAAAGAGAAAAAATATTTATACATTATTTAAAATAATAAATCTGATTAAGGGATATTAATGTGCGAATGTGCGGTACACTTGACACATTCTGATTTATCGTTACATGCAAGATCACAAATATTACCTGTTGAGCAGACATTGCCGCAAAATCTGGCAGTTCAGCTCTGTCCTCCGCTTCAGCTCTTTCTTCCTCAAGCTCCTCTGCTGTTTTCTCCAGCTGATTTAGAATTATAAAATGAGCAAGTACAAACAAACATGTACACTTTATATCATATACAACTACTAATTACGTAATATTGAGATATGAGAATGCGCATAATAAATATCCTTTTGAAATTTTAATAGTTATCGTTAAAGTAATATTTACCAGCTTATCCTGAGACTTAATTTCAAATTGAGTGACGTCATTTCTCCTCTCTTGTTCATTTTCATTGGTCAACGTGTCCTGAACAGCTGCTTTCTAAAGGACATAGAAATTGATATATCAATTTTTTAAATTTTCGAAATCATTTTAATTATTAACATTATTCTTATTTATCATACATTATATATTATACATTGTTATTTTAAATTTATTTCTTTTGAACATTACAATGTGTCGTAATATACAAACGTTAACATAAAAAGCCTTTATATTTAAATTGTAATATATATATATATAATAAAAGTATGTCGCTAAATATTTAAATAAAACATAGAATATTGTAAAAGTTTTTTTAATCATAATAGAATATTTAAAGTATCGAAAACTAACATGTAAAAAATATTTTTTTAAATGCCTACGAATTTCTCGACAAGGACAAAGTACCTTTATTACCTGTACTACCTGATCTGCCGTATTGTACTTCTCGACATAATTCGATGGGAAAATACCGGTTTTAGTACCAATGACTCCTGTCCACCAATCGCCATCTTTTTTGGTAACCTCAATAACTTCGCCTTGACTGAAATTAAGATCTCCTGCTTCGTTAGATGCGTACTGATATAGCGATATGTAATACTCATTAACACAATTCGTAGAAGGAGTCCTTCCGTTCTGACCGTTTACAGTTTCCATTTTTATATAAGATTTAGGGAACCAACCAGTTTTACCTGTACTTGATTCTCCATAACACCAAACACTCTAAAAATAAAAAAATTAAAAACCGTTAAAATGTTTTAATACTATACATATAGTTTATTACATTAGCATTAAAATGCATAGATACAATAAATAAATATATATATGTGTGTGTGTGTGTATTTCTTTTTAAAAAAACAAAGATTAATATGATTTTAAAAAATTTTTGATTCTCGTACTCTCTGTACAGTAATTATATGAAAGAAAAAAAAAATTAATTACGAATCTACATAATCTTTAAATCACCTGCTCTTCTTTAATTGTAACGGTTTCCCCTTTACTAAATGAAAGGTGCTGTTCAATAATAGGTCGGTATTGATAAAGAGTTATTGCTAAAGTATTGCATAATTGTCCTTCGCCTAATTTCGGTGTAATAGGTTCTACATAAGGAGCTTCCCCTACTGCAGATCCTGCATCAGATACATTTTCTGGAACTTCGGCGATTTCTCTGAAAAAAAAAAAAAAAAAAACAAAATTAATTTCAATTTAACACGTACGTATATTAAACTATTTATAATTATTATCTTTAAGCTCTTACTCTAGCATTCGTTTTTCTACGCTATCTTGATGTATAAATGCATCGTTAGATAGTTTCGTATTGGCGCTAACGTCAATCGGCTCAACATATGACTCTGGGAACCATCCCGTGTGACCCCGAATCTCCCCTGCCATCCATCCGGGTTCTGCATTTTGTACTGGTGGTACCTAAATATGAAATCGGACATTCCAATAATTAGATAATACCATACACGTATACATATATACAGTTGTTAGTAGTGCGCACATACGCTAATTATAATTATTAATAACAAAATGTTTTAAAAATTGCCCTTACAATTTACTATGTAAAAAACGGAATTATAAATATCTTGTAATAATAATTAAGAGAATATTTGAACTAACAATAATAATATCTCCGGGTTGAAAAGATATTTCGTCTTGGTTTCGAGCAACGAATTCATATAATGCTCGATATTTCTTGATTGGGCTGGAGCTCTCTTCATTAGATGTGGATGCTGTTGTTACTGTATTATCAGTAGGCCAAGTATCGACGTCAACTTCGTTAGTACTTGACGTGCCCCAGGCATCGTCTCCCCAAGCCGAATTCGAAAATGCAGCTTCATTTGCATTTTTACGCATCTCTAAAACTTTTGCCTTCTTCTCTTCAAACTTCTCATTTAATTCCTGGCAATTTATAAGCATAGTCTTCATCTGAGTCTGCAATTCCTCTGTTTATACAAATGAAAATAGCGTAAGAACAATTTTTCGTTTATAAAATAAATATATACAAATGAAATACAAGTGCTCGATTAATAATTTTATATATATATATAAACGCTTCTTAAAGGATAAATATTGTTTTTCCCAAATATATGTATATTTACCCAATTGACTGTTACTATTCTCAACTTCTTTCTCTTTTTCCTTAATTTCTTGCTCCAGATCGGCTATTTTATCCTTCATTTGCTTCAAAGCAATTTGTTTATTTGCGAAAGCCAATTTTTGTTCTTCTTGTCCAGTGGAATCTTGCGTTGTATTCGCCTTTGTTTTTGCATCGATTTTCGCCTTCTCTTGACTACAGACGAGCAGCCGTTGATTTTGATCGCGCAGTTTATTCTTTAAAGTCGACATTTCTTGCAACTGTTGGTCACGGGTAGTTCGCATTCCATCAATTGTTGTTTTTACAGTCGACACACCGACACGTGTATCGCAAATCTTCTGCGACAATTCCTTTACTTTATCATTCTACATAAAGGAATGAAGAATATCATAAGCTCTGTGTTCATAATTACTTTCCTATGAGTTCTTAAAAATACGCGACATTGCACGAGAACATTTTATTGCGTGCAATTTTAAAATTAAACTTTTTTTTTTTTATCTAATTTTATTGAAATTATTAGTCAATCTATATTGAAAATTTAAATAATTAATTTAAATAATTATGTGAATAAAGTGAATTTGTATTTAACTTGATGCATATACGTATTTAAGTAAAAATATTACCAATAAGCCAAGTTCGATTGTTAACGATTGGTTTTTTGCTTTAAGTTTTAAAAGAATATCTTGCTCCTTTTGTCGCTGAGCTTGTAGTTCTTGCGATTTTTGCTTTTCCCACTCCAATTGTCGCTGTCTTTCCATTTCTCTAAATATTGATAATAATTTCATTGAGGCCATTAAAGACTATTAATATTTTTATGTATACATACTTTCTTGCAGCTTCTCTCTGTTCTTGAGCGCGTTTTCGTTGTTCCTCTTTTTCCTCTTCGATCTCTTTCTGTCTCAGCATTTGCTGTTCTAACTCCGCTTGCCGGCGTCTCTCCTGTTCTAATCTACATATACAACGAATATAAAATATTTAAGACATTATTAATTTTTACGTATATCAAAACGTATTCGTAAAACCTTATTTTTTCTCGTTTTTCAGCTTCTTCCCTTTCTTTCCGTTCTCGCTCTTCTTGCTCTTTTCGTTGAACTTCTAATAAAGCCTTTCGTCTTCTTTCCAATTCGGCTTGACCTTTATCAAAATTCTCTTTTCTTTTATCTTCGAAGGAAGTCTAAACAAAAGAAAATAAAGCCAAAGAAGCATTAAAAATTCAAGTGTTTAAGGTAATATTAGAAATATTGTTCTTGGAAAGAAATTTTTTTTTTTTAAATAAATAAATTTCGTTTCATCAACTATCTTCACTTCTCTTTATATATATATATTGTAAATACTATTATAATTTAATACAAAAGAAATAAATATCTTTCTCACAATATAATTATAATAATAATAATAATAATAGATAAATGGCTGGCATTCTTCGAAAAGAAAATATAAGAAGAATTATAATTTTACCTGCGGCATACCCGCCAGTGGATCTACATTATCAGGAATGCCCTGAGATGAGAGAGAACTCTGTCTTTGGCGTCTAAATGTTGGCGGAATAAGCTCTGGCGGAAGAGTCGTTGGAATAATTTCGCCGGCTTTTGCAATATCGCACAAGTGCATCGCTAAGACAAACTCTTCACAGCCCAATCTACCATCGGAATCCATATCAGATAAAGCCCTGTCGGTAAACGGTAATTTATTTAATGACACACATCAGTGAATATTATGATTGTTATGACAAACAATAATAATAACCATATTCGTGCAAGAACGGCTTGTGGAAGTTGCGACTGAACCATAATATTTCTAGCTTGTGGGCCAGATAAAAAGTTCGACCTGCTCTTGTCCGATATATTAAAAAGCTGAGTATATTTTAATTTTGTTTGATGAGGTACGGCCCATTCGATAGCCTGTGGTGAAGTAACGGAATGCTGGCTATGCTGGGAATCTATGGAACCTATTCTATCTATACTTGGAGGCCTAGCCGTTGTACTTAGAGGTGTATTGGTTGATACTGGTGTGTGTATAATACTGCCATTCGCAGAGACATTATTTTGATGCATTGAGGTCACAGGCTGCGTTACAGTTTGCGGGATTCCTGTTACGCCTATCATTCCATTACCTGAAAAACATAATCGTACAAATATGATTTAGGACAATAAAGCAAGTCGTAATAAAGCTTCCTAAGTCGTACAATTATTACAATTGTTTAAATTTACGAACAAATGTGCAAACAGTGCATTGTAAAAAATTTAAGATGCCACGGCGTGCGATTATGCCCCCGTGGTGTCAGGTAGCCCTCCCCCTCCCCACGCGCGATGACGTTTGGGCGCTAACGTGGCCTCGTAAGAGTCCTCGATACCGGCGAATAAGCGTAATAGGCTCTCCTCATAAGCTCCGACCGGGAACTGACGCAGAACATAAGGATATCGGCCGGAACTAATCTAAGAGAGACGGGAACGTGAATGTATCGTTCTAAGAAATCCCGCCTGGCCAATTAAATAGAGCAATTAAACGCCAATAATCCCAATATCCTTCGTATATCCTACCATCCACGCAATAATACTAGTACAGTTTAATAATAATAACAATTAATGTAATTAATGTTTCAAATGTAAAAATATACAAGTTGATTGATTTGAAAATATCTATGTTATATGGGGGATCTTCAATGGGGGGGGGGAAGAGTATATCCAACAGTGACATTATTTTTAGAGCTTCAAAATATTTCAGCATTTTACTTAAGACTGATACATATATACATATGTATATATATATTATTTTACTAGTAAATTACCTGTTGCCACCGATCCTAATGAGGATACAGAGATAACGTTATTGGGTAACGGAGGTATTGCACCGGTCGCTACGGTTTGAAATGGTTCACCCTGAGACATACTGAAAGCTGCTGTTGGTACTGGTCCCGTGTTTATTGGAACAACAGGCGCTATTGACGCGATTGACGATATATCTGTCGAAAAATAAAGGAATAAAATGCTCAATGCCGTACAATCTTTCGTTTTCGATCTCAAAAATTGTTTTTTTTTTTTTTTTAAAATATACAAAATATCAAATTGTATTAAAAAGACTGACATTGTTAGTTCTGCACATTAGGTGTGTATATATATATATATAAAAAAAGCCTCGTATCGTAAGCCTCGGAACATTGGATGCCAGTACTTGACTATCATGAATATACTTACAGTGGTTGTAAAATTATAACGTAAATTAAAATTAAAAACTGCTCGAGTGTTAAATAAAATAATGTTACGGCCTTAAAATCCAATTATATGTTAACATTATTTATTTTGAGTAAGTATGTACCTTGGGACATTAAAAGATGGAATAAATCTGCAAAGAAGAACGTTATAATAAAAAAACAACACATTACACGTACGCAGACTAAGTATATTTTTTATTTTCATATCGTGTATATGTACGTAAGCGCGTGTGCGTACATATATATATATATATATATATACGCACACGCGCGCGCGCGCAAATATAAAAATAAAAATTAACTTGTCTTACGTGCAGAAAGAAAATAATATAAATTAATTAAATAAAAGATAAGTGCGTTTGGTATAGAATGCAATGTACCTGTATTGGAAGGGGATGCAGCCGTCATTGGCTGGACCATTTGAACAGGAGGAGCTGCCACTGGTACTATAGGTTTAACCGGTGAGCCGATCGCAACTGGACTGTTAGGGAATGATGGCGGCTGAGGCTTTGGCGGTGGACCAGTCGTAGATACAAATCCAGCTCCTAATTGTGAATACCAATATTGTGAATATTTATTAAAGGGATTCCCATACGCATCTGGACGGATACAAAAATTCAAATAATAAGTAAATTTTTATAAGGCTCACTTGACAATTAAGATGTTTAATGGCTTTTTGTCCCGTTCGCCCACAATATGCATTGAAAATAAAATCTCTCTCTCTCTCTCTCTCTCACACACACACACACACTCTCTCTGTCATTTCTCTTCTCTTAGTTTATTTTACATGTAAAAATACATTAAACAACGAATATTAATATTAAACAACGAAAACTATTAAGATTATGAGAATTTAGTAGAATGTCTAATGGACATAATATATTTATTGTTCCAAGGATCAAATACAGTTATTATCTATCTATAATACGTTAAGCTAAGGCAAACACAGAATTACGAGAAGCGAGAGAATTAATAAAAAATTTTTTTTTTAATGGCACGTGCATCATTCGTTGCCGCCGTTTAATTGAAAACATTGTCAAAAAAGAAAGAAAGAAAGAAAGAAAAAAAAAACAAACAAACGGTACGTTTCAAAGATTCGATGTATTCGAATTCATGGATCCTTTATCTTATCTTCTTAATTGACTATTTTACGTTCTCCAAAAAGAAAAAGAAAAAGAAAGAAAAAAAAAAGAAATTCGTTGCATTGCTACTCGCTGACAATTATAAAACGTACCGATACTGTCAGGAGGTGCAGGTCTTTGCGGAGTAGTACCACTTTGTATCTTAGCAATGGCATCTCCTTAGTGCAGCAGAAAAACGTAACGTATTGAGAAAAAAAAAATTGCATAAGCGTTTAAGCAATAAGGTAGATATGGACCCCCCCCCACCCTCCCCCGTGATCAATAAAAACGGGGTAGTAAAGACATTGTTCCGCTTTTGAGTCGTTTACGAAGAAATTTCATATCGAGCTTTGGTATTAGCACCGTGTCGTGGCGGCTACGAGAAGCTCTTTCATTAGTTCATTACGTCCATGTACGGATAGCTAACAACATTCGTTGCTATTAAACTCTGGGCTTTTAATCGAACGTATTTCGAAATCGCATTCCCATAGGCTTTACAATCATTATTATTATTCTTCTTATTAGTATTATTATTATTGCTGTAGTAGTAGTGGTAGTGGTAGTTGTTGTTACTGTTGCTATTGTTGTTGTTGTGAGTATTATTATTATCGAATGAAATTCTGTTAATTAGATGTCATGGAAGTAATTAAGTCGTAATTACGAATGTTCATCATATTGTATAAAAGACAAATGAATGGAATCATTGTAATAAAATATTATTTCAAATGATACATGATTTTTTCGATTTAACGTCAACAAAATTTTGAGAAAAAATTAATCAAAACAATGGAAATCTGTAGTTTCAACGAAATCCCAGCTAATTCCCACCCCCCAACTATTATTTAGCAAGATTATTTACGATATCATAAGACCGAGTGTCTGAACTGTAAGAGGTTATTGCTACGGTGAATTAATTGTGCATAATTAGGAATGTGTCGGTCGCCCCCCCTATTTATTACGTTAATTATTAATTCGGCTTTCCGACAATTTAAAAAGTATTAAAAGAGAATTTTCAATATATATATATATATATATGTTTGACACGTTTTTTTTTTACAGGCTGTATGTACGAAACTTGAGTTATTGTACAGAATTCCTTGAAACGCATAAATAATAACTCATGCATTGTACTCTCAATTCAAAATATAAAATAATTATTAATAAATTTTTGAAAACTTCTGCATTAAATATAATCATCATTGTTTTAATAGATTTTATTTAATATCCATTGTTATTTATAGTTTTAAAAATCATAGTAAAAGGCACGCAAGCAATTACTTGTACATTTTATTCACAAATAACAAATGTACCCGCTGCTGTAATAACATTTGATTGAAAATTGTCCTTTACATTAAAAAAAAAAAATAACTTTTTAACAAAATTAATTTATTACATAAAATATACTGTAAGTTACTATTTATCATTTTTTATTACGAGTAATATTATTGATATTTATATTAAAAACTTCCGATAATAATTTTATTAAGAAGCTTGTACGATTGTAATTAAACATTAACAATTTGGTGTAATCGAGCATCTGAAATTGAATTTGAAATTCTGAATCTGAAATTCTCTGCGCGACGCTTAATTTTTTATAAACAAAAAATTAAATTACAAATGGAAAGTTATACGTTACGTATTAAAACTTTTTATGTATAGCCGAATTAATAATTAATTGATACAATGTAATTATATGGTTTTCGAATGTTTTGCAAGTCAAATAACCCCAATAACGTAATGCTACTTGAGTTTTTATTTGAATAAATTATAATAAAAGGGATGTTCATGAAACAGTAGTAGTCTTTTATATTTAATTACAGTATATTAAATTTAACTTACTACATACATGATCTACATTTCAAACGTTGAAAAAAAAAAAATACTGATAACGAAGTTAATTATTTTCTACGAAATAAATAAATAAAGTATCACATGTACGAAGCATACGTACGTAGTATACATGTTATATAATTACACACAATATACGAAATATATAAATATAATTTATGAGAATAGAAAAAAGGTTGAAATTTTCGAATGACGTACGTGAGGATGAATTTACTAGATGATTAAATAAAGAAAAATTCAATAATAAGAAATATCACATGAAATAAAGAAACATAGGTTGACACAGATGCTATAAATATAATATAAAGCAAGTAGCAACATGAGAACCAGCTGCAAAGGGGTAACAACGTACCAACGGTGCAAGGTGGTGGTCGAGCAGGAGGTTTTGATGGTGTATGAATCGTGGTACGTGTATTGGCAGCTACAGGTTCTCTACATTGTTGTGATGCTGTGTTTGACATGTGTATATTATCCATACAATACTTTTGCTTTATATGCAAGTGCATTTATAAATAGTTGTATATATATATATATATGTATTAGAATTAATAAATTTGACACGTTATCTTTTAATTGATAGAGTAAAATAACGATTAATAGATGAGAGAGTTTTCTAAGATTATAACTTTTAGATTTTTATGAATATATCATACGTTTATGCATTATTTGGAAATAGCATATTATTAGCACATCATTAATAAAATTCTTGAATTTATATATATATATATATATAGATCTTTCGGCACTCTGCTTTTAATGCCTTTTTAATTTATTAATATTACAATGAAGTTTTCAATAACCCCAATAATTAATTCATATTAACGACATTAATTACCATAAGCTTATTTGTTTACCGTTTCTCATTATATATAAGTAAGATTAAAAATATATTAGTAATTCAATAATTTGCTAATCAGAATTTATTTACTTATTTCTTTATTTACTTGAATATTTTCTATTTTTCTGTATAATTTTGCGTTCAAATATTAAAAAAAATAACTTACCGACTGGCATTGATATAGGTGGAATAATTGGTGGTCCAATTTTAGGAATACATGTTGGTGGACTTGCTACGGGTCGTGGAACTGCATTTGGAATTGGAGAAATTGTTGCTGACACTTGTGCTGAACTTGTTACAATGCCTTGGTTTACTGTGTAGATTATAATTAATATGAATTCTACTCCAGTATAATAATAATAATAAGAATAATAATAGTAATAATAATAGTAATAATAAATTATTTTAGTAGAAAATTATTAAAAATTATCATAGTTTTATAAACGATAATGATATATAAACGTATGCTTGTATGTAAAAGCTTTTATTGTAATAAAAGCTCTATTAAATTTGTTAAATAAATTTTTTTGCTCATCTGCGCATTTTTTATAAAATATTTAACCGATTGATTTTTAAAAGTTTTTTAATAAAAACAAAAAAAAAATACCAGTAGCAAAAGATTGTAAACTTCTGATTAAGGATGGTGGCAGTGAACAGGGTACTTCATAACCTCGCAATTTTAAGTTTATAAGCTTGCATGCAATACTGAATTCATTGATATTCATCTTTCCATCTGAATCCGTATCTGACAATCCCCTGAAATATTACGACATAAAAGTTTTTATACAAAAAAATAGAATGAAACAATAAATATATAATTTGGAAAAGGTAACGCATGATAAATTACAATCTTACCATATTTGTCCAAGTACCGAAGGAGAAAGTTGGGATTGTAATAAGAAGTCTTTTGCTTGCACCCCAGTGATAACTCCATTTACGGGTTTAAGCGAATCGAATTGCTGCTGATATCTAGTTCGCTCATTTACTTGAATAACCCATGGGTCTGCCCCTTATTTATAACAGTTTAAATAGTACTTTTTATTATACGGATTGTTATACAGATATTACAAAGTTTATTTTATAAAATAACGTTCGGTCAGGGTAGTAATAATTAAAATAACTAAATAGTTATTTTATAAGTAAAGATAAATTTTACATAATTTAAATTCTTAAGACGCTGTAGATAAATGAATATTTGCTCAGTTATTGACATATCATCTTTATCAAATAATTGATTAAGAAATAAAATAATATAGAGTTACACGTAGACAACTGAAAAGCAGGTACAAGAATTTGTAAACACTTACAAATCTATGAATATGTAAAAAATATCTTTGCACATTATTGGTTTAATATTGTATAGAATGATTGAAAACCATAATGTCCAAACGAATTGGTGAGGAATTGAAAATGACAGAATGAATGAATGAATGAGTGAATGAATGATTGAATGATTGAATGAATAAACGAACGAATGAATAAATGAATATATAATTCATGTATACGACAGATTTTAACAGACATAATTATAATTAATATATTAAAGTTAAAAGGCATGAAGTAAGGTATTATAAAATAATAATGAAGTTTAAGAGTTCATGAACCCTTGCCACTAACCAGGGGTTATAGGACTCGTCATTCTGATGCAGTTGACTTAATTAACGTCCACGCGAGCGATTTTAAGCCGCCAGTATTGTTATCCACTAAGAGAGCTCGACACTCCCTTCTGTATACTTTTCAAAAAGGAGGCACGCTCGACAGTTGCATTTTTCTCTATCTATCTCCTCTTCAAGGTTAGTTCAATAAATTGTCGCGATCGATCCTCCTAGATTCCTCTCGCTCCGTCTCCGTCTCTCTCTCTCTCTCTCACACACTCTCTCTCTCTCTCTCCCTCTCTCCCTCTCTCTCTCTCTCTCTCTGCGTGTGCGTGTGTGGCTGTCTGTTGCTCTTTTATTCTCTTTTCTTTTTTCCTTTCCTCCCACTCCTTATTCACTTGTTCGCTCGTCCGCTGCTTATCTCTATCCCACTCGCTCGTTTATCTTCTCTGTGCTGCTGAGAAGGCGGGAATAGGGAAGCAAGTGCACGGGCCGAGACGTCGGCTGCTTCGAGCCGAGGTTACCTTCGTCGGGATTCGTGCGCGCCGTCCAATGCACGGACTCCTAGAAAATAGAAGATAATAGAGATCGGTAAGATCGGGATTGACAATTGCCTCGTCCCGTTGCCCCGTCGACGATGTATGTCTGCGCCGATGATTAGCAGCCGCCACCGCCACCGCCAAGTGCGGCTAGAGAGTATTTTGACGGCTGTTACGTGGCCGCGTGCTCCCGAGGTGGAAAGGTGTAAAGGCTCCCGCGGGACGCGCCCCTGCTTCCCTCCGTCCGTAAGTTAATGGCTACTTGGACTCGGTAGCGAGAAAACGCCGACAGCCGACCACCACCGCCACCACGACCACCACCACCACGACCACCACCACCACCACCACCACCACCACCACCACCAGCACCAATCAACCAAATGAACCCCTAAGGCGCGCGCCCTCCCCCATCCTGACCCGCACTCGGTTACTGATCGTAAAGTCTTGGCGTCCTTGAGCTTATCAGCATCCGGCAGACGCAGACAGCGTTTGAGCGTTTCACGAGCTTTTTAATATTGCAAATAAAAAATTAGAAATATTGATGGGCCATTCGCGAAGCCTCGATGCGCAAATAATGCGCTTTATAATGCGCTTTATAAATAATTCGAGGCTCAAGATTCAAGAAAAAGAACTTAATTAAAACTCGAGCTGCTTTAACGGTAGGACGGACGGACGGACGGGATCCCTCCGGGGTGGAGGGAGGGGAGGGGGGCTCGCAAGCTCTCACGAGCTCGTAATCCGCGGGCGGTAAACAAAGTCACTGGATCAGCGGATGAGAGAGCAGATAGGCCAAGTAAGCCAAGTAAGCCAAGCAAGCCAAGCAAGCCAAGTAAAAGCTCGCGGAAGGACAATGGAAACGAGTTCGATACTAGTGCATGGAAATGGCGTGCGACTGACATATTAATGGATATAATGGGGGTAGGGGGTAGGGGGAGTAGTGGTAGGTGGTTCGTTTCGTTAACCTAAAACTCGTCGTGAGTAAGGCCGTGGACACGTTGTTTTACTCGAGTGGTCTGATTTTTTTTTTTTTTTTTTCTTACTCGCGGATCGTCGTCTAGAGCCCGATGTACCCAGCTAAAAAAATGTAACGCATAAGTAATGCAACGAGTGCATTTGAGAGTACGCACGAACGCACGCGTGCGGCAGCCAATGAGTGTATACCGTATTTGCGTGTACCTCTCTCACTCTCTCTCTCTCTCTCTCTCTCTCTCTCTCTCTCTCTCTCTATCTCTCTCTCTCCATCTATCCGTATCTACCTGTATCTCGTTAGGTTTTTTTGGTTTTGGTTTTGGTTTCGGTTTCACGTAAGCGGTGACGGAGAGTGCGAAAAATGAGTGACAAAAGGTCCGTATTAACGGGCATTAATGGCACGAAGTCATGTATCCGGTACGGTATGGGTGCGCACCGGAACCGGGACTCCCCGGGAAGCAGTAGACCGCGTACGAGCCAGTCCGAGACGTTCCGGAACTCCAGCTGAGGCTGAGGCTGAGGCTGAGGGCGGCGCCGCCTCCTCCTCCTCCTCCTCCTCCTCCTCGGCACCGACGAAAGCTCGCACTACTGCTACTATTACTACTACTACTACCTTGTGGTGGCACAACGGTAACGAGAGACGGGCTCCAGATCACTGACAGCTCCAGAGGCCAGACTCCGGAAGCCGCCCCGCTCGACGCTCAAAGAGTCGGGACTCGGCACTCGGCACTCGGCACTCGGCACTCGGCACTCGGGTGCTGCACCCGCCTCGGTAATCTTCGGGGGGAATCGATAGTCGGGTACAACGGACCTCCTCCGACCTCCGCCGCCGCCGCCGCCGCCTCCGCGGTCGTCAACCACTGCGCCCGAACCCGCTTTTTCTCTGCGCGCACTACCGCCGCCGCCGCCGTCGCCGTCGCCGTCGCCGCCACTCCGTAACGCCCCCTTTTTCTTTTTTTCGTTCTTTTACTTCTACTTCTACTTCTTCTACTTCTTCTAGTTCTTCTACTTCCTCTACTTCCTCTACTTCCTCTACTTGTTCTACTTTCTAATTCTTCTACTTCCTCTACTTCCTCTACTTCTACTTTTGCCTCTTTCTTTCACCCCTCCCCCCTTTCCTTCAGTTTTCTTTACTTGTTTCTTTACTTTTCTTTTTTTCTCCCTTCCTTTTTTCGTTGCTGTTTTTTTCTGTTGTTTTCTTTTAGTACTTTGGCAGCGGACCGAGGGTTTCCACGGCACTACGAGTGACAGCTCCGCGTGTCCTCCTTCGGTCGCTCTCCTCCCTCTCCTGCCACGGACCGACTGACCGAGTGTGACTCGCCGCATCAACCTCCTCTCCTCCGGCCTCCTGGAGTCCAGTATCCGAGCCCAATACGTTTAGCGCCGTCTTGCATAAAGCCTTCGCCACGTCAATTATCACAATTATTAGCCATTACTCTCGCCCCTCGATTATCCATAATCCCCGTAAGGGTCTCGCTGGATAGTCGCTGGAGCTGGAGCTTTATTACGATCAATGACCATCGATATTATCCATCTCCTACCTCGTCTTCTCTTCTCTTCTCGATACATACTTACATGCCTCGTCGGCTTACTTTAGCTTAATTTAGCTTAATTTAGCAGCGAGTTATGGTGAAAAGACGTTAGCCCGAAGCCATCTCATTCCCGAGGCATCGTATTTAATAATATAAAAATATCTTGAGACTTTAATCGAACGTTGTACTACTACGCGCTGCTTAACGACTTTTAATTTAAACGGATCCAGTCGAGTGCACGGGCACACTCTCGCCTCCCCGCACCCCACCCCACACCCCAATAACCACGACGATCGCGCGGGACACGCGTTTTTTTTTTTTTTAAAAAATTATTATTACTCTCGTTGTGGTCATCGTCATCGTGTCGCCGACGTTCTCACTGCTCTTATTATGCTTGTTTGCTTGTTTGTTTGTTTATTATTATTATTATTATTACAACGGTCGCAACGTCAATCGTCAACGTATTTACTTGTTTTTTTTTTTATTGTCGTCTTTTGTTTATAATTCGTCTACGATAGAAATATGCATTTGTACGAATTGCAAAAATTTCATTGCTTATATTGAATGCGAATGCGAATGCGAATGCTGCCTTCGTAGGTAATACGGTCGTAATTAACCATTACCGTATTACCCATAGTAGCATTATTATTTATTAAATTATTGTCGAGCAAGCAGCTGTTGGAGCTCTCTTACTTGTTCTTGAGACTTTTACGTAATTTATTCTAGAGTCGAAAAATTACGAAGGCTACAAAATTTTTAATATAAATACAATGTAATTTAGTTGGTAAGTGTAGGTATAGTGGAAATATATAAATATAAAACAATGACTGTAAGTAATACGGAGTGCAATGCCATGTTACTTTCAATAATAACATTTCTATGGTAAAGCAAGCTTTTGTAAAAATACCTGAGAAGACTGAGAAGAAATTGATGATAAGGAAAACATTGTATTTCGTTATTTTAAGAAAAGATTATTTATCTACGTTTTTGTTTTTTTGTTTTTTTTTTTTTTGTTTCTTGTTTGTCGAATTAAGAAAAAACGCGAACCAAATGGTCGCGGAATAATATTATTCTATTATTCGTTGACAGCAGTCTATGCAGTTTTGTTTGAACTTTTTAAATAATCTAATATTAAAAGAATAAAGAGTATTTATAACGAGATATGAGCCGTTCCCCATAAAGATTCCCCGTAAAAGACCTTACGTTCAATTTTATTTTATTGTTTATTGGATGAACGCGTTATAGCGCGTTATTATGGCGATAGAAGATTTAAATTCAAAATCAAAGCTACGTTTATTGAAATTTAATGATTTTTTTTTTTTAAACGTCAACAGTTAAAGGCCAATTAATTACTTATATTGCGACCATTATAAAAGGGAGCTTGAGAATTCGATCTTTCGATTAAAAGGTGAAAGATGCTCGTTTTTAGAGCGCAGAGTGCCGATATTAAACGACATTCTGTCATTCTGCTATAACTCTTGTGTTTCAATACGCGAAAGGTGATGAATTTTTATTTTGAATTATTTCAGACCGAGGGCTTAGACGTACGATTAGCGGCTCGTGGGCTTGCTTAATAGGCAAACAACAAGGTCGGGCTATGAAGTATATTATACAGCATTAGATCTGTGCCGACAGGTGAAATGTCAGCGAGGCTTGCGGGACAAGTGAATTTTTTTATTTGATTGCGTTGATTATTTATGGGAAGCCTACATTCCGAACATGAAACTTGATACAAACGTGTGTGTGCGTGTGTGCGCGGGTGTGTGCGGGTGCGTGCGGGTGTGTGCGAGTGCGCGGGCGCGGCTTACGTGTAAGGTATTGGGTGTGTGTATATATATATATATATAAAAACAGTGTATTTTTAAATGCTTGACCTTTATATGATTAATCGTTGTGAATATTGCACCATGACCTTTGTGCCCGATATATCTGAGAGTTACCGGCCAGCGAAGCTGAATAAAAGAAGATAAGGCGAATGAATTGTTTTGAAAAGGGATTTCAAAGACGTGCATTCAAAATTTAATTACCCGAAGGTCGGCTAAATTAAACAAAAAAAAAAAAAAAAAAAAAAATGATTGAGATCGAAGAAGGTAGAGTTAATTTATTTAGCAGGAAAGCTGTGAAAGTTATTCAGTTAACGACTCTCGCGCGCGTACGTATGTACCGAGAGACACGGCGCGAGAGAGAGACAGAGAGAGAAAGAGAGAGAGAGTTTGCTTGTTGTTGGGAGCACCCCTGGTAATAGAGAGAGGCGCGCGCGTGCTGTTTATATAGAAAACGCGGTGGATTTTGGCAGAGGCGCAAAGTTTTGTTAGCGCGCCCGCGCGCCCGACGAGGAAGTCGGCGGGGTGGAGGGGGTCATGCGATTGAAAAGTATGTCATTATCGATGGGAGGGGGTGGGAGGAGGAGGAGGAGGAGGAGGAGTAAGAGAGAAGAAGAAGCTCACAGAGGAAGGGAATCGATCGATAAATCTTGTCGGGATATGGCGCGTACTCCCGGTGTGCCCTTTCGCAGTACCACTGGGCCTGGGAGTACGCGGCTGCCATCGCGCGGCAGGTGACCAAGGCGGATTTTAAAAAAGAATCGTCACGCGCTTATTTTTCTCGCGGCCAGAAGAGCCTCGTCCGCGCTCAGTTCCCCGTGCCATTCATTCATTAAAGCCGCATCTCGTCCCGAGCGAGACTGACCATTCCGACGTCAAAGTCAAATTACAGCTTTGTACACCGCGCGAGCCCACATACTTTTTTGCTTCTCACATAATGTAATTCTACCAACATTTGCTTATCTTTCTCTTATTATCTGTATTATTGTCTTGCATGGAATTATTTGCCCCCCCCCACGAGCCCACGCGTGTGCTTTTAACATACAATAACAATTATCCGCTTCCTCGTATCCAATACAAACCGTACAAACGACTTGCTTTACCTACCCTCCTTCCCTCCTTCCCACCTTTTTCCAAACTTCTTGTTTTGAGATGTTGTTTTTCTTCGTCGATGTTTTCTAACTTGTTTTTTAATTGTCAAGTGACTCGTAATATATTGCATTTAAAATCTCTTTAACCCTATTAATAATTTACTGCTCAGCGTTTGCATATTAATAGTTTTTTTCTTTTTTCTTCTTTTGTCGTATCCAACGATCCGATCTGGTACAACAAAAAAAAACGTACACGTTATATTGCTTTCAATCGATATTATCTTGTTGTCCAAACACTGTACAGCTTATCCGATGCTTTTTATAATAACGAAAGCTTGATTGTACGCCGCGTGCACGCTAGTGGATCGCTTTATTCGTATTGTTTATTAATTTGCCAGATGTATGAGCTTGTTTACTTTTTAGTTCGCTTCTTAACTATTTGTTTCTCTAACGAAATCTTGTCTTGCCAATATCAAATTTTCTCACTAAAATGAATTTCACTGACACAATGTCGTGTGACCCAGGGAAATATCATTTTACGTAAATACCGCGAATCATTAAACAAACGGGAGAACATTTAAAATAATGTACGACATATAGATCAATTGCTTTTGTAAATATGCGCGTACGACTATTATTATTATTATTTAATTAATATTAAATTGACAACGGATTATTAACTTTAACTTTCGGCCTAACGTCATTTTATTACTGATACAATAACAATACAGTTAAATTGTAATCGACGTAATAATGGCAATAAGAACGAAGAACGGGTCATCGGAGCCTAGCACCTAGCCCCTAAGCCATTAAATAATGCATTAAGTAACAAAATTACAAAATCATCTGTTCCCATAGCTTTTCCAACGCATCGACGTCAAATTATTTTCTTGCATTCGTCCGTTTTTATAGCCATTAATTGAATAATACAAAAACTTTATCCATTGATTTTGATAAAACGTTACGCGTACTTTTAAAATTGAATTCAAATTCATTCTCGTCATTCGAAATTTGAACTATTTAACAAAAAAAAAAAAAAAAAAAAAGAAAAAAAGCTCGTTATCTATACGAGACACAATTTCAAGCTTTCGAGCTTAATTAATAATTACTCTCGATTCTTCCATTAAAACTTGGTCTCAAAAGCTTATTAATGCAACTGAGTTAAGATTAACAACAACAACAACAACAACAAAAATACGTAGATTGGACAAAACGTGGACTTGAGGTTTCGCTTGATTTATATCATAATTATATTTTCTTTTATTTTATTAATTGTACGTTAATTTAAGCTTAATCTTCTTCCTCTTCCTCTTCTTCTTCTTCTTATTATTATTAATGTTGTTGTTGTTGTTGTTGTTGTGGCTGTTGCTGTTGCTGTTGCTGTTGTTATTACGATTATTATTATTGTTGTCGTTAATCGGATGATTGAGTATCGGTCGCGATCGGCAATGCACACCGAATGAATAAAAAAAATATTCCTAGCGGGGACTGGATAGGGGCGGGGGCGGGGGGTCCAGTCAAAGGAACTGGATATAGGACTCGATGTAGAAAAGGGGTGTACAGGTAAATTCGTGCTGCCGCAGGCACAGTGGCAATGGGAATCGATGAGCAGCGACGAGGAGTCGGGGTCGAAGGCGGCCGCGCTGGCCGCGAGCTTGGCCCAGGTGGACATCGAGCGACTTCCGCCCCGGCCCGTCGTCGCCGGGGAGCGGAGACCCCGATGGTGCGCGCGCAACGCCGTACTCCTGTCACCCCACCAGCTCATTGACGGCCGCATCATCAGGAGCGCCCTGCTGTTGAACCGGCACAGGAAGCGCAGACGCTCCCTCAGGTTTCCCCAGGACGAAGTTGCCAGCTACCTGGAATCCGACAATCCTTGGAAGCATCGTAAGTACAAAAAAAGGCCGACTTACCCTTTATTGCCTTTATTACCCTTTCACCCACGAGAAGAAACCTGCTCGCATTGTCGTTATCGCAAAAGCAAGGTCTTTCAATGTTTATCTTTATTTCTGAAGCTTTTTATCCTTCAGCACGAGCATCGTTTACATCGTCAATATTGTTAATTACATATCGTCAATTACAGCAACGAAATTGTTAAAAGTAGCCCTTTTTAGTTAAAAATAATGGGGGGGATAATGGGGTAAATGGTCCCCCTAACTGGGTATATAAAATAACATTTGTGAGTTGCATGGCAGCGGGGGGGATGGCGTGAACTACACTTATAAACAGATTGTGGTAATTATAATTATTCGTTAGATTATCGAAGGACATTTGCAACAAGATCTTCCGCCGGATCATTCCGAATCGGATACCAAGATCATCTAGCAAAACGGAAACAGAAAAAAAAAAAAACAACTTGGCCGAAACGCAATTACTTTTTCGCGGGTAAATTACATTCTCCAGGGTCTGGCTTATTAACGCCAATGCTATGTAATCGTTCTTTTCAGGCCTAAAATATAATCCTATAAAATAAGTTTATAAAAAAAAAAAAAAAAAAAAAAAGTGCGTGTAAGATAATCGTTGCCTAAAGCCGTTGCCTTCGAATAAGTAGAGCTGACACTATTTTTAAAAGCGTCACGACCTAATTTAACAGCCATATGGTCTCATAGAAACAGTGTCATCGCCAGCCACGACGGGTAACTCATAAAGATTTAAAGGGAAAAGGCTAACGTTCGGTGCGATCAAAATTCATAATATTAGTAGTAGTAGTGGTGGTGGTGGTAGTAGTGGTAGTGGTAGTAGTAGTAGTGGTAGTGGTAGTAGTAGTGGTAGTGGTAGTATTAATAATAACAATGAACATAATCACAACAGAAACATATAAAAACAACGACGACGACGTTGACGACGACGACGACGACGACGACGACGACGTGACGATGATGATGATGATAATAATAATAAGGGGGCGGGGGCTCGGATTAAGAAGCAAACGACTAAGATAGAAGAGTTGAGCGAAATTGGGGCCAGCGCGGCGCACGTGTGCCAAGATAGGAAAAGAAAAGCTAAAGCACGGCCAACGGATACAAATTGAATTCCCCTCTACCCAGTGCCACCACACCTGCCTTTACTTCATTTTATTTATTTGTTTGTTTTGATCGCCATTGGGAGAGCCGCGCCTCTCTCTCTCCGGGCTTCTCCTTACGCATCCTCCTATGCATCCTCGTATGCAACGGCAGCGGCAACGGCAGCGACAGCGGCGCCGGCGACTTTCCTCTCGCCCCCCCACTCCCTCCCTCCCCTCTTTCGAGACTCTTTTAATTATTTATAGTCCCCGGGTCGGCAGACACGCGTACTCGGGTGACGCGGGTGACGCGGGTGACGCGGGTGCGCTCGGCATCGCGCGATTCGCTTCTTAAATCGCTTGACAAACAATGCCAATTTTCTATGCCGCCCTCGCCCGCAACTATTACCCCCTGCTCCCCCCCCCTTGTACTTCGTACTTTCACAGACGCAAACGGCCTAAGGAAACCTGCAATGCATGGGTGCCCAATGCAGGTAGCTCTCATCGACGTAACTCCCATTGCCGGTCAGCCGGTCAGATAACATCATCCCCGTCCTCTCGATCCCCAAGATCCCGAACTCAAGATTAAGTAGCCCTAAGCGATAATAAGCAATACATCCATCCGTCGGTTGCACGAGTCCGTCTCTACTAAGCCCACACGTTCCTCTTTTAATAACAACAACAACAACAACAACAATCTGAATTCTGCAATCGTTGCAAAAAAAAAAAAAACCCGTATATAAGAATATTGTAATTATTAATACAGGATACTTATACGAGCTTTCTTTGATTATTCCGTGATTTTTCTGTCAATTTAGCTTTCAAGATAATTTAGGCAATCTTTTTATATTATATGGATACAAGGAAAGCTTTTACGCACAACGAAAGTCGAGTAATTTCAATTAATTTGCCGGGCAGCAGCGGCGTCGGCGGCAGCCACTCCCCCTCCCCCTCCCCTCTCCCCCACTTCGTTGTTCCCATACCTTTCGTAATTATCATTTCTAATGCCTGATTGATTGATTTTTTTTGTTTAATTACAGGCAAAGATATCAAAAGAGATGCAGTGCTCGTTGCTTACAAAGAAGCCTGCACAAAAAACAAAGTGTCTCCCTTGCAGGGCATTATCTATCAAATCAAGGTAAAATACATTTTCTAACGATTTTAATTGTTAATTGTAAATTATTAATTTTAAAAAAATTGGCGTTTTTGAACGGAGACGCTAAACTTACTTTGCCATCGTAATTCGTCGCTATTGTAATTAAACAAAAATCCAAGCCCAACGTGACGACTTCATACAAATAATAATAAAACCGTGGTGCTTTGACGTTCCCTATATACTATTTATTGGCCGTACCTCTCTTATCATTTTACACTGCCGTTTCATTAATTATTAATACGCTCTTTTTTTTTTTTTTTTTTTTTTTTTTTATTTTTACAAGCAATATTTATCTCTACGCACAGTTATGCGCTGAAAAATATGGCGTGTACAATTATTCTAATTGTGTAATGTTGTTGTTGTTGTGGAAATTAGTCAATCGCGAAGATCGAAGATCGCTGCGAGGAACTAAATTTTCAAAGTCTGACTCTCCGTAAAAACGATTGCGAGGCTTTGGAAGAGGTGTTTAAGAGAATATTATTTTTCAAAATTAATCTCGACTCGGCCATCGGAGAGGACGTGGTATGCATTTCTACTATATATACTATACTAATCATCATCATCATCACAAGATGATAAATCGTCAAAAACTCCTTATTCTTATGACGACGCATATATTTCTTTTTTTTTTTTATTGTACCTTTCAGAGCGCAGAGGTTTTGTTTCAAATTTTTGAATTCTACGAGGCCACGACTCACCTCGACCTATCAAACAATCAAATGATAGCCACGTATGGTTGGCAGGCCTGCAGCAGAATGTTAAGAAAAGTATAATTCATTAGTATTAACAATGCCTGTCTGCCCGAAAGTAGAACTTTTTTTTTTTTTTTATTAAATATTAAAGGGGAAAGAGTGTATTTCTAAATCCTGTCTGCTTAATTCATATATGTATATATGTATATGTATATATGTATATATATATGTGTATATATATATATATATACACGCGCGCGCTTATAAAAATTCGCAGGTTAATTAATCGTTTAGAAAATTTTGCCTTGCCTGTACAACGACTGGCTTTCGAATTTACGTAGATATTTTTACTTTAACGTGGGAAAAAAAAAAAAAAAGAAAAAGAAAACGGAAAATTGATTCGATTATTTTCAGACGCAGTCGCTGAAACAACTCGATGTGAAAAATGTCCATTTAAATGAAGAATTCATGACGATACTTATACGAGGCCTAAGATACTCCTACCTGATTGTATTGAAATTGGAGTCCTGTAATCTTTCCGGACGACTCCTTGAATTATTAGGTATAGCCATTACATTCGATCGAATGAAATACTTTTAATCGATGCCAAATTATACAAAGATATATTCTCTATTGTCATTTATCCTACGAACTACCCCAATAACCCCAACTATCGATAAATCTTAATTTACATTTATAAAAAAATTCATTTTCATTCCCTGTTTTTGTTATACGATGCAAAGAAATATATTTCTCGATGGCTGTTCAACATATCCTTCGAGTTATATTTATATTAATATATTATATATTAAATATATAGAGTCTGATAAGTCTGATTACGCGTGAGTAGTCGGAAAATAATAATTAAAACAGGTATCCTAACATGGAAAGAGTCATGACTGCGCTGAAAGAAAAAGAAAAAACCATTTAATGATTTTGTTTGATTTTGTAACAGAGAAAGACCACGCCCGTAAAATTAATAGAGTTTATAATGATTTTAACGAATAGCTACATGTTTATTCTATTTAATGGGGTGATGTAAAGAGAAGAATTTTGATTTTTTTTATACAGTTATAGCCTTGAAATTTAACATGGCATTACGGCAGCTTTATCTGTGCGATAACGGATTACATGGCTCGGATTGCATTCAAATCGAAACCCTTTTAAAATTCAACAGCCGACTGGCATTTCTCGATCTGAGGTAATAATAATAACAACAACAACAACAACATTTACGTGATGTTTTACAATGACAATTAAATTAAAAGCCTCGTAGCTTATATAAAATTATATTTATATTAACAATGCATGATTATTATTAGGAGAAATAATAATAATATATATATATAAATATATATTTAATTATACGTAAGTTAATTTTGCTAATTTGTTAGTTAAAAAGGAGGCTCTCGTCGTATCCAAGTTAACGGAGAACGTGTAATAACGTTCACTTTCGTCACAATTCTTTACTTTCAAGCTAATTAACTTTGGAATTTATGATTTTAGTAATAATAATATCGACGACGACAATTTGTATTACGTTATGAACGGGCTTACGCATCAATTGCATTTTGGAAAAAACAGTAAATCAAAAAAGGGCTTGGAGAGTTTAGTATTGTGGAACAATAAGTTGACTCGACGTTCGGCCACGCATATCAATGCTGCCATTGTAGGTAAAGCAATTTATAATTAATATTACAAATTAACCGGCAATGCATTTTTAGTCTTGAACAAAGTTTTTGCTGCAATGAAAATCTCAGACTGGGCGTTTTATTTTTTTTTTTTTTTTTTTTTTTTTTTTTTTTTTTTCAGAAAGGGTCGAATACGTTAAAATATCTGAACCTGGGTTCGAACGATTTAACGGACGATGCCGTCGTAGATACAACGAACTCTTTAATGGAGAATAAAATATTACACAGGCTAGAATTGCAATCTACAGAGATAACGTGCTATGGGGTTTCAGAATTATCGCGAGTTCTCCAAACCAACAATATCATTAAAGTGAGGAAAAACTTCATTTATCTCATTTGTAATTTAAAAATGTAATTTCAATTGAATAAAACATTTTTTTTTTTTTTGGCAGGACTACAAAGTCGGCACTTAATCGTTATTAATTATTTATTATTTTAAATTTTAAAGGAAGTTTGGTATCGTTTAGTTTTTCAATTACAATTACAATTAAATCTCTAATAAAATTCACTCAATTTAGATTTTATTATAAATTTAATATGTTTAGCTTTAAAAATGTTACTACACATTCAACTATTCAATATTATTATTATTATTTTATATAAATTACATTAAGTTTTTTCTTTCTTTTTTTTTTTTCATAATATGCCACATATTTGATAAGAATCCAACGAACTTCATAAAAAAATAATCTATTTTAAGTATTTTATGTTGGCGTATTTGTACGACTTTAAATTACTAAAAATAATTATATATATATTCCGTAGTATACGGCACACGTTATACAAGTAATTTAATAAGTATTGATAACATTATATTAGAGTATAAATGTTCATAAATAATTGCAAAATCTAAAACAATCTTATATTATTCATTGGTTAAATTAACATTTTACAATCTTTATAGTGCATAGATCTTCGAAATAATCCAATTTATAAATTGGGACTCTTGAGTCTTATAGAAGCCATGAAGATTAATAAAAATATAACAGAAATTATCGTCGATGAAAAATCAAAAATTAAAGTAGTAAGTTTCTGAAAATTATTCAAAATTAGTATATACAATTTACATTAAAATATATAAGTTTGGTATTTTCTTAACTTATAATCATTCTCTGTATAAATTTTATTTGATTTATTTACTCTAATGCTACTCCATCCATGTATGTATGTACGTATGTATCTTATGTTGTAAATAGAGATTGTGATCACGTCGTGTATTATTAAGATTTATAATTCGCTAATAAAATTAACCCCGAGGCCCTTTTAAGTTATAGAATCAATGAAATATTTATTTCTTTTAAAAATTTTAATTTCCTTTTGAATTTTGTAAGTTTATAAAATTATCGAGGATAAAATTTCTATGATAAATATGTTGCTCTAACAAATTATTATTATTTTATTTAGGCAAATAAGATAAAAGTAAAGTACAGTGAGTTAGTAAAGCAACTTCAAGATCTTTGCGAAAGAAATAAGCAGTATGAAAAGGAAAAAGAATCTGGTAATAATTTTCTTTCGTTCTCTACTCTTTACGCCAAAATGTTTATTGGTTTACTTATGCATTATTGATCTTACAGTGGCGAATAATGCGTGCGCGAATACACACTTGGATGAAGATAGTGACGAAAGAGGAGACGACTCTATTTTTGATGAAGACGGTTTCGATGAATTAGAAGAGCCCCAGGAAGAACTCCCGAGTCAATACAAACGTTACATGACGTGGAAAATATAAAAAAAATACATATAAACATTATTGGTTTTATCCAGTGTCCGCTGTAAAAAAAAAAAAAAAAAAAGGGGGGGCTTTCCAACGGAACCGCTCGAATAAGCTTTGTATGAGAACGTGTACGAATAAAATATTATCATTACTAATTAATTAATTATTATTAACTTAACTTTGGGACGAATCGCTAATTTATTATGGCAAGTAATAATAAGAGGCGCGCTGGCGAAAAATGTCAGGACAACAGCAGTTTCGTATTTCCAGCAGCTGCGACGGCTCTTTCTTGTGACAGATATACCGAAATAGCAGGTAACGTTTGCGTTTGCGTTTGCGTTTGCGTTTGCGTTTGCGTTTGCGTTACTACGATGTACCGAATACATCAGCTACTCTACCCTCTCGTCTACTCTTTTCTTCTCTTTAATCGTTTTAGTCTCGCCTTGTATATTCTAATTTTTTTTTTTTTTTTTTTTTGGACCCCATAGTCTCTGTCTATGCCGCGATAGACAGAGAGGCACAGACAAGGGAAAGGTCATGGAAACGTGTCACTGAGGGGAAGAGAAAGAGGGTGTTTGCCTGTGCGTTGGCAAAATGATCTTCCGAATCTTAGGAATATTAATGACATTCAAGGAAAACCTTGATCTGTCATACGGACGTTTTTAAATAGTAAAACAAAAAAAAAGTTACCGAGTATCGAATTAATGAAACGTCGTTTATTACGTAAAGGTTTTATAAAAAATATTGCATTGTAAAATCATAAATTAGCTTCCAAATGTTTTTTCGTGTGACGCTTTAAGCTAAATGATTGTGAGAACATTTGATTGCACTGATTGCACTTGAACAACTTTAAACCCGTATGCAGATTAACGTGCCGTTTTAAGTGGCTTGCTAGCTTGAATCTTTTGCCACACAATCTGCACTGGAATTGCCGAATTGAATTATGAGAAACTTCGTGGCTCTTAAGATGACTAGACTGTGTAAAACTCTTATCGCAGATTTTACACTTAAAGGGCTTAACTTTAGTGTGCGTTCTCATATGTTCAACAAGATTGCTCTTTTGATTAAATGACTTATCGCACAGTTCACACTTGTGAAACCTTGACGAATCATGAGATTGCATATGAACCTTTAATGAATACTTTTGGCTAAATAATTTATCACAAATATCACAATGAAATAAGCCTTTGCCTGTATGGAACTTCATGTGTCTTTTGTAGCTTTTAGCAAAGAAAAATTGCTTGTTGCACTGAACGCATTCGAAGGAAACTTGCTTATCTGTCTTGGGATTATGAGTTTTCATGTGATCACTCAAGTACGATGGATAGGAAAATATTTTCTGACATATATTACATTGATGGATGTTCGTTTGGGTATGCAGTCGACTGTGGGCTGCAAGCTTGCTTTTCGATGAATACGATTTTCGGCAATTAACGCATTCGAAAGGCTTTTTCCTATGATGAGTAAACTGATGAGTTTCAAGCTTGGATTTTTGCGAAAATAATCTAGAACAAGTTTCACATTTAAATTTGTTATTCTTAGTTATTTGGGAGGTTTCGATGTGATTGGATATTGGTGTTTCTGGAGGAACTATTATTGGATCTATGACGTTTATTATGTCAGAGCTGCTCTCATTGATAATATTTGTAAAATTTAAATGTTGGTATCCGTTATTACAATCTGTATTTACTTTATCGTATGAAATCTTTTCAATAGTGTGCTCAACGGATTGATCAATGGGCCTTTCAAAATTTATATTCAACTCACTTGAATTATCTTCGACTTCAATGTTTACTTCGTCACTGGACAAATCTAAACTATCCGAATTATGAGTAATACTGTGGTTTTCTAATTGCATTCTGCTGCTAAAAGTAAAATTACAAAGCGAACATTGTAATGCACAGGATGCTTCACTGTGTATTGTATCATTCCTCATGTAAGGCTCAAATTCATCCTGTCTGATGATAGATGATACCTTGTCTGTCATTATATCATGGGAAGGAAAGGTATTGTTATAACGGCTCAAATTCAAGTATGCATTGTGTGATTCAACAATGCTCATGTGTTGAGGTAAATTTTCTTGAGCTTGATAGAATGGAGGATACAGCCGATTATGCATGTAAAGCTCTTGATGATTGGTAAAAACCCTACAGTCTGTAAAGTTAGGTGTAGTCTGTCCGTACGGTATAGGAACGTAATTTTGATTCTGCGGATACATTTTGCAAGGAGATACGTTTGAAAAAGCTTTTGCATTGGACACTTTAATGGCGGCTTGCCTAAGTGCTTGATCTGCTGCTCTGCACTGTTCGCGAAATAAAAGGGCTGATTCGGCCCTAGTTACACATCGATCGCACATTTTTTCGGGCAAACCGTCCCCTTGGGTAACCTACAAATAAATATAATATAACTAAGAGTATGCATTATTACGAGTACAATAAAGAACCTTATTTATTAAATGACGAATCATTAATGTTACCTCTAAACAAGAAAGCGATTGTAATTTAGCGCCCAAGGACGATTGCGCTGGGCCAACAAATAAATACAACATTTTGTCATTGTCTTCCCTCAAACAAGTTCTGCAAACCTTACTTATATTTTCACTGTCAATTGTCTTTGTAACAATAAACATTTTTTTACCATAAAAATTTATAGTAACCCTTTGTTATCAACGCTATTGTATATTATTAAATACTCATCCGTGGCCCAATCATTTTTTTTATCATACTCTTATTCGCTGAATAAGGTTATAATTAACAAATTATTTTTTATTTTAATGTACCTTACGCGCGTTATCAGTATCTTCAAAAGGTGGAGTCATCATACCCCTTGCAACGTCAGCACAAAGTTTATCTTTATTACAGATAGTAAGGTAAGTGCATGAGTTTGGCGATTAAAAGCCAAATTCAAGCTTTATTTATGTCGAGGGCAACAACATAAACTTCCAAATTTATACGGCCCATGACCCCCCCATACGTGTACATTTACATATATATATATATATGAACAATAAAAATTTTAGACTTTTAGTAAATGCCTGTAATAATAATGTGAAATATAAATGTTGTCACTGCTACTACTCACAAAGCTTTCATACTTAAAAATATATAAAACACATTAAATAATCGACAACAAGTTTTATACAAAAAAAAAAATAAAATAAAATAAAATAACGTATAGTAAAGTATATCGACTAATTTCAAAAATCTGTATAAAATTGAAGAAAAAGATAAATTGAAAAGCTAAAACGCCTACGAGCAAGTATAATAAATATTCTTATGAATAAGAATATATCTTCAGAAATTTATAGATATTTAGAGACTTTTTAGAAATATAAATTTTCTTTCATAAGCGGTTTCTATTATTATTATTATATATATATATATACATTTTTTTTACGCATTAATTATTGTTTTTAATTATAAAGTTTGATTTGTTGCAAGAATAACTGCTGCTATAATCAAATAATGAAATGAAATTTTATTCGGAATTGAATATTTCAAAGTAAACAATGCAAACGCTTAAAAAAATTAGAGGTTTGATAATATAAAAAATAGATACAATACTATTATATTAATTTTTATTTTAAATTAAATCGAATTTATCATTGGCCTATACAAGGCAAATAGTATACTTTTGAAATTTTTAAAATTTTTTCTAATACACAAATATCTGCTTTACTATATATATGATTCAATATAAGACAAAATAGACTAAACATATTACGTATGTTTATTTTTTTTTTTTTTAATTAAATATTCATAATTATAGATTTTAATTCAAAATATAACATAGTTGAATTTTTTAAAAAAAAATTAAATATAATGTAACTTGAAAATTTTTAGATCATATGGGGAAGTTCCACGTTATTGAAAGCCGCCAAAAATTCAGTTATCGATCGATCGATCGATATATCTCGAAACAGCAATAATTACATTTCTTCCATCGATCATAAAGAAATAAGAATATAAATCGGACCCCGAATAAGAATTGCGGAATCCAGAAATTTCTTTTTATCGTTTCGTTAATAAAGAACGTAAGTTGATTTGAAGATCTATTCAATATTTTTGTAATTCGTTTTATAAATAATTCAATAAATGTAATTTTTATAAATTAAATAGTTATTTTAGTTTTTATTATGTATTTATATATATTTAGTTGTTTCGTCTATTAATTAAAATACATTACGAAGCCTAAAACACTATGCGAGTGTCGACACGTGTTTGCTTTCTTATTTATTTACTTTTTAAAACTCCAATACATTGCCATTTAATTGTTTAAGTAATACTTATACGTGAATTAAAATAAATTTAACGTAATTATTATTTAAAAGAGTTGAATTTCATAAAGCAAATAGTAAATGATACCCTAACCTAAGTTTTTTTTTTTTTTTTCTTAATATGTGTCATTAATCCAGGTGCTTCATTGTATGATACTTATAAGATCTTTTTAATTTTCAGACAAATAAGTTCTAACAATGACGAATTCAAAAGGTTATCGTCGCGGAACGAGAGATTTATTCTCTCGTAAATTCCGCAAAAGTGGAACTATTCCCTTGTCAACGTATATGAAAGTTTACAAAGTAGGAGATATTGTTGACATCAAGGGTAATGGAGCCGTACAAAAAGGTATGCCTTACAAAGTTTACCACGGCAAGACTGGAAGAGTTTTCAATGTTACTTCTCACGCCCTTGGAGTAATAGTTAATAAGCGTGTGCGTGGACGTATCATTGCTAAACGCATTAATGTTCGCATTGAGCATTTAAATCATTCTAAGTGTCGTGAAGATTTTATCAAAAGAGTAAAGGAAAATGAACGCCTTAGGAAAGAGGCAAAAGAAAAGAAGATTAGAGTACAATTAAAAAGACAACCAGCTCAACCTAGACCAGCACATATTGTTTATGGAAAAGAAGCGCCGCAATTGTTAGCCCCTATCGCATATGAATTTATTGCTTAATTTGTAATAAATTTCATTTAAAAAATTACAAATTATTTTGATTTTATTATTATCCTCAACCTTTAATAATTTTCACTCGTATTTTACTACGTATGTATATATTTTTATTTTTATTGACAAAAAAAAAAAGCTACAAAATTGAATTTATTATTTTTAGAAATATTTGGCAATAGTTAAATAATTAAATTTTATGGAAGCTCTTTTTTATTTGATTCTCTATTTGTAATTGGTGGTACTACTTCATCTATGAATTGAAAATAAGCTGGATTACCGTTTTGGATCTAAAAAAAAAAATCAAAATTACGATATTTTGAAAATGTGTTATAGTCAAATGTATAATTACTTACGGGTACTGAAATAACTTCGCATACTTCGTACGGATGTTTTTCTCTAAATGAAAATAAATATCAAGTAAAAATATAAAGGGATAATATATTGAATTCTCTACTCACCTAATGTATTTAGTAAGGGTATCAACGGTATCCGTTCTCGTCTTTATCATCTAACCAATGAAAAAAATATATGTACGTGCATAATGTATAACGTGAATATCGAAATGAAAATTATAGATAAAAATAATTGACAATAATTTCATCAAACTATTACCATCATATTTTCTTCGTCCTCGTTAATTTCATTTTTCCATTCGTATCTAATAATAAAAGTTTGTTCACTGGCATTATTCACAATTCATTGTACAATAATAATAAAAAAAAATAATGACTTACATAGATATAATTTTTGGTATAATGTTAACACAAGCTGCCAATTTGTTTTCTATGAGTCCACTAGAGAAAATGAGTTTTCTTTTGAGAATTTAATGCTCAAATTGCTAAATGTAAATGAAAAGCCGGCTACTTACCGCGCCAATGTTTTCGCATGATCGCCAATAGGAACGGTAACGTAAACTATCGAATGAACGTTCGTACAATTACTCATCGCTTTATAATTTTGCGCACAAAGACTTTTCGTCACAAATAAAAGTGTTAAGAATTGAAATGTCGGCTTGACTATCATAATAGTTTAACACGTACTTGATACTTGATACTTGATACTTGATACTTGATACGATGGTAGCGAATGAAAAGACGATAATAATACTTTACATAATTTTACTAACGATAAAGCAAATGTAACGACATTTTAAAAATTCATTTCTCAAATAAACGATAACTGAATTATAATAACTATATACTATGATCCGATTAGCTTTGTTGACATTTATTACTAAATACTTTACGTCAATGTTATCTAACCTTATCAATTATCAATGCATCCGGATCCGGAATTCAAACTTCCTAAAAGTTGATAAATCGAACCCCAATAACCCCGATAGCAATTCATTAGAAGCAAATCATTCGAACATTTCTTGCCTTTGTTTATAAATAGTCAATGTAAATGCAAATATAAAAATTAATATCTTTATTTAATGCAATGCATTATATCATTATACGAGTCAATAAGTTGATTTTTATACAATAAGGGTTTTGATTTAAAAAAAAAAATATATATATATAGAATTTCTTCTTATCCATTCGTAACAATATATTTATTATCAGTCATACATTTTTTGATAGAATTTCACAATATCTCCAACATGAATAGTGCAGTGTATTATAAATTAATTCAAAAATTGGACGAAATTTATAATTTGCTTTAATTTAATGTAGACTAGCTTTTAAATACATTTACAATTAATATACTTATTTAATATTAAAAAGTTAATTAACTTTCAACATATAAAAACAAATTAATAATTTAGATTTTAAAACTACTGGATTATAATTCGTTTGTAGGATATTAAAAATCGTAGAGATGGTGTAAATTTTGTTTATCTATTTTAATTGAGAATTTAATATTATAAATATTTCCTTTACTGAATACATATTACCACTCGTTTTCATTAATATTTTTAATATTAATAGTAAAAGATAAAAAATAAAATTGATTGTATACGCTGATCTCAACTCTTAACAATAAACTTTTCAATAATAAAGGTAATAATTAACAATAATAAAGTCTATTTGAATTGTATGTTGTTTCTTGTATTGAAAGGTTTCGTGTAAATCGTAATGTCATTCGATAATGTTTATTGTTACATAGAAGATTAAGAATTTTATTATACTCATGCCAAACTTTAAAGCAAATTAAATTCATAGAGATACCGAGACGATTAAGTCACGTCTGACCTTTTAAAATTAAACATCTATTTAGAAGGAATTCCATCCGTAACGGTGTTGTAAAACTTTAACGAGAACTATTCAAGTTTCGAAAAAATTATTAAGCAAATCATTTATCATTGCGAATTGATAGTGAAAAATGTAAATCTATTTTGTTTCTATACTATTTTAAAATTATCTCTTTTATTTTCTTCGCGTTTTGGCACAAGTACTCCGGAAATCATAATTGACAAGTAATAAACGAAATATATTTTATTATAAATTTACTTTGACGAAAAAAAAAAAAAAAAAAAAACGAAAATCTAAATTTAACTTAAATTAAATTTTAGGTAAACAAACAACAATCTCTCGTACAAGCAATCATATACATTCGATAACGCTTAACAGGACAACGAAGAGAGAAATAAAAAATTTTGATTTGTTTTCAATTTGCTTTAGCTGCTGACTAAATTTTAATTTTGCTGGCAAAATTTTAATTTTTACTACGCGACTTAAATCATTAATAAAAAGTAATCCAAATACTTACAATTTATCAGTACATTGTAAATTTTAAAATATTCTTTATAAAGATATACATATCCACAGTGTACAAACACAGCACAGACACTTTTTTTTTTATAACATTCATCTTAATCTTTCGTACCCATTGATCACAGAGGAATAAAAAAAAGTTTTGAGGATTAAAAGATAGCTTCACGTAGAATGAAAATTAAGTATTAAAAGTATCTTATTATTATTATTATTATTATTATTATTATTATTATTATTATTATTATTAAAAGGGATAAAAACTAGATTGGAATCATTAATTTGAAAAGCTATAAGAAATTTTTCAGTTCATTGCAAGTGTTTGCAAATTGTCAAAGTTTACGTACTGCTTATACTATTTAATAGACACAGTACACTAAATTACAGAAGCCTTACTAAATATGCAATTGATTAAAATCCTCCATTGCGATAATTTCGTCCTTTAACCGTGTGATCTGTTTATAGGGCGAGATTAAAGTCTCTTGATATCTTCGTCATATTCTATACCAAATTTTTAGAAGACTATCACAGAAACTGTTTGCAACTTGAACATAAGTTTTTGTATATTGTTCAAAAATTAACTAAATATCATTTGGTATTGTCCATAGAAAACTCTAACAAAGACACAAGCCACCGCACATTTATGACTGCTTATTTAAAAATCTGGGCTCATTTATATTGCTGTTACTTCGTGATTGAAAAGCCACAGATTATCAATTAAAGCAAGTATTATAAATCCCAATAAAAATCTCTTACTCAAACGTAATTTTAACTACAGTCTCTTGATTGATAAAATAATATATATCCAGTTTCCGAATTTTTTTGAATATCTGACGTCAATCCATAAAAATCTTCTATAGTGGATGAATCAATTTTCTAAAAGCAATACGTGTAAAAAGGACTTTTTTTTTTCTTTTTTTTTTTTAATAATTTCAAAGAGTAAACTTAACCACAAAATCTTACGTAAAAAATTTAAAAAAAAAAAAAAAAAAAAAATAAAGGCTACGTTTTATTATTATTATTATTATAAAAAATATTATTAATAAATAAAATTAACACTCACATCAACCATATCATCATCAAACAGTAGCCAGAATCCATGGCTTTTCACTATTGAAATGTAATGTCCTCTATTAGGTCCACTTCCACAATGAATTACTACAGCCACGAGATCGTACAAGCGATCTGGATTCACTGCATCATCGCACTAAAATATATTTATTTATTTATTTTTTTTTTTATTTTTTTCTCTCGTAATTATTATTATAAGGATAAAGCCATGCTAATTATATAAAAAAAAAAAACTTTGACTTTGACGTACTGTATTAAAAAGTCGAAGTTCTAACGGAAAAACTACCCTGTGTGAAACTTTTATATGCCTATTATATTGTTCAACGTATTTAAATCTTTTTAAATGTAAAGCAAGTATCATTGGTAGTTTTTTTAACATCATCCGCTTCTGTAAGAGTTAAATAATTATAAAATAAAATTGAACGTATCGATATTATAGTATTAATTTTCTTAATTAGATAGGAGGATATATTCAATGGAAGCCTATTTAATATAATTCTGCATGTTATCGTGTTTTGTAACCGTGTAATAATTATGTAATAGATTCAAAATAGAAAAAATTCCTGACCTGGGCCTCTTGATAGCTACTGCAATGATCACACTTAAATTTGTTGTCACTACAGAGTGTTTCTGTATTTGAAAAACATTTGAGGCAGTGAGTAATTGAGGTATTCTGATCGACGTCAACTTGCAGATCAAAGAAATCTTCATCTTTGCTAGATACAGTCTCACAATTAAGGCAACGAGTTTCTGAAGTCAGAATGCCCTGAAAAATTTCATGTACCCATGTTGGCTCTGGTGGTGTACCAGCATCACCTGCACCCTTTCCACTGGCAGGTTTACTCTGATTTCTTTCCGCTTCATAAAAACATATATAATATATTGTATATAATTGTAATGTAATTATTATATATTATTTTACTTATATTGATTGACGTTATCGTACCCAATATAATTTCATTAATATGGTTAATAAGAAAATTTAAAAATTCGTGCGCATCTTGTTGCATATAATTATCGAACTCCTCTGTAAAATATTTAAATTAATACTTATTCACTTTTAATAATTAATAAATTTAACACTAGTATTACGAAACCTTTTTCTTTTCTTAGTCGGGCTATAAATTTTTTTGGGGCTATAGATCCTACTTTTTTCTTTTGAGTTGCTATACTGTGAAACAAATCTGCCAAACATGTTAAAAGAGTTTCTTTGGTACGTTTGTTCCTAGCTTTATATTCCAATACCTTTTCTCTGAAGGGGCGACAAAAGTACAAAGCTTGCAAAACTGAATTACTATAACATGTGTTGCCAAACTAAAAATAAAAACAATATTATTAATAAGCACAATATTTCTTACAAATTCTTTAGTATCATTACATAAGTACTACATAAACGTTTGATTTGCCTTACAGATTCAAATTATTCAGTACAAAAAAAAAAAAACATAAAAAGTGTATTTTATTTACAAAATAAAATATATTGAAAAGAGTATGATAATATGTCACTTAATACATATTATGTATTGATGTGTAATATTAACGTGACTTTCTTACGTTATTTCCTTTAAGTAAATTTATGAAATTGTATAGATTGACAATTGCAAGTTTTGCATAAAAATTAATATAATCTTACGTTAACCAATCCAAAGTAGTGCTCGTTGGGTGGGAATTGGTCTGAACCAATATCACGTTCCAATTGAGAAATATTAGCACCCTGAAATAGTATTTTTAACCATAATATCATACCAATGCATATAATTACATCGATGCTCATTTATAATTATATATATATATATAATGCAATTACAAATAATAAATGCATAAAAGTAGATGGGACTGCGATGGGATGTTTGTTGCGACTACTGTGCATAAAATAAAGAAAGAAAGAAAGCAAGAAAGCAAGAAAGAAAGCAAGAAAGAACAGAAGAAATAAGTTTAATAAATTTATGAAAGTCTAGTTTATGCACGAGGCCGCGAGTAATGCGTACATCTAAATACGGCTACGGCTAATAAGACACGCACCCGCGAGGTAGATAATAGGGTAATGGATAATTTGAATGGTTCGTCTTACCATTTTACGAATCGCTCGTTTGTATTACGTGATCTTGACGTACACCCGGCGACGATTTGTAAATACGAATAATAATAATACCCATCGTATGTAATATCGAACGGGGAGATAATTTAACAATCGGATGCTGCGTGTAACATGATTGATTGGGAGTGCGAGGGCATCGTTGCTGGCTGCGTCCCGAATTGATGTTATTCGGGTTGTCCAAGCCTCCTCCTCGCCTTGGAGGTTAGATCCAACGACAGACGGCGGAGAGGAGGAGGAGGAGGAGGAGGAGGATAAGACCTAATAAAAGAATCTGTAAAGTCGACCAGGGGATCGGGAATTAAATCTCAGTCGCTAACGACGACGATTAGCCGTGCTATTTTTTTTATTTATTATTAAAGCAAACACCTGTGTCACCTACCTGCCTACCCTCTTAAATTTACTTTAATTTAAAGTTAATTAATTTCCCTTTAGTCGATGGACTGTCTCTATGACATTTCAGCGGCGGCAGACTTCCGCGATATACGTACGTGATACGAGAGAGCGAGAACGTACGTCTCGCACGAAACTGCCTTTGAGTTTTATTTTTTTTTTTTTCTTTCTTTTTCTTTCTTTCTTTTTAGTTTTTTAGTTTTTTTTTTAAAGTTTTTTTTTTTTTTTTTATGGTTAAGATCTCTTTAATATATATATATATATAATATATAACGACTGGTTCTCATGCGCGCAGCCAACAAAGCCCTACGGTCTCGTTTACAATAAATAAACGAAATAAATAAACGAAATAAATAAATAAATAAATAAAAGAGCTTTGCGTTTCGAACTGACGCAGAGCAGAGCAGACATCCAAACTCGTATTGTTTGTGAATGATTTTTAATTATAAAAAGCTGCTCAATCTTATGGTTATTCTATATTAATTTTATGGTATCCTTTACTTACGCAAAAGCTTTTTATAAACCTGATAATTTACTTTATAACGTCAATTCCGTCATTTTATTAAGGGGATGTTACTTCTTCTGATTGATTTATCGGGGCTGCGTTGCCGCGCGTTAATAAAATTTATCAATAACAGCCGTCTTGTATTAATAAATACATTATCTTCGTATCTAAAAATTTGGAAGTAAAATCAACTTGTTTTCAATCGTTTTCTTTACTTTTTCTTTTTTTTTTTTTTTTTTTTTTTTTTTTTTTTTTTATTCAAGTATGTGCGAACTCATTTAATTCTCGTGTAATAAAAAAAAAAGAAACAATTTAACAGAAGACCTTTATTAAAGATCTTTAAAAACAAAAATATCTACCTTAATATAAATGCTTAAGAAATTTTTATTCACTCACTCTCAGTATATAATAGAAACATTATTAGATTTTACTTACTTCTATAAGATACTATTTTAGCTTTTTATTATTAATATCCAAGGAAAATAAATAAAAATAACTATATTATATTTGTCGGATACTTATTACTTAATAGTGAATAAATATTTTCTTAATTTCATTACAGGTTAAATTAAAAGTTTTTATGCATTAAGTTATAGAATAAATTAAATAAAATAATTAAAAAAAAAATAAAAAAATTAATTCAACACTAACGATAATATTTAAGTTAAGAAATATTTATAATGTTGAAATCTCTTGGTATGTCGATTACAATGGTTGTTTATAGTATTTTATGGTTTAAGTAATAAACTCGTTCGTTCGAATTTAAATAATTTTCCCTACAAATAAATTTATACGTAAATCAGAAAAAAAAAAATATTAAAAATTATAATAATTCGTTCGTAAAATTTTCAGAACTGATTCATTTTTAACGTATTTCAAGTGTTCGCAGTCGCTTTAATAAGCTTCAATTCAATGAAATTCAATCACAATAAATAATAAATAAAGCCATTGTAAGAAAAAAAAAAAAAAACAAAAATCAATTCAACACTTTTGATGTTGGAATTAATGTGTAATTGCTTTTACACGATGAGTATGTGGAAATGGTTGATTTACAATTATATACATAATTATGATTCATTCGGTAAAAGCACTACACCGAGTTGGGTATACGAAATTGAAGATCGGGAAACGAATGCCACGACGACTGGGACGTCTTTCGATTCTTGCTGTAATCTTTGTAATTTACTGCAATCTAAGTACAAATCCTTCTTCGAGCTGTAACAATAAATTCGTCACGTTATTATTCGACTTCTTATTGAATTAAACATAATTCATATTTAATTCAGAAGAAGAAAAAAGTTTCAAAATTAAGTACTCTGTACGTTTAGAATTGTAGGCGATATTAAAAATATTAAAAAGTGGGTGAAAAAAAAAAGAAAAAAATGCTTACTTAATTATATACAAGCGACATATTGGAATTCCAGGGGAAGTTTTTTTATAATGCTGATTTACCGGATAAACTTCGTACGAAAGATTATAATGGACCTTGCGTGACCTGACCGTTCTGTCCGTGGCTGATTTTATAATTCTAAGTCTTTCGTATACTTCGGACAGATTGGATATGCTGCTCTTTGAGCAGATGAGCGGACTAATAGATTCTTCGACAACTTGTACTTCTTCGCTATTATCGACCGTAGTATCGTCGTCTGCTTGCACGGGTTCCTCGTCCTCGATCGTTATCGTACTCTCGTCTCGCCATTTTCTCTTCAACTCCAGCCACGAGGCGACCCCCGGATGCTTCATAAATGACGGCTGGCTCGGCTCCTCTGAAGAAGAAGTCGTTCTCTGGTAGTCATTGCCACTACCGTACCGATTACTCTTACCTGCGTTGTTAATACACGTATACGATTATTAGATATTAGTTGACGACGTTACTTAAGGTAACGAATAGCTCACCTCTTTGTGACGTTACTGCATGTACTCCTGCGTTCCCCCCTCTCCTACTATAGTATTGCTCTCTAGGCGGAGGAGTATTGTAAAAGTTTAGGGGATAGGATTGAAACCTCTGTTGCGTAAATGAATAACGGGGATTAAAGATTTGTAGATTTTGGCAGATCGTCGTCTGCTCGAACTGCTGCTGTCGAAACGACCTGACCATGCTGCCCATCACTTCCATTACAAAGTTTACGCAATTGCTCTGATAAACGGTCCCCGAATAAGGACTGTGAATCGTATTGTGTGATATATTTTGCTGTATGAAGGAGTTACCCTCGCGCTGGCACCTCATTCCCCTGTACGTGTAGCCATTATTAGAGCCGTAGGCTGCGTCGGACTGGCATTGATTACGTTGGCTGTAAAAATGACGCTCCTCGCCATTACGGCTATTATTATTCATTGGAACGACTTGCATGTCCGACTTGAGTAGGCTATCCCTCTCGGAAAGATTCAGCAGTCTGTTACGGTCGTAGCGATAAAAGTCTTGCATTGGCTTAATACCGAGTGGAATATAGCCTCGGGGAATCTCCGCGATCACGGATTCGTTTCCAGCACCAGCTAGATTCGGAAGGGTATTCAGGATTTCCATTCTTGACATTTGCCGTGGTATCTCTTCAATCTCATCATCCGACAATTCTATTATCTAAAATACAACGGTTACGTTACATTAACAATTCCATTGAATAGAGAAATTATCTTGTATTACGAAATAATTATAAATAAAATATGAATATGATGATAAAAGCTAACTTCGGGTCGAGATTTTTTTGACGGAACAACAGTCTCCGCAGAACTGGGATTTCGACGTTTTTCAGGTACGCTATTTACGAAGCACTGATCTTGCAGCTCGGAATTTAAATTCGAAATATTCATTTTTTCATTTCTTTTTGGCATTAATTTAATATTGCGCTGGATCCTCGATCCCGGCCACTTTGAAACCTGATTTGAGATCATTGAATCGCCACTGTGCACAGATTCCGTTTCATCGGATATAACATCTGTTTTTCGATCTGTTATCGATATTTCACTGTCCAATTTATTTATTTTTGAAATAGTAATTACGTCGTCCTCTTGTTCACTGATACTTCTTGTTGTCGCAATGCAATCTGAAATATCGTCGTCGTTTTATTTTATCCTCCAGCGTTGCCTCTTACAAATGCGAATGCATTCCTTACCATTATTGTCCAAAACTTGCTTGTCTGTCGTAGCCGATGTATTGGGTGTCCACAGGCCATCTGGATTCATGATAATTCTTTTGGCTGTATTGGACATTTTATTATCGAGTGGTGATTTATCTCGAAATCTTTGTAATTTATATCCCCATCTAATTAGCTGTGAGTAAACCCTGTATTCGTCTTGGGTACACTTAGAATTCTCTGAATTTATTAATACTTCATAAGCTTGTTGAACCGAAAGTGGCATCCCATTCCATCTGAGTTCCAAGCAATTCTGTAACAATACAATTCTTATTTAAGGTTTCTTTTACCATTTATTACATTATTTTTTTACATTAGTGATATCATTCGTAATTTATAAGTTTTCATAAAATTTCATAATGATTATGTTATCTATGCACAATAATTAAGTCTTTGGCGTATGTATTTTAAATGCAATATTTATAACTAGGTATCGCTACTTTTTACAAGCAAATCTAACATTATTAAATTAAAATTAAATATTTTTTTAAAAATATAAAATCCTTTTACCATTTCCAATAATATTAAAGCTTCTTCTGGTAAAAGATATAACTGTGATTTATCTTCATGGCCAAAGTTTTCCCATTTTTGGCCTGATTTTTTTGTGACTTTGGCCTTTTGGCTGGCAGCTGACCATTCAGCTAGCGCCAATTGGGATGAACGATCTACTCTTTCAATGCCCAACAGTCTCTTACGATTTTTTAAGCCATTTTCAAGTTGCATACACTGTAGCCACGATCCATTAGGTTCAAAATACTTTTTCCCAGTTTTGGGTAATGCTATTTCTGACTGATGCCAATCATCCCAAGCGACGCTTCCAATCCCTTTAACTTTCAATAGTTGAGAGGCACTAAAAAATTGTTTTTTTTTTCACATTAAAAGAACTCGTAAATCTAAAATTAATATTAAAATCACTTTTTAATTATATTATTTCTATATATAATTGTTTGTAATTTTTAGTAGATAATTCTATGTATATATTGTGTAAAACTTTTCTTTCAATGGAAATAGTATATATATATATATATATATGTATATATGTAATCCAAACAGTACCAAAGATATATATATATATATTATTTTTTACATATTTTTATGGGGTGCGATTAATTTCTGAGCTATTTAAATGAAAAGATTAATAAAACGTGCAATTATTCTAAAACTTATTTATCCATCTAGTCAAATTGATTAAGAAATTTGCTTGTTAAGTATATAATGTAACATTGCCTATATTGCCTATTGAAAATCAATAGGTATTCTCTACATTACGTTCTCTTTTTATTTATACAGCCCGTTCACGGAGCCTTTATAACGTAGACGGGAAATTCTTACGTAAATTGAAAACGTAGCGTAAAGACATTTCGTAAATAATTCATTATGAATTGTTCAAACTCAAAATAGAAAAAAAAACATAACGTATTTTATTGGCTTTTAATAATTTCGTCTTTTGGTTTGGAGCTGGTTTAGGTTAAAAAAAAAAAAAAGAAAAATGAAAAAAAATGTCAAGCACGTCCCCGAGTCGTTAATTGCAAAAAAAAAAAAGTAAAGTACGGACCTTAGGAAGCCGTTGGCACAGCTCTCGACCTCTTCGTTCATTCTCCTGAACAACGTTTAACAAACACCTCGCTATTCCAACCGATATGCAGGGCTTATCAGTGAAAATAACGTCGAATAATGAAGTACCGCACACATTGTCCACTTGTTAATAAAGGACACGGCATGCATAGACATTGCGTCCCCATCACTTCCCACGGCGGCGACTCGGTCTCGCGAATTTTTTCCGCAACGTTGCCAATCCTAGATTCCGGCATTCGGACATGCCGATGTCCGATGACCAAGGATGCTCTCGTTAAAATACATATTTTTTAAAAAGACAATATTTTTGACGACCAGCTGCTATACCATGCAGCAGAGCTTTCATACGAATACATTAAGCCATTGATCAGCCAGGATGGAGCTACGTTTTCCCTACTACATTTCCCAATGGACAATACGTTTGACAACCGTTTGAAAAGTGTAACTACCACCACTACTACTGCTACTGCTACCACTACTACCACTACCACCACCACCACCACCACTTTTGTAATTGTAGGTTCAATGTACAAATCATTGGGACAATGCATAATCAGCTGATTATTCGCTTACACGCATTGCCAGCGATGATTTGTACAAAAGAAACGTACGTTCTCGAGTGAATTTGTTTACGTAAAAAAAAAAAAAAGGTCGTCGCATCGATAAATTTACATTCAATCGTACGTACGAGGAATAGTTGTCCGTAAAAAATGTTTAATTTTTCAATGAGCAACTGTTATTACTGTTGTTTCCTGCAATGGCACAATTTCAGCGTAAAACCGTGGAATTTTGCGACTTTAAAAAGTTTACCCTTGAATCTAGAAATTTTTCCAAACAATTCTCTGGCATTTATCAAGCTCGATTGACTTCATTGAAAGAAACTGTTTCAAATCGTGCTACATTTAAATGGAGTGAGTGATTGATTTACAGTTTATATACATATACATATATGTATTTTGTTTCTATAATATTATATAATATTAAATTAATAAAAGCTTTTCTTCTTCTTTTTTTTTTCTTTCTTTTTACAGACAATTGCGCAATTTTCAACATTGTTGATTTAACTAATGAAGAATGCAAAGAACAAACTTGTATTATAATTGGTACGTTGTACAAATACCAAGAGCTGAAACCTTCACTTTTAAAAGAAATTGCTAATGAAATACAAGCTGTGCCGCAGCCACCCAGGCTTCATTATTGCTCTTCCAAAGATACATTGTTCTTAGAAGATAATGTTGCCCGTGTAAAATTAGTCGGTAATTTAACGTTAACAGCATTGGTCACTGGGTTAGTTTGCGCTGTATATGGTCATGGATTAAATGATGGATCGTTTATGGTAATTTACTGATAAAACTAATATTAATTTAATCATATATATATATATATGAATCCGTTGTCTTTAAACATTTATAGATTGTAAAAAACGTTTTTGTAACCAGATAACTTTCAAATTTAAAGGAAAAGTAGTATATAAATTTTCTAATATAAATCTTCTACTAAAAAGCTTATATTTATAGATGATTATATCTGTAAATATTGTTGTTATTTCATAAATAATATATGTTTATAAAGGTATAATTCTAATGTTTGATTTTATTTAACTTCACGGAATGAAAATTAAATCAAATAGAGATGAAAAAAAAAAATGTACTCAAATTTTTATAAAATAATGTAATTAATAAATAGTTTCTTAACGGCCAATTGTAGAAAGTATAATTAAATTAATAAATAATTGCAGGTCAATGATTTTTGCTTCCCTGGACTGGATTTGAAACCATTGATTCAGCTACCAAGTAGCTGTTCCAAAGATGATTGTAAATTATTGTTGTTCTTATCTGGATTAGACATGGTTACGCAAGCTAATACCTTAGCTTTGGAATTGTTAGGCGATTGGATAGTTGGGCTATTGGGTAATGAATTTATACAAGAAGAAGCAGCCAATATTGTGCGTGTAATAATAACTGGTAAGGAAAATTTTATAATATATGAGAGAAAAAAAATTATTGTGTTATTGAATCAGTATGATTTTTCAGGAAATAGCGTAAGGGGTTCAATGGAAACATTTACTCGTAAGGGTTACTTTGAAAACAAACGAAAAGACCACAAATTTACTAAAGAAGTGCACAAAGCAGTGCACGAATTAGATTGTTTCCTTAGTAAAATTACAAAATCGTGTTGCGTAATCCTAATGCCCGGAGAATTTGATCCATCTTGTTATTCTATTCCGCAGCATCCTCTGCATCCACAAATGTTACCTTTAGCCTCAAAGTACGTTTTACACGATGTAATACAATGTAATGCATTTTCGTGGATGGAAAAGTGGATTTTTTAAAGCATTTCTGATAATGTATCCCATGCCAAATCAATCGACTATTTCATCGACTATTATTAATGATACAAAGGCTATCATCCTATGATCCAGCTTGTATAATAATTGTATAATATTGTAATGTAATTGACATTGTAATTGCTTTAGGGAAGGAAACTTGTTCGGTGCTACTAATCCATGGATTGGCAGAATTGGTTCGCGAATCGTGGGCGGATCGAGCGGCCAACCGATAATGGATATAATGAAAGTATCGAGCTTGGACAGCTCTCCCCTGGGTTGTTTGGAAAAAACTTTAGAATGGGGCCACTTTGCCCCCACAGCCCCCGATACTTTGTCCGTCTATCCGTTTGATAAATCGGATCCGTTAGTAATCACCGAAATTCCGAATATTTACTTTGTCGGAAATATGGATAAGTACGAAACAAAACTAATACGAGGTACGTATGGCATAGGAAAATAAAATTAGCGGGGGGGGGGGGGGAGTATTAATATTATTTATTCGCATATACTTTTATGTTTTGTATAGGTATTGGTGGGAACGGCAAACCCGTGGAAGAGCAGCCGATTAGATTAATATGTGTGCCCAAGTTTTCAACGAGTCACACGGCAGTTTTAGTCAATTTGGAGTCATTGGATACGCAATCGATTTCTTTTGGCTCAACGGAATAAATATATTGATTATTAATACGTTAAAAAAATCACGTATAAATTTTATTTTACATCAATGTATATATTTCTTTAGCTTTATTACATGTAATTTATTATTATTAAACTTTGACTGTCTGTCGATCTCTGGACTTTTTTTTTTTCTTTTTTCTTTTTTTTTCTTTTTTGTTACACATACTGATGTCATACGAACAACAAAGTACGAAAGTTCAAGCCAACTGAGAATCCTTGTGAACTTTGAATTATTATTATTATTATTATTATTATTATTATTGCAAGATAAGTGGCGTTGAGTATAAGTATTTACAAAAAATTACATTGGTTACAAAACAAAAACAAAAACAAAACAAAAGCAATACATATACATAAGTTAATAAATAAATATTATAAAAAGTATTGAAAAGGTCTTTTTTATTGCATTTCAGCTCTTTTTTATTGAGACTCGATCGTGGGCCTGCCGCAAATGATAAGATGACACGAATAATCATATCCGCGATAAAAGCCGTACTTTTCGAATGTATGCTTTTATTATATAATTCCTGAAGAAGTTCTCAGAGCCTTGTCCCGAAGCTCGAGAGCGAGTCGCTGTCCCACGTGGAGTCAATCTTCTTGTTTATGCCGTATCTTGATGGGCTCGACGAGCATGAGTACAGCACGGGAGTATCGTCGCCACCTGCGATAACAATTTATTTATATTTTTACGTTTATTCTGCCAATTGTTATTTGGCTCGGAGACCTAGTACTTTTACCAGTAGAGATCCAGTAGAGAGAATTATATATACAATATTTATATATACCATTTATCCTTACCCGCAATGGCCGAATAGTAGCCGTTAATTGATCCAAGTCCACGATCAATGGTTTCGTGATTGTTCTGGGCGACGATTCGGCAATTATCGAGCTGCTGCTCCTCGCACGCGGCCTCGTCCTTTCTCATCCTGCAGATAATACCAGTGAGAGCAACTATGTAGTTCTTTGCGAGGGTCAGGGTCTCTATTTTTGACAGGCGCCGCTCCTTCATTACGTGCGGTATCACCTCGCGCAAGGACTGCAACGAAACCGTTATATTAGCCGTTATTAGCCGTTATTAGCCGTTATTATCGATCGGCCGGCCTCCAATTAATTGGACGGTGATTGGAGCAGTACGTAAAGTAAACTGTACGTGAACATAAATAAATTATCTCATTGGGGTTATTGGTACGAATAGTCGGAACAAGGATCCTTGGCCTTTAACATCTTTATTATATATAGCCGGTAATCTCTGCCCTGCCGGATACAGACATTCCCCCCGCCCCCCGAGGATTCCCAGAAGCGTTATTCCTATTGGTATTCCGAAAAATATACTATCGGCGATAACGAGAGAATTGTAATTCAAACGAGTTGAATAGCCACGTACAAAATACATACATTAACATTATAATGATTTTCTGAAAAAAAAAGCTTTCATGAAATATACAGATTGCTAGAACGTAAAACCACGGTTTTCTATAAATAAAACTCGGTTACTTTTTTTTTTAAATACCTATGAAATACTCATCATCTCTACGTGATAATAGTATTTTTTTTTTTTTTATATACATAAATAGAATTTATTTAACACCACTTGTCTCGAATGTTGTTAGTAGTAGTCGTTTATCGCCCAATATCTTGTCTCTTCTGCAATAAAATCAATATTATCCCTTAAAAAGCCGCAGCTCCCAATGGAATTATTGTAAAACCAGTATTGGTTCACGTTGCTTTAACCAAAAAATTATATAAAATTAAGATATTTTTTTTTTTTTTTTTTTTAAAAACAAACAGAATCTTTGGCAAATTAATTATTATTATTATTCATTTGATTAAAAAAAAAAAAAAATCGAAGCTACAATTACTTGTATGTTAAACGAAAATTTCATTATAATGGCAATGGCGATTTAATTAAATTAATACGCTCTCGTACATTCGATTCGAATCCATCGCTTAATAAATCACGTCACAATTATTTATTACTATATTTGACTCCATTGGCATAAGTATATATATATATATATATAAATAAATTGCTCAATGCCTTTACCATTAATTTTTTTTTTTTTTAACTTTTCTCCATTCAAATATCATTGTGGTGTTTATCCGTGGGATATTTTTAATAATGAAATTATTATAGGTGCCGGTGTCGAGTAGATTTCAAAGCCATGCTTGTTCGTAAGCACTGGGTCCGATCGAGCTTTCACCCGAGAGGAGTTTGAGAGGAGCTTCGAATTATACGTGAGTAAGAAATGAAATCCGGTAACTCCTGGTAACTCCTGGTAACTCGGAATGAAATGGAATTATTGGGGCCGAGGTAGGTACCGCGACGCCAAGGTTATTGGGGTTATTGGGGGCGTATTTGCGATTGGTGTACCTGGAAGGCGTCGTTCAGGTCGTGCATGCGCATCCGTTCCCGTTCGTTGCTCTCGAGCCTCCTGAGGGTCCGTTCCCTGGAATCCGTAAGGCTCGATACGAGCTTCCTCGTAGCCTTGCCGCTTTCCGCTTTTCCCCGATGCCGTCGTTGCCGCTGCTCCTGCTGGTGGTGCTGCTCCTGCTGGTGGTGGTGGTGGTGGTGGTGGCGCGAGTGCCTCTGCCTCGAGTCGAGCTTGTCGAAATCATTCCTGTCCATCGCGTTTTATTAAATCTACCCGATAAATCAGTTCTTTATTTGCCCCCTGCGCTATTGCGATTATTAAAAAAAATCGAGCCAAGACCAATGCTGCGATGGCCAATCATTGACTTTTATTGCCATGGCTTTTGAGCCGTGAGATTATTTTAACGCTCGCCTCTGATATTATTGAATCGCGGGAGTGAAAAAATATTATCTCACGCGCGCGTTACGACTGCACTTAGTGACTTCTAACGTCAAGCTCAACAATCCTCTCTCCTACAGCTTCCCACCCCCCCCACCCGTCAGTTGTTGTTGTTGGTCAACGGGTTCCGTTGCCAATGTTCTTTACTCGTCGATCGTCGACGGGGAGCTTTTGCCCTCATGGTAATTTTAAACGTTCCGTAAGATTGCGTTTGGTTATTATAAAGCCGTTAAAGTGATGGATTTGGAGTGCCCAAGTATCATTTGGAAGCCAAATGAGATGCCGAACGAATATCCGCCAGAATTAACGCCAGAGATCTCAATTACTTTTAAAACTACCACCTGCATTGAAGTAACGAGATATCTCTACTTACGCAATCGTTTGAATTTACCATTGAAATAACATTTACAATACAAGTTAGAATTATTTTATAATTTACGGCTGAGATAGGTTTTTTGCGTCCATTGGTAAAGAACTTTTTTTTCTTTTAAACCGGCAAAATCGACAATTATTACAATTGCAATTACGTTTTGAATTTTAATTGTTTTTTTTTTTCAAAGTCCAATATCTATAACCGAATTATTTTATATCACAGCACAACAGCCCCGTCGTACTTATTACTAATTACAATCTCCGTATGGTAATTAATATAGGGTAACGGAAGTCTCGTAATCGCTTACAATGGCAAGACCTGTAATTCTAACAAACAGCAGATGAAACTACCGAGAATTATTTGCACCAATTGATAATAAAATTATCAATCAAATTTCATCTTCTGATCGAATAAATAAATAAATTTTCGCATCCACCCCCCCCCCCTCCCTCCCGGTGGAAGTGGAATATTATTTCATTCGAATTGCTGTGATCCTAGAATATAAAAACAGTAAGGAATGGCCAATTTTGTCGTTCCCGGCTCATTTACAGCTACGGATTTTATTTATTTATCTGACCGAATGAAATTATTGATTAATAACCATCAATATTCGAATGGTTCGGTAATTAATATATGAATATATGCATGCATTCGGATGTTATCGTAAAATGAATATATCAATCACGTATTATTTAATAACATGTAATTAAAGCCGCGCTGCTATTCATATCGAATACCGTATTTATCATGATATCGTGATACAAAGCGATGCTTTGTATTTAGAGGTATTTTTTTGCTCTAGGGTATGAGATTGGATAAAAACTTTGGCCATTAATCAGAGAGTAAGTAAAGTCGATAATTACAATAGTCAGTCGCTCGCAAATCGGCTGGAGCTGGAGCTGATTACCACCCCCCGCCACCCCCCGCCCCTTGTGGAACGAGCCGAGCAGCGGAGCAGTACCGGCTCAGGTACAGGCAAATCGTCTCGAATCGAAATCAGCTGCCTCCCGGGGTCAAGATAATTCCCCAGGATATCAGTGGCCAATTAAAATAAACGAAACGAGCCGTGAAATTAAGCGGCCGGCTGATAATGACGATTACGCACGTAGGGCTTATTGGTGGGGTTATTGGAGGGAGGCGGGGGCGGGAGGGATGAGGAGCTCTAGAGGTTCTCGGACACGCGCAACACTTGTTGCGACTCGAAACGCGCTCTGGCAGCCTCCCCGAGCGTAACTAGCTGACGTTAGTGCTGCGACGCCGCGACCACCGGCTGAGCTCCCACCGCGGTGGGGTTGCCTCCGGCGACACGGCGCCATCCTCCTCGTTCCACCTCATTCCACCACCTACGCTGTCGCCGACAACGGACTCTCCTCCCATCGACTCTCATCCTCTGCCCCGTCTCCGAGACATTGGATCACTCTCCCTACGTGTGCTCCCTGGGCGCAAGGGAAACAACCTCTAGCTGCTCAGGAGCAACAATATCTCTGTCTCTCTCTCTCTCTATCTCTATCTCTCTCTCTCTCTCTCTACTACCACTACCGATAGCACTAATCTTACTACTGATACTGCTACGAATTCATCACATAGGACAAACATTTTTGCATAATCTGGACTAGACGTGATTGGCCTCGGCTAGAGCTAAGAACCAATTGCACAAACTATAATACAAATTAGTAATTATTTATTATTCCTAGACAAAGATGTCCTTCTTATTTAAGCCTCCATATCCACTTGCAAAAAGATGTGCCAAATATTACATTTTATTCAAGAGAAAATATAACTAATCGTAATTCTATCGTTAACTTTATTAACTCAAGCCACGAATACGTAACATATTACTGCGGTATTTCAATTAAAGCATAATTTTTTTTTTTAAGCTATTTCAGTAGAAATATAAGCCTATAATATAATTCCATAACAAGAAAAATCGATTAAAAATATAATATTAATATCGTAAGAAAATGCCGAATATTCCAATATATATATATAGCTTTATAACCGAAACTATTAGCACTTAATTGAAAACATTATACATCGCTAATAACTTATAATTAGTATATTTTTTATATGCTACAAAAAAATTTATATCGATAACAATACCGATAGTTATGTTTAATACAATATGCTTACTATTCCACGAAACATATTAAACATTCAATGTATTCAAAGTATTCAAATGCATATAATATATTTAATACATAATCTAATGTATTTATGAAAAACAAGAGTTCTTTTATTTTAATTCTTATAAATTTAATATCAAGAGGTTTATGAACAATTATTTTTAATTACTAGTTTCATTTTAAGTAGAAAATCCGAGTACGGTCAGACACTCTTCATAAGAATCTCCAATGCAATCGAAAACTATTTATATCTTAATTTAGTTTCAATAAAATGCTTAATTTTACAACATTGCTTAACATTAATAATTTAATCTTAATTTAAATTGTTGTTAATTACGTAGTAAAACTATTGCTCTCGTTTAATACATATTGCCAAGTGATTAGACTGAATTAATCATTTAAATTATATAATTTAAAATAATAAAAGCTCTGTGTAAATTAACGTTTATAATAATTCACAACGATATATATTTTTTTCTACGTCCGCGGATTTAAATTATAAAATTGCCTTTGAATCGTACGTAACATAATTACCATACGCGTTAATTTTTTAACATATTTATTTATTTATTTATAATAATAATACTTTGTTATTGATAGAATTATTCTTTTTATACTGCATTCTTCTTCTTCTTCTTCTTCTTCTTCTTCTTCTTCGTCTTCTTCACGTATACGTTTATTAAAATCTTTTACATTATATTAAAATATAATAAACGTAGTCTTGAAATAACAATTTCCAAGAAAATTTCTCCCCATTTCGGACATATTAACTGCATCAACTTATATATAAAAGTATAAAGGCGTATATTTTTATTTGAACCGACGTATAAAAAGAATATATTATATATTCTTAACGTATTTTCTCGTGCTAGCGTATTATTCGCAGTTGTATAGATGATATGTAGAATAAAATGATCGATACAACTACTAAATTTGAAAGTTTCGATAATTTTACATTGCACATTATTATTTATCTTCTTAGTACCGGAATACGAAATTACGAAATTCTAAATATTGTTCTAAAGTTGTTGATAACCTCGTATTCAGCCTATGCGCATTAAAATATTTTAAATTTTAAAAAAAAAACTTTAAATAATAATAAAATAATTTTGTATAAACAACGTTTGCACATTCGTACTGGAATTAGCGAATAAAAAATAAATAATAAAATCTTTAATAACGGATTCCTCACCAGCGTATAGAATTATTCTTTTGAACCAATTTACCAAGGAATCCAATCGATACGAAGATTTAATAATATAAATTATTGATTTATCCCCATAACTCGTTAATACAGCAGAGATATTGAGCTCGCTTCTTACTTCTTAAAGTCAGATACAACGAAATCAAATATACATCTCTAAGCTAACATAATATAGGCAATACAACGAAACATTGTATTAACTGATATAATTTATCCCCCAACAGTGTAAATGAAATAATTATTTCATCGTATTTCAAAATTTTCAAATTAGTTTTTCCAATTCGTACGTAAGAGCTGATAAACGCGTTCGTAAGAAATAAATTAATGTCGTTTTTTTCTTTTCTTTTTTTTTTTAAATACCTAAGCAATAATGTATTAAGCAATAAGATAATGAGAAATAATGATTCGCTTTAAAAAAAAAAAAAAAAAAAAAAAAACATAGAATATTTGCGCAACGTTAGGAATTATAAAATTTTAATTACATCTACTTAGTATAATATATTCATATCATAATATTTTCAACAATATCAATAATATTTATCGTTTCGACTATAACAATAGATACAATATTATAGGAATAATTTCAAGTAATTTTCAAGAGATTCCGAATTTCCCTATTGATACAATCCACCTTATATCCCACGTATTGCTTCATTACTAATGCAATAGACTCATTGAAGGTTAATACTATGCATTTATCGAACAATCGGTTATTACATATTTTTAATAATCGAGGAGACGAGATAACTTTTTTGAAATTAGAATATTTTTAAAATGAAGCCATTCAATTTTTTATTAATACGATGCAAAGTATAAATATTTAATATTTATTAATTATAAATTATAAATTATTTAAAAAGTAATTGTATTCGGATTAATAAAACTTTGGATCATTTTAAAAGATAAAAATAATAATATTTAGCCGAAATTCATTGAACATTCAGAGAATTAATTTGAACGTTTACGTTTTTTAAATCAATCGTTATAAATATTTCAAATGAATATGCTTAACAATTGGTCTGAATAGCTCAATTTCAAAATACTTAACTAAGTCAAATTCTATTTTACAAATTTAAAATAATATAAAACTGATATGCTCTTAATTTAACCTGTTATTTGTTATTCGTTCAAAAATTTGAACGTGCTTTTATTATTTTAATGAGAAATAATTTAGAATAATTTAGAATAATTTAGAGATGAGATTACCGTTGAAATTACAAGGGCTATTGATCAAAGTAATATTAATAATAATCAAATGAATACTGATGATAATTAAATTAATATCAATAATATTGATTGATAATCAAATCGTATAAAAAAAAAAAAAAAAATAAATAAATAATTAAAAGCAACTCTGTGTACTTGTTTGTAGAAATTTAAAATATAATCAGTATATAAGAAACTAATTATTAAATAAACATTAAAGGCATTTCATAGAAATGTTACATAACTTATCATAAGAATATTTTAAATTTATTAACGTATATATTTCATAGATTTTTACCTTAATCTTATCCTTTCGCTTTTTCATGAAAAACAAGCAAAGCGACTAAATAAAAAATTTATTTTATATTTATACATACATTTTCCGATTATATACAGTAGATCATTTTTTTTTTTTTTTGTTGTATTTCAATTATTTAAATGATATAAAAAAAAAATCAACATTATCGTTACGTTAATAATTAATATAACGATAATTGTCAATATACTTGTTGCAGTAACGTGTGTAAAATGTATTAATGCTTCATGATTTATTGCGAATAAAATTTGTAATTTTTCTCTTCTACCGTACATTTGCGTAATCTCTTTGTATTCCGATTTTTAATTCCGATTGATCCCGAATGCAGCGGCAATAGATACACAAAAGGCGGGAAAAGTAATGGTCGCGTTGGACTATACACGAAAACATTTATAATCTGTTTATTTTTATGGTTACTTTATTATACTTAACTTACGTTTCTGTTATTTGTCATATGTTAATGCGTAAAAATTCATTAAAGGCATTGAATTCTTATCTAGAATAGAAATATTTGTCCAACAGGCGATTCATATACGCTCTCTACCATAATAAAACGTAGGTTAAACTGTTATTTATGCCTATAATATATTTTTAATGCGCATTCGACTGTAGATGTGTTATTAATGATTTTTCTATAAATCATTTATTGCCTAAGAATGGCCACCGAAACGAATCAAACAATCTTTGACGTCAAAGTTTATTTCATTATACCCAGTAAATATGAAAGTTGTGATGAATGTGATGAAAACATGTGGGATGCTTATAGCGTATGTTTTATTTGTATATTAATTTTAATTTTATTTTATTTCGTGCTATAAATGATAAATATAAATATATTTTAGAAATGTCCTGATTGGGAAATCGATCCACAATGGATTACTGAAAAGGAATGCCTTAAAATTAAGCCCGATAAGAAAGATGTATTTATAATGGAAGAATTTAAGGGGGAAGCATTTGAAATGTTGCAGAACTTTAAATGCGTGTAAGTCAAGGTTATAAACATAACAATCTATTAATACTAAATCTATATATTTATACATGAACGTTATTGATGCGTACATTATGTCTTTGTATTATTACATACTTTTTGAAAAAATGAATACGTCAATCTTAATATTTCAAATTTACTTATAAAATACGGTATTTATTTATTTTTAGAATTATCGGAGCTCGTTGCTTGTTATCTTGTTTTTTATCTGGGGAATCAATTCCTGAAGGAACGACACCAGTATTCAATACGGCTCTGAGAGGCACTGTTATTACAGCTTCTGGCTTCACTGGTGCTATAAAAGTAATAAAACCATGTTCATGTATTGTAGCATTGTAACGTTAATATTCAGGCTAGAATTTAAGTTAAGAAAGTTTATAATTTCATATGTTTATTTATATTCATAGAATGAAATACAAAAGAAAATTGAATATATGGGTGGAGTTTTTACAAAACAGTTGAGAGCTAGTGTGACCCATTTAATTACAAATATTGTTATGTCTGCTAAATATGAGGTAATATGAATTGCAATATAAATGAATAATTATAATTTTATGTTTCGCATACAGATATTATTTTAATTTGTTCTTACAGAGAGCGGTTGAACTGGGGATAAAAATAGTAACGATAGATTGGCTGAAATCAGTATGGGAAACAAATTTGAACGATTGTACACCGGGAATCGATTCCATTTTTGATAAATACACGTGCCCTGTATTTTTAAATTTAATTGTAACTTCGACAAATCTTAACAAACGCCAGAAAGAAGATGTTAAAAGGATAGTAAACAGTAACGGTGGAGTATGTATATTTCAAGTAATTCACATTTTCATGGTGTCAAATAAATAAATAAATTAATAAATAAACATTTACATTCGCGTGTCGTAGGAATTTATGGGAGTATTGGACGGTACAAAAGTAAAAATAGTTATTACATTGGAAACGGCTGTCATAAGTGAGAAATTAAAATATGCAATTCAGAATAATATTCCATGTTTAAAAATACAATGGGTTTATGATAGTCTCGAAGCAGGGTACTCATTACCATTTAGTAATTACGTGATCAAATCTAATCAAGCATGCTCTACGCCAGAAAAATCATCAGGTATAAAGACAGTTTAACATTAGCAATTCTCATGAGTATACTACTAAAAGTATTTATAAAAAAAAAACAACGTATAAAACTTATAAAATACAATTTTGTATATTTATTTTAATAAGTTAAATGATTTTTAATTATTTTATGATAATTAATCAATTTTTTTTTTATTTTTAAAATTAAACATTATTTTTCTTTCGTAATATTTTAATAATGTTCAATGTCCAAAATTAATCGTCCATTATAAACATTTTGGATAAATTGCATTATTAGAATTATTGGAAATAAAATTAAGATGAAAATAGTATTATAATTTATATCGTGTATAATAATTTTCAGTTTCCGTACCATTTAATGTTTCTACCATAAGTATAATACCTGGCGAAAATCAAAATGCACACGTAGATGAAACAGTTTCGTCTGCAACAGTAATGAATTCCAGTGCAATGTGTTCGACTTCGACAACAGATAGGCCAGTCGAAGCTTCAAAAGTTTCTTATACTGCAGTTTTGGAGAGGTTGAATATTACAGAAGCATTGAAGGCCGGTCCTTTTTTAGATGGTTGTAATGTACGTTCTTGTACGAGACTGACTGTTCGTCTCAGTAAAACATTTAATTTCATGTCTATGAAACGCTCGTCCTCTAATGCATAACTCCTTTTATTTATAGTAATATAAATTCAACGTGAATCTAACAAAAAAAAAAAAAAAAACATCATTTTAAATTCATATAATATAGTTATAGATTTTTTTTTTCTTCTTTTTCTATTGTTGCAAGAGCTTACATTTCATGAAACTAATGTTATTTAAAACTATAACTCATAATGACATTTTACTTCCTCGTTCCATTATTGATCGATGGAAATCTATTGTATCGTTAAAAATAAATATTTGCAGATTTATTTGGCAGGCTTCTCGTCGAACTACAGAGATAAATTAAATAGAATAATAAATGTTGGAAGTGCGACGCGACTCGATGACATATCGGAGGCCTTGACTCATGTCATTATCGGTGATCCGGTAAAAGCAGTAAACGACTTACGAATCATAAAATCTAAGGCTTTATAGTATGAATATGAATATGAATTTAATGTTAAACCTCAATGAATTGTCATCTACGTAAAATTAACTGTGCTTGTAATATTCTATTGTAGTCCTTACATTTTAAGAATCGATTGGTTGGAAGAATGCATGAAACTTCAAGCGCCAGCGCCAGAGGATAATTTTCTTTTCGTTGGCAAGGATAGTACGCCGGAGGCTGCCCCCGAACCACCATCTCCGTTGAGTAAAAAAGTAATTGTAACAATAGTTAGGAATTTAATTTTAAGGAATATAGCTGCAGCAGCAGCTATATTTTAAAGATTCCCACGTACGATACGTTTTGAATGTCTCTTCTAATGTCTCGAATAATTTTAGAATTTACAGCTGTTGCAACGACCTAAAATACCTGCCGCTCCCCTGTTTATCGAGGGAAAAAATAAAAGTGTAACGCATGCCGATGAACATTCCGAGATTGTTGACCAGTATCTCCAAAAAGAAAAATCAGGTTGTTAAATGTATTTGTTAATATTGTTTTTTTTTTTTTTTTTTTTCTTATATAAGTGCATTTTGTTTCGATGTGCAGCAAGATTCAAAATATCGCATCAATTTATAAGAATTACCGTTATTAACGTTACTTATTGTGTTCAAGAACCGGACAATTCGTTACGAGAAATGTTGAAGCTTCCGATTAACGGGGTCATTGGGACCGATTTGAATTCGACAAAAAATAAAAGTTTCACAGACCGATCGTACGATACAAATAAAAAAGGTTACAGCGCTATGAAAACGGAAGTGGGAAACGACAGTGCCATACCAATTAGTCAAGAATCCTTTATTAGCCAAAAAATTTTCCAAGGTATGACGAATCTCGTAATACTTACTTGCCGACAACACAAAAACATATCCAAGTAAATACATTGAAACTTGTAATAATTATAATTGTCTGCAGGGTTGGTGTTTATTATTAATGGCTTCAAAGAAGACGAATATACGCAGCTTGTGACAGAAATTCATGGATTGGGTGGTAAAATAGTCGGTAGAAATTACTCGAGCATACCGGATTACGGTATCGTGCCGAAATTTGGTGCCGAATTACGTTACACCGTCGGAGAAGTTGTTACCGACCTATTCGTCGTGAGCATTCGTTCTTGAAGCTATTTCTTCTTCATTGCGATTTCATAATCTCATGTCCATTCACATGTATGTTCCAGGAAGATTGTCTGGATAACGAAAGATTGGTCGATGTTGGCTATTACCATAGACCTATAATAATACCAAAGAACATAAAGCCACTTCAGAACTGCGTGATTGGCATGAGTACTTATAGCGGGGTGGAGAGGATATATTTGTCAAAATTGTCGGAAGCGCTTGGCGCAAGGTATGCCGTGCTGACGATTATCACAACGCGTACCGAGTACCGTGACAAATTAATAAATTAGTTAAACTTGTTGCGAAATAAAAAAATATATATTTTTCTTTTAATTGATGAAAAGGAATATCAAATCTTAAATATAATTAAAGTTACGCAGTAAAGTTCGATGGAGTATTAAATGAAACAAAAAAAAACAAAACAAAAAACAAAAAAAAAGAGCTAATCCAATTACTTTTTAAAATAAGTTATGCTTGATAAAATCTGCGTATTTTTGGAAAATAAGTTTTTATAAAAAAAATGAAAGATTGAAGTAAGAACGTAGGAGTATAGATTTTGTATTTTGTCTCAGGTACCAGGATACTTTCGCCCGGAAAACGAATCTTCAGAAGAATACGTACAGCAGTACCCATTTGATTTGCCCGATGCCGCAGGGCGAGAAATACAATGCAGCGGTTAAATGGCGATTGCCGGCCGTAACTAACGAATGGATAATTAACTGCGCTGCCGAGATGAAATTCTTAGACGAGACCCCGTATCTCGTTGGCGAAACAATGGGTAATGTGTTTTTGTTTAAAGTCTCAGATAGAGGGGACAAGTTTCGTTAATACAAATCCCCGCTTATTTAACCGATAAATTAATGTGAAATTAATGTTGTTATTGTTCAAACAAAAAAAAATAAAAACAGCCCCGGAGAGATGTAACGTTACGAATGCCCAAGGAGAAGATAATCAAGTACAGAAACCGTCGTGTGGTGTGCGTGTCCCGACTCTAGAAGCATTCAGTGTACGTATTCGCGTATACATATACATAAGGAACTTATAAATACAAATCTTTGTTATGATAATTTAAATGTAATAATAATAATCTTCGTGCAAATAATATTGTTAACGTATTATTATTAGTGGATAATGTAATGATAATTGATTTAGAATTCAGAGAAACAGCTCGGAGGGTCGTACGAAACGCCCATAATCAATAAGAGGCTCAATAATCTCATTAACAATAAGACGCCGCAGTCGCCTTTCCACATATCGACACCGGAAACTCCGTACGGGCAAATGTTCAAAGACAATCCATCGCCCCGCACGAGAAAAGCTTGGCTCAGGTGGATAGACCACTTCCCCGATATACCGATTGAAGAACCACCGCCAAAGAGACGACGTAGCACTGTAAATAATACTCCAACGCGTTCTTATATATAAAAATAATAATATTTAATAACTGTACTCTCTTGTAACGTATTTAATATGTATTCGATATTGTACTTGTAGCCGTTATCAGAGGTCAAGCGGATGGCATGGGACTTCGTTACAGGTCGAATAAACAATGAGGTACATTAGCTCTCTTCTGATAATTAAAAGAAGGAAAAAAAAAAAAGAAGAAGAGTAATGTCTGTTTAATTATTTTATATATGAATTTCTCGTGACTGATTTTTTGTTTTTAAAGGATACCGATAAAACTAACGTTAAATCAAAGTCTAGAAACTTAACGAATAGCGAAAACAACGAGGACGAGGAAAAATCCTGTAATAATCTTATTACGACAAATAGGAAATTATCATTTTCAGATGACAATAGTCTAAACGAAGGCTTAAAAAATCCTGCTATAAATGTGTACGTATATAAAATTAACATCTTATGAACTACTTATTGTTATTCAGTATGATTAATGTGATTTAATGCTTCTACAGACAAATTGCTAAATTGGATGAAATGCTTCAAAAGGCTTCAAATACAATGGAAACAAGACAATCAACGAGCATAGACAATGGCAACCCATATCATTTGGAACCCTGTCTACCGATGGAAAGTTGTAAGTTTTATTATCGCATTACTAATGAAATCTAATATGAATTATTTGATATTATTGAGTATCCATACACCTTGTGAAAATTATTGTTATAAACAATAATTGACACGACGATACGTTTCAACGTTAACGGTACTTTTCAATTAAGAAATTTAGAAATACCCCCTCGTTAAGTAATATTGACAAAGGCAAAAAAAAAATAATATGGTTTTAAGTCTTGTAAACGTATAAAGAAATTAATAAAATAAAGTTAATGTTTGATTTAGGTTCGGTAAAGGAATATCAAGTGGATTCCGTTGGATGGGAGGATCCTGTTAAAAGAGTACCTCCAACAAGACAAGTGATTAAATACTCAACTATAAATGAATTGCTTACTTTTTGTCAATACGTTTTAAATACACGAACTTTATGTTTTAGTCCATGTTGAGCGAAGATTCCATACCTTTAGAAGACAAGGGCAGTATTGCAAATGACGGTAGCATTAAAGAAAATAAATCTTTATCGACAAAACAAGTATATAAAAAGCCTAAATTTATGTTCTCTGGTATCAAGGTATTAGTTCTGTTTATTTTTAATCTACGTACTACGTATTTGAAAACGTTCGACTTTGTAGGATAAAGGTATGGCTGAAAAATTAATAAAAGAGCTTGGCGGTGAAATTTCGACTGAATCGGCTTTTGATGAATCCGCTACTCACCTATTATGCTTAAAACCAGCAAGGAATGAAAAAATACTTAGTAGTATTGCTGCTGGAAAATGGGTCCTTCATTACCTATACATCAAAGCATGCCATGACAAAAACAAACTCATAAATGTTAGTTTACGTTGCAAAATGTCTTCTATAAACAATAGATTTTATTGAAATATTTTATGAAAAACTAGCAAGTATTCCTCTTATATTCGGTAGTACAATAAACATTACTTATTGTAATTATTGTATTATTATTATTATTAGCTGCTTTTAATTATTTTCCTTTTTAATAGAAAGATAAAGAAAGATATAATGTTGTTAGGATTCAATTGAGACTGCAAGAGCTGCAACGACAGACTCAATTATAAACTACCCGAATATTTCAGTATTTCGATATTTCAGATCAACCTAATTAAAATAGCTTAATGATCGATTGATAATAAATTCGACGGGTTGAATGAGTACAACACAAAATGCTTTCATTTGTATTACTTAATTGTTTTAGGAAGAGGAATTTGAATTGGGAAATCCGAAAAGTAAAGGAATAATACCGGAGGCTAACAGTGAAAATGAAAAAATGATAATGGATGCCGCTTACAGGTGGCGAATAAAATTACTAAACAATCCCGGTGGAGCTTTCAGGAACATGGTTGCCCTTCTCTTTACGCCAACAGAGAAGAAAGAGCAATTCGAAAGGCTTATAAATGCCGGTGGTGGGACGGTCGTCGAAGCAAAGTTAGTATATAATTTACGTAAGGCTAACGGCCATTCAATAAATCGAGTACATTTTAAATTAATTAAATAATTTGTGTCGATAGGCCGCCGTATGACAATAATTCAAGCGGGAGAAAAATTACGCATTGTTTTATACAATTGAAACAAATCGACCAGCAGATTGACTGGGCAATGATGGCTAGCAAAGGAATAATGTGCTTCCCCCCACAATTTTTAAACGATCATTTAATGGCAGACAATCCACTGAATCCAAGAGATTGCGTACTGTCGGAATTCCAAAAGTATCTGACTTTAATTCCAAAATAGATGGGCATAACACGATGTAACGAGTTTTAACGGATTGTAATTTTTAATCAAAATGTAAATGGTGCGCTGTAATCAAAATTAATCTAGTAATCTTTACAATTCTTTTAATTAATATAAACGAGCTGAAATACAACTGATTTCTTGCATTATCATAAATTTCGTACTGCCTTTTGAGTATCATATTAGTTACATTTTTATTACTATAAATACCTACGGGGGACTTCATGCATTTTATAAACAATTCACGTAAAAACTATAAAATAATCTTCTATTTGGTACTGGTGTTTTTTTTTGTTTACTAATTAATTATTTTCAATATTAAGTTTCATCTTGTCTATACATTTATAGAGCGGCAACGTCATTATAATTATATAAAATTATTATTATTGACTTCTATAGTCATTATGCTATAGGAAACTATCATCAATTGGGATAAATAGAACTACGTATTAAAGAAGAAAAGAGCAGAGCAATTATTATATATTATACATTTTTATAAAAAAAAAAAAGAAGAATGTTAAGCTAGCTGTCGAGTTGAAATAAAAGTATTTTATAATTATTGTTGTTTTATTGTAATGTCCACTATTACCTATTAAATATACATTAAATATATACAATTACATCGTATCAGAATAATAATCGTATTATTATTGGAATACAGGGCAATACGTTGTAAAAAAAATTTTTCTATTATAAAAAGTATTGGGTTGTTTTTGTTTTTTTTTTACGCAACTTTACAAACGCCATGAATTAACCGTTAGGATGCTCGTATTTCTTGGGGCGAATGAAAATGTGATATAAATATGCAACAGTGTGCTTTAGAGATGACGTTAAAAGCCCTTTTCGTATAAAAATTATCCCAATCGACCTGGATTTGCATAAAAACAATAAATGACTGTAAAGCATTATCGCGCTTATAACGGATACAACAAGTTATTTTATCTAGTTATAGAAAGAGGAAGAAAAAAAAAAGAAAAGAAACGTAACAAATAAATAAATATTGTTGTTATATTAAATATTTTCTTAAACGTAAATCCAAACACGTAAATCCTAATTATTATAGAATCCATGCAATCCACGGTTATGATGAACGGCGAACTCGGGGGGGGGGGGGCGATTAATCAAAAATTAATCGATTATCTATTTTGCACGACCGGCAAATGAGATATTTAACGAACGTCTTGTAAAAAGAGAAGAAAAAAGAAGAAAGAAGAAGAGGAGGAGGAAAAAAAAAAAAAAAAAAAAAAGAACACGAGTGGCGGGATTGACGCTTTGCTTGCCAATCAATTAAAATAATTTCAACTCGTACTTGTCAGCCAGCCAGCCAGCACTCTCCTCGAATTGTTTAAAAATTTTGTTGCCTCTTCTTTCAAACGTTTGAATCGTCCTTATCATCATTATCATTTCCCGTTCGTCGCGCTACGTCATATACTCGGCTCACGTTACGTTCATTCCCCCCCCCCTGAAATGATGTGGGTTTTAAAATGAGGTTGACTATCTGTGTGCCGAGCATAGTTTAGGATACGCAATATATGTGCCTAATACGAAGAAAATGCAGTATTTATTTCGTAATTCGTAATATTATTTACGAATTCAATGGCTGTTGCTTTTACGTAAGTAATTTCATAAATCATCATTCGCATTAACCAGCAATTCATAAGATTATTCATTCATTCATAAACGTGCCTGTGTGTGTGTGTGCTGCTTACGTACGTATATGTTCATGTGCATATGCATATATATATATCATATATCATATATTATATTATATTATATTATATTATATTATATTATATATTATATATATATACACGCACTTCGCATGTATGCATAGTGCATTTATTAACTTTGCAATGATTTTTCATTCCAGGGCGAATAACTGACAGAATAACAGAGAAAATATTATTATAAATAATTATTATTAATTTAATTCGAAGTTTTCTTAAGAAAGTATTCATGAAACGTTAAGGCTCGGGACACATAGGGTATATATTATTTATTTTATATACATTCGTCATGGCTTATCAAAATTATCATAATAACATTCCGAAAAAGAATTCACCTCGAAAACGTATGTAATTTTCAAGATTGATAAATATATAATTTTGTTTTATTTATTTTACTTTACTTGCTTGATTTTTGTAAGTGGATTTCTCGTCTTTTAGAATCGACTCATGAAAAGCACAAGACACCCAAGTGGAAAAAGCCATTACCCCTCGAATATGTAAAGGCTGCGAAAGTTATAAAAATGATTGATTCAGAAAATGCACGCTTAGAAGATCTTCTGAATCCAAATAAAAGTAAAGTAAGTATTACGAGCTCTTTTATAAACTTTACAGGCTTATGTGTAAATAATTTTTATTTACAAAATTTATTGCGTGTACTATTAATCAATATTTTCAAATAATAAAGAATTATTTTTTAAATAAAGGTTTTAAAAATCCTACATTATTCAAGAAGAAAAATATTATTAATTAATATAATTTTATAGTTTATCAGTGATGTATACAACCTATCACTATTGACTATTCAACGAAACTCAGAAATAAAATTTCTTTTACAAAAATTTGAAATAACAATGAATAATGAATTTTTGGATCCATGGGTAGCAAGAGTATTGATTGCCGAATTATTATGGGGTAAACAGTACATAAAGTCTAATGCACGTGAAGCAGAGATTATCAAGTACTACGAAGAGAATTTAAGAGAAGCGTACACAGAAGTTACAAACATTATATACAATCCACTCGATAAGGATAAACGTAAATTATTAATTCATCGAAGCGTATATTTGTATATATATATATATGGAATATAATAATATATGCATGTATTCATTGCAGTTAAGCTTCCGATATACGTTCGTATTAATACCTTAACAATAACAATAGAGGACAGTCTGCGTGCCTTTTGCAAAGAAGGATGGAATCTTTTACCGCGCTCCAACTCGTACCTAGATTATTTAAATACCTTGGCGAATTTATGTAAAAATGAGTTTGTCCGAGATTATCACATTTCTGAGCTTCTTGCATTTCCACCAGGAACGGCATTTTACGATCATCCTGGATATCTAAAAGGGAAATTTTTATTACAGGATAAAGTACATTTTTATTTTTTTTCAGAACATGGTAGATAAATATATATATATATATGTATTGTGCAAATTTCAACAAAGTACTGTTTTTTTTTTTAGGGCAGTTGCCTTTCCAGTTTCCTGCTGAATCCAAAGCAAGATTCATTCGTTTTAGATTTATGTGCAGCTCCTGGCTTAAAGTCCAATCATCTTGCTAATATAATGTGCAATACCGGGTAAGCGTTAAAAAATTCTACACAAGTAAAGTATACGTAATGTATAATTTAATACGTTTCTTTTTAAATTCAATTACTTTTAGATTAATATTCTCCAATGATATCCATTCGACTAGACATGACGCTTTAAGTAAATTATTAGAATTGACTAATGTTAGCAATGTACAAACATTGCAATATGACTTTTTAAACATCAACATTAGTCATTATGAAAATATTAAATATATATTGGTTGACCCGACTTGTACATACTCCGGGATATTTTTGGATGCCTGTAAAAGCAGCCAAAGGGCTCGCGTGCAGCATTTTCAATATTTATTAAGCATGATACTTCGGTATACTCTTCAAATGTTCCCTAATGTCAAAAGAGTCGTTTACACGAGCTGCTCCTTGTATCCAGAAGAAGGGGAAATGGTTATAGACGACGTGCTCGATGAAATCGGCGATTCCTATTATTTACTTGATATAAAAGAAATGTTATGGAACGAGTGGGAAAGCGTGACGTCTTCTCAGTTATACGCTTGTGGCGATAAATGTTTACGGATCGTACCGGAGTTCGATCTATGCCAGGGTTACTTTATTGCTGTGTTTGAAAGAAATTTTGACGTGCAAGTCCCACCATACGTTAAAAGATTCAAAAAGAAATCGAAAGCACATAACAATAACGGCTCCAATAACAATAACAACAACAACAACAACAATAGCAACAGCAATAGCAATAGCAACAGCAACAGCAACAGCAACAGCAACAGCAATAGCAATAGCAATAGTAATAGTAATAATAATAATAACGAGGCAGATGATGGCGATGGGGATATTGGAAATTCGTTCCAAACCAGACCAACTCCGAATAACAGGCAAGAAATAATGTTCCAAGGGCCGAAGAGTACTTTGAAAAAGAAAGATAACAAAAGTATAATTAAGAAGAAGAAATTAAGCCCAAGTAAAAAGAGAAGATTATTGCTTTATCAGCAGTCGCAGGTTATAAAGCAAATGTCTGATTCGGATATGCATAACGAAGTGGCATTTAACGATTACTTGGCATCTCAGGAAATTTACGAGACGACTCACAACCAACTGTATCCATAATTCCTGTATAGAAATTAATTAATTTAGCCGATTAATGCAAATCGATACCTCGTATCGATTGACTTCCAGACAATTACGAGATATTATATTATTTAAAATCGTTAATACGACCTACTCGACGTTTAGGGAAAACTTTCTAAAAGACAAATCGTAAATTTCAATGAGTTTTCTTGAATTTTCTTATTGAAATTACATGAAATCGAGCCCTTAATTCGCAGTCGTGAGTATTTTTTCCAATATATTCATCGTCACGCTTTAATCGACATCCAACTTGTTGTAAAAATAACTTAAATTATTATTTATTATACGGTTCAATATTATATAAACATTGCATGATAAAAGAAAAGTGGCAATCATGAATGTTGGTGATATTTTCGGAGGAATTGAAACGGATTTAATTTATAAGTTAAAAAAGTTTATAAAGATAGCGACGTCTTCAAAGTAATATATATATACATATATAGTATTAACATAAGGATTATTTAATTGCTCATTCTTATGTTGTAGCGTTGTTAAATTAAAAACTTTGCATATAAGATTAGGATTTATTATTGTTTAAATGTATATAAAATTAAAAATACTTATATAAAAAGGCGTCAGTCTTTTTAAAAATAAATTAATTAAATAACAAATGTATAAAAGATGAAATGCAGAAAATTTATTTTCTTAGACTTAGATTGCGAGTAAATGAGAAATTAATTTTTGATTACAGTCTTCTATGAAACATGAATTCAACGATTAATTAAATCTAAAAAAAAAAACAAAAAATTGTATATAAATTTATGATTAGCTTTATTTTCGCATTAGTTGCTCATTATATTTAACAATCCAATCGATTATTAGGAATATGAGATAACTGTATTCGACCATTGACCTTCGTGTACTTGAAAACTCTTCATAATTATTATAAAATTATTAAAAGCAAATAAAGATGTTTTCATTTATAAGTATGTACAAGATTCAATAAAACATTAAATAAAGAAAAACAATTGACTTATTTAAAAAAGTTATTACTGTTTATAAAATTATGCATGATTAATAATAAAAAAAAAAAAAAAGGCTCAATTGTTACGAACTAACAAAAGAATGTTATATTATTATTTTAACGTTTTTAGTTAAAATTACGCGAAATAAATGTCACAATTACAATTTACGTTTAAGTAAATAAATCTTTACAATGAGTTTAATTTTTTTTTTTTCAATTAATTACAGAAACATTATCAATCTCGCTTAGAATTTTCTTTTTATAAATGAAATAATTGTATGCAATGGGAAAAAATATTTTAATTCTATATCATAAGGACATTGATTTTTTTTTATACGTCCTTATATAGATATGTGAATTTCAAGAATTTCACCAGACTAGATAAGAAAATAAGCATGTCAATAATTATTAAATATATTATAAGTAATAAATGAAACAAGTAAACGGAATTTTAATATTGTAAAATCACTGGTTTATTCTTATTAAAATTTTTTTAGTATACTCGACATATCTTTTTAGAATATGCCTTTAAACCAAAAGTGCACATAGTATTTCTTTACTTTTCGCTAACTAAAAATACATTATTTTTTTATCAATATAAAATATAATAATAATAATCAAAATAATAATAATATTATTAAAAAAAAAACATTTTTACGCTCATATACGGAATAGTAAATTTTACAAAATTAGTTAATTGTGTAATGAAATTAATACTATTACAATATGGATACTATTCAGTAAGTTAAAGTAGAGACTTGAGTTGTACTAAATCGACTTGTTCGATACTTTATAAAAGAAGAAGTTGTTTCACTTGGCGCACTTCATTTAATTAATATAGTGGTTACTTTGACGGCCAAAAACCATAAAACAAATAAAAACATCGACCGTACAGTAATGTAATGTATATATATATATAAAAGCCTTATTATTTATAGAAATTGAATCTATAAACAAAATGCCCGTCTTTGTTAATTAGTCATACTTTGAAAAATTTTACAGAAACATTTTTATAAGACAGAGGTCGGAAAAATCACAATGACATAATATAATATAATAATCACAATATTAACAAAGTACGCATTTATAAACAAGAACAAGAGTGAGTATGTGTGTGAATGGCTACCATCATCTTACATATTTTACAAGAACCATACATTTATACATATACGCGTATGTACGAGTGCATAGAACAACCGAAGAATAAAAGTTAATTGTCATTTTATTTTAATTAGATTTGAACACAAAAACAAATAAATCACAATATTTAATAACAATACTAATAACGATTATCCTTGTCACGTTCAAACTTCATGACAACTTTAATTACGTCATTACAAATTGTGATTATTTTAAATTAAGATTATTATACCTTTGTTTTAATGCAAATTAAATGTTCTCTTTTTAAAAATGACCATTAGCCTTTCATAATGAAATAATGAACCTTAATAACTAAAATACTTTTAATTTGGGCTGTATCATTGATTATTTTCAGAATTACAATGCATAAATAAGTAATTGCAATTATTACAAGCGTTAAATAAATGTGCTCTTGCATATCTGTCCTTAAATTTATAATTTCAAGATATTAATCCTTAAGCTCTCTCGTTATTGTTTTATTAGATAATAATAAAATAAAATAAAATAAAACAAAATAAAATAAAAGCTCATATATACATAGACTTGTACGCGTTAAAATTAAGAAAATAGAGAGGTATATTTTATGAATACCAGGACGAATAAAATTTATTGCATAAATCACAGAATTTTATAATTGCGAGCTGCTGATAGAATACCGACGAGGCTAAAGATTCAACTGTTTCTCGTGTTGAATAACATTGAATAATCACTCAATCCAGCGCGATTTCATTATTCATCTATATAATTAATAGTAATAATAATAATAATGATGATGATGATCGTACTATCAATTACAGTCTATCGACTCTATCTTAGTTTTATAATTCGCTGGCCAAACGACGTATATATAATTTTTAAATAGATTATAACATAATATTACAAAAATAACAAACGCCCCCGCCCGCCCGCCCGCCCACAGAGCGATAATGAATAGATTCGGCGATAGTGTGACCGTAAAGTATCGCATTTATATGTATGAACAGACACGTATATAAAGTCTCTAAGATTGCATTGGCGTTACATCGAAGAGATAAAAACTTGTTGTTGTTTTCTTCTTCTTCTTCTTCTTCTTCTTTTCTTTTCTTTTCTTCTCCTCTCAACGGCGTGATGTACGACTTTGAAAATCGTACGTACGTACGCGCGCTCTATATAATATAACAAAGAAGCTTAACTTCTACTTGTACGTATTTATAAACTTTATAAAAAATTGACTGACAATCTCTTTATTATTTTTTTTTTCTTTTTTTTTGATCTATACATACGTGGCAGTACAATGTTTCGTCGTCGATAAATTTGTTGTCACACACGTACGTCTTCAATATAATAATCTTTCATAATAGTAATAATAGTAATAGTAATAATGATGGATTTAAAGGGATAATAATAATTATGGTTTAGGAAGAAGAATAAAGAGGAGGGGGAAGAGAGAAAAGTGGAGAACGAATGGACACGATTTAACAACAATACTTAATACGTAAGACTATTTACCAACACTTAGGCGCTACGTTATCCCGATAATTATTTCTCTTTACGCGCTCTTTACGGGAATTGGCTAAATTGCTTAATACAGTGGAGAATACTTTCGTCGCCCGAGTCCCTCGGCTTGGTATTATTAATTATTGACTTGCTTGCTGTGCGTTGTTAACTTCGTCGAGGAGGTCGGGTAACTCGGCCCTCGTCGCCAACTGCAGTGCATTCAGCCACCTGAGAATATTCGTATTATTCGTATTATTCGTATTATTCGTATTATTCGTACTTTATAGGCGCATTCGAAACGTCTCGCGTATATCGCCGTATTGGCCGACCTCGACCTCGACCTCGACCTCGACCTCGTATTAACGTAGACGGTTATTGGATAAAGTACCTTGGCCTATAACCTACCTCTCTTTGTCGGACTGCGAGGAAGCCTGGAGATAGTAGGACTTGCGCGAGTGATGGATCTTGAAGGCACGCACGCGATCCTTGGCGTTGAGGGGATCCTCGTCGGGGAGGTCGGTGCCCTCGGTTACGGTGAAGCCGGGCATGGGCGTGGCCGTCATCGCGGCCCTCTCGCTCTCGGTCTTGAACGTGTAGAGGACAAAGTCGACGTGAAGGGCGAACCAGCGCCTCGTCCATGGCTTGCTCGCCTGAGTCTTGAGCAGTAGGTATCCCGAGAGGACGGAGGCCGCACCGGCTGATACCTGGAGTAGGCTGGGCACGGGACCGCTCGGCGACGTGGGCGAGGACTTGCTCAGCGGGGACTGGGTCAGGGCGGCGTGGCATAACCGGCAGACGCGCATCTGCTTGTTGTCCTCGAACACGAGCTTCTGATTCGAGCACTTGCTGCAAACGACCTGAACAATTCCAAGGTCCATCGATTTACCGTCTCGACTCGACTCGACTCCACTCCACTCGACTCGACTCGGTATCCAATTACGTTATATTAAGAGCTCTGACCGCGGTAGGAATGAATCAATCGCGAATGAAATTGGCCATTTAAAGGACCAACGAAAGGGAAATTTTATGGACATTTTTTTTTTTTTTTTTAATTAATTACACGACTTTCAACGGCGAATAAATCGGTGCGTGCAGGCGCGTGCCGCACGCGTGAGGGTGGGGTAGAGGGTAGAGGGTAGCGGGGGACAGGGTGTAAAACTCACGATGCCACAAGCCCGGCAGTTGTGCTTCCTCTTCATCACGGAGAATATGACCTCGCAGACCATGCACCTGGTGACGTCGTCGGCTTTGAGGAGGGCCGTCTTGGGTCCGCCGGCGGTCTTCAGGCTCGCCTTGCGCTTCATGATCTCCTGCATGGTCTCGAAGAGGGCGTCCAGCCAAGCGGCCTTCTCCGTGACCGAGTCCGTGTACAGCTCGACGCTCTTGCTCTCGTCACGCAGGTAAAACGTATTGGCCGTCTCGAGGTTGTCGCCCTCGATCACCTGGAGGCTCTCCATCGAGAACCTGGCGCGGAGCCGATAGAGGGGCCCCGGGATCAGCCGTAGCGAGCACAGCAGCAGTATATCGCTAAACTGAAAACAAGCGGATTCCCATCTCGGATCAAGCCACCCGACCATTTTATGCCCAACCCATTACCCTTAAGCCTATCCCGTACCTTATTAGACGACGACGACTTACGCGCGCTACACCGCGCTACAATTTTTATTATATTAAAATCATGGTGGGGGGGGGGGATGCCGTAAATATTCTTAATATTCTCTAATTTTATTACGATTCCCACTCAAACACCCCCCACACCCCCACCCCCCCCCAATCACAGACGATAAATGGATACAATTTCAGAAATCTTATTATCGTAATGATAATTTGCATAGAATCGGATTGAAAATTAGAAAATGCGATACTTCGAACCCACAATTCTTTAGGATTGCCTCGATCGTCGTCACTTTTAAAGAGATATTTTTAATTGAAAACAAGAAAAAAACAACATAAAAAAAAACAACTTTGGCAAATATTTACTAGGAACATGTGTCTTTCTTGGTGGTCGCCGCTTCTCGCCGAAATCTTGACGATTCTTCCTTCTTTGACGAGCTCGCGCGTCGCACTGACTAGATCGGTAGAATCGTAAATACTCTCTTGAATCTCCAAAAGCTTTTTAAATTTATCAATCTTCTTCATAGCCTCGTTCGTGTGATTAGCCGCCGTCGACACTAACTCTAGGGCTTCTGCAATGATAATTATTACGCGCCTCGTCAATAAACACCCAATAACCGCCCTCGCTCGTAGTCATTATACACGCACGCACGCACGCACGCACGCACGCACGCACGCACCCGTAACCCGTAAATTCCGGGCAATTTTAAAAGTATTTAAGTATTTAATCCCCCTCTAGACTATTACGAATCGCTTAAAATCAATATGAAATTAATGTAAAATTGACGCACGTACCCTACTAATGTTTCCCATACGTTTAATTAATATTAAATATACAACTTACTTTTGGTATCTTCGTAATCGGGATTGTCTTTAACGAGATTTCTCAAGTAATCTTTTAAGAGCAGCTCGTATCTCGGCAATCGCTGAATAGGGCTGAGCATGTGATGAGCCAACGACAGCTTGGCGCATTCATCCAACTTTTGAATTTCGCTTATTATAGCAGCGAATCTTTGTACCTTTTGCTGCAACGTGCTTATAAGATTTATCGCGTGATCGAAGTTTTTCACGTACTCGGTGTACATCTTCAGAAAGGGGGCGAAGTTCTTCATAATGTCGCCGATTCTCGAATCGGTGTCCCACGCCTCGATTCTCTCCTCGAGCTGCGGTAACAAAAAGTCATTGTGAAATTTGTAAATTGACTTGATGTTGGAAAACATGTGCTGGACCGTCTCGGGTGGGAACATCGGGTGGGCTCTGTTTTCTTGGTCAACTCGGAATTGAAAGACCTGGTCTATTAAATACAATATATCGACGTATTTCTTTTCGGTGCTCAGCAGCTCGTTCGCGACGTGCCTCGCCTTTTTCCTTTTCACCTCTACGTAACTCTTCCTGGACTTAGACCTCTGCTCGACCAATAGCTCATCCACGTGGTCGGCGACAATTGCCGAATCCGTTTCCGAGGATCTCGTCTCTTCCGATTCCTCGTCACTCTCCGACTCGCTCACGGCATACTCGTTTCGAAAAGAATTTTCTGCCACCACGTATCTACAAAATCAAACGAAAAATCGTCAATTGTCTGCCTGTCTGCCTGATACACGCGATCAAACGCTACGCACCACAGTACAATAGTCAAATCAATAAACTTAAAATATCGGTGAATGAATACCGGTATTCACTTGATTTCATTCAAACGAGAACATAAAAATCCACATTGTTAAAAATAATAATTTATAAGCAACTTTAGATAAAAAAAAAATATATATATATAAATTATTGACTTTGAAAGTGTAATATAAATTTGTGGCGAGTACTTTTATAGGGTACTTACTTTCGATAATTTATTAAAAATATTACATCGATAACATATATTATAAGAATTGGAGTACCTGCTACTCCGATATTCCAAAACACTGTGGGACATGCTTGTAAAGCTTGACTCGATTGTTGTCTCCTCGGTTTCATTGTTTTCTGTACAAACTGTCGGTGTGGCAGTTGACATAACAAAAAGCCTGAATCTGGGAAAACCTCCAAAGCTGGCAATTCTATGAAAGGAATGCCTTGGATATTGGGTCTGCTGCTCTTCCTGCCCATTGACAGAGTCAGAATCTTGCGAATTGCCATCTTCGCTAGCTGCGCTTTGTTGCTCTAATAATCTAGAATTCCTATTCCCAGTCTTTTCTAATTCAATTGATGCAGTCTCTTTGTCGTCTGTGATATGTAAATCTGTATAAAATGTACTGGTGCCACTGGTGGTTTTAGAGCCAAACATGTTGGACTCTAATGGCTGAGTACAAAAACAAACCATCCAGGATGAAAAGTCTTTCAACTGACCTCGCAGCATTCTGTTGGAAAATAAAACATACCAGCAAATTAACGAATATTAATTACAATATAATACAGCAATGCATATAACCGGTTTAATACTAAGCAAATCTTAGTAGTATTTTGATTATCGAGTATTGAATTTCATCTCATTATTGTGATATCCAAGAGCAGGTCATTTTTTCTTACAAAATTGTCAAATGCAATATTACTGAATATGTATTAAATTTTTAATATTAATAAATTTTCAATACTGACAGAAAGTTCTTTGATTGCACAATTTTCAAGTATATCATCTTTAATCAATTGCAATTTATCAAATCCTTATTAATCTATTGCTTAATTATTGGGAAGCTCAGAGTGAGTACAAAACATTCGTCTGAGCATGCGAATGCATGTGCATGAATGTTCATTGTTATTTATACCAAGTGTAATAAAGCTTTGTGTGTGTTTGAATATATATATATATATATAGATAGATAGATAGATAGATGCGTGTGTGTGTTCACGAATGTGTGTGATGTGTGATGTGTTTAAATAATCCAGTTTAAAATAAGAATGTGGAAGGATTTTGATGGATCTGCAATGGTGCATTATTAACAATTCTAGGAATATTGTATGAAAAAATAGTATTGAGTAGATATTTACAATCTAAAAATTGAGCAACAGTTGATGTTATTGATAAATAGACGGGCAGAGGCTGATTAATGTAAGAGGCATAAGGGAAGAATAATCTGACGGCGATGATTAGCTGTCAGTTTGAAAGAAAAAACTGGCGTTTTCCTTATTGATGGATGGGGAGGCAGGAGAGAATCTCTTGAGTCAATTATGGCAATGAATCAGAAACGAGTAGCGTTGGATTATCAAGGGAGAAAAAAGATTACAGTGATCTGAGATATACGGAGCCAAGTTGTAAAAAAAAAAACTCACCTCTCGCGTGTCCTTCTTTGGTCAGATGGCCAATGGAATTCCAGGCTGACCCTGAACTCTGCATTGCTGGGGGCTTATAAGAAGGGAGCTGCGCGTATTCTGCGAGAGAAGGAGTACAGGGGGCCCAGGTCAAAGGCAGAGTTGACTTGTTGACGTACCCTGTGGGGTAATTTAATTGAGCCACTGACGAGGGGGGAATCCTTAAAAATTCCAACGGGCGCAGAGCGACTAGAGATGAGCGCGTACGGGATGGGGGGGCGGAGGGCAAAATTGTCGTCGAGAACAACATACGGGACTCGACGAAGCACTAGGTACACGCGTTAACGAGGAATAGGCAAGCAGTTGGCGCGAAGAGTAGGGGAGTAGGATGACAAGGTGGCTAAGTAGGAGAACGAGGCGGAGTAGGCGGGTTTGTTTAGGGTGGGGGGGTGCGGGTGCGGGTGCGGGCGCGGGTGCGGGTGCGGGGAGGGGTAGGAGGAGGAGGAGGAAGAGGGATAATGGATAGGCGAGCGAGTAGGCAAGACGGACGAAAAGCTAGTATGATCCGAAGCTAGTAAAGCTTCGGAGGAGGGAGTTGGTTGGCCCCTCCGAGCGAGAGTCTCTACAAGTGTCGCAGCTTATAGACTCAGGTCCGCTTATCGACGCGGCTCCCGCAGTGTCCCGTTTCAGCGCCGCAGCGTCTTCTATCTTAGGATAATAGGGCGGCGAGTCGCCCGGTAAACGTCATCGCCGCCGGGACTCGGAGGAACACTGTAGCGCGCGCGCTCCCAACGAACAACTGCGTCACAACGGCGTCGTCGGCTCGGGCAGCGCCTCCTTAGCTACGCTCCCAGTTCCTTGGCAAAACGTCTCGTCTTGGTTCTCGTCCAGAACCGGGACTCCCTTCGCCCGGGCGGCCATTCCCCGTCGTCCCGTCGTCGTCGTCGTCGTCCAGTGGTCCAGTGGTCCAGTGGTCCAGTGGTCCACCGCGGGCCAAGGGTCGCCCGAGCGACCGTAATTGATCCGGCTCGTGGAGGAAAACTGTGTTGTCGTCGGTAAGGGAGGGCGGGATCTCTCGGCTGGCCTCTGCTTCGCGCGCACTTGTCCCTTACTCTGTCTCTCTCTCTCTCTCTCTCTCTCTCTCTCTCTCTCTCTGCCTCTCTCTCCCCCCCGACCCGACCCACCTCACCCCACTGGGCGGAGACGCGTAAGCTCCGGGCACGGGGACTTTTCCCTTACTCTCGGCGGCAGCGCGACAACGTTTCTTTCCCCCGTGGGCTGCCGTCGCAGCGTGGCCCCCGGGTAGCAGCAGCCCGGCGCAGCAATGACCCCCGTTCCACGAACCGCGCCTCCCTCTCCCCCACCCGACCGACCGACCGACCGACCGACCCGGACACCCTTAATCGCGGAGGCCAGTATCCGTGTCCGTCCTTAACTACCTACCGGAACCTGTCGGGCTCGGCCACTCCCGGAACCCCGCACCTCGCCCTACCCCGGTCGCCCCCGACCTACCGAGTACCGAGGCCTTTTCAATTTTCATTGACGGCGAGCGGTCTTGCGCGTCCGCGTTATTACCGCTCAATTAACTTGCTCTGTTCCTAGGTGCCCAGACCCGAGACCGCCCGCCCGCCTTTCCTCTCTCGCCCCCTACTAACGAGCCACTCCGCCGTTCCTCTCTATCGTTAAACGTCCAAGGAAATCCTTTGTAATAGGTATTTGCCACGGGACTACTGGTATCCAATAACCCCAATCGCTACTACGATCGAAACTCCTGCTTTTCGGCGACCGCGTCCCCCTTAAACGTCCACGGTGACTCGTATTCGTTCGATTGGTAATGTGCAACCACACCACCAGTGCAAACCACACCACCAGTGCAAAGACGCGGCCTTTCACTATACCTTGTCGTACATTCATTGATTGATTCGCGCCTTATTCGCTCGTTAAATGTCGCCCTTAACGCCCTCGTCGGCCCCTAACGATCCCCTCATACTTACTTACTTACTCCCTCGCGTCAACGTCTACACTCTCGTTTAAATTTCCAAAGCCGAAAGTACCGCTACACCACCTGTTTTGCCTTCTTCTTCTTCTTCTTCTTCTTCTTCTTCTAATATTAAAAAAGCCCACGTATCTAATCATCTATTTTCTATTCACACGAATTTGAAATATAATTCAAATTGATGATTTACTACTACGTATGCATTACATGCCTCTATGTAATTATACTTTACTTTAAATATTTATTACGAGCTGGAATGCGGGAGTATTGTAATTACGAATCGATAATGTAGGAATAGGAATCGTTAAGTAAACGTAAAAAAAAAGGTCAGGATTTTACAATAAGCGACACGTGAAAGAAAAGCGTGGGTGACCGGAACCATAGTTGGCTTAGCATCCGGTGATCGTCGTAACCATTATACGGAGTCGTAACAACCTTCGTTGTTAAAACTTATTTTAATAGATAAAATTTGTAAATATTAAAGCCGTCGTTCGAACCGAGTAATAACCGATCTTTTTATACCTTACCGAGGGGGGGGGGGGAGCATATTTTCCTCCTCCTCGCCGTTGCGTATTTAAGCTCACCCCGAGCTATTTATTATCGGCTTTATTGACATATTCATAGGAATATAAAGTGAGGGGAGGGGGGGGGGCACTGCAACGTTTTCTACGAATTTATCGCGAGACCTATTTTATTGTAAAATAACGTAAATCGTATGGGACGAGTTTTGCTTCCCGCCGACAATTGAAAGACATTTGAAACGAAAAACGAAAAAACCAATGGAATAGAAATAATAATAATAATAATAATAAATACGGAGATTGTGCTTAAGCCGGAAATGTCAGCCTAATAAAACTACTAAAACAAACAAACAAACGAACATGAAATGAAAGGTATAGGTATAGATACAAAATAGCCGAGACAACGGTCGGAAATAGGATACTAATTCCGACGGAGAGGAGGACGAACTTTGTATGAGATTACAAAAGGGTTAGCTTAATACGTCTGGGCTATGCATTACTTGTCAGGACGTTTAAAGGGGAGCTTGAAAGAAATTAAATGCAATGCAAAACGCTACGAGTAGATTATTAGTTGAAAAATATTCCCCATATTGATTGATATAGATAGAATGGATTTAAAAAAATGAAAAGCTACACCACTTCACTTATTATGTAAAAAAATAGCGTATCCATTCGAAAATAATTCGAAATAATTCTAATAGATGTGATAAGAAAAAAAAAAAGAAAAAAAAAAAAAAATATATATGTCTCAAGAAGTAGGCATACTTTTTACTAGAACACTGATTACGAAATACTATTCAAAGAATCACTCCGTCATTAGGCTGTGTCCCCTTTTCCATTATTAAACTAATCCTTGAATGATGCTTACTTAGATTGCGCAACTTCACATACTTTCATTATCACTGTCTGTCGTTTCTTCATACGTAAATTCCACACGCTGATAGAGGGGCGGGGTGGGGGTGGGTGGGATTTTACAAATGGAACGTATTACTTATGTCGTACGCATTAAGCGGATTCGTTACAAAAAAAACTCACATTCTCTCCAAAAATAATATCGTATCTAAACCGTAAAAAAAAAAAAAATAATGTTTAAAGTAACACTCGTTAGCAGAGCAAACAGGTACAAAGGCATGTAATTGAGCTTGAAGGTTTATTATTTGAACGGCATTCTATATTGCGTATAAATATATATATATATATATAATTTAAAAACTTATTGAGTACTTTGAATAAATTGTTGTCGTTCAATCGTAGATTAAACATTATTCCGTGAAATAAGCTCATCATGGCTCTTACGTGATTTTACGTAACATAAAGGTGATAATAAAACCGAAACGAACATTACATATACCATCAATACATGTATTACAAATATAATACAATATGACTTAATAAAATGTGCATAAATAATTAATTTATAATCATTCTTCATTTATTAATGTACAAAAATATCTTTTATCATTAGTTATTAGTATCAGATAAAATTTCATTTATCGTTATTGAGATAAGATAACATGTTTTTAGACTTAAACGTTCGTGGTAATTAATCTATTAAATTCTATTAAAAAATATATATAAACAAAAAAAAAACAATAAAAAAAACATTAGAATGAAAGAGCCGATAGGAGGGGAAGTGCGGCCAAGTCTCCTCTGTACTGCCACCAATGTCCAAAGAAGAATATGCACAGGTACATATGCTGCGTAAGAGGTGCAAAAGTATGAACATTTTGTTTGTTTTTTTTTGAATAAAAAGCAAATTAATTCATTTAGGAGGTAAATCAGCAGACGCATTCGTCTCTCGAAATCGTATATTGATTACATCGAAAAATTTCGATCTAACGGAAACTTAAAGGTATTCCTTCTTCATATAATGCAGAATAATTTCTTAAATCCGAACTTTTACGAAATATTACAATGATAAATCTAGATAAATTAATTTCGTATCGAAAAATTCTAATCCTTCATTCTTTGCTTCCGTTTATGCCATTATAAAGAATAAGCATAAGAATATTATAATAAATAGTTTGTCTGTAAGAGAAATTCCATGTAAAAACATGGAATTATAAATAAAAATTTTATATTGGTTTCTAAAGAATAACAAATCTTTGTACAAAATTAAATAACTGTTGCTTTAATTTCCGAGGACTTTTATAAACAATGCACAAGTCAAGTGTATCGAAACATTAAATCAGACTTATAAAATTTTATTTCACAATTCACGATATAGTTTATGAATAATTCAGTATTTCGTCATTATTTCATCATTAGGACTCAATAAAATACTATAATCTTCAAAATCTTAATCTGAACTGAGGAAAAATATAAATAATTATTTATACAAATATGAAAATTATATAAATAATTGCTGCATTATATTCTACTTATATTATTGTATGAGTGAAACATTATTTAATTTACTAATCGAAGATTATTATTTTCATTTGTTATTACACTATTGTTACACAACCTTCATGTTGTTATATTTTTATAATTTTTTGTATTTAAACTTATTAAAAACATTTTTATAGTTAATTTAATTAATATTGTTTTTTAAAAATATGTTGGATTCGTATTTACGTATGTATATATTTCTGAGAGTTAACGAGCCATTTACATCAACAAAGAGTACATTTTGATTTACAGGTACGACTTATTTTTTTACATACTTAAAAATTAAAACTTACTAGAAATAAATAAATGTTAGCAATCACAATTATTTTAAATATTTTTAATATATGTATATAAATGTATATACACATATACATTCATTCAATACTAAAGTTTAAATATTTATTTATACATTTAAAAAAATATGTTTTAAGAAACTTTTTTTTATTAATTTCAATCTGATATAAAATAATGATTAAAACTTTCTTAAAATATATTTCTTATATTAAAAAAATTAATAAATAATGTAAAAATAGTTTTTCTACAATTATATATCATAATACACTTTAAAGTCATAATTTAAAAAAATAAATTTTTACATATATATATATATATATAACTAATAAGCTGTAGAATTTTTATTTCTATATTTTATAATCAAGTTAATTACAATATACTTAAAAACATATTATTACTGCAATATAAGAATGTGTATTGCTTTTAATAATATTTTTTATGTTTGACTATTCATTTCATCAATAATACTCTGCTCAAGAGTAAATTGATAGTCATAATCTGCCGTATTAACTTTCTTAAAAAAAGATGCTATTTCATTTAATCGTAACTGATCAATTACTGAATCTTCGTTCATGCTTTTTTCTAATTCTGCGCAAAGTTTAAAAGGTATATTACTTAAATCGTTAGCATTGCTGTCTTGAGAATTCTGTTTTACGTTTGATATTGGCATTGGCGGATATGGGATTATGTTGTTAAGTGCAGGATATAAATTCTGAGGTTTTTCATTTGTTTCCGAATCAGTTTCAGGTTGATTCATTTTCACAACAACAAATCCTTCATCTGATTGTGCAGTTTCTTCCGGTGAATTTGGAGACTCTCGATGATGTTTTTTTTTTCCAAAAAACCAAGACATTTTCTGTAAAAAAAAACGTATGCTTACCAATATTTATAATAATGAGTAAGTTTTTTTAAATGAATTATCCTTAGTTACTTATTTATTAGTTATATAAGAATACAATTAATGTAAATACAGTGTAATCTGATTAAATGATTACTTTTATTGGTAAAATAGAATAGGAAGTATTTAATCGTTAAAAATATGTTATTTGTACATTAGATAGGTTGTTTATTATTGATAGTTATCTAAAAATAATAATATCAACAATAAAAAAATTAACGAACGTTTTGCTTTTGAAGTCCTGGTAACTAAAGAATCACACAAACTCCTTAGTTTAAATTTGCCATTTAATCACTCGCCGAGTAATAATGAGCGCACTTCAAATTTTCAATACTACTACCGTTGAATTAATCGCATTTATGAATTATCAATTTGTCTATATGACTAACTTATAATGCAAATTTCGTTTGAAATATACAAAAACTTATTGTTATTGCGTCGATATTGGTAACAATGATTTTCTTCTTTCTACGATTTATTATTTCATTACGTTATTTTGTCGTAAAAGAACCGTCGCGCATGCGCCCTCTTCGTAATAGTATTTATTGGTTAAAATCATTAGATTTAAATACGAAAGCCTTTAGATTCAGATTTAGATTGTAATATTATCAATATTTATTGAAAGTAATTTTACTTTTGGAAAAAAATCCAATAAAGTCATTATTTGAATTTGCTTTTATTTAAAAATTATTACATTTTATAATTATTAATTAAAATCTATTATACAAACGTGAACTTTTTAAAAAAAAATCTAGAATAAGATTATTACTTTGAAGTTTTTCTTCTATTAGAATTTATTAGATTAAATTTAACGATTCGATTTGTATTTTACATTGTTTTATAATGTAAGTCTGCATTACACATGTAGCGTAATTCTTGAATATTAAAATGAAATAAATAATTATATAGCGTATAAATAAATACTTATGCAATCAGATATTCAAATTTTTATTAAACTTGATGAAATATATTTCAATAAGTTAATTGTAATTTATTTCTCCAGTACAATGTGTTTATATCTATACGATTTCTATCCCCTCTACGTAGCAATGAATAGAAAGAGCAAACAATATAATAAAGCATCTCTTCTGCTACATTCAGTTAACCCTCATGGAACATTTATTGATTTTAAAATAACCTTAGTACTATACGAATAAACGAAATAAATAAATAAATAAATAAATATACGAAGGATAAATAACTATTAAAAAATAGTAAACAATGTAAATGAAGAAAGTAGCCTCGTAAATTATTAAATCAAACATATTGTAAAAGCATTTACAATTTACATGGATTAGTTATCTAGTTAATAATGATGCATGATGATAATAGTACACCAGTATCTCCAATTCTGGATTTTCATATTAATCCATTGAGACATAGATTTCCATTCTGTATAGTATGGACACCAATTCCTGTGTTAACGTAATATTATAAGCCTTAATTTATTTATCCAAAATAATCTTTTAATCAAATATATTATATTATGACTTTTTTTCTTTCTTTTTTTTTTTAGATACTTATTTCCTTTTATTGGGCACATGGGTATTGCAACTTCAGATGGCATTATTCGAGATTTTGCAGGATCATATTTAGTGAGTGAAGATAAAATGACATTTGGTTGGCCGACAAAATATTGGCAATTGGATAGTAAAAAGTCAAAAGGAAGGGTTCAAGGATGGAATGATGCTGTTGCGGAAGCCAGTGAACTTTATGCAGGCAGAACTGTATACACATATTCATATATTTATATCGTTATTCATAATCAATAGTTATTAAATTTTCTATTATCCGTTTCAGCATAATTTATTATGTGATAATTGTCATTCGCATGTGGCAATGGCATTGAATTTGATGTCTTATGATAATTCAACAAATTGGAATATGTTTAAAGTAGCATTTTATATTTTTATCTATGGAAAATATATTGGGTATAGTATATTTATTTATATATTGACACATGAATACAAATTAAAAATAAAATATTAAAATATTTTATTACTTATACGTCTTTTTTGTTTAGTATTTCAGGTGTTTTGAAAACTTGGGCTCCATTTTTAGTAACTATAATTATTATCACATTATTATCAATTTTATAATAAAAAAAGGAGAAAAGTATAATTTTTTTTTAAAAAATATACTTAATTCTTTTTATTTCGAATGTCTTTGCGTTGGATATAAAGTTGCTTATAAAAGTCATAAAAAATATGTTATCGTGTACAATTATTTCGATAATACATATTTTTATTTAAATTATACTGGAGGCATACAAATTTCGTAAGTGAACATAAAAAATAGTATTAAATTAATTTTAGCTATATCAATGTTTGGCTGTCTTATGTTTGTAAATTAATGGCTCTCTTTTGGACAGACTAGTCAATTATGAGAAAAAATTTAATAGAAACATAGTGCAATATTGTTACTTAATTGTAGATAAATGTAAGATTGAAAAATTATGAATGTCTGACATTTGTAAGCGATAATAATTTTTTATACATTGAAATGATTCAAACAAGAATAAAAATGATCGATAAAAATGATTCGTCCACAATTTATTGTCATTACTTTGTTTAGAAGCTATTTGAATTGTACGGACAGGGTATATATAATTACGGGAACGTTTACTTTTTGAATTCAGATAACGAGAGTACGAATGATTAAGAAGAATGTACAGTGAACGGACTAGTAGTCCTTATCTAGTCCCGATGCGTACTTGGTCAGATGCACGCTGTAGCGAAGGCGAGAGAAACTTGTACGGGTGGGAGACTGAGAGAGAGGGGGAGGGGATGGGAGGGAAGCTACGTTCTCGTCCCTCTTATCGCGCGGGATAAGAATTTTCTATGGAAACGGGACTCGGTTATCGGGCATCCGCGTCGCGAGCTACACGCTCACCGAGACCTAACCTCAAATCGCGCGGACCACCAGGACAACCCTGACGCTTGTCCTCGTATCATTCGTCCGTATGAACGTCCTAGAGCGTTGTCAGCGCTTGAAATTATTTATACGGTCGAAACGGTCGCGATGCTTGTCAGTACCAGAATCGGTCAGACAAGCAGCCCATCACCAGGGAGGTCATCGCGGGAAGAAAGCTCGGACTCGTGGGCTAGAAGAAGGACGGGGAGTATATCGAGCCCAAATCAAATAATCTTAACGGATAATCTCGATGAAGGGCTTTTGTCTTCATCCCCCCCCCGATTTCGCCGAAGCTGTCGGGTCAGAGTCCCGAGCCGCAAGGCACCCTCGGCCGGAGCTCGTCTCTGGGCCCGGGGCCGCGGTTCTGAAACTCTTAAACGGTTATAATTGAGCGATCGACGAACGGGACACAGCGCGCGACTTGGCCATCGTCTCCGTCGTTCGTACGCTGCTACCGGTGTGCGATACGACCGGATATCCAGACACCGACTTGACTTAACGAACCAAGGATAATAATGGACCGTGGCGGTGGCGACGGCGACGGCGGGGGCGGCGTTGGAGGGAAAGGGCCTCTATCACCCCCGACACCCCCGACCGAGTCGCAATTACGTAAGAAACAGTTGGATCGGGAGGGGACGGGAGGAGGATAAAAAGAGCCCTTAATGACGACCACTCAATGAGAATACGAACGAATGATGTTTTTTCAAATACATTGTAGCCCGGAGCCCGAAGAATGCTGAGCTCCGACATCTTTTAGCGTTAAGGTATCCGAGGCAGCGGCACAATAAATACATGCGAGTACTCGCCGCGTGTCCGTACGTACGTACGTACGATACTTGCGCCTTTGTCTCTTCTTTCCTTGTGCTCGGGACGCGCTCGCTCCACAACGAGTCGCATGACGCCAAGTCGATACAAAGTCCATATCGAATCTGACATTACGTTCCCCCCTCACCCACCCCGACTCCCCCGACTTTAGCCGCGCGCGACATTTTACAAACAACCGACTACGACGACGTTCACGCGACTCTTTATTCTTTCTTTCGCTGCATTTCAAAAACATCGTTTATTATTATTAAGCGCGTTGGATCTCTCGGATCGATTGTTTCCACAAATACCTTTTGTCCTGTCCTGTACCCCTGTCCCCCTGTCCCCTTTTCAGTTTCAACGTTACGATTTATAAAGTACTTGCTTGTAATACGGAACCGTTTGGGGCTTTTTTGAATTTTCGAGCGTCAAGGCTCTCGGGTCCGAAAGATTCATTTATCCGCAAATCCGCAAATCCGCAAATCCGCAATCTATTACGCTCCCGAGCTATAGCGCCCCTTTTCTTTTTAATATTCTTACCATTATTACTATTGTATCAGCATTGTTGCGACGGATCTCTCCCTCCATCTCCCCCCGCTCTCTCTCTCTCTCTCTCTCTGCGCGAGAAAAGAGTATGTCATTTTCATTTATGAAGCTAATGACCAGCTACGAATCATACAAAGCCCTACGCTAAATGCAACTTTAAATACTATTTTATTTTTACTTCTTTGTCGTCGTCGTTGTCGTTGTCGTTGTCGTTGTCGTCGTCGTCGTCGCGCGTGTATTTACTTACTCTTTGGGCGTTTGGCGGTGCAATTAACATAAGAGGAGGAGGAGGAGGAGGGTCTTCTATTGGCGATACCGGCCTTTCTCATTCGTTATTAAAATTATAATTTAGCCTTCGTAAAGCTCAATGTATTTTCGACTCGATAGCGCAACGATAGTCGTACAATTAATTATCCTCGGGCGTCCCGTTGGCTCGAAGCTCTCAGCCATAGGAAATACGTAGCTGGACAAGGATCGCACGCCTTGATGTGTCCTCGTCGACCGGGACTTTCCATTATCATCATCATCATCATCATCATCATCATCATCATCATCATTATTATTATTATTATAAGAAACTGGACGTATGGCACATTTTTGCCACTAGACCTTCGTCTTTATTAATTAATTTCTGTCCACTGTCCAATGCCTTTTCAAGTTATGCATGCATCCCTATAGTTTGGCGGCTAATTGCTCCTGTGTCTCGATCGTTTTACTCGACTTCGAGTCATTTGTCATTGCTACAGGCAAAACGTTGGCGGATAATTCTCCTCCCGTATTGCGATACGCAAAGGGTTAACCAAACGTTTCAACGATACGCTTGTTTTTTTTTCCCTTTCTTTTCTAAACAAAAAAAAAGAGGTTTACGGCTAAACGTCGCGGTTAAGAGATAGCTTAGCAATAAATAACGAGAATTCCATTATATTTGTGCGATTATAATTAAATAGTCCAGTTGTTGCCACGAGAAGATCCACGAGAATTGCCGGATAAGCAATTGAAAATACATTATTCGGTTAAAGAATAGCTCATTCCCAATAAATCAGCCGAGATAAGTCAATGACCTGACCATTATCCACCATTGTTATTGTTAATTTATAAATGTAGAAAATCCGCTCTAAATTAAAATAGTCAATAATTCGCCCCCCTCTCTCTCTCGCCTCAAAATGTGTACATTGTCGTTTCCGAAATATTATTAATCCACTTTTTATCAGTCGCTGGCACAATTCTATAATATATATACACACACAGTTAGACGCTTACTTTCATTCACTTATCACGTACTTTATTATTGAGCGCACTATTAGCTAATAAATTTTGTCGCGTATCGTAAAGCTCTCTGCTCGTGGCAGAGACCCGACTAGCGAGAGAATTTATATTCATATTGTACTATGAAAATATAATGAAAATATATAATTAGTCGCGTAATGCAATCGTAAACAAGTGCTCTCTAACACTGAACTTACCTGCCGATTCTATGTATATATATATATATATATATATTCGTTAGCCGCATTCCTCAGCCAAGCGGTTGTAAAGTTTTACACGAAACAAATTATATAAACAAATCATTTGCATAGGAAATATTTCGTGCAATAAAAGTGGGAATCGTTTTTTACGAACTTAACGCGACGTTGATTTTCATTGAACTCGAGATTGATATGAGAATATTTTTATATATTTCCGACAGTAATTGCGAAACCGTAGAGGCATCGCACTTATCGTCGTCGTCAAATAAAAAGTTCCAAATTCTTATTAAATAACTGTTATTCAATCACTTGGCTCTGCTAGAAATATTTAAAATAAATATCGGCATATTTAACAATAATTTACAAAGTAGTGATAACTTTTTCTTCTTTTTTTTTTTTTTTATCAGCTGTACAAAATTATTCCTTTTTTTTCTCTTTTTCCTTTTCTTCGTTAACTTATTATTAATTCCTATATATATTAAATATTCTTAAATGCGTAATAATAGGTAAAGGGAGATTATTTACTTTTTGATCTAACGCGGCTAAATGTACGTTTGCAGTTACTTGCACGTACGGCTTTTCCAGTCTCTTACCTTACAAGAATACAATATACAACGAATAAAAAAGGTTTTTTTACTTGCTTGTCGGAGCTTAATTCCTCTATTGCGGAAATTTCTTCACTACATTTACGAATTCGATTATCTACTGAAATTGCTACAATGCCCTCTGAACACACACATGTATAGAAACTGCCACGCGCCCCTAATGCCGTACGTATGAAACGAACGGGATTCAATGATAAATATGACAAATACAACGTATATTTATATATACCACTTACGTGTTTGTGTTTGTGCGCGCATTGCCCCATTATTTTGGCAATTTTTACTTGAAGAAGAAAATTCGAAGAATTAGAGTTCGGCCAAACGAAACGTCGAAGAGTAAGAGAGGGGGGGGGCAGAGGAAGGAGGATTGAGAAAACGGCAATTTACTGAAATCAATACTTAGGAGTGGGATTATTGCCGTCGATGATCGATTTCAATCGTATTGTGACAAGTACAGTATCTATTGTAATTATTCCTAAATTATTTACGGATTTTTGCCGTATCCGTACATAAAAAAAAAACAAAAAAAACGCAAAACTCCTTAACTGACAGTTTTTGATACCGTTTATCTTATGATTAATTATTTACTTGAACCTCCACACAAGATCGTCACACCCTCCTTGCTCTTATCTTATATAACTTTAACTAATACAATCGATTTTTTTTTATCCCCTATAATGTTCTGGACGTCTTCGTTATCTTAATATTTCTCATCGACTGCAATAATTCTCATTCCGTACATTAATAAGTATAATCGCGATGACGTTAATTATGACATATAACGTTATAATTTTCGTGGTAACAACATTAATAAAGACGACAACGACAACAACGACAACAACGACAACAACGACAACAATAAAAAATAATAATAACAACAATGGTAATGATTCAGAGCCAGTGAAAATATTGAAGGAAAATTATAAGATAGGACACGCATAAAGTACCCGCGGATGAAATACAAAGGGGTGGGGGGGGGATTATTAAGTCGGGAAATTCATTGCAGGAATCTTATTGTTTTTCGAAGGATAAAGACAAATTTGTTTTTCTACGTAATGAAGATGGGCAACGATTGAAACGAATGTACAGTATATAATTACGTTTCTGTAAACGAGTAAAAATCCTTTCTTCAAACAATGCTTTTTCTACGTTATTAATGCTAAGGACTTTTTCAATCTATTGGCGCAATATTGGGACAATTTTAATTATACCTGAGCAATAATGATACGCGTAATAATTATTTTATCGTTGTATAATTAATTATTGTTGATATTTTATTTCAATGAAGGTATCGTAAGATACAGCAGTGTATAGTATATAAATATACGTTTATTATTTCTTAATTTTACTTAAGAAAAGAATAGCTAATGTTTCGTAGGCAAAAATAACATTTTACGACGAAATTCCCCATACTCTTTTGATTAAGCCCTTAAACATTCCTTTTGAAATTAACGTTTAATGAAATAACGTACGCCTGACTGTCTGACAAAGTGTGTGACATCGTCATAGTGGGTGGGGGTGGGGGTGTCTACCAGGGAGGTTGGACGGGAGAGAATTTATACAAATACATCATATTTGAGAAAAATATTATATTTTTTATATATTTTTATTATAAATTTCGTGTTTAAATTGCTTGTACTTCGTTAAAGCGCCAGAATAATTACCGTTTGCATACCATTGCTGCAATAAAATTATTATAGTCTGAAATGAAGCTTATCTACATATCCAGAAGTAACGATGCTCAGATCTACAGAATTAGTTAACGTGGATATATATATATATATATATTTTATACATAATTTGTAAACAAGAATTACTTAAAGCATAAAATATTGCCCAAGAGTTTATGTTTTTATCAAGAAGGGGTGTTTTTCCAACGAGATTTGATATATCGACACGTTGATTCGATCAGTGCACGTTAGAAAAACGCAGAGATCGAGATGTTGGCCGTTTGTAAAATTAGTCTCTCGCAGTTCGCCAGGTTTGTGCGATCGAGTCGATAGATAACAAAGAAAGTCACTCACTGAAGAATTCACTTTTTCTAACAAGGACTGGTTAAAAAAGATCGTACTGTAAACGCGCTAATGTGAAGAAATTGAAGTCAGAGTATATATATATATATAAAGAAATGTACATCTACTTATCTGCTTTATAGGGACATTTAGGTCCGAATGATAGCCTATTAAGAGACGCGCGCGTGGCTTTTAATAATTAATAATTTAAATCTAATGAGATTTCAATAGATGACGAGCCTAAAACTTGTATTGTTTCCCCTTCTCGTGATATCACTCGTTATTCCTCATTATTTCCGCATCAATATTATCATTCGTTTCGTCGTTTCAGAAATATCATATTCTTCTTATACATACATTTACGTTAAGCCGACGTTACGTTTCGTTATTTCGAACGTTAAATTACACGGTATTTGTAAAATGGCCTTTTTTCTTCTTCTTCTTCTTCTTCTTCTTCTTCTTCTTCTTCTAGATTACGGAAAATTCAATTATTGTTCCATAATTATAATATAAATTACAGTCCCTGCATATCTCTCGATTCGCGGAACTTATTAACTTATAGATCCCATTGTTTTCTGCAAGTCAAACTAAGAAAGATACATAAGATGAATGGTTATTAGTTCGTGTTCCGAAACGCGTATTATAATGTACATCGGCTTTCATTTTGGATTTCTTTTTCTTTTTTGTTTAAAGGAATATTGATCGAGCACGATCATTTTCACTAAAAATTTAAATATACTCGATTCAATTTTCAAAATGAATCGAACCTTTTTGTAATCCATAACGTTGTTGTACTTTGTATTGATGTATAATTAATTTACTCGAGTATATATTGATGAATGAGAGTAAAGAAGCTGCTGCTGGGATGCGATTTTTGCCAATTCGGTCACACAAAATATTTTTCGTAGAACGAATTTCGTTACAATAAAGTGCTACGCGCGCAAAAGAAAACTTGCGATTCGACCGAAAGTCGTAATTTTATAATTTTTGCCCAATAGCAATATCGAGCGGCGGCATTCCATACGAATGAAATCGAACGATGGGACTGGACCATAGGAATATGAAGAATACAAGGGCAATGGCGAGCGCAGCCTACAAATACACCCTCAGTACAGTATTTACGTTTCTATTTTCGAGAGACAATCCCGTACAAGAGATTTAATGCAGTCACAATTGAATGCTCAATCACAATCGAGGTTTTTATTATTCAAACCCTTTGATACCTTGAGGTTTTATCGTAATTTATATGAATTGACTTGTTTGAAACTGTCCTGAAGACCTCTCGCTCGGTCCCCGTATTACAATGTCTGTCGCGCCATTAATTTTCATAGGGGAAAATATAAATATAAATTATTGTAGAATACAGAGTCTTATAACAGTTCTCGGCTCGGCTCCTGTTTACTTTTCAAAATAAACGAGCTCGACTCGTAAACAAACTCTTTTTTTATATTTTTTTCATTTCACATAATCACAATACTCTTAGCAATAATTACATATATATAATTCAATGAAAAAAAAAAAAAAGAAAAGAAAAGGAAACATATGTGCACGCATTGCGATTAAATAAAACGACGAATCGTCGTTATGATGTTCTTCCTTCTCGAATTAATTATACCTGAAATTTATTTGATTTAGATAATACGTACTATAAGAATATTGTAATCTCGAAGATATACCAAGAGTATTTTCAGATTGAGCTATTAAAATAATTTCACTTTGACAATACATACACATATATACATATATATTGTTATTGGACAGTATTAAATTGGCTATACTTAGGTCTTATGCAATGGCGCTTATGCCGGTGTATTATTCAACTGTTGGGGCAGAGCTTTGCAAGTTTTTCCCCTCGATCGATCGATTTTCTCGCTCGCATTCAAATACGTTATAATCGTAAAGATTAAACTATCTAAGAGTCTCGGCGGTAAATATTATTCACCCCGTTCGAATGAATACGTAAGAAATATCTCAACAAGCCTATGTATTTTTAAGCCAAAATCCAACTTCTATATATATATATATACCTAAAACCATTATGTATATATATATAATAATATCACGATAACGAATAAAAGTACGAGGTGAAAAAATACGAATATTTTTTGTATCGAGACGACAGTAGGGTTAACAAAGTCTTTTATGAATAAAGAGATTGTGCCGTGTATGTATGCATCTCATGTATTTTTATGCTTTGATGTCACGGTTATTGGGGTTAGGGATGCAAATGGTAAAAATGTAATGAAAAATGTAATGGACAGCAGACGAATTCCGACAATAAAGAAAGAAAGGCAAAGAGAGGGGCCCAATTTAATGCAGTAATCCTGTTATTCCGATCCATAAATATCTCACTCGAAAGGCTTGTGAACATTGCCTTTATCAATTCGTATGTACACCATAAACGTGTAAATACGCGGCCGCGTATTCCTCAAAGTTCACAAGCTAGTAATCTATTAGAAGCCGAAATATTAGATTTCCATTTGAGCATACAGACTTCCGTATTACTTCCAATTAATGAATCGGTAATGGCATGGAGATCGTCAAAGAGTTCTTACTTAAATCCTTGGGGCTTTCGGATTCGGTAATGGTTAATATAGGCAAGAGGCGATGGCCTTGAGCTACAATTGAGCTACAATCAGATTTCATGCGGCTTTTTAGATTTTATTCAAAATAACGCGGGATGACGTAAAGTATCCTACACGGAATCTATGCCGCTGGGAGGATGATGTACGTTGGCCGAGCTGTTCCGCTGTTCCGACAGGACTCGAGACTTGCTTTTAAATAATTAACGTTTCCCGTGTGCACGGTATTATAATATTGCGTTTGACGCCTTTCCAAGAATAAGTCGAGCTCGCCCTTACGACTTTGACGTTGATTCTTCGCATTCGCCAAAAGTTATTTCACGTTCGTACTCCTCCTCATGGTCATCATTAATACTCATTAATGATGCGATTGGGCCAATATGCAATTGCTCGCGTTATCCTGTGACCCAAAAAGCACCCAAATTATTGGCCAATAGTTTTGGGGTCGAAGGGGTCGATCGAGATCATTAGAATCGAACAAAAGATTCGCTTCTCTTGCCAATCGATGATGATTACGACTGTCGCATGTCATAAAAAAAAAACAAGATTGAATTTGAAGCATTTGTATCTTTGTATTATTATACAAATCTTATAAATATTAGTATCTTTGTATTATTATACAAGTAGTCTTTTCGATATAAATATCCACGATCGTTTGCCAGCTGCTCGTCATGCGTATATCAATGAATTAATTACCTTATCCTACGTATACAGATGTGAAAATTCAATGCACACGGATTACGTTGCCGGGCAAGATTAGTCGATCGATCGGTGGTACCGCTTTACCCTCCCCCACCCACCCCCCTTATCAGTTATAAATTGATTATTAAGCAATCGACACGATAAAGCGCGAGATTGCGCAAGATATAATACATGAATAATAAATTTTTACGTATAGAATCCTCATGTGTAGCCTGATTCTGACATTTCCCTTTCGAGCTTCTTATCTTATTAAACGCATTTAAATATTAAATCGCGTGCTAAGCATTCCCGATAATAAATTACACGCAAAACGTTAAATTCATTTGACAATCGCAACGAGTGTATTTTATTTACGAGGATAAAAATACAATCTGTTCAATTAGCTGCGTTTACTTTAATAATAATTAATTTAGACTACTTACGGTTGCTCTGCTACGCTAAGGAAGTTTATTAAACGTACCCCAACTACTCCGTCGATAAAATTTATTTCCGAGTTACCCATTATAACTTCACGATCATCAGGAAAATCAAGATAATTTGTATATTTAAATAAATTAACGTAAACTGGCTTTATTACCAATGCCAGAACGAGTTATGTCGTTGACAATTTGTGCGTCCGTAGCAATACATTCTTAACGTATCGTAAGCTTACGTTTCATTCAAGCACGGATGTACTTACATTTAAAATGCGTAAAATCTATTTTATACCATTAATGACTTTTGTTTTAGAATCCATTGTAGATTTTTTAGGCCATAGAGTTTACAGATTCATGGATAAATATTACAAATTAATAATGTCACGTTGAGTATCGGTAAATTTGATTGAGAATTAAGGAAAATCAATATTATTAGTTTGCGTACGGTCGGTTAAATAATTCTTTGCTACGATAAGTGACACAACGATAAGTTAAGTACTTGTGAAAACTTTTTGCGAACCAAAGCTGCATTACGCAAACAACGGTATATAATATGCTTTCGGGATTCTCGATTATTGGGACAGGTCGATAAAAATATATAAAAATATATAAAAATATATTGAAATTCGTCGAGTCAATTAATCCATACACTAATACGAATGTAAAAATAAAATAAAAACGTGTATGGCTTGCGATGTAAAAGCTTTCGTAGAAGCGATAAAGGAACAAATAATAACACGTAGATAAACAAATAAATAACGATAATAACGATCGCAGCGCGTAGACTATGTTTGTCAAAGTAAAGTAGCCTTTACTCGCACGAATCGCTGACAGAAATAATAATAACAACAACAACAACATGAAATTAAAGATTAACGACAATCGGCCATTCATAGTTAACCATCCGTTGTTGTTGTTGTTGTTGTTGTTGTGGTTAATAATAAAACAGCACGTCTATTTTTAGGAATTGTTGGGGACTTTTTCCGGTCTACTTTCGGCTCATGCATATATATATATATATATATATGTAGAAGCAATTGGCCAAGTTGAGACAGAAAGTTGCGCGACATCACAAGAAGTTTTTCACGAGCGCACGCGTACGGATAAGCGTATCGCGTAAGCATCAGCCGGTTTATCTTGAAGGCAAGCCAACGATAGGCGAACTAAAAATAGAGCGATAGAGTGGGTATTTGTAGTATTGCGTGCAGAGTATTGTCCATGAGTCGACGACTGCCACGACTGCCACGACTGCCACGACTGCCACGACTGCCACGACTGTCTACGAAAGCGAAAAGAGAGTCAAAGATATTTGTACTTGTGCTCGAGATGGCGGGGGGGGGGCCGTTCATTCCATTATCTCTGCTTGGCCTTTGTTTTGTTTACCTTGGCTGGATACATCGTTGTATCCAACGCAAGCTAACCAAATGCAATAACCCCGGACTCTTTGCAGTCGTCGCGTTCTCTCCGCCCTTCCTTACAAATTCATTCCACGACAATAAGAATTATCCACTCCTGTCTTTGTAATATTAATAATAATAAAAAAAAAATAATAATAATAACGTAATACCGTAACTTTAATAGTAATATTACAATGTCTGCCTTATAGTATTGGCCAACGACGACATTCGAAGGCCATTCGTTCCTTGGCTTTTGAATTTCGAAACGTTAAGACGAGCCCATAAGTTTTTCAAGGCCAAATAAAATAAAAAGAAAAAGTCCCACTCATTTTCCTCGTCTCTAATAATCTCTTAACGTTTCTTAACGTCATTGATCGAGTGGGTTGGATTTTGCTTCTGTGGCAGATCACCGAAACAATCACAATGAACAGTTTGTGATGCGTATGAATAAGGGTAAGATGGGCCGGGGGCCCAAATAAAATTTCACACGTTGTGCAACGTGTCGAGGCGCGCGCACCAACGTCGGAACTCAATCAGGGCCCGCGATAATTATATTTCGAATGGACGTTTGCCGATACGACCGGTCGAATCCACCGCAGTACTCGAATTTTCATATACTACTCGAGGATCCAATGGACTCGAGATTAAGATAAAATTAATGCCTTAAGTAAAAAAAAAAAAAGTTGCATTTTAATTGAATTCCATTAAAAATTTAGATTTATATTGTGCCCGAGCTGTGCCCTCGTCTACTGCAATAGACTGGCCAAAAAAAAAAAACCCAGTTGGATTTACGGGTTACCCGTAGTAAGTCGAGCAATTATTAATCTTAGCTCCGAATAATGATCGGTCAGTGTTAAAAAAAAGGAGCCCCCTCGCGCGCTTAAGCCGTTCCTTCGATCGATAGAGAGATCGTATCCGAGTGCTGGCAAAGGTCATGTAATACCGAGCGGGCTCGAGTACGTCAGGATCGCGCGGACGGCACCGGTCTTGGGGAATACGAAAGAGCGGAGGATCCGCGAGGAATAAAATCATCACCCGAGATCATGAATACAATGACAATTAACTGTATATTGTTTATCGTCATGTAAAGCCGTATGAGGACAAATTAGAATTAGAAAAGAATTCACAGTACCGCTTTAGCTTGTAAATGCCAATAATACGAGTCAAATACTTCGTCATACTTACTTATTATTTGTTATTATTTGTTAAGCATAGTTTGTACGTGTAAAATACTAGTTTTACATTGAGGGATATTATCGCTCGTCGAAGCCAGATAATGGTCTCGTGCATGACGACTGTATCCGCTTTCAAAGCTATTTATTAAACGAAAATATGGATTTCTAAAGGCTAAGAGTATCGCATACAACGGTATGTAGTATTAGTACCAAAAATATTTCCTTCAATCTCCATACGCGTTATATAAAATATTTTTGATTTTCTGTCAAAACACAAAAAATAGTCAGTCTGTCACAATAACCTCCTGCGCGCTCCTTATACCTTAAAATCATTCCAATGCAATGTAAATCTCCCGTATATTATTAATAGGGAGGAATTAATCGATATTCTACAAAGTCCTTTGGCTTTATTTTATTTATTTTAATTATTCGTCGCTGCTGTTGCCTTCAAGCTCACTCCATAAACAATATTTATTCATAAAATGCAATGTATATATATATGTGTGGCCAATTTTACTCTTGTATCTTTTACTTTTATTATAATAAAGGAAATACATCATAACGAATCATCAAAAAAAAACGAAACTAGAAATTGTATATCTACGTATAATAATTATACGAGTCCAGGTAATTAATACGTTTTATATCAATTTCTTCATAGAAAGCTCTTAAAAAAGTACATTTATCCATTTTCTCGTTAATGTGTTAATTTTTAAATCGCAACGTATATATGTATATATATAAATTATACAGGATTAGAAGAATTTATTTGGGCAATAGAGGAGCAGAGGTTAGTAAAGTCTCGAGATAATCCTATGCCCCTGACGAACCTATATACAATACTCGGTGCATATATCGAAGTGAAAAAAAAAATGGGAACTCGTATTCATTATTCATTCGTATTTATTTATTGTTCAAACTATGGAAAAAAAAAAAAAAAAAAAAAAAAAAACGCTTGTAAAGTTGTACTTTTGCGTAGCCGTTAAAATTTCAAGTTCCAGAAGTAGTTCGTCAATGTCAAACAGTTTTTCTGTCGCGCACACTTGTTCGCCTGTTGTCGCTCGTACTTATTCTATATACACGCAGTATATAATTAAGATAAATATTTTTAATTCAATTTCATCTCGATAGAGGTTATACGTAAACTTATCAAATAGCTAATAAGCTATATAAGAAAGGGAATTATAAATTATTTGCAATAACGTAAGGAGTGCAATATATTTTTCCGTTTATTTATACGTTACAGCCGAGTCCTTTATTTCAATGTATAATATCGCGATTCGATTATCCTAGCTCACGATATAATATTTTATTTATACGGGCTTGTGCAAAGTTGTCCAAAATTTACCGGTTTTTTTGTGTTTTTTTGTGTGTTTTTTTTTTTAATGAATATTCAACAGTCTTTCGACTTATTTAGTCCTCCGTTTTGTTTTTTTTTGTTTTTTTTTGTTTTTACCAAGAAGAAATATCAATTTTAAATATCTCATGGGCAAGTGCTAGTTATAAACAATAAGAATTCATGGCGTTATTGAATTTTTTTTTTTTTTTTTTTTTTTTTTTTTGGTCATATTATAGGAATATTATTGATCGAAGAATTATATAGATAGTGCGTGTGCGTGTGCGTGCGCGCACGCCCGTGAATTTAAAATATAACTTGCGCTGGTATTTTTATAAATTCTATTAATAGCTTGAGAGCGAGGGAATGAATTCGTAATTATAAATCAACTCAAGAGTTGAGACATAACTTTTCTATAATTTAATTATAGATATATATATGTAAATAGATAGATCGTTGAGATAGATAATAACGGTTTACAAGGTACGTTGTCAAGGTACGCGTATTATTACAGCCAACCCTGATTTTCTCCCCCCCCTCACAACCTGTAATATTATTTAACTAATATTATTTATCGGCTACGTGAAATACAAGTATGGGCACCTTCCTACTGAGCTTCTTCGTCTTTTTGAAATTATCAAGTTTACTCGTCGTTTGCGTTGCTGTAGAAGAAGAAAAATTTACGCTCACGGACGCTTTCTAAGTATGAGCTCGTGTTTGCTTTGGTGCGGATTATAAGTCGGATTTCTCATAAAATCGTATCGATTACGTAAGCCCCCTGACACTGAAGAAATATTTTTTACTTATCGTTTGGCCGACTATCGATAAGTTATCGTGATCGGCCATCGCGCTCATCCTTTCGTCATTTTTTACGTTAAACTTTTTTTACCTCTCCAATCCTTCAATAAACATTTAAGCCGCTTAAACATGCTGCTGCTGCTGCTGCTGCTGCTGCTTTCTTTTTCGTAATACGATAACCACGTGGCCCGTGGTAGTAGCCCATAGTAGCCCATAGTAGCCCCGAGTCTGTATCATTTCCACGACGTATTGTATTGATCGTCGATGCGTCAAATCTGCTTTCCATCAGCATTAGCCTCTGTCCTTGTAATATTTCACTTGCGATTAGTTTTATATTAAACGTATTTCTACGTAGAGCTTCCAAAGTCAGCGGTTACTTCCTTCCTTTACTAAATCTAATCGTTGACATTTAAAATTATTTCATTCCTTAGTATTGAGCTTTTGAAACGGTCTTACGTGGATACATTAATTATCCTCGTTCGTTCAATTTATTTTCATATTTCATTTTTATTTTCTATTCTGTTAATGTCGATTCAATGCATACTTTAAAACTATAATTATTGCATGAAAAATTTAAACGGGGAATCTCTACGATTATTTTTTTTTTTTCCTTACAATAGTCCCGCGCCCGACATGTGTTTTCTTACGTATATTGTTTATACAATAAGTAATAAAATGACGATAAAATAAATGTAATTTGAGCATTAGCGGTTAAAAAATATTAAGGTATATTGTAAAAAAAAAAACGCCTTACCAATTATAAATACTATAATAAATTAATAGACAATTCCTTTAATCTCTGTCATAAATTTTTAATTAATAATTAATACGTGTAATTCATAAAATTGCTTTTATTAACACGTGTACGAATAATAATAATATCTATTAATATTCATTGACGGCAGTTGAATAATTCATATTACAATGTTTCCAGTTTTATTTTTTTGTGCGTCTACGTACAATACAGACGATACCGTTTCCATTTGCTTTATTAAGCCTTTGCGTTGAAAGTTCATACTTAATATCTAAAAAATTAATAATGCACATGTTCTATTCCTCTTTACTTTAGTATAAAACTACTACTTATAATCTAAATATAAATAAACGTTATGGTTTACGATCCTTTTTTTTTTTTTTTTTTTTTTTTTTTTTTTTCAGGACTATACAATTCATAAGTTTCGTATTCTAAATCGTTATATAATTTCATTCTTATAAAAGCATATTCTTATAAAAAGTTATTTTGTCTATTGAACAGTTTAGTCTTTCAAGTATTTTCCTTGAGAATAAAAATGAAAGAACAATACAAATATTTACATACATAATGAAATACCAAGAAGATAGAGAGAGAGAGAGAGAGAAGTGATAAGGAACTGACTCTTACTCTTCGCGTTATCACTTAAACCTCATATCTCTTCTCGTATCTCTCATATGCATACATGTATAACTAAAATCTACTTACTATAAATTAAAAATTTTATATAAACTTTATGAATTTAGACTTTTTATGAATTGAAATAAAATATTGTAATAAATATACGTTATTATGAGCATTGTAATATATACGCAATGGGTTCAATGTATCACTTGCGTATGTTTTCCATATTATTAGAAGTAACATTTTATAACAAAGTAAATGAATCGAAGTGCATGGTTGTGTAGGGTTATTGGGGTTATGTGAATCACGCTTAACAGCAGGGGAACTTTTAATTCTTGTTGTATCGCTAGCGAGTCGATAGTTCAGCGTTTGAGGATTTATTGAACAGTACGCGTAGAAGGAGTCTCGATTATTTTCTAGATCAAGAATCGATAAAGGCCCGATTTACAATTTAAGTTAGCTTTCACGCGATTGTTTTTATTTCTATCGCTGGTTGTATTAAAGCATAGGATTCAATCAACAATAGGGCTCGATCGTAGATCTTCTTCTTCTTCTTCTTCTTCTTCTTCTTCTTACGCAGGGATTAGGGTTATGCTGATAAATCCGTATAATTATTCGCGCATAAGGATAGGTCGGGGGTCGGGGTGGGCGAAGGAGCTTCGATCTACAGAGCTACAAGCTTGCCGCCACCTGTTCGCGTCTCGGATGCATGAGCTTCGGTGCCGAGAGCGGTAAAGCAAGGGTGACAATTCCGGGCTACGAGAATAGCGCGCAAGGCAGCAGCGGTAACGCCCTCGCGCCGATAATCGCCACCGAGCCGTCGGGCCGGTGCACCACCTCCCCAAGGTCGGTCTATATTTAACCGGGATCTCCCGGGCTTACTGCCTCCGCAGGATCAAAGTACCGGAGCTCCAGCGGTCGAGGCTCTCCCGCCCGAGATTCTCTCTCTCTCTCTCTCACGCGCGCGCACAGGCAGAGGCACAGGCACGCACACACACACACACACGCACACGCGACACGCACCCTCGGTATGGACAATTTATCACCCGATCGGCATTTTATTTTCGGCCCTACGCGCTTCCGGAAGGACCTATTTTTAAGCCGAAGGATGCTCCTCCTATTTATAAAGCCGCCAGAAATTAACCGGCTGGCTAATTTTAACGGGCGAGCGGGCGGTCGGGCAGGCCCGCCACGAGACCGTCTGCCTCGTCGCATCGCCTACGGCCGCGCGATACTCTCGCGATATTGTCGATTATCGTCGGGACTGGTACTGCGCGCTCCTCCCGCAGACCACGTTTTTCTTCTTCATCTTCATCTTCTTCTTCTTTTTCTTTCTCTCTTTCTTCTGGCGATTTGTAAATGTGCCTCGTTGACGAGCACCCTGACCTCGAGCCGTCACCTCGTTATCATTGCCTTCGAAATCCACCAACCAAACGAAATACTCCAGGTGCACGTCGCGCTATCGGGTTATCTCCACTTGCGTTCCACGAGAATGCACTAGAAATGCAACAATTACATTTATATTCCTTCGCTTTAGAATTAACTTGCCTCTAGATCCGATCGAGCTCGTTCGATTCTAGCATTCTAGCCTACGATACCTATACGTGCACAATATATAGTATTTCAAAATTGAAGAAGAAGAAGAAGAAGTAATATATACGTATATATGGCGAAGGTCAAAGTTCAAGTACTTACTCCGCGAGCTCTTTCAGGTAGGTGTAATTATAACTTTATTAAATTGGACGCTAAATTTACAGGAGCCAAAGCCACGCGTCGCTTGGGGGGGGGGGGACTTGGTTACGAAATAAATGATACGTCGTGGCGACGAGGTTGTTGAATGCCAAGAGACCCAAGAGCGGGAGGAGCGTTGACTGCTTTTACAATTACACACGCACCGATTATCCCTCTACTTTTACTTGTACTTTTTCTTCTTTCTTCTTTTCTTTCTTTTTTTTTTCTTTTTTACCGCGATATTTCGCCATACATCGCTTTCGATGTATTTATTCGCGTTCCCGTTCATCTAAGATGCCCGGAAGCATTTGGCTCGCGTCGCAATGCGTTTGCTAAAGGTTTGCTAAACTTTTTTATTATCGCCTTTAAATAATGGTTAAAAAATAATGAAAAACGTGCTGGTCGTAAATCGTAATTTAATCTTCTTCAAAAAAATTTTCATGGAAATTAAAGGAAATAATAATAATAATAATAATAGTAATAGTAATTGTTATTATTATTTGAGTATTATTGGAGTATTATTAAGAATCCAAGCGAGGCATTGTTGTAAATTGGTAAATACTGTTAAAGGGTATATTGGGACGCTCGGATCTGTTGACAAGCTAATAAAGTGCTTTAAAGACGTGAGTATATTTTTAGACAGTCGCTTATCTATCGTTATTATATTTACCATTAAATATTTACAATTCGCAATGAATGTCAGCCAATAAGACTGACTGACTGCCAATGTATTTGCTATTAAAAATTAATATCTAAATAGACGTGCGTTTAAAATAACGACATCTAATCATACGCGGTATGACTAACGTACGTGTACGTACTCAATTAATTATTGATAAAAAATTATATTAATCTTTGGAATCGGAGGATGGAACTCTCTGTTGGGTAAACGAGACGCGCTCCATTTGAAAAGTATTAGGATTGTCAAGGAATTATTGGCAAAGAGCGTTAAGAGCTGCGGATCAATCGGGGAAGTAACATAAACGCTTTTCGGTGGACCCTCTTCGCGCTGACCCTGAAAATTCCCCGGTGACCTCGAGTCTCGGGTAATTAATCCGCACGACGACGACGACGACGGGGGTACCCTTTCCATTTTAAAAATCATCCAAATCATGCGATCCATCCATCCAAATACAAGGCGATGCGATATAAACACGTGAGCCGATCAATTAATTAATAATACCGAGTGATAAGCAGGTTACCGCGACGAGAGAGGAAGGGGGAAAGGAAGGGTTACGGAAACACGACGAACTCGATATTGAATATGGTATATTAAGCCGATGGTATATTATTATTATTATTATTAGAAGAAGAAGAAGAAGAAAAGAAAAGAAAAGAAAAGAAAAAAAAAAAAAAAAAAAAAAAAAAAAAAAAAAAAAAAAAAAAAAAAAAAAAAAAAAAAAAAAATAGGACAACGATGTAAGGCGAAGGATGTAAGGTAAGTAGCGGGGAGATAATATATATATATATATATTGTAACTATTGCAATGCACTCGTTCCTCGATAATGTTTAACGTACAATAGAGATCGTGCGGTGCATGGCGATGGGCTGGAACAAGGGCTGAATACGTCTCCTAGGAATTTAGCGAAATGTATTACTTACTACGTTATCCAACACTCGTCTACGCGCGCGTCCTCCAATTATTTTCTACGCTATTAATAAACATCATTTGTTTCGTGAAAATAAATAATAAGAGAAATTCGATATGGAAAGTGACTATTACGTTGTCGTTGTCGTTGTTGTTTTGTTGTTGTTTATTGTTAATATTTTTATTTATGTTTTTATCGTGAACGAATTATGTCGTAATATCCGTTCAATGATTATTTATATTATCGGTGGTTATTGCGGTTATTTGAAAGAAAATCAAAAAAATATTCTCCGTAAACCCTAATTGTATTATTATCTCACATTTTCTCACGTATGGTATATATATGTAATGATTGTTACGCACGGCAATTTGAAGGTGGATTTACGATGAATTTCATTGTAAAATAAAATCCCGAAGTAAAGCGTTCGCGATAATAATTTGTGCGGAGCATGATTTTAGAACAAGTTGTCATTCAATAAGAGTATTATTTATAGAACGTATAATTTAAGACCAAAGTCTAAATTTGTCGGAAGAGTTATTCGTATACGCGCAGTATTTATGTATCAGTTATTAAGGCTTTTATTTTAAACGCTTGCTATTCTCATTATAAACAGAGAATAGTAAGAAAAATAAAAAAATAATAATATAAAGCAATGGAGGACATACATAAAGTATATAAAGTTTCTATAAACGTGAATTGTTTATAATAACAAAAAAAATATTACCAATAACCATATTTTTTATTATCATTGACGTTGTCGTTGTCGTTGTCGTTGTCGTTGTCGTATTACTATTGTTGTTATTATTGTTATTATTGTACACTAAGAAAGTAGGGAGTATAATAACGTTTTTGGTATAAGAGATACGAGCACCAGGAGAATAAGAAGAAGAAGAAGAAGACGTAGATGTAAATGTAGATGTGGGGTGGGCTGGTGTAGGGGCGGGGGCGGATGGATGTTCCATAGGGCATGGAGAAGGTGCTGGTTTAGGTTTAGGTGGAAGAGCGGGGGTATCGAGTAGTAGCGCGGTAACGAAATTAGGAACTTCGTCTGGCAAAAGTCCATATTAATGAAAAGAATTTTCGAGCGGGCCGAATGGACGGGGACGGGACGGGGACGGGGACGGGTCGGGGCCGGGGCGGGATGGAGGGATGGAGGAGCAGGAGGGAAGAGACAAGACGTACGCCTCACGTGCGGCTTTTCGTCTTTTCGCGCGCAGCCGCAGTACGGGCCACGGGGTACTTGACTCTTTAAGCTCCCGCGCCATTACCTTATCGTCCCCAGCTTTATTTTAAATCCCATTTGCCAATAGAGCTTTCCCGGAATCCTCCCCCATTCTCATATTCTGCGCTTATTACAATTATTACATTAAAATAGCGGGAACGTAAATAAATGAGACGACGCGCGATAAAGCCCCCCCCCCCCCCTTTGCAATTATTCATAAATTCGGCCACTCAATTGTCCTCACATTTCATACGTCTCTCCCCCCCCCTCTCTCTCTCTGTCCTTTTTATTGTCCAAAATCATGTATTGGTTTGTATTGAGCGGGGGTGGGGGGTATGCGTTCGCAACCGAGAGGCGATCGTGCGTTTGTATTTAAGAATTTTAAGAATCGACGAACTGCTTGGTCAAATTAATTTCAAACCGGCGACTGGGATTGCCTAAATTTCCCGCAGTTTTCCTTTCTTCGGAGCTCAGGCCTCTACAGCCGGCTAATCTACAACCGTAAACCCACGCGTGCTTTGCTTTATAGAAATCGTAAACCAATGGGAAGGAGTACGCGGGACGGGTCGTATGAGCAAAAGAAGCTGTGTAGTTTGGCGCGGAATTTTCCGAATTCCCAATATCGTCGCAATATCGTCGCAACGTTATATATATATATATATCTGTATATGTATATGTATATGTATATGTATTACGGGGGAAAAGGAATTAATTAAGAAAATTACATTCTACCCGTACATTGTAGAATTTGTTTTCATGGGTAAATAAATATTGCCATTTATTTATTGCAATTGTAAAGAATTTTGTCTTTGGTAAAGACGAAGCGTTAGGGACAATGTCTTTGTACAATCGAATGTCATTCGCTTTACGCGCTGTACTGTATTCGTGATCATCTCGTAGCTTGCGATCGGTCGGCGACGCCCGGAAAAGGATTTTTGCCTCAGAAGAGAATAAGCGAATCGAATGCAATCGAAACGACGTGTTCGCGTATGGGGATTATTACCTTACGCGATTAATATTCACGCGACCTTTTTCCTTTCCGTTAATTTTCCCCTCGGAACTCTCAGACCAATATAGTATACATCATATACATATATATATATAATGAAAAGTAATGAAAAGTAAGTGAAGATTATTGAAGAACCTTTTTTTTTTTACGTGGCAACATTATTTTAACGGACTCGTTTTGCTTTTCGAGCAAATTCACATTGGCTTGGTAAGTCGAGGGTAAACATTACACGTCATTACAGCTGCACGTCGGTTATATTAATCGGATGGATTTTTTTTTTTTACGCTCTACCTGGTATACTCATATTTACATAATAATCTTTGCCGATTGTACGTACGTGTGTGTACGTATGTGCATCGTAGGGTCGGATTCGAAAGAAATAAGCTACAGCCTCGTCGCATCATTACATTCATTATATTTAATCACGTTTTACTTATTATTGTTGTTGTTGTTGTTGTGTTGTTGTTGTTGTTGTTGTTGTAATAATAGGATGGTTGTACTATTGGAAGGGCGTAAATAATGAATTGCGTAACGGTAATGTGCCGTGTCGCGAATACGTTCAAAGGGAACAAATGACGAGAGGAGTAATGATTTTTATTTATTCCGGCAAGTTTATTGATCCATTCTACAGAGCTTGTTCTAAAGGCTCTTTATACCGATGTGCAAGAAATACCGAGTATTTTGCGGTGGACGTATGGATATGGGGGGGTGGGGGGACGAGAGGGTGGGTGGCCTATATCTAATATCACTTGTGATTTAGTGGGAGCAGCGGCGAGCGGATAAATAGATGAGAGAGAGAGAGAGAGAGTCTTTAATAAAGAAAGCAACGGGGATCGCTGTAGGCTCTTTAAAATAGAAATTCCGGGAGACGAATAGAGATACCGACATTATTGCCATTTACCATTACTCGGGATCATTTTTATTATCGATCCGCCCGAACGTAGAATCATCGTTGCATCGAGCATCGCACCTTTTTCATATTATTATTCTTTACTTATGCCCAACTTCTTTTTTCATTCAAGCGAATACGCGTACGTATTGGTTGAAAAGAAGAATTTTAAGCAAAGTGAACGCTTTATTGAATATATATATATATATATTGAGAATATTCGGTATCTAGTTGCCATTAATTATTAAATAACTTAAGAGACGCAATCGTGCGAACGCGTAAACAATTTTAATAAAAAAAATTCTATGACGAGCATGACGTATTCAAATAAAATACTTCTTACGAACGCTTATTAAGGAGAACTTTTCGATGCCAAATTTGATAAATAAAACATAAACGTAAAGAGGATATATAATATAACGAGAGTTCAATCGAGATTGATCGTTAAATAGTTATCGATTTAAAGTTTACACGAGTTTTCTTTCTATTCGACTTACTTGCGGGTGGAAAGCAGCAGCAGCAGCAGCAGCAGCAGCAGCAACGTGTCTTTAAGTCTTTAAATTTTTTTTTTGTCTGTCGGGTCAATTATTCGTTTCAAATAAGAGAAAAGGAAAAGGTATTTCTTACGTTCGATCGTCTTTATTCTTCCATCGAATTTCATGTATTCGCTTGTCTCTTTAAATAAATCATCTGTCCGTTATCTCAAGGAACGTAGACGAGAGTAACTCAAGGAATTCAACGATCGATCCTACTCGATTATGATTTTTACCGCAATATCTCAACGATATCACTTCAACGTCTTCGAACGCCTCAAATACTTGCTTGAGAACAAAAAAAAAGATTACAAATGTATTATTATGCATTAATTTTCATAATTTTTGCATATTTATGTTGTAATATTGTGTTGTGGTATTTATAATATGTAAATGGTATGCAAGTCCCGGTTCCCAACTCATTTGCTGATTATTCATTCCCATTAATCTTAAATATCGACATATATATATTCCGCATGGACCTACCAATTATAATAAGTGAATTCTGCAAAACTTTAAACAATAAATCAAGGATAAAAATATTTAAGAATAGCCTTTTTTCTTTTTTCTTTCTTTCTTTCTTTCTTAAAACAACTGCCTCTTTAATTGAAAAACATTTTAATGCCAACTTCATACTAAAAAAACATATTTCCATAAAATGTATCGAGGCATTTTATATTTGCCTATACGGAGATTATTGGGCTTCTTATTAAAATTTAAACTTAATGCAGAATAATAAACAATAGAACACGTATTATTTAGCTACGGAATTCATACTTGATTGCTCTAATGTAGTATTTTGGGATTTTTTTTGATTCCGCGTCACGTATTGTCGCGAGATAAATCCCGATTTTCCGATTTTATGAATCAAAGAAGCCGCGAGGAAGACGAAGAATTATGTAATTTGTGCGCCTCGCTATTTCCGTTCTGAACGTTAGCGAACATTCATTATTACATTAGCCGAAAATGCACCGTAAATGCACCGTAAATGCACCGTAAATGCACCGTAAATGCACGCGCTAATTTTTGCAATAAACGTTTGTCTCCGCTCGGGCGGGGGCCTACAATAAATAAATCCATCATTATAAACAACGAGCCTCGGTTTCCTGTCATTGCGGATATATATATGTATATATATATATAAAAAGATAAGGAGAACGGCGCTCGTTTTACGAAATTTTTATAATTACGTTGTGGCGCGTCTCTTTGGATTTGGCGCTTTTTTTTTAAATTATTACTTCAACGAGACAATTACGGAACGGGAGGAGCGGCTTCTTTTAACTTGGCGATGGAATTATTCATTTATCCCGAGGAATCGCTTACAGGTATCGTTGGGGCGGGGGAGGGGGTGGAGTGAACCGATTTTGTCTTTTGCATTAGATCGTAATTAGATGGCATGGCCGATAATGATCCTTTGGCTATCGGTACTCATTCGGTACTTGTGGCTAAGCAAAATAATTCGTCAACTACAACTCAAGAGCTTATTATTTGTAAAACCATTGGAACAGCCAACAGGGCCAATTTTATAGTAAAATCAATTCTTTTAATAATAATAATAATAATAATAATAAAGGAATTTTCAGTCTCCTCCTTGATTAATGTGTTAATTTATTTGTGCCGTTACCGGCCGCTTTTTCTCCCAACGACTTCTTCTTTTCTCTCGCGCTTACTTTTCCTCGTTTTTTTTTTTCTTCTTTTTTTTTCTTCGTAGAATGATCTCCGACTATTTTTAGCGCGAGCCAAGAATAGCGCCAAGGTCATGGATTGCGAAACACTCAAACGAGAAAGCTAATTATTCTTTCATTGGCTAATAATCGCCAATGCTAGCATCAATCTGCTCGCGCGTGTGTGTGTGTGTGTATCTCTCTCTCTCTCTCTCCCACTCTCTCCCACTCTCTCTCCCACTCTCTCCCACTCTCTCCGCTACTTCTCGCGGACAGGAAAAAAGATTATGAAATTACACGCTGGCAATATAAAGTTTTGAATTTACGAACAACCGGAATTAATTGTTTGAAATAATTTAATACAATTTTATTCGCGCGCGCGCGCGTGTTGTTTTAAATTTGAGATTCTAAATATTTGGTATTTATATTTATTTTATGCACAATAAAGCCTCAATCAAATGCTTTGAAATAATTTTGAGGACATTTTCACGAAACGGGAAGCTATTCCCGTTATTTATTATATTTTTCCGAAACTTCTTTCCTCCCCCACCCCACCCCACCGCCCTCAAATACGGTTATCGCTTGTGCATGAACGTAACAAGCGCTTTTATTTATCCACAATTTAATGCATAATTAATTAATCGTTCGTTTCTTAAAAATAAACATTATATTCTTCTTCTTCTTCTTCTTCTTCTTCTTCTTCTCGTTCTCCAGGAAATAGAGAAAAGGTATAATTTACATTAACAATTAGAAGTTTGAGTATCTGTTAATGAACTATTTGTTGAGGCTAAGGTCTTGCTTGAATCTGAAATTCAGCGACCAAATGTCTACGTTTGCATTGTGAAGCCATCGGTCATAAATTATACACGGGCTCGTACAATAAGCCGGCTAAAATGCCATTTGTTTTAATCCCCTGCCACGTATTATTATGAGTTTCTTTTGGGGGGGAGGGTAATGTCAAGGGACTCAGAGTTTCATAAATATGAGTACTAACGTCGCGTAGCAATAATTAACGATGGTATTTACCCATTGCGTCGCATTAGGCATTGTAATATGGAAAAGAACGTTTTTTTTTTTATACTTTATGATTGTGCTACACGTATCGCTCGATTCTACCATTACGCTTTCTCCGCGATTTCATGCAGCTCTCTCTCTCCCACCCTCTCTCTCTCTGCAACACGAAAATGCTCGTTCGTTGTGAGATTTACGCTGCCGGCGGCCGTCATTGCTCAGATTTAAGACGCCACTGTGCAAACTACTTGTTCGCCGTGGATCGGTGTATTAAGCCTGACAGGATGTCTAATTGGCTCTGGTCTAATTTTAATGCTTCAGCTGATAGATATACCGGCCGAATGCCTTATTAAAACGCTTATTTATCTGCTTTGTCGACGTTACGTGTATACGGCGCGATAACTAATAACGAACCAACCACGTTCATCATTCTACTTTTAGTTACCCGCCAATTCAATAATTACTATACCCACGCCGACTTCAGTTTTTTTCTTTTCCCTCCCTCCCTCCCTCCCTCACTCTCTGATATAATTAATTATTCTTTACTATTAATTTACTTGTACGAGCAGAGCATTGTTAATGCAATTGTTGTTATTTATTATAAGCTCGTAGCCGTTAAAGAAGAACTTTGTTTCAACCTTATTTTCTTCTTTCTTTTCTTGATTTTGGAATAATTTTCTTTACGGTATTTATAATATGATGATTAATGTTATCAGCAAACTTTATCGAGTAATTCTTTCTACGTATTTAAAATTGTACAAATAAATATTCTGAAAAATATGAATCAATCGATCGACAATCGACAAGACTTCATCTGATTATTTATCCGGATTGTGGATTGTGGAAATGTTCAACGGTAACTGTTTTGTATATTAATTAATTACATAATAATAATTGTTTTTCCATTTCCTTGGCGTTTATAATTAAAGCATAAAAGCAGCTGAATTAAAGGTGAACGAAAGTTAATATTTAGATAAATATTTATAGGAAAGAAGATGGACTAAATAATTAGTTTAAATATAAAAATAAGATTTCTCATGGTGAATGTGTTCGCTTAGACGTTTAAATTCGTTTGCGTCCATCCGTATGTATTGTTTGTATTTCTTAATTAACGGCTTTATCGATGAGCTCTTTAAAAGTGGCGATAATAATACTTCGACGAGTATTGTCGAAGTAACGATTATAACGGCCGATTGGTAAAACAAGAATTGCTATAACCGAAGCATAACAATTTGCCAATCGCCTGACTAAACGTACTGCATACCATTGCAAATTTTCAACAATGGCATCGTCACTCCCATAAATAAGCATAAAGAGCTGCGGATCGATACGGATCGAGGGCTAAACAATAACCCCGAATTGCAAGGGACGTTAAGGGACGGCGGTTATCGGCTCGTTTCGTTGGAGTTAAAAATCCTTAATCGTTATTGGGGTGGGGGTGGGGTAAAAATTGGGGTGGAGGCGGGGGAGGGGGGGGGGGGGGGGGATGGGATGGGAAAGCCTAACCAACAAGCCAAGTCTAATCGGCCCGACGACAATCATTTATACACAGGCATAAAATAATACCCTCGACTCGGTTAAGCTTTCCTCCTTTTGTTGTACTTAACGAGGGCAAAATTAGTAATGCCTTTAAGTATATTTTCTAGGTAGGCATTACACAACGGCTTACGTAAGTCTTAACACTAATACGCTTGGGCGCGAACGTATTTCCGCGGCGTTATAAATAAGTTCACTTGGTTATGCTTACGGCATTATGCATGCGGCCACGAGTTTACGTGCTTGCGACGACTACGAAGCCACTACGAAGCCACTACGAAGCCACTACGAAGCCACTACGAAGCTACGACGAAGCCACTACGAAAGCCACGACGAGCGTCGATGTATATATATATATATATAGAGAGAGATACAAGCCAGCGAGTCCATGACGAATGATAAGGGAAGCGGGGCGGCTGCTCATCCTCTGGCTGGTCTTCGGGGCAGGGACAAGGGTTTCGGGAAGTAAAGAGCTCTGTACGTCTCGTTGATTTTGCTGGATCGCGTAACCGATCGGCCACACTTCGATGATCCTATTATCGAGCGGTTACATAGTCATTATGTATTATTACGCCTTAGCGAGGCAATGGAATCCGATGCCTCGCAAAGCATATCCCACTGCTTTATAGTCCCATTCGCGTTTTTATTCAAATTCTTATACGCATGGACATGCGGGGTTATTGGGGTTATTGGTCTGTTCTTTCGTGGGACAAAGGTCGAATGGATATTTACTCGAGTACTCTCGAGGGTGGGTCGGAGCACGAGCTCTCGGCACAAGCCAAATAATATATATATATATATATATTTATTAATATTAATAGGGCAAAGACAACTCTGTAACTCTATTTTTTTTTTATTTTTTTTTTAATGCCCCGTAATTAGTGCCCCGTATAATTGTCCCGCCCTGCCCTCTGCCCTTTCCTTATAAATTAATTCAAAAATATATTCTGCCTCTCGGGACAATCAAGAGGAGGTGGTTAATCGTTAATCCGTAAATTTATTAAAAAGCAATTGATCAACGAATGGCTCGCATTTTGTTTGAGACTACGACGTTCCTTAAGAACTGTCAAATTCATCGTAAACGGAGTACGTTTATTACGTAAACAATAATAATATTCAAGTTTAGTATTAAAAAGATTTCTATCGTCGTCGTCGTCATCGTCATCGTCATCGTCATCGTCTTATATCTTTAATATCTTTAATACTTGCGACATTTAAATACGTATTATAATAATTATCCTATATATATTGAATGATTATTGTTACATGTATATAATTGTTCCAGGAAAAACGTGACACGATAATTCCTTGCATGGATTAATTAGCAAAGCGTATAGTCACATTGATTCCCGAGAGATTATTGACAATGTGCGCGACGCGTCCACGCGAGTGCACGTTCTCTTTGTATACGAGCCGTTTTAAATGCATCCGAAGCTTCCGAAGCCGTTGATGTAAGAAAAAATTATTTTTCTAAATTTTTTCGTAAGCGCCTCTATAAATAGAACGTACGCATTTAGCTTGGCAATGCGTCGTATTTCGCCATCTAAATAAGTCTTGAGGTTGTCAAAGTAAATTGGCTACACGTCAATTTTCATTAATTCCAAACGAGCGTCAGGAATCCATAATCGTATTAATAATTGTAGGAATTGTCGGGGCCCCCCTAATACGATTTAACCGTTTCTTTCTACCTCGTATAAATTACAAGCGATCTATCTCTTGCCGGAGCGACAGCGACTCGTCATGATTCGATTTACCGAAATTTTTCGTCACTTTCCTTGCGCGGATGCACATTTATCTTGCTTGGACTGGATACTTACTTGCCTACGTTGATGTATACTTTTGTCAAAACAAGCCCATTCGAATAATAATCTATTTTAATTACGAAGCATTCGTATAACCTTTACGAGACGTAATTTTGTAATCTTAGGAGTCAATTGGTATTATTTACTACAAAACGAAGCTCTACAGTTTCACACGTTCTTTTCACACGGCATGAATAATACGTATAAATCTTCTATTGAGTATTTTATTACGAGCAAAGAGTATATCCATACTTTTTTTATTATATCCATAAAATATAGTTGTAAATTTATATAAATGTGTGAATTCATTTGCAACGTAATATTTAAATTACGAAGCCTTACGACGAATGACTCGTAATATTATTAGTAATATAAACAAACGGCTATTCTAATTAACTTTAAAGTGACGCTATTTGTCTTTATATAAATAAGTGACCCCAATAACCTTGAATTTCATTAAAATTTTCTTTGTTTTACTTCCTTTTTAATTTTCGTATAAATATACGAAGGTTTTGTTATGCATATATATATATATATAGAACTCGTAAGTGATAAGCTACGAAGCCGCGAAACTAATGTGTAAAGTAATAAAGTAATTAGCCTACGTAGTCAGTGAAAGTAAAAGTTTGACAATAATTACGTCACAAGATTTTGTTAAAATCTATAAGAAATTTATTAAATTTCGGTACTCTGGAAGTTTTAAAATAATCTAATAATCTTCCCCTCTCGTATCATTTATTTTTACTTTATGCGTTATTATATGTACGAGGGCGCCATGTAAGGAGTTCTCGTGATAGACGATGAGTAAACTCGAAAGATAAATCTTCGTTGTAATATTTAATACAAGAGTTTAATATAACGATAAATGCTTCTTCGTATAATAATAATAATAATAATATACGTAAATTGAATGGGACCTGCGTTTGCCTTCGGTCGAACTCTTTACTCTCCTGGCGTTAGTCAGAAAAAACATTTGGCTGAAATCTCAATTCATTGCAACTGGATTCACGCGAGCGCATTACCCGCACGTATTCGTCTTGTATTATTATTATTTAATCTGCCGATGCTAAAAGACGTGACAAATTTTTTTTGTTAGCCAAAACGTAATCAAATCGCTACGGGATCCGAGCTTTATCGTCGTACACAGTTTGTGTGTGCAAAAACAAAAAAAAAAAAAAAAAAAAATATATCGGAAATGCAACGACGATAACGTTGTATACGAAGAAGACGTTCGACTAGATTGACGACGCGCGATCCCACTTAGATCCACGACGCTTTATTAGCCTCCGCGACGATCGACTCGACTCGAACTCCGAGCCAATCCGTCACAATACATCTCGTAGTAGATTTACTAATACAAACTAACGGTCAGAAGTAAGTTTATACGAATAACGTGAGAATAACGTCGTGCGAAGCTCGTGGCCTGCCCTTACTTATCTGAAACTGCGTTTCACGAGCATCCACATGGGCGGGCCACCCACCAAGTATCATCGTATGCCGCTAACGAGTATATGCGCGCGCGCGCGCGCGCGTAGGAAATACACTGCCCGCTTCTGATATTATGCACTTTCACGATAATGCCTCTTTGTGAAATATGTATAATAAAGTTATCGTGAGAGTGGGGTGGGGGGTACGGGGCAGTGATAAGAATAGATAGGGCGCCAGCAGCTCCTCTGATTACTCTTTCGCTGGAGCTGCCGATACGCGACACTATATGACACTACACGGCGGCCTACCACGACGACGACGACGACGACGACGACGACAACAACAACAATTGCCTCATTAGCTGGGCTAATGAATCTCTCGGATTGTGCTAGAGGGCTAGCTCTACCCGGCTGGGTAAGAATTTCCTGGTTCGAGTGAGACGAGGCCACGAGGGACTGTACAATTGTTCCTTATCTATTCGCAAAACTAAATTAAGCCAAGCTAAAATCAGTATAATCGGCGGATTTTAGCAGCGAGAAGAAGATCGCCGCGACAATCACGCGATCGCTGCTAACGATTTTAACGATTTCTGGATCACCATCACTCCTCGTTCGTACCCCCGTAAAAAACAATCCTGCCCAATCGATAAAGATGCTGTGGACATTTTCTTCTTCTTCTTCTTCTTCTTCTTCTCGTGGAAACAAAATATTTTTTTTTTTTCATAACATTGTCTCTATCGTAATCCATAAAACGATATACTTGACAATTATTACGAATTCATTCGTTAAGCGATCTTACAGTCTCTCTCTCTCTCTCTCTCTCTGTCTTCTTAGTTCAGATAAAACAATGTTCTTTACAGGCCGCGTTCGTTTTGCATATATTGCCGCCGAAATCTAAAAGTCGCTCGGTTAAAGCATGTTGATGTTTCCCCCCCCCTCCCCCGCTAATAATGCAGCGCTTTGACTACGTGATAAAGATATAAATTAGCTTGTGTATATATAAACGAAGGGGCGCGTATTCGTAACGAAAGTATACGTAAATAATAATTTCTTTGAAAAGAGAAAGATTATTAATTATTGAACGGAGGGAGGAAATAGTGTATAACTTAATTTAGAAAATCTACGTGCGCCTGACTTACGTTATCCACAGCAATGATGGGGACGTATTTTTTTTGTTTTGTTTTGTTTTGTTCAAAAGTACAAATTTTTCAATATCGACAATCAGACAGGTTTAACAATATAAGTCTTGACGTTGACCTAGAAAGTGTAAGAAATAATCGATGATCGAGACATATATATATATATTCTAAATTATCTTTAGCTACTTGCCATTGAACAGCAGAAATTAGTCCTAGTGATTAATTAAAATTACCAACAATTTACTTCTTCATTACTAATCCATTAGCGTCGATGTTGCAAGGATCAATATAATTAGACGCGCTCCCGTCCCGTTGATCTTTTAAGGCATCATTTGGACATAAAATAATTTCCCCGTTATTTATGACTTTATTTTACAGCCAAGCTTTCCATCGCGTTCTTATGGTATATATATATATATATATATATGTATATATACGTATAAAGGATTTCGAGTTAAAAGTCCCGTAGCAAAGTTATTTCGTTTGCATGTAGAAAAAAAAATCTTAGCCATAAAGTGATAATATTTAGTAGTAGACGAAGTCGAGCCGAATGTCGAAACGTTAACGCGAGAGTGAATAAAACTCTGATCCATTGAATTGCTCGCATTTATTTTCGTGCATTATCGCGCGTATTGATAAATATTCATTGATACGTCGAGGGTCGATCACTCGGCCCCGGCTTATCCATCACAATCACAATATCGGTGCAATATCGATCATATTCCATTCCCAATAGAATAATTATCGCATTCTAGGGCGGGATCCTAGGTAATCGAGGGGCAGGAGGAGAAAAGGGGGCAATCGTCGAGCCTTACGGTCGACGGGAGGCGTTTTACGCGCCCCTGCAAATAACTGCATGTAAATAAAGAAAAGCTGTCGCGGCTTTTCTTTATCAAGACGATGCAAGTAATACATATATAAAAAATGTCAGGCGAAGCTATTGCCTGTTTAGGGGCAATATCGAGGGCCGAAGGATCGAACGGGATAACGCGTTAGAGGTGATGGGGCGGTGAGGGGCGGAGAGGGGGGAGGGGCGAAGGCACGCAGGTTGAGAGAGAGAGAGAGAGAGAGAGAGAGAGACAGACCGGGAATATGCAAGTACTCGCGAGTGAGCCTACTGAGGAAAATAAAAAATAAAAAGAGTTAGAGGGGGGGGGGGAGGGGATGGGGGAAGAGCAGGACACTCGTCCTACATTATACGAGTCTGCGCATAAGGAGTCTGGAATTTCTGCGTCTTTTGAAATGGCCATTTATAGCCAGACGACTCCGTAGCTTCAGGACTGTAATTACTGTAAACAACTCACGCGGTTTACTCGTACCGCATGCCCCCGTTTCATCTCCCCTCCCCCTCTCTCTCTCTCTCACTCTAACTCGCCACCTCACTCCCTTCTCGCGATAAAATTTAAAATTCCTTTTTGAAAACCTAGCTCGGACAATGGCTTTTATACGTAAATCCATAATACGCGCAACAATACCCGTGCCACGACAATGTCGAGAACGTTTAATTTTTTAAGTAAATAAATAAATAAATAAATAAAAGAAAGAAGAGGCAAGTCCAACTGCTGGGGAAGCTACGGATCTAATGAATCTAATGAAGCTATCTGTCCAAGGGCTTATTATTATTATTATTATTATTAACGAGAGGTAATGGCGGATCGAGCGAGCGCGACGTGTTCACCTCTTAATTAAATATAAAGCTCGAGACAACGATCCCTTTTATTATTCGACGAATCCGAAATAATCATCGAGCCGCCGACCGACAATATCTCGTATTTCTCTGCATTACGTATTTACCTAAGATCGTACTATATTCATCGTTAACGATCATTGGGAGGACAGCGATTGAATGCAATGTCAATCGGATACGTACAAGGGCGCTTGATTATTACGCTTATAAAGATAACGATAAAATAAAGATCCAGTAATCATTATCGGTATTATATGACTGCAGCGTAAATAAATATGGCGATGAGATTTTAGCCTTAGCCTTAGGCGCTTAGCCGGGGTAATCGTTCGTTTCAATTAAAATCCTCCCTGCCTTTATGAATGGCGGCGTTCTTCCGAGCGCTTCTTTTTTTAAATAATTTTCTTTCTTTCTTTCTTTTTCTTTTTCTTTTCGACGTCGGCCAGGACTCGTGTTAAACATTACAGGAAAGTCCTGTAATTTAACGAAGCCCTGGACATTGGCTTTTATTGGAATCCAGTTAATGAAAGCTTATAAGGGGTTATCGGGGTTATCGGGGTAGGGATACGGAAGGGAGAGAGAGAGAGAGAGAGAGAAGTAGTCGGAGATGGACGAGCGAACCGCCGCGGGAGCAGAGAGAAATAAACGCGCGTAAATCCCTTGAGCCCTTGAGCCCTCGAGACCTCGAGTCCTATCTCGAGGGAGAGCCTTTAGCTCGCGCAAGGGTGTCTTGCCGCGCATTCGGGCTGAAAAATAAAGGAAACGCCGGGATTTGTCCACCGACCACCATCGTCGGTCACCTTGGTCTCCCAACTTGGCCATTCGTTTCGTTTCCGGTCCATCGTCTTCCTCACCCCTCGGCGATAAGACCTCTCTCCTCCTCCCCCCAACCCCCCTGATCAGCCCCGGCAGGTCAAAACCAGCTCGTTCCTCTGGCTGTACTTACTTACGACGGTCCCTGCTTCCTTACCACAAAAGGCTCTTGTAATCCATTTCCCGGACACAGTGTCGATGACGATCGAGCTAATAATTGCCAGGTACATTATTGCGCAATCGCGTTATATTACGCGCATTAATTATTATCATTAATAATTATTGGTGCTCGGTGGTTACGTCTCCCGGCCCACGATCGCTACGACGTTCTCCCTTTATTTTTTATCGCTGGACAATGCCGTTGCTGCTGCCTCCTCACCCCACCCCGCAACCCAATAACCCCCTCAGCCCACCGGACAGCGCGATTATACTTGTCTTTGTCCTCCTTTTGTGCTCGCGGGGCGGGGGGCACGCACGGGAACGAGTGAGTATAAAAGCCAGTGATAAATAACGAGCGCGGCCCAGGCGATTTTGACCTCGTTGTCTCATCCTTTGAAAACGTAACGTTTGCCACAGTCACGCAACAACATCGGCCGGAGCTTTTCGCAAATTTATTGGCCGACGTTACGTCACCGAATTATTTACCCCCGAATTCATTGCATTCGCAATATAATCACATTGTCCGGCCATTTATGCAATAACGAGCGATGCCTCGATACCACCACTCGTTACGCATCCCGTTCTCAACCCCCTACCCCCCCCCTACCCCCACTCCCTTCGATTCACGCGCCGAGCTCAATTTGCATTAAACATTATATTACGAATTGCCTGATAGGGCCGACCTTATAATAACAGCCGCGTATCCCTTTAATTAAGAAATTATCTATGCTTCTCATTACCCAAGATACTCAATCAATACTACTCCACTCCCCTTTGTCTTTTATCTTCACAAACCATTACAATTGCCCGGCTCGAATAAAGGATTCCGCCACTTCCACTCGTAGCCCCCGCCGAACGTGCCCTCCTTATCGTATTTGACATTTACAATAATCACTGAAATGGCTGTCATTGTATTTATTTTTTTTTTTTTTTTTTTTTTTTTTTTTATCATATTCTGACCGAAGCAGTGCAGAAGGATTTTTTTATATAAAGTTACTCCTTAAACGTATTTCCAAAATATTTATCCACGTTTTGAATAATTTTAAGGGAAGTACTTCCATATTTAGCCGTAATTACCGTTACTTACAACTGTTGCTTCGACAATACAATACATTTTCGTTACAAATAGAGGTAAATTTTTACTCTACAATAATTAAAGTTAGCGAAATATTATACCTCCAATAATATGAAATAAATACCATACTCTCGTATAATCTTGACTCATGTGTTCTTCATCTATTCTTGCAAATAATTCCATAATGCCAAGGCATGGCAATGGAATAGTACGCGCAATTACGTCGTTTGCTCAAACTCTTATTATTATTATTATTTAACGTTGTAAATTATTATTATTATCATTATTATTATTATTATTATTGCAATTTTCTGTTACCCGTTTGTTTGTTCTGTAATAAAAAGTTTTATTAACGAGTGCCATTTACGCGCAAGTTCAATTCAAATGCATAAAGATAGTTTTTATAAATCTTTTAAGTGATTCCATCGCTTGACCATAAATCCTTGCCTACGTGAATACGTACGTGTAGCCGCGTATCCTTACACTCCCAGTGTCCCCTACGTCCCCGTTATGCGTATTTGCAAAACGCGCGCGCGCGCATGCATGCGCCTATACGTATACGATTATTTGGCTAACGAATAAAATAGTTTCAATTAATCATAGATTACATAGAAGTTTATATTTACTTTACTCGGTATTACAAATTATACGTAATAAATAAAGAACATTGCATGTAAATGACGCTCCAGAGAAAAGGGTTGTTTATTTTAGATAAACTCGTAATTTCGTATTTATATTTTACCGTATAAACCGTATATACCGTCGTGAATTATGAATTGATTAATAATTTAAATTTCATTTTAAAAATAAGTACGAATGTAATTACATTTCGTATAGTAATTTTTATTAATACATATTTTATGCAAATAAATTCAACGAGTATGAGGTTTTAATGGTTTTTTTCTTTTTTTTTTTATATATACGCGCAAGTTATATTATTTTCTTTATTTTTTCATCATACAATTACTTGGATTTATGTAAGAATTTCCTCACCTTTGATTCCAATCCCAATCGAGTGTAACCTGGCCTTCGATTAAATCAAACTAGTAATTATTTATTATAAATTGTCAATGTAAAATTTTGAAATAATTTATGATTTAAATACAAATTTCTATTTATTTATTTCCCCCCCTCCCCCTACGAACGTGAATCTATAAATAAAGATTACGAATACGAATACTTTTCATATATATATATATATATGCATTTTTTACTCATTCGGTAGTAAGTAACGAATTCTCCGCTGCACGGAATCGTAGTTTAAAATGTAATAATAACATGAGAAGATAATAAAAAAAGTAATTTCATCTCAATTAATTGTATAATTAATTGTAATAGTTTTTTTTACTCGTCTTTCAATCTCAATTTCAAATACAAATATAAACGTTATATTATTGTATTCATAGGTTATTAAATAATACATTTTTAAAACTTTTTACACTTACAATATTGAATAGGAAGTTGTAATCTACGGTATATTTAATTGCAAATATCATGAATTTCAAATCGTATGGGCTCTACTCTGCTGAAGCTGATTGTTGAAGTTCATTCTAATTGGAAAACTTTGTATTGGCGCTTTATATACGCTCTGCACTAATACTAGAAACGTACTCGGCGGGCGTGTAAATAAAGGTAAATCCCTTCTTATTTACAAATTAAATAAATTTCAGAGATTTTCGCGTAAGGGTTGTAACGTTTAACGTACTAAAGCATTTTCCTTGTCGACGGGTGTATTACAGTCTACAAAAAATCAACAAACGAGAAGAAACAGTTGTCGTAGAATAAAAGTTGCCTGATAATGAAAAGACGTGGAACGGTACGTCCTTAATGGTATGCGAATAGTCGGGCTGGGCTACGAAAATTAATATACGAAGCAACGAATGAGATCGAAGAAGCAGGTGGTTATTAGAGTCGAGTCGAGTCACGTGTACGATGCTGCAAGCACGTGGCCTCGCTTACTTATCACCTATCAGTTTCTCTCTCTCTCTCTCTCTCTTTTCATCGAGCCTCTGCCACTCACGTGGGCATATACGTTTTCGTTCCTACAACAGACTTCATATTTTTATTTTTTTTTGACAGGGTCAGAGCATGGCGAACGTCTCCCGTTCTGTCTGTACTAATTACGTTCTGGATTCTTAATTAATGTCTCGTCAATAGGAGCTGGAATATAATTTTTTTTTTTTTTTTGAACGAACCGCAAGGGCTCAATTGATTTATAATTAATTCATTGACATTGACAATATTGTTGTCAATGCTGAACGGGGATCCCCCCCCCTTTATTGTCGATAATGGAGTTTCAGAGCATTGTAATTAGAAAACGGATTAATGGGGGTATTTGTTGTGGGGAGGAGGAGGAGGAGGAGGAGCTTCTCAGTAGATCAGTTTGAGGAAAATTTGATAAATCCCGCGGATACTCGCAGAGGAGCACGGTATCCAATATATGTTACACAAAAATGCCATACGACCACCGACCTATCGAATTCTCGATCAATACGATCTTCGACTTGGCCTTCAACCTTATAAGGTCATCGTGGACTAATCCGTACGTACATACACGTATGGCTCCGACATTCAAGAGCTGACTAGTCATGGATAAAGGGAGGCGGGGAGACGGGGTTATAATATGCATGTATGCATAATCAGACGAAAATGGAACGAATGACCCTCGTAGAAGAAGAGCTTCTTGAGTTGACTATAACCTGTTGGTGACCTCGGGCATTATTGAATTTTTCAGCCCACACTAATGTAAATATAATTATATCTTGTTCAAATATAAATACAACGGCGAAGATTAATTATACGGCTCAATCACGAAGAAATTATACTTAATCGTTGAGAACATTTCAATTTTTTTTTTCTTTTTCTTTTTCTTTTTCTTTTTAAACACATTCGCTTTAATAAGGTGTCCTCCCACCCAACCCCCCAACCCCCAACCCCTTACCCGACGTATTTATTTACCTTATTGAATATTATCATTATTTTTTTCCTCCTTTTAAGCATAATAACATTCAATATTCCATTAAGTGAAAGTTAATGGACACGATAAGTATTGCGTAAGTAGTCGATAGCGTTTATTTTTAGCTATTATAAAAGTAAAGTCGCCTTACTTAATGACATTAACCACGTGTTTTTAGAATCTTCTTAAAAATATCTCGTTACAGTTGATTTTCCACGAGCATTTCCTCATTGACCGCGAAATGCCTCTACTTTTTCTCTTAATTTACTTAAAAAGCACCGTGTGAGACGCTGACGAGGAGTCGACCTTTTTTTTTTTTTTTTTTTTTTTTTGCGATAATGGGATTAAAAGACTTCAACCTAATTAGGATTTCTAAGCCGGTAATTGTTATTTTTAATAGCAAAGGCCCATTTACGCATTAACGATTATAATCATATGGTCAAATTATTCCTTATTTTATATACATGTATATATATAAATAAATAAATAATGAAGATAAGGATCAATTTACGTCGTGTAATTTCAATGTTTCTATATTTGGATATTTGGATTCCCGACAGATTCTCATATCCTCCTACGAAACCAAAGAAACGAAATAGCTTTGTATTATTTATTTATAAGCCGAATTAAAACGAATCTCGATTACACTGTGGTATGAATATCTGAATTACTTGATCTATTATCCATTCGTATTTTTCGTTAAAAAGCTACGTTAAAAATAGAAAGTACTCTCAAGGTATTTAACATTATCCGAAAAAATCCAAATCCAATGTTCTGTATTTATTGCGTTCATTTATATATTTTATTTTTTAATCAAAGTAAAAGAAGATCAAAGTAAGGGGGTAGTGGGACACTTGCATATCCGTACATGTACGCATAGATAAATGACAAATGGCCATGCGATGGTATTAGGTCACAAACACATTGCCCTTACTCTTTTTTTTTTTTTCGTTTTACTTAATATCTTTTTGCATAGTTTTCTTCTATCCGCTTCTTGTGCCTCTACTTTACCAAAGTAATACTACGGCTTTCTTACTTACGTAGTTAAGGGGGGGGGGAAATTGAATTAAGACACTCTGAATTTCGCCACGCAAAAGAGCAAATAATCTTATTGATTTTTTCCTTAAATATCAGGTAGCGTTAAGCTCTCGTAATAACACGTATTTCATTAACGACTGTTGTCAAAGAAATAGTATAGTAATCCTACATATACTAACATTACATCTAATCTTTTATTTCTAATTATATGAAAATTATTTGATATAACATTAGTACAATAACAATAATTTTAAAACATATATTTTGATAACGAAAAATAAAAAAAAGAAAAAGAAATAAAATAAAGTCGATTCGTATGAAGATGATTTTTTAATTAGAAATATTTGCAGCTACATTATGCAATGTTATTGCAAAATTATCGTAGGATTAAATAAATAAATAATGGACAATAACTCTTTGTGGAATATTACTTTTAATCAACAGTCAAGCGGATCAACTTTAGTCCATTCTTTTCAATTAATTCCTTTAAATTAATTTTCTAAGTTCACGTAATTAATTTTTTGCAATTGTTGATATCTGCGCATTTGTTGATAATAACATAGACTGGTATATTCGGTCGGTATATATTTTGGAAATTTCGGGCCTGAAATAAGATGATAAAAAGAACGGAGTTATGTATGGGAAAAGCATTATTAGTATTAAGCATACACAGCTTGAAAAATTCTCGATTCGCTCGAGTTACAGTTAGTTGACTGTTAAAAGAAAAATGATGGGATGTCCCGTCGGAGAATAATGACAATTGAGAATTGACGTTAATAATAATAGCTTATCGAGAACCCTTTACTCTTATTTATCATTGATAACGTTGATCGTCTACAATCGGTACATTCGAAATAGTTGTGGCATTAATAAAATAGCATTAATAACCATCGACTTCTATATGGGCTGACATTACGCAACAACGAATGAAAACGACTGCACCCGGACTCTCGCACCTCTCACCATAACCAAAAGCTTTGTCATTTCTTCCGGCAAGTCGTTCCGTAATTTACATTACGGACGAATTAAGGACAAACGAGAGCGCTTTTCAATGCCCTTTATTACATTTACATTCTCTTCAAATCTGTAATAGCGGATTAACAACATCAACAGAGTCGCATCGTTGTTATAACGACAATTTCTCGTGTAACTTGAAGGGAGTGTACCAATGAAATATATTATAGGTATAAATAAAATAGAAAATTCCAACGCGATCATACATGCTTTAACTGTACGTTATGTATAATATCCTGTAATGGCATACATAAAACCAAATGTGTAAATCTCTCTATTATACCAGTTATTGTAATTTGAGAAAAAAAAAAGAAAAATAATTTTTTATAATTTTTTCAACATGAATTCCCGAATCTTCCTACTTACTTTTGTACCTGACTGTTGATATTAAGTTGACAGATCTCGAGACACGAATTATCATACGTTCTTGATTGATAATTATAAAAATATCAAAAGTATTTCAACAATTGCACAGTTGCATTGAATAATCACTCACGTTTTTTTTTTTTTTTTGGTAATTTTCCAATAACTTGTTTCTAAAGTGTCGAAAATTATACAGAAATTATAGAGAAATCATTTGAAAAACGACGGCGATTCTTCTCGTTCGTCCTTTTGAAAGAATAGAAAAAACTGAATCGTTTACGCTTCAAATTATTATTTATTTACGTACCGTTTATAATAATTATAAATTAGGGTATTAACAATTTAATGAACTTATCCAAATTGCAGGTCATTACGGGTAAATTAACAATTTACCCTTGCGAGGCTTACTTATTATTATTATATCATATCTTGTATTTCTTACGTATATTAATTGAATATTTTAGAAAATAATTTGTTTAATTAATGCGTATCAACGAGACGTTCCCCATTTTTTATTAAAAGTATTTTTTCATTTCTTCTGCTTATTTCTTGATGAATTATTACTTAACAATTTATAAATTTCGTTATAAATTTTGTTAGCCGCAATGGAAAAGTAACTAAGCGTCTTTTAAATTGTAATTTGAAATTTCGAATTCGCGCAAATAATTTTACTTTCTACGTGCTTAATTTATAAAAATTTATTTGACGATTAGACAAAAACTGACGACTACTAAATTAATATTCGACAGTTTTGGAATCTAGAAAGTTGATAGAGGAAAATGAATGTCGAAATGAAGTGAAAATGAAGATCAATGTCCGTAAATTGGTTGTTTTTTCTTTTTTTTTTTTTTTTTTTTTTTCCGGCCTTGAACTCGAAAGTAAGTTATAAGCTATTGTACTGCGTGCGTTATTACGGCAATTTCAATGATATCGTTAGCGGCCGTGTATTTTTTCATACGAAGCCTTAGTCGTACTGAATTCATAATCATCGCTATCCCCCTTCATAAATTCATTACTCTTATTTAATTTCAGTTTATTATTATTAATTTACTATTAGTAAATTTTATTTGGTATTTGAATTCTTGCTTACGAGCTTTACGTAAATACGTAAATAGAATAAAAACGTATGTTTTGAAATCAATTGCATTCTCGATTGGGTTTAACGAAAATGTAAATGTAAATGTAAATGTACAAATTACTACGGATGATTGATAGTCTTATCGGTACGTAAGAGCGTCTCGCTTTAATCCACGTACAAATACGAGATGCTTGTTGTGCGTAGCTTCCTTTCCTTAAATGCCCTTTGAATAATTTCTAATACATTTGAAATGATTTAATGCCAAAACACGAGTCTCTTGTATTAATTATCCGCATAAGATTCCCATTAGGACAGATCGAACCGTGCACGTGTACGACGTACGGATAGACTCGTAACAACGCAAACACACGGGGTGAGCGGGGGCGGGGGGCGGTAACCGTTGCGGTCTTTGAATGGCTCCGTCGTAAGTCGAGTAAGTCGAAAACTGTTCGTAAAGATAAGGATCCAGTACTTAATTCAGGCGCGTCCGATCATTTATATCATATTAACGGCTTCTTGTTTAAGAAGCGTGCGCGTGCGTAGGGTAAAGATTTTTTCCGCGTCTAAAGAAGCGGGTCGCTCGTTAAAAATGTATTGTCTGCCATTGCTGCTTAGACTGGGAAGAGGAACGAAAGCTCGTGCCTGACACACGCGCGACTATGTAAATCGCCATCGATCCGCACCTCCTCGCTCCTCGCAGGACCAGCGGCACCGTCATTATTTTCGTTGTCGTCGTCGTTGTCGTCGTTGTCGTTGTCGTTGTCGTTGTCGTTGTCGTTGTCGTTGTCGTTGTCGTTGTTGTTGTTGTTGTTGTTGTCGTGGTACAATCAATGGATCCTTGGCCGCGGCATTGGAAAGTAAGCAAGCAATGCGTATAGATCGTCAAGAGATAATTTATAATTTCGAAAAGATGCGAGAAAGTTAATGAGAGAGTAATTGATGGAATAGCTGTACGGCCGCTTGTTTCAACGGGAAAGTAAATCAACGGAGCAAAGAGCTAAAGGAGATAAAACTCAACTGAACGGCCGTGGCGAACGTCGAAGCGGGAGGGAAATTCACTTGCGGCTCATGCGTCGCTATACTCCGCGATGGTCGACCACTCCGAGCTAGTATATCACATTTCAAGGAAGCTGATGCTCTAGTCAATGAGAAGAACGGACCAAAAAAGAAGTTTGGGGGGGGGGACAAGTGGTACGTATAAAAAAAATGAAGGTAAATACAAGAAAATTATGATAACGACGACGACCGACGACCGACGACGAGGACGGCAATGATAACGTGGATAAAAAAAAAAAAAAAAACGGGGGACGGGAAAGGAGGGGTTGAGAAGTTGAGGGGGGGGGCCCGGTCAGGGCCATTCGAGTGTTCCCATAGCAGCATTGACCGATTCTATTTATAAATCCAACTCCCTCTTGTTCCCTCTATATCTTGGCCGCGGTACATAAAACTTCTCTTTCTCCCACCGTCCTCTGGCTACCTCGCCGATTCCGTGTCCCCTCCCTCACCTCCTCACCCCCCATCACCCCCGGCCTTTACTCTCCAATGCGACACGCGGTACATTACATGCAGCCAGCTACGCCTCCCACGGAAGCTTCTCCCTACACGTGCGCACTTTTCCCTCCGAGTTCCTCTCATCCATTTTCTCTCTCTCTCTCTCTCTCTCTCTCTCTCTCATTGTTTTCAATATACTCGACCCGATGTGCTTTAATTAACATTAAAGAATACGAGCGAATTGGTTATTGGTTCGATTCAGTCCGAGTCAGCCTATCGATTCTCACACAAGCCTTATTTACTATCATTTACCAGGACAATTTTCTTTTCCTTTATCTTTTTTTTTTTTTTGTATTCTCGTCTCCAGCATCATTGTCATTAGCTTCGTCGAGTCACATCACATCCGGAGAACATAGATAATACAGATTCCGTTAAATAAGATTACTCGGCTTCGAAGTGTATATAACAAAGACACAAGACACGTTTCCCGTATTATAAAAGCTCCGGGGGTAGGTATATTCCGACGATCGGTATCGCGTTTTTGTTTTTTTTTTTACTTGGCTTAAAAATTATTACTTAACGCAAGGATACGATATTTTGAATTTTTCCCCAAACTTTATATTCGTAATAATAGTTTGAATGATTTTAAAAAGCGTATTAACTATTCGGACAGGCTTGACCGATACCGCGCAATTTTGGAAATACACACGCGTACGTGTTATTTCTACGTAAATCTTGATGAACGATGATGGTGTTAGTACTTTTCGATTCTTAGCACGGTATTTAAAAAATAAAAAAATAGAATTAACTGCACGTGCACACGAGTCCGAGAGTTCGTTTAGTATCTATCGAATGAGAAGTTCGCTCGCGTGTAATATAAACGAATAATGATTGATAATTGATAAAGAAAAAAATATATATAAATAAATAAATAAATAAATAAAAGGAAGGAAAAACAACAACAAAAAAATGATATAATATAAAGATATAAAAAAAAAAAAAGAAAGTCTTCAGATATTGGTATTTTTTATGAATATAAAAACTTTACTAACCAATTAGAAAACTTATTGCAAAAGCATTTTTAATATTTAAAAGAGATATTGAATTTGTATTAATATTGAGTGAGCGAATAATCATAGGAATTTGTCATTGATATCCATTAGAAAATTATAAATATAAATAAGTATCGTTAGAAATTGAAAGGAAAAGTTTTGCGTGTAAAATCAAAAAAAAAAAATGAACGTCAAATTATTAATTATAAATTTATAATTTCAAAGATATTGTACACGTATAAAAGTATTTATATTCGTGCATTATATATATATATATGTACGTGCGTGTATATATTCAAGCATACGGGAGATACGAATGACAATTTTGGTATTGGAACGTAAGACTTTGGAGAGATTGTACATTTGAAAGAAAGAAAATAAATAAAATAAAATAAATAAATAACTAAAAATATATATATATTCGAAGACGAAAAAGGCCGGTTTATCATGTTAAAAAATGCTATCAAATAAAGATATAAGGAAATTAAGTGTGTATGGGAGGAAAAAAGGAAACTTGGATAATATAATAAACAACTTTCGTACAGATAAGGAATATTGAAGACGGTAGCCGATCCCGTCTAGAAATAATGAAACATTTTTTACTATTTATATATTCGACATTATCGTCCATTTAATATAATAATAATTACAAGCAACGGTGATAAATAACGCGCGCGCACGCAGACGCAGACGCGCACGGCTATAAGCTTCTTTGTGTAAGATAAGATCGATCCAGTGTGCAAATACGAACAATAAAACCACGACTTTTCTCAATATTATTTTTTTTTTTTTTTTATCTAAAATGTTTATAATATTCCCGAGTAATTTGTCTACGGATGACATAAATACGGTCTTAATGAGGGATAGATAATGTTTATAAAGGCCAGATAATGTTCTCGTATGACTGACTGTAAGTCCGTTGGAACGTGGAAAAGTTCCAATGGACTCTCGAACGGACACGTTGATCGAGCGTAATTTTTCACTCGCTCACGTACACATGTCTCTTATCGGTATCGGGGCTCGCAGCGCTGGATCCTCTCTTTCTTATCTTGCGACGTAGGGCCGTATCCAGGGTAACGCTTACTCTCGTCTACGCGCTCCAACCTCGGGACATTGATCAAAATGTCAAAATGCTCCCATCGCTGGGAGCGCATATTTCTATTCTAATTCCCCCCCTCCACGCCCCTTCGGTATTGTAAAGAAAGCCCCTGGAAGGAAGTCCCGTGAAGGAAGGAAGCGACCTCCCTCCCACCAGGTGGACTCGAATCCTCCTATCGACGGAGGATCGGACGTAGAAAGCGCCCCAATAATCTATATATGCGGATAAGTGATTCATCCGAGGAGGAAATCCGTCGGTCGATTAGACCTTCGAGATTTTTTACGGCCTTCTTGGCCCCCTACCTTCACTTCACGAGCACGGGCTTCTTTGGCCGAGGGATCTACTTTCCTCCTCGGGGAGCTTAATTACCGAGAGATCTAAAAATTCCTAAGAGTCCCAGTACGGAAAGCATCCTCACGTCCATCACGTCAGCCTCGAACCTTGGGATGGACATAAACATGCAATAAAAACTTATCTTCAAAAGGTTCGGTGACTTCATTTTTTTTTTTTTTAATTATAATACTTGTAATCCTTCAAAATTTCATTGACATTATGCGGCGAATACATTTACGTACTTTGAGCGAAATAAAAATTTACTGTACAATTGTACGAAAGCTTCGAGGTAAGCAATCGTTGTCGTTGTTGTTGTTGTTGTTGTTATTATTATTGGGTAGATACGAGAAACGTAAACGTTAGAGAAAGTATTTTTATATCGATGTCGATATGAAAAACTTGTCGGTACTATGATATATTGAATTTACACACGACAAAGATCAGGGGTTTGTATTTAAATCTCACGTTTCTTTGTCAAGTCGCATGAATATTTCACGCAGCAAGGTAAATAATATCAGGAATTAATATTAGAAAAGGTATTGTAAATTAAATAGAGATACAATGTTATTCCGTACGCTATCTAAATCGTGTTTGATACGTCATAGCGTCACAACGTGCCGTGCCACTCATATATATATATATGTATATAAAGCTCTTTAGAAATGAAAAATACAAAAACTCTGACTATAATTTATAATTTCGTTTGAGAGAGAGAAAGAAATGTAAATACAATAAATTCAGTATGCTAAGGAGGATTAAAAATTAACAATTAGCCAAAGTATTATAATCTCACGTTCTTCTTAATTGCTTATAATTATTAGGTAAGGCACCAATATAACCGTGCCAGGACAATAAGCTTTTTTTATCTATTAAAGGCCAATTAAATGAAGATGAATTGAGTAGGAGCTGCGTAAAAGTCGTAGGGTATAAAAACTAAAACTTAGAAGAAATAATAAGAAAGTGAAGCGCCGATGCTTTGGGATTATTGATTGGTACGAGAATAGAATAGAATAGAATACAAAGCCGAATCGATGCTTTATTCCAACATTACGATTCCTTGGTCAACTGATACTCTAATGAGCCAATTATAAAAGGCCCCCAATGATGATGATGATGATGATGATGACGATGATGATGATTATTATTACGGCCGATAAATACCCTACAACACATTACATTATAGAGAGCTAAATAAGGATTCATTCAATTTGAAAATGATATTAAAATGGAAAGTTATAATGGATATATATATTAAGAGGAGTTTCAGAAGAGGCGCCGGAACTGTATATCAGTATCCAACACAAAAATATTAGAAAAGCTTCTTATTATCGTTCAATTTTTATTATATTTTATTAGCCGGAGGAGCCTCGACGAAATACCGATGAAAGACATTCATTTTCTCGTACGTCCTATTTTTCTATTTTTTTTACTTCAAAAAAAAATAGAAATAAATAAATAAATAAATCTAAGTGAAACCGCGAAGTAGGATTTTTTCACAATTTTTTCTATTTATTCTTTATTTCCCACGTATTAAAAAAAAAAATTAATGGAACGACCATAAATAATGATAAAATAAATAAATAAAGCCCTTTGGTGTTTTTTTGTTCTTCCCCCCCCCCCCTTGAGGTAATCCTCGATAAACTATAATAAGCGAATACATAATGGAGCTGAATAAATATTTGGAAGAAAGAAAGAAGAAGAAAAATTGGATTTCCTCGGATAATCGGCAAGAATCGATAAGCCGTATTAACAACTCTGCGCGAATAAAATACATTCACGTGAAACGTCGCGTATAAGAAATTTCACATTTTATGATTATATCTAACTCGTCGTATACTTTAATCAATTCAATATAATATAATATAAATTTTAACGAGTTTCTTTGCCCCAGTCCCCCCCAATAACCCCCGAGTCGATCCAGTTAAAGATTTAAAGTAATGCTCGATAGAGTATTTATAAATACTTTATGCCACGCGGCTCAGGCCTGTTACGAAGCTGTGTAAAAGAGGTGCTTACAAAAAAAAAAAAAAAAATCCTACATCCTATAATAATAAATAATGCCAAATACCAAATATATTAGAAAGTATTTACTTGTACGTTGAAAGAAAAAAAAAAGTCCTACGTTGTGATTTTTATAAATTTACGTTATAAAGATTTACCGTCCGTTTGATTAACCCATTTATTTTATTTATGTAAATTGCCTTTAAAATTGTTTTCATGAGAAAAATTACGAGTTTTATAATAACTTCCTGACATCCTAAACATAACATTTTATGTTCCGCTCGATAATCTTTACAGTACGTTTAATTTATTTATAATCATCAAATGGCAACTCTTTGATCATAAAGTAAATAGTATTTCTCGAAATACTTTATATATATATATATATATATGTGCTCCGGTAAATCAAATGCAATGCATAAACACAGCCGGAGATTCATACGAAAATAGATAATAATCTCCGTCGTTGTATATCTATAAGCATTTCACGATACACGTATATATATATATATATATATTTTCCGTGACTAATCCAATATCACAAGCCGAGAAATAATTAATACAATAACATTAATCGTTAAGGCAATGTTTTTGTTAAACATTATTGCCTGCTTCTTAAACAGTAAAGGAATAAGAAAACATTGTGTGCCTCTTGACCTTTTGGAGCCCAAGAGCCCACGCGGACCTGAGATCGTCAAAGGAATGCAATTAAATTTTCAAATTTGCCCGCGTAGAACGGAGTTGAAAAACATTAAAATACATCAAACCGTCAATGCTCAAGTTCATTGTAATCTTGTTCCATCCGTATCGCTCGACGTAAATGGCGATCGACGAAATTAAGAAGTATTATATCCTTTTTTTTTTTTTTTGTTCTTTTACTTTTACTTTTACTCTCTTCTGATACATATATATATATATATATATATATATATATTCCACCGTTGGTCGAGGGATAAAGGCAACAAAAAGAAAAAGTGAGAGACAAGTTCCGATCGGGTAAAAAAGCACTGTGGATGTGGCGGGGGGGAAGGAGGGGAACCCTGAAGTCAAAGCCTTCAATAAATGGTTGTATAATAATGGCATTAGTCTAACGAAGAGGCTTCTAATGTACTCAACGCAGGATCAACGGGAGGAAGATCGGTCCTTTCCGCTTTTCCGAAAGCCGCGATCGAGTCGTACGGAAGTAAAGAAAAGAGTCGACGAGTATGGGGGAAGCGAGCTGTCTTCCCCCCTCCCCCTGCCCCACTAACGCGCACCGAGGTAGCTGTCGTCCGTGATTAAATCACGGCTCTCTCACGACAAGGTCAAGGTCTGAGACTCCTAATGGATTACGGCACGCACGCGACTCGGATTTCGATTTTATCCGAGGCGCATTTTCTTCTTCGGCTCCTTCGGCTCCCTCCCTCCCTCCTTTGGCTCCGTCCCTCCCACCGTCCCTCCCTCCTTTGGCTCCTTCGGCTCCCTCCCTCCCTACGTCCCGACGTCTTTCGAGCCCTGCCCATCGTCTCGCGCTCCAGATACGGCTGACTCGGGCCGGGCCCCGAGCGACGACGTCCTTCCCCGATCTTCATGCCCGATCTCCAAGAATATCTGGCCCTCGGGGGGGCCTCACGAGGCACGCTACGGAGCCCGGCATTGAATTTCGTTCCGAATTAATCCTTTTCCTTTCTTTCATTATAAAGTCGTCCGTGGATGCTTTATTCGTAGATGCGGTACTGTAACTTCTTGCCACCCACACCCACGCGCGCCCTCCCCTTCCACCACCTCGGGGTTTCGGGGAATTCTCGTGACTCCTCGCAACAGCATGCGATCTATACGCATTTCTTGACAATTTTAAATCTTCATCGTTCCATTATAATTCCATTATAATCTCCCAAGCCTCTCTTCCTTCAAATCGTCTAATCTAATGGCCATTCGAAAAAAGATGCGCGCGCACATTCACGTGCACTAAGCGCGTAAAATAGCACTGCTCACTCACCCCTCCACCCCACCCCACCCCACCCCATCCTATTACGTAGCTTTCATTACGTTTGCCAACATGCTGAGGAAGAATGTCGTGCAAAAGCTCTTGTAAGTAGAATCTATGGCCTCAGCCGAGTTATTATTATTAATGCCTGAAAGTGTAATTATCCGGCATTCATTATGTACTAATAATCAGCGGCAACGAATACTTTTACCAATAATAACATCTGCTCGATCAAGCTTAGCTTGGTATGGACATCGAGGAGATTTAAATTCCCTTTTTTTTTTAAAAAATGAAATCGACCCAATTCAACGCTCTCGATTCAATTCAAAACGTCTGGCAGTTCGACATTCGAGGCATATTTGCCTAAAGAGACGACGAGGGCAAAGAAAAAGTAATTAATCGTTACTTGTACCCGCCTTCGGAATATTTATAAAGAACGAGCGACGGCAATGAAATGGACAATTTTACACGCTAGAAGTATTTATTTTACTGGCCATATGCAACTATAAATCCTTGGGAAGATATCATTGATTCCCTCTCGCCCCTCTCCCTCACCCCATCCCTCCCTCGTCGACAAGCTGCTATTGGCTTCGTAAGCCCGTGTAAGCGACGCAGGCGCTCTTACACGCGCTAAAACAAATGAAATATGCGGCGGAGCGGGGAAGGCTGCGCAAGGGAAAAGGGTACGAAACTCAATCTTTATCGGACAATGCGTCTGATATTCGAAAACGAAGATTCAAAAGGCAAACGAGATACGTAGCCGAGATTCTGCCGATTAAAGCCTTTAAAAACTCACACAGCTACGACTTCCTTTCACAATACATTGTCTCGCGTATCGCGGCTGCCCCTCCGCCTTGCCTCCCCTTGCCTCCCCTTGCCATGTACATCATATTCATTCTATTTATTCTATTTTGTTCGCATTCGTAAGCTCGCCCCCTTTCACTGAAATCTACCGAATCTCCAATCCGAGGACCCAAGTCTTTTCGATATATATCTTCTTTTCTTTCTTTCTTTCTTTCTTCTTCTTTTCTATTTCATTTTCACTTTAAAAGCAACGTTCCATTCACTACCAATAAGGATAATTTTGCCTATTAATTCATTTAACCCATGGCCAAGGAGCTTTTAATTCGGCTTTTTTTGTCGCGTGCTTTATTATATATATTGATTTAAAATACTGATTCGTAAGGCCAAATGCCAAGTATAGCGATACCAAATTACTTGATTTCAAATACTTGCTATATTTTTAAAATCTTATTCAGTACCTCATCTTCTTATCTGACGAGAAATTGTATTTATTACGAACGCTGATGAAGTACTTTTGGTTAAACCCCAATAACCTTACGGAATAAAAATGTTTTATATTCCGTACGCTCCACGAAATATATTGATCGTAAGGTCTTCCAAAATCTCGATAATTGTCAAATATTATTATTACTTGAGCAATGACAAGTTCGTATAAATCAGATTCGAAGGATTTATTATCGATTTAGCATCGTTATTCAAATAATTTAACTTACTTAATGCTAATAATATCACTTTAACGAATTTGATATTTATGAATTTATTGTTATTGTTATTATTACTATTACTATTATTATTAATCGTATAAAAGCATAGAACTTTAAAGAGATAACAGACCAGGTAAGTCATCATCGTAGATTTTATAGACTTATCGTTGTATCGTGAATCGTTTGTATAAGTTTTATCGCTTCAATAATGTAAGAAACGAAAAAAGATCAATTGATCCGAAGGTATCTGAAACCGTGGTTGATTATAATAAAATTCAGCAAATGACGTTTGCGAATAGAAAAAAAAAACTGCACTCTGTCTCATGTAGCGAGGAAAAGAAAAGCATTTTTATTATTAGATACGTCGATTCCGACTCGACTTAATAAGGATATTTATAATTATCTAAATTACTATAACGTCGAGGGTATTTGTATTGTTTTATACAACTCGCAACCGCGGTCGTATTAATAGAACTTTTAATTAATACGTAACTACTGCAATGTCATTGTATCCTTAGCGTATACTTGCGCGCAGCCTTCGTGCGCCTAAAATAAAATAAAAGTAATAAATAAAAATGTTTGTTTAAAAATAAACATTCTTCTTTGCGTACGTTTGAATTTCATTGCACAAAAACGCATATGCCCTTAAATACCCCGTAAAAAAAAAAGCAGTATGCAGCGTTAAAGTTTCGGATTCCTTTTGTAAACGGAATAAAACAAACTATTGTTTGATTATTAAGTAAATTGGAAATTAGTGGGTAATTAGGGTACTAAAGTTTTCAAAACAATTGGAATGATACTTGGAAGGTACGGGAAGCTGTATTTGTGCGATTGAAAAGCAATAACGAATAACGAATGGGAAAAAAAAAACTTTCAGCTTTAACGGGATAAGTACTGACAAAACCATGGATTTTTTTTTAAAGAAAAAAGACAAAAAACTGATGCAGGTAATTTTGAATGTTAATGTTTAAGATAAGAAACAAAGGAACGTAAAGGGAACGGACTTTTTTCTTCAATCTCTCTAAAAAAAAAAAGCCGTATGACGAAAGTAGCCACTTTCACATGTGCAGGAGAGTGAATTACGGTATAATATTATATTTTCATGGCATGGGTAAAAGTTTTAGTGGCCATAAGTGGAATCATGACTCTAGATAAGTATATCGACTACTTAGAAGTTAAACGAAAATAAGAACTGAATCTAAAAATAGACGTTTATGGGTAACTGTGCGCGGCAGGATCGTAATTTCAGGCTCACCATAATGAGACTAGGCATCTTTTTTTTTTTTCTTTTCGCTTTTCCCTTACTCTCTCTCTCTCTCTCTCTCTCTCTCTCTACCCCTCCTCCCCCCCATTTACAATTTAATATTTTACGTGCCTTCGTCATAAAGCATTAGAAAGAAACTCTCGTGTATTTATTTCATATTTTGGCGCGCTCTAAAAAAAAAAAAAATTATAAAAATTGTTCGTGCTTATTATTATTATTTTTTTTTTTTGTTTCTTTTAATCCGCGTATTTAATGAAATTGACGGCGATAATTATTGAGGAAACGATTTACGCCGGATTATAATTGTACAAGTTCAAGGTATAATAAACAACGAGTCTAAAATTAATCTGGTAAATCTTGCGTAGCTTCTGTTTGATACCCAAGCCCAAGACTACCTCGTGCCAAGTGCTTTTTTTTACTATTAATCGTAAACTTATATTATTTCGAAAGCGCCATTAAAATGCAAATCATTAAAAAAGAAAAGGCTAAAATATTCTTAATTTATCATTGCCTATATTATACGTATTGTATTCTTATACTTGTTTAACGATTACTATATATATATACTATATATATATATATACATATATATACATTGCGTATGAGTACAGGCATGTATTTTATTTATCGATAAACGCTGGCTTTTAGTTAAACTTATCCTCCCGTCCCTTCGTCTCTTGCTATTCCTTTAAATAATCCAGCTTACTTGTGCTCGATAGTGGGTGGTGATCCATAGGCCGGCGATCGCTTGGTTTCATTGGCTGACGGGATATGCACGAGTCATCATCGTAGATCGTAAGGAAAACGATCTGTCAATTAAATGAAATCGCGCACGTGGCCGGCCACCTCACTTCCCAGAGATGAATCTCCGAAATCACGGACGGAATCCTGAGATATGCCTCGATCACCTTGTATAAATAAACACACGGCTTCCCCCCGTCCTTCAATGCCCAGAAATAAATTTATATTCAATATTTACGTGCTTCGCTTATTTTTTTTTTTTTTTTTTTTATCCGTACACGCGCCTATATAAATTTCCATATCTTCTTACCGTTACCTTCTTTCGTTTTCGACAGCCAACAGTCTTTTCATATATATATATATATATATAATAAAAAAAAGAAGAAGAAACGAGTCATTAGAATTGTGAAAATGATGATTCATACGTCGGCTATTGAATGAAAACAACTATTATGAAATTCGTTTCATAACAGCCCTTTGCCATCGTTGTCGCTCGTAATAAAAAACCGAAACAAAAACAAAAACAAAAACGAAAAAAATGATGTAGCGAAGTAAGTAAGGTATGTCGCTCGTCTGAACTTGTTGTTCCTATATAGACGACGTGATATTAGAAACCGGTTTATAAAAAAAAAAAAAAGGATCCCCGGCACCACATCAGGAGCTCGGAAGTGCTGTTACGCAATAACGTTGGTTCGTCGTCATTTTGGGATTTAATTAAAAAAAAAAAAACCTATCGAGATATTGTATTAGCGAATGGGCGTAGCTTGCGATTGTCCCCAGTCGCCGGGGAAATCCCGAAATCGTATTTTCGTAGATTGAAAATTCGGACGTAAATCCTTTACCGAAGCGAGTAATCTCGGCGATCTTGAGCGACAGCGAGCGCGATTATCCAGACTATACGGATATTACGAAAATCACAATCGCTTCGGTATGCGCTCTTGATCACATTATATCCTACGACATCTCGACCATCTCGAGCCGAGGATATAACGTGTGTATATGTGTATATATATTTTTTTTTAAACGTAAAAAAGCATCGATGCGTCAGAAGCTAATGCGGATACGTGTTATTGCAGCGATCTATTATTAGATCGTAATCCAGAGACAGATTGAGATATAAAAAAAAAAAAAAAAAAAAAAGCAGGAGCAAATCTAGGGAAAATTAAGCGTCGAGCTGTAAGTGTGGTATTGGTTATTATCCCGAGTAATGTGCTTTCTTAACCCCAATAACCCTCGTGTCTGCTTATGGCACAGCATATGGATAGAGTAATGCCGTAACAAAGAAAAAAAAGTGACAGCTTCGACATTGTTATTGGTTGGAAGGTAAATGTCGCATCGGTGCCGCGGCTACGCACGTGTGATTTACTCCCACGCGTATAAAATAACGTCTGCACGGAGGTCGGGCGGTTTATAAATTCATTGAATTGGGTCGTCGAATTATTGTTTAGATTCGGAAAAATGCTTGAAACTCACGTTGTTGATACGCACTCGTATGGGAATGGCTTTTAACCGGATTACACGCACGTAACACGTACATGCTATGCAAACTGAAAGTTTTGGGGTCAGCTGAGATTAGGCAAAATGATAATATCGTTCCCGTTATCTCGGCATTTCAAATCTTTTATTGCATCTTTGATCAGTGTCCGAGGTCGATCTATACATATCATATACATATATACATACTATGCCATAGAAGTTTAAGTATAATTCGTTGACATGAAAATCCGTTTACTTAATTGTGCCGGTATTTATTATTTAACTCGTGTTTTTTTTTTTAAAAAATCTTCTCAACTACATACCCACCTCGAAACTAATGTAGTGGTAATATCATCATCTGTGTGCATGGAAGCGATGCGTTACACGGTACGTGCAAGAGGCAGTCTTTTCAATACGAAATATAAATACGCTTTGTTTTATTATTAGCTTTGTTTGTTTATTTGGTGTGTGTGTGTGTGTGTGTGTGTGCGCGCGCGTAGCCGCTCGTGTGTTATAATAGCATGCGTGCGTTATTAGCGGTAGGCGCATGGCTTTGTAATACGGCTTTTAAAGTCTTTACTTTATGAAAGTGATGAAAGGTCATCAAAGGCTAATTGATAATTTTTACGCATTTTGATTTTCACGTCGTTATCGCCACTCATTATTTTTCATAAGTCTCCAATTATCTCAAAACTAACTATCACGCTTCCATTTTACCATTTTAGATTTTTACAACAACGACAACGACGACGACGACGACGACGACCTATAGATGATTGTTTTTCTAAAATGTTGTTGTATTAAATTGAAATTGAGCTTCTCTACGGCTTGCAATTGATACATAGATATAAATATATATATATATATATAAAAAATTCTTATCGTCTCGGCGCGTACGCAAAGTCAAGGAAAATAAAAGACGCGCGGTTAATGTTAATTACGGCAAAATAGTTATTAAACGTCGTAAATGGTAACGCGATTGCCGGATTGAATTTAACGGAGCTTTCGAGTCGATGCGCGCGCGCGGGAGGATGAATGATCGTTCCTCGATCGCCAAGGTTATAAAGCCTAACCCAATTTCTAATCAAAACACGAGCCACTTTATAATACAACAATCCATTAAGCGTGCACGTCAAGCAAATGAGGTCAATAGGTGTTGTATTATTTTTCTGGTATCGACGTATCATCATCATCATCATCATCATCAGCATCATCATCATCATCCACGACATCCGCGCACACGCCCGCGATCCTCTCTCTCTCTCTCTCTCAAATAAAAATAATACTCTCGATTATAAATATCTCGAGAACACTTTATTTACACGCTCCATGAGGAAGCATAGCCGACTTAAAGGAAATAACGTAACAAAAAAAACAAAAAATAATTAAAATAATTAAAATAATTAAAATAATTACAATAAACGGTCAACCATTATTTATTTGTACCATTATCCATTACGAATAGTTAATGTAACGAAGAACATTGCAGACCGTCGATGTTTTGTAATGTAATAATTTATGACGGGGAGATTTATACAACTTTCGAGGGTTAAAATTAAATCGGAGTTTTGGGTAAAATTAGAGGCGAACTGTATTTGCGAGCCGGGGCTTCTTAATATAACCGCAAAGCATTCGGCCCAATCGGTGATAATCGGTGATTTACAACAAACGCCCGTTTCACGTCGATTGCAAGACATTCCCCGGGACGCTGAGGTTATTGGGGTGGGGTGGTGGTGGTGGAGGTGGTGGGGTGGTGGAGGGTAGGGTGGTGGAGGGTAGGGTGGTGGAGGGTAGGGTGGAGCGAGAGAGCCAAGTGCCGAAAATTCACTTTAAATAGCGATAAAATATAGCCGTGCTATTTTCGGCCGAAATTTCGCGCGTTTCTGGGAAAATTCTGAACGAGAATAGGTGTCGGCCGAGGAGAGCCGGTGAAAATAAAGTATGGACGGAGGTAGGGAGGTAGGGAGGTAGGGGCCCGTAACTCGCGGTCGATCTCTGACCCTCAGGATGTCCGGAGCGAGAGGGCTAGCCTAGCCGGCCAACGGGTACCAACGTACACGTACGTCGACTTGGGGGAGTCCGAGTCCGCGACAACGACGATAACGACAGCGACGAACAACAACGGGAAACAACAACAATGGTGACAATGACGGACCGGCCGGTACCAGGTTCGTGCTCCAGATTCCCGCTCAAACGCCGCTCCCGAAACGGCATTCACGGTCGGCTCCCCTCCGCGAGCTGCTGCTTGTTAATAAACGCGCCGCACCGTTTACCGCATTCCGGGAGTCTCTATCTACATGGGGAGCAGGTCAGTGTGCGTGCACGTAACTCCGTGCTGTCTCCGTGACTCGGGGTGAGGGTGGGGGGGCGAGAGGCTCGCTCACGAGCGAGAAGATCATCGGCGGCCGCCCACGCGCTGCGATACACAAAGAAGCCGCGGGACTCCCTGGCAATAAGAGCGCACACGCGGCGGAAAACTGGGCGGCGGCGGTGGCGGCGGCGGGGGGGGATGGTTGCCGAGGCTCTATACGAAACAGTGCTTTCGGCTATTTTTAGGCCATCTGAGATTATTTTCGGTTACCGCGTTACTCCTCTCCCCACCCCACCCCCCTCCCCCGACCGACGGCGCCCACGCCGTCCCGGAGCCACTACTACTATCCCTGCCCATGCCGGCTATCCCTCCCTCCCACCCGCCACTCGCGCTCTTAATCTCGCCCACTTACTCTCTCTCTCTCTCTGGAAATCTCTCCTTGCCGCTCTAAGGCCCGTGGCTGATCCTCCACGACTTTCGAGTATGAGCCGTGCCGGGGCTCGCGAATTTTTCCGCCAACTCTTCCATCTCCGTCCCTGGTTTTCCTTCTTTTTGCCGATGGACCGATTTAGGCGCACGCCCGACTATTCTCGGAGGAAAACAGACGCCTGCGCCAAGAGTATCCTTATCCCCTGGCTCTTTGTAGGAGGGGAAAGTCGAGGGCCGTTCACCATCGCTGTAGGAGCACGGGCTTTTCCTACGATCCAAGCATCGCGTACCCCCCCCGTCCCTCACCACCCCACACGGCCCCCTCGCTCGCCGCCGATGCTTTATCGACGGGTCCTAAAGGGGCTTGGAGCAGGAACCGAAAGCTCGTTATTCATTAACGATTACAACGGTGTAAGGAGTCGTAAACCTTCTGCTGCCGACTATATGGGAACGTGAGAACGTAACGGGGCTCGGGCGAATTAAACACACCCAGACAGACAGACAGACAGACAGAGAGGGAGGGAGAGAGGGAGCCATTCATTGGCCCCCGACCGCTCAAAGCTCATCGATTAATTTTTACGTCGACGTACGACGTCACAAGATGTGTTACTGCTTTAAGCTAATGAATAATTTACAAAGCGACATTAGAAAGCTTATTTCTCAAACGCTCCGCCCCCCCCCATCCCTCCTTAATATTAAGTATACAACGATTCTCCTCTCGAATTTTCATAATCAGCCATCGGCCCTGTCAACCTCTCCCACACACGTGAGACACGGAATGCATATGAAATATATATATATATACATTCGATGTAATTCGAAGCAGTTTCTTAGAGAGAGAGAGAGAGAGAGAGAGATCCACACCCTCGATCTCTCTAGAGCTACGTGCGCGCATATGTGCCAAGAAAAGTAAAGAAAGTTGTAAGAAAGTGGCTTGCACCGAGAGACTAGATAATAAAAATCTCTAAAAATAGATCTCTTTATCTCCTCGTGGCTGTGTCAAGGAAATTTTACGATGCGCCAGTCTTAGCAATTCTCAGATCGACGAAAAGATTTCCATCCTCTATATCTCGCGTACCCTATAACCGAATAAGAAGAAGATTACTTGCGTTTTATTTAGACCAGAGAGAGGGAGAGAGAGAGAGAGGGGGAGAGAGAGAGAGAGATGGAAACGTAATGATGTATAATGGTAATGAATAGCAATTGGCCTTTGGGGGGCGACGGAAGAAAATGTTGTTGACGTTGCGTATGTGCACATTGCGAGAGACATACACATTGTCGTTTTATTATCTATTTCTCTCTCTCTCTCTCTCTCTCTCTCTTCGTTGGATCGGATGGCAGGACGTTTTTCCTGCCGAGGCGCACATTATTCCCACGCCAACGAGCATTCTATCAAAAATCCAACTGCAAAATGTACTGTTTTGTTTAACGTTTTGTGTTGTTGGTCGGAGAGCTTCGAGCGGATCATCCAATAACCTTCTTTATTATTGGATCCATTATTGTCGTCCGAGCCCACGTCGTCCCTACGGCTAATCCTTATAAAAACTGCTGCCTATAACGGTCACGTGATCGCTACGTAACGAACGGACGGGAGGAAGAGGAGACGCGGGGACGTTGCGGACCTGCACGTGAGCACGACCCGAGAGTATGACTAAATTTTCCGAGTCGCCGGGCGTCGAATCGATTCGAATTATAATAAAAAGAAGAAAAAGAAGAAAAAGAAGAAGAAAAAGAAAACCGTTGCCTCGACGCTTTTCAAATCGTTCGACTTGCATTCGAAGGGTGCGGGAGGAGAGAAGGTCGCGCTACGTGTTGCAAGGTCGGCACAGCCGATAACATTAAAATTAAAAGCCAAAGTTGAGAGGGACGCCCAAGACGTGTAATCTATTAAATGAAAAAAATATAAATCATAACTAAGTAAGTAGTGGAGGAGGAGGAGGATGACGCTCGACGGGGACCGACACGTCGAAACGTACCTGCCAAAGTACGTAAGGTCGCTCCAGGACTCTCTACCCGATATTCAATATAACAATCTGCTATATCTGGGGGATGGTGGGGATGGGGTGCGGGAGACCCTAGGATACTCGGCAGAGGAGAGGTGGACGGAAGGTGGATCGGGAACGCGCGGGTCAAAAGAGGCTGAGTACCGCGGCTTCGGGACTGGGATGTAGAAAAACGAGCGGGGCCAGAGCTAGACAGAGAGAGAGAGAGAGAGAGAGAGGTGGACGGTGAGGTGGACGGTGAGGTGGACGGTGAGGTGGACGGTGAGGGTATCCGTATATTAGGCTATCCTATTCGAGGCACGGCTTCGTTTGGTCTCGTGCCAAAATCTATTTTCACGAGCGAAGGCGGCACATTGCGCGCATTGTGCTCGCGCGCTAATTTCGTTACGTATTCCGCGTGGCCCGCGCGCACACCGACACCCCGGAGCCCCAGCGTACGAAGCTTTATTTCCAATCTTGTCTCTCTGCAAAATGTTCCCCTCTCCTCCTTCTGCTCCTGCTACTGCTCCTCCTCCTCCTCCTGCTACTGCTCCTGCTACTGCTCCTGCTACTGCCGCCCCTATAACGGCCCGCTTCTTCCAAGCTTCTTCTACTTTGTTGTTGTTGTTGTCGTTGTTGTCGTTCGTTGTCGTTGTTGTCGTTGTTAATCTCCTCGCTCCCACGCAACCACCCCCTTGGTACGAAGAGCTTTGTATTACACCGCGGACTTGTGTATCATTGGGAATGGCGCTTGCAACTCGGGCGCGATATTTTCCGCGCATGCTCCCCTTCTCGTACCGCTGACCTCCCTCCCTCCCTCCCCACCCTCCCGCTCTCCTAAAACATTTCAAGGCTACGACAAAATTGTAGCAAATTTACTTTACCGTAAAACGAGCTTCCTCGATCTCGTATCGGCCCCTCGGCACACACACACACACACACGCGCGCAACATAGAATACCCTGTTGGAACTTTGCGCTTTAATAGCCATCGGCCATTTCTATTCTTCCGATCGTACAATAAAGGCTCGCAATTACTTCCCACCTACTTTCCACTTCATCATGTCACCGTAACGAAACTCTCTCCGAACTGCAATTAATAACGAAAATATTATTACAATATTGCCGATTCGTATTCCGTATTCCGTATTCCGTATTTCATAAAAGACTGCCCACCCAATTCCCCTATTTTTGTCCCCGTTCCTATTCCCTCTTCTTATTCTTCCCTCCATAGTCTTATTACTTTTATTTAAAAGATACAATTTACAATATATCCACTCGCCAAAACGTCAACAATTAAACATACCGTACTATTATTATTATTATTATTATTATAACTTCAGGTTTTATTTTTTTTACAAATGCCTTGAATGGACTGTATTGTATTGAAACAGCTGTATTTTTTTTTAATAAACGTCTCCTCAACGTTCGGCTCATGATGCGTAATAATCTAAAAGTCGAAGGAATTAGAGTTTGGCTTTCTGTAATTTTTTGTATGTTAACTAAGCTCGACGAGGGATTTCTAACGAGGCTAAAGCTCATCGTCACAAAATCGTACCGACGCAGGTACTTCGATCCAGAGATCCAGAGAAAAAAAAAAGAAAAGGTATTATAACATGATGATGATGATGATGAGGCTCGTGAATAAGCTCGGTAATTTTAGAACTGCCAAAAGTTTTCTACCGCCAATATTTGTATAAGAAACTGAAATTTATTTAAAACCTCGAAATTTTTATAAACTACGGGACATAAAAATAAGTGTGGCTCGAGCTGTAGCTTTTAGAGAAAATATTTCATTTGTATTGAAGCTGAGTTCTCGATGCTCAAGAGAATTTTACCCGCATTCTCAAGAGAATTAAAAGATAAATAACTAAATAAATAAATACGTAAATAAATACGTAAATGCAATTAATTGGTCGACGCCTGCGTTAATAATACATTTACAAAGTTGTAACATATATAGGAGAGATGAAGAAAAAGAAGTAAGGATCGCAGGCCGTAATAAGCTATGGGGATGATAATTTGAGGCTCGAACCTCTTTGTTGATAAACTGGTTTATAAAATTACAATTTTTCAACAAATTCACAAAATATTTCTCGATAATTAAGTAACGTATATTTAGAGCGAATGAATCGATATAACGGACGAGATGGACTTGTGAGGCTCCGTCGATTGCAGCAGCCGCCCATCTGGACGTCTATTGTTGTGCAAATTATTATAGATTTGATTTTAAATTTAAGTTTAAGTCTCGAGTCGTAACAGTAGTGCGCTTTTCTACGGTCCGAGGCTGGCAATCAGTCAGTCAATCGATCAGTCAATCAGTCAATTAATTAATTAATTAAGAATTTAATTAGGTGGCTCAACGCGTATGTTCGTTCGAACGTCATTATTTCAAAGTTAATTTCTTTTTAAGCTTACGGCGAATCAAATACCAATAACCCGAATAACCCCAATAACCCCGGCTCACTCGCTTACCAATCTTAATTACGTACGCGTTGCTTGTTTTGTTTATTTACATAAACGAAGGTGTTAGAGTCGATATACTGACGGGAGCCGGTCCCGTGCCATCTTCATGCATTATCATTGGCCATCGTTGTAGCCCCTTAACGGCAGCTTTCTCTTTCTCTACCCTCTTTTACGCCCACGTGTATAGGTTATTGGGGTTATTGGGGTTATTATTATTATTACATGCATATTATACATGGGCGGTTGCTCTGCTTTTTTCCAAATCCTCGTGTCAAGGTACGCTCTGTTGTCTCAGCCGCGAGGCGACGGGTTTCAAGTTTAAACTCGAATGCGGGCAAAATCGAAGATCTGCCACGGCTCACGTGGGTCCAGACCATGTGAATCTCTCTCCCGTGCCCGGGCATCCGCGGATTTTTCATCTCCACGTACGTGTCCGCAACCTAACTTAAGCTCGTGAACAAAGGTCATCCGAAAACACGAGACAGAATTATATATATATATATATATATATAGTACGGTACGACGGCGCCTCTCTCGTCTTCTATTTATAGAAATTCGAGCCACCGCCCGACCCTCATTCCTAACTATATATCTCTCTCTCTCTCTCCCTCTCCACCCCCCTCTCTCTCGCGCGCGCGCGCGCTTCCACCCTCTAACGTACATCTCGGTATATCTAGCATCCATTTTCATCTCCTTCCCTCACTAATTTCCTCAGCTCTATCCAACTCAGTTTTGCACTGCGCCTCCCTACCCTCCCTACCCTCCCTTAGCCGCCTCAACTCGAAAACGTACATTCCATAAATAGCTCATTAGACTCTCGCCCTCCTATCTTCTTCTCACTCGCTCGCAGCCGTATTTATTATACGAGAGGGAGCTTTTGCCAAGCCGTGTACACGTCGGCCCTTATTTTTTTCGTATTCGTATTGTTCTTGGAGCCCTTCGAGCTCGATTCCTCCTATTTATAAATCCATTAACCGCATTCTACTGCACAACAAAAGGTCGTCCATTCGCCTTAAAACGAGAGCCCGCCTAATTAATATTCAAACTCCCACCCCACCCCCACACTGGCAATGAAATTATCTGGCGGATGCTGGGGGTTGCTGGCGAAAGGAGAACCCTAAGAGGAGGAATTCTATTTTTTTTTTTTAACTTCTTCTTTGCATCTTATCAACAGAAATTATTTATTCCTCAATGAATGAGGAGCCGCCACCTTAAGCTTCTCTGTACATTCGAATTTGATATTTCGGTAACAGGCTCTCAAATGATTAGATAAGAGATTGATTGCATATTTACAAGAGGTCTAAATCGAGTAAAAAATTTTCCACTCCAATATTTATAATGTATTATTTATATGTTTCGTAATCGAAAGATTACGAAAGTGTTATATCGAACCTGAGCAAACTCATATCCACCAGTACGTTGTAAATAAAAATGAAAGAATTCACTTTACTTTATTATACTTATACTAGCAAGGCTAATCCACACTTTCTTAAATACATACAACCCGCGCGTGTTGGTGTTGGTGTGTGTATATATATACGTATATACGTATATACGAGTACCCGTATACATATATATATATATACAGAATTTAGAAGAGATAATCGTAAATAACTATTGGATAGAGTAAATCGAATGGCATTGGAAATAAATGAATTTATTTATTTCCCTATCGATAATGCACACGAAACGACAACTTTTATAAGCAATTTTAATTAAAAAAGAATTTGTATTTTCATACTCATTGTTATTATTATTTATTTTCTGAGCGCGAGAGATGATTTTAACGTTTCAATTTCACATTAAATACTGATAATACGAGGAAGAACCTTTCTACTATAAATCTAGAAATAAATATATCTACAAGGAGAGAATTTTATTTATATTTTATTGTCTGTATGGACAATAAAAAAAAATGATACTTTACGAACACGAGAGGTTGAAGGTGTTGGGGTTATTGGGGTTTGTAATGAACTCATTTGAATTACGTCGAGACGGAGATTGGAGATTAAATATCGTGTTGAAATGAGAAAAAAAATAAAATAAAAAAAAAGAGAGAGAGAGAGAGAGAGAGAGAGAGAATATTTTAAAGTCGATCGATTAGTCTGTGGTGTATTTGCATAAACAATATGTATATTCATATAAGAAAGTAATTAGAAATTTAAATGATAATAAAAGGAAATGCATACGAGTATGTAAATAATAATAGAAATCCATTGATATTAAAGAACTCCGAGCTCTACATCCAATCAATCGGAAAATCAATCGGCATATTTTTGATATAACATTAGCGCCTATTAGCGTGGACAGTAAAATTCTAAGCTCTAGAAGAGGAGGAGCAGGAGGAAGCACGAGATCAAGAATCGTTAAAGATTAGTGAGAGCGGTCATACTCGTTCCATATCAAATTAGTAATTTCTCGGGATTGAAGCAGCGTCGCGGCGGGGGGGGGGCGGATCGGGTGCGATTGCCCAACGACAAGATGTCATTTATGCAATGGCCCGAGGCAAGATCGGTTACGCTCTCCACGTAACGTCACGGACGTCGCTCTCGTTATTCAAAAAACAAAACAAAACAAAAAACAAAACCAAAACAAAAACAAAAACAAAAAAACTTAACCACGAAAGCAGTGATTCGGGAGACGTAAAGCGACGACCGGGTGGTGCGTGGGTATGCCCATCGCGTCCAACCCCCCACTGACCGATGATGAAACGGACCGAGCCGGACAATAATATTTTACCCGGAAGAAGAAGAAGAAGAAGAAGAAGAAGAAGATCGGGCCTTTGTCTATATTTAAAGTCCTGCCTCGACGTCGGCTATCGATGTTTACTGAACGCGGGAGCAACTCCAATTACTTTATTACTTTAATACCGGCCGCGTACGCCCGTATCTATTCACGGCCATAATATTCACGGACTATACAGCTGACAAAGTGGTTGTACTATTCCTCCGGCACTTAAAAGTACTACGTTAAAATGACAATGTGGGGTGGGTACATTGTCATTTTAGGCAAGTGACTTCCCTCAAGACTATACATATACACTCCGGAACTATACACCCTCTTGCTCTCGTTCCGAGAACGATCCATTTTTTTTTTTTTTATTTAACCTTCCGAGTATTTAGCGGAGGCTGCTCTTCCCTTAGAGGCAGACGGAGCCTAGGCAGCCTCGGCGAAATACGTGTGCGAAATAGAAATAGCTCGTCGAATAGAGATCTCGGAATCCTTGCCGTATCTATCCTTTATATACTTACTCTGCTCTGCTCTACTCTCTGGCCCCGTCGATCATTCGTCATTCTCTTACCGCGTTTCCATAAAATCGAAAGTTTGGCCCATCAGTCCGATCTAGCGAGCACCCAACCCAAACGTTCTCGTGCTCGGTGATGGGCGACTACGCGCCCTCCTGCAGCTAAAATTCCCAAGGCTGCTTTATTCTCGCACAACGATAATATATTTAACGGACTTTGTCCCGGTGTTTGAGAATATCTTCCAGTGCAATTACGGTCGGCGCCATTGGCAAAACGATCCATTGGCCAATCGACTCCTTCGTCACTGAATCATCTCTTAGTCATCAAGAAATTGCAATTAGGTAAATATTATCGCCCCTCTCCTCCCCCCCCCCGTGTCGAGTCACGCAGCTGTCGTTTATACAAAATTATGGATTACAATCGCTAACTTTATTATATAATCTTCGCGTTGCGATTTCAAGCTCGTAAATGTCTCCGATGTGCACGACGTTCAACGCGCGCGCACATATATATATATAGATATAGATAATTCTGAGGATTTATGCGGGCACCGCCGAATCCTTTTCTCTACAATGATAAGGACCGAGACGATTCGCCGGCGTAGGAGTCGCGGAACTTGGCTCTTCTTCGGATGATTTATTATGGAATCCACAGCTGCTGCTGCTTTGCGTTAAAAAATATTAAATTTCACGTCACTTGGTGCAGGATAACAGATTACAACGGAATATTGTCATTCCGTTTTCACGTAAGAATTATTCGAAGCTCGTTGTGTTATTACGCAGGCATTCAGAGACGAGTCACTTAATTTTTTCATTTCGCAAGAACGTTTCGTCGCAGGTGGCGGAAGCGTTTGCCTGGCAGCCTATCTCGCCCTACGATCTCGCATAGGTAGTAAAAAAAAAAAAAAAAAACAAAAAAAAACAAGCACGATCAATAATAACTTAGCGGCCGGCCGCATATTACACTTTCTTTTTATGCCCAAAGACTATTTTGAATTTAATCAATATAATCAATGGACTGTATAACGATAAAGAAAGATTACGGGCGTATGCATACGGGGTAGGATTTTTAATACAACAATCTTATAATACGTCAATTAGAATTTGTTGTTAAAAATCAGAGTGACGAAATAATAGATGTTTGGCCGGAGCGATCATTGATCTGGCGACGATCCGGCGAATTAGCCGTGAGTGCCGTCTGACGCAAATCCCGTACAATATATTTTTACGTACATCTCCGACAGTGGCTCTGCAGAAGATAAATATTCAATTTAAAGTTGTTATCGTGATGAATTCATTGAACGTGGCGATCCTTAATGCACAAAGAAAGCATTCAGCATTCAGTCGCCCGGATTCTTCGATCTCATTCGATTAAAAGGGACATTACACGTTGCCATTGTACTTTAGCTTTAATTTAATTAAATATATAAAAAAAAAATCGTTTGGACAAACAGGCAAAATCAACAGGCAAAAGCAACGATGATCTTCGGAGGACTGTAGTAAAACATTTAACTGTCAATTACACGCGTCAATTGGAATAAAAACAATAACGTACCGTGACTCTCGTGATTAGAAATTAAAAATCCCTCATCGTCATCAATCTTTCCCTAAATCCATATTGTCGTAACGACAATGTGACAATGCGTGGCCACAAATCATTATTTGCCAGATATGTATTTACATATAAAGCGTTTACCCTTATAAATTTTGTTACATTAAGGGCCGAACAAGAAGAACGAGAAGAAGAAGAAGAAGAAGAAGAAAAAAGCAAACAAAAAAACAAAAAAAGATGAAAAGAATGATCTCTGAAGGAGGGGAGAAGAGATTCTCGTGAAGAAGAAACGGTGAATCCAAACATTACGTATGAGCGAACCGTCTGATGATGATGATGATGATGATGATGATGATTCATGAGGTGAATTTGTGTGCGAGCCGTGCCAGTACAGACGAATCGGAGGCTGAAAATATATCGGCACCACCGTATGGGAATTTATGGGCTATTTACGAAGCGCGTCTTCCCGCCGGGGCATGGCTCTTCGATTGACCGGGCGGGCCTGCGGCGAACCGGACGATACCGTTATCTCTCTTGTATCTCGGACGAGAGAAAAAAAAAAAAAAAACGAGAACCGACTGATTTATACAGTTCGAAGGACGACTGACAACGACAAACAAGTCAACGAGGGCATCGTCATTTCTCTCAATTTTCTAACACAAAGATAAATGAAAATTAAATTCCCTTCCTCTCTTCCTTCCTTTCTTTTCTGAACCCTGAAAAATCTCTTATAGCCGATCCGACCCCCATTTGTTTTGTTTTGGGAACCCGTGGAACGTTCAGATTTCATCTGAATCCCCGTGTCGATCAGTCTTTATTCCTTCCGCCATGTCCGCCACAACTTGTAAACAATCACGAGTAAGACTGCACGGCCACGAGCTCAAAGGATTAAACGATACAATCGTTATTATTATATTTTTAACGATCACAAAAAAAAAAACGTTTCCCCCTCGCCCATTATCCACGACACGCGACCTCCCCACCCCCCTATACTAATAATCATCTTATTATTATATATATATATATGTATATATTTCACTCGTTGACATTTTTCCAAGTATATCATTATACCTTGATGCAACGATATATTATATTGTTAATACTGGCGCTAATGTACTCCGTGTAATTACGGGTCTCCGTCGTTAAACTGATCCAATTTAAAAATAATAAAGCCCAAGAGCCGTCGGCGATCTTTCGAATACAAATAAACTTTCTAATAAGTTTTCCTTAAGCCAATAAGTAATCCCTCTTCTTCTTCTTCTTATTATTATTATTAATAAATAAAGCTTTTTACTCGAATATGATGTCGTCGTTGTCGTTGTCTTTGTCGTTGTCGTTGTCGTTGTCGTTGTCGTTGAATGTGAAATATTAATCGGCGATAGCTGCTTTGGATTTTTTTTAATTCCAAATGCTTTGTAGGTGATTACGTAAGAAGAGTAAAAGGAAATACTACGCTTCCACGTTAGGGCTGAATTTAACAGATGACGGGGTGCCGCGATTGTCAAAAAGGGAAGCAGCATTCGACGACGACGACGACGACGACGACGACGACGACGACGACGACTGGGACTGGCATTCGCCGAAGAAAAACTCAGGGGGAATAAAAAAAAAAAAAAAAAAAAAAAAAAAAAAAACATTCTCGATGTCAAAAAATAATTGTTTAAATAATTATTATTATGCCAGGCTATTGAGGGCACGGATAGATATAAAAACGGCATTTACCGTCTCTAACTCCTCTACTAAATTTAACCATCGCATTTGCTCACATTCTACTTTTCTTTTTTCTTTTTTCTTTCTTTCTTTCTTTTTTTCTTTTAAGGCTACATTGATAATGTCTTTCCATCATCGCGTTGGTCTAGCAAAGGGGTTCTCGTCTTTTCTCCCTCTCCCTCTCACCGTTTACACTTCCCCAGAAATGTAAGCTGCTCGTTTATGTTCCCCTTCATTAAATTAATTTCACGACTCCTCGTATTTGTAAGGAATACGTGCGATTCCATTGCTTTTGCATTATTATTACATTGATTACATTGGCTATAATCTTCGTGGCATAATTTTTACGCGGCTCCACCCCCTATCGCTTTACGACAATTTGCAGAAAAATCCCTCCGTCCTATTCCCTTCCTCAATTACAACTGAGCAAATACAATACAATACAATACAATACAATACAACTCAATGTATTTATTAATAGGCAATTTACGGCAGGCATTTATGTTGATGCGCGCGCGCGCGCGCTTAATGGAAGAGATTTAGAACTCTATGCTTCCCGTAATTTCACACAACGTCGGTATATTTAGAATTTTGTCGCTCCTCGACTCTTTATTTTATTAGTTACAAACTTCTTTTATTCACGCACAATTATTATTAAATTAAAGTCCCTCTCCTATCCCCCACTTAACTCGTTCAATCTTTTGTTCGTTTTACTTTTTTGTTTTCCTTTCATTACTAATTTTTATTTTTAATCGCACCGATAGGACAAGTATAGAGTGGAATGCTAATCAATGATGATAAATGCCTCTCTTGTAACTTAACTCTTGACATCGAGCGTATAAAACAATATTTTTTTATCGCGTTACTTTCTCCGTGCTATTTGGCTCTTTTTTTTTGTGAATATATCTTGTCTGCTTGGGATGTATTTATACGTTCAATCCGTAATGTTATTGTGATTTGTAGGCCGCGACAGACTTATAACGCCGATTCCCTTTGTTTGGCGCGTGATAGCCGGTTTACGTTCGCCTTCGACTCCATCACGGGCTTAAGGTCAGTTCGAAGCTTTTGGCTCCAGGATACTCACTTAAGCTCCCAGTCGAGTATCGGATGACATTAAAAACTTTATTTGCCTCGCTAGCGCGATAAACTCTAGTCGGGGCGAAATCTATATACATAACGAGGATATAAATTTAACGCACTGTCAAATTCAATCGAGTTACGCCGAGTATAAATATAATATTTACGCCGGATTATTAATTGTCGATTATTAATAATACGTGTCCGATGTTTTCGTTTAAATCCATGGACGCGAGGGTGGCCCTCGATCCTCGACCCAACAATTCACGTCCCAACATTTCTATTCTATTTGTCGTTTAATTTTCTTTTAGTCGTCAATTGTAAGCGTGAAATTCTATGGGACTTCAATCAGAGGACAGAGTATTTGCGTGCGACCATGTGAAATTGGATAAACTTTCGCCTGTACGAGTCCTTTGGAGCTTCCAAGGCAGAATCGGTCGGTTCCCCGCGACCTTCTAAGTCCTATCGCCTTATAAGTTTAAGTCAAGTCCGGAGTAGAGCTCAGCGGGTGTCAAATATTTATCAGCCTGAAGCGAATTACAAAATATATGAGCGCGAGACGTCTGCGCCCCACGCTAGACCAGATTAGGCGTAAAGTGCGATCTTTATCACGGAATCGGCAAGAATTCACTCAAACGATCGTGGACCATCCGCGTATTATGGCCCGGTATTATGGCCCGGTATTGTAAATAATTAAGGGGGCCGAATAACGATTGTATAAGCCGTGAAAGTATTTTGTACGGGGAACGTGGGACGTGGGGGGGGGGGGCGCTCGAAAGCTTAAAAGCGTAAATCAAGTGAAAATATATAAGGATCTATAAGGTCTTGGGGGGGCCTTATAGGCGAAAAAAAAAATACAAAATATAAGCGGATAATGGAGCTAATGAAATTCTGATTATTCTATTCTCGGATGGTTTTTTTTTGTAAAGCAAAAAGCTCTAGCGAAAACCTTCATCAATCACTTGGCTATTCGCACAACCTATTCCATCCTCCCCCCCCCACCCCCAACCCCAATAACCTTTCAAAACGACAAACGAAGCGCTCCTTTCTTTCTTCTCTTTCTTTTTTGTTTTTTGTTTTGTTTTTTGTTTTGTTTTTTGTTTTGTTTTTTGTTTTGCTGCGAAAGCGCATGGACGAGCAAGGGAATACATACGTATAAGAGCCATAATTTAACGTCTCTCTTGCTTAGCCGTCCCGATGGGGGTCGATATTATTTTGAGATAGTGGACGTCTCACTTTCTTGTTACGTCGCGGCTCTTCGGCTCCGTTCTCTACCCTCCGAACCCCCACCCCTCCCGTACTCGACACACGTTCCATACCGCTCCTTTTTTTATTTTGACTTTGACTCCCTCTCCCCAACAATAACCTCCTCCTCCTCTCCTCTCCTCTCCTCTCCTCTCCCCCACCCCTTTTTTTTTGTTTTTTATCTTGCGAACGCCGTACTCCCGCGGCTCATGGCTCTAACAAGCTTTTCTCTTTTTGATTCAAAAATAAAGGCGATGCTCCTTTTTCCTTACCCCCGGTCCCCCCACCCCGGTCCCATCTACGCTTACTCGTATTATTTTTCTCGCAGAAGTCGCGTCGTCGTCGTCGTCGGCGGCAGCGCGATGGCTTTCGTCTTCTTAGCATGAGGTCGCGGACTATAAATATGTGCCCTTAAAAACGGAACGTTCCACTTTCAGGAATCAACGCGCCGCGTTAGCCACCGGCACTGGTGTTGGTCTGCATTGTTACACGCGGGCCCACACCTACGCGCCCGCCCATCCATCCTCCTCATTGTTGTTCGCGCGTGAAACGCACGTCCTTGTCGTTGTAGCAAGTGAAGGGATAAATGTAGAGCCGTGACTGCAATTCTTTATGATAATTGTAATCAAGGTTCAGTCGATCGGTCGCCGCTACACAATCAACATTGACTAATACGCGTTTCTAAGCTAAATTATTATTACCTGTATATTCTATATACTCGTCCGTTGTTAGGCGATTACCGATTATTTCTCGTAGTATGGAAGTATACTGCGTATCGTGTACTAAGGCCGATCAAGTACGATTATCCAAATACGTCAATGGGTTCGCGTCGCGGCTGTAAATAAAACGAGCAGTCCTTAAGGAAGCAAAACATTGCCTTAGAAAGTATTTTTATACTCAATCATCTGCCGTTGCGCTAAAAACGTACGAATACGTCGGTATAATTACGGCAGATTGTAATCATTGGCCGGGAGTTTCTAATAATCATAAAAAGAAATAGCGATTCCCTGTAATTCCGATTCTTAAGACTCGAAGGTAATCGGAATGATAATTTGTATGTAATAGTACGAGTAATTAGTACACAAATACAATTTCAAATACAATACTAAAGCGAAATTGATTCTCGACTCACGTGCACCAATTATTAAACTTAAGCGCTTTTAAACATTCCTTTTCAACTATTAATTATATTATTGAAATTTATATTATAAAATTATATATGATTATTGGTAAGTATGATGATTATTATTATTATAATACAAGCAAGTAAAGTATTGCCGGAATTTAAAGAGCTTACGATTTGAAAATCCTATAATTTATTTATTAGCTGCACGTATTGATTATTTTTAGACAGCCTTGCTTTTCAATTAAATAATCCATAAATGTTTTCTTTGATTAATAATTGCTCAACGCTAAAATTATTAATTTAACACTGTTATCGCTTATTGCTCTCGGAATAATGTAAATTAATGTAATTTATTGCATAAATAAAATTAATTATAATCTTTTGTATTCTGGAAAAATTATCAAATGTTCGGGGCCTGCCTATCACTTTGTAAATAGGCATATCGATATTAGTTCAATTATCGATTGGCTAAATCGTCGATTCAACGACATCCATTATTATTAAAATTACATCATTACTTCTTTAGTTTTTATAGAAAAAAAAAAAAAAAAAAAAAAACAATACGAAAACGTAAATTTCTCCCCCATTAAACACCCTTGTTACTCGTAAATACAAATAAATTACTTACACGCGTTATATTTTTAATTGGGCTCATTGTCTGCTAATTACTAATTAATTACTATTACTTTAATGGGATGATTTGAAATTGGAGGTGTAATTTCTACGTATTTATCTCCACTGCGTATGATTCGTGAGAATTTGAAATAGGGGGCTAGCAGATACAAGGATCAATAACTCATTTTCGTTGTTTACTTGACGTAGTATATATACATATACATATACATATACATATACATATACATATACATATACATATATATATATATTATAGAAAAGGTACGCGTTCTTGGTGAATGACAAGGAAGCATACAAGATGATGTAGTTCATAAATTGTATAAATAAATAAAGTAATAAGGGGTGGGGGGGGGGGGGGGTGAGCAATTTTATGGATTAGCTGTCGTATTACGATAGCTTCTCTGAATTTCCGGGCTAAAAGAATATTTTCTCCGTAAAGATGAAAAAGAGTCCTCGGCGACGACGACGACGACGACGACGACGACGACGACGACAGCGACAGCGACAGCGACGACGACGATGGCGAGGAGGCATTGACCCAGGCGCTCGCGACATCAAGCAATACGCATTTGCTCCCACGTTCCCGTCGCCCACTATAACACATCTCAAGAGTCGGAAAGGGTGATGGGGGACGGGGGCACGATCCATTTGGATACGAAAAAAAGCGAAAATTTCAAGCTGAGTAAGGGAGAGCGCGACTGAGTCAGCGGACGGGTGAGTTTCGCGGGGCGCGGAGGGTCTCGGTCGGTCGGTCGGTTGGTCGGTCGGTCGGTCGGTCGGTCGGGAGTGCGTGCGTGCGTGCGTGCGTGCGTGCATGCGTGCGCTGCTCGTCCGTGTGCTCGTCGGGTAGGGGGTAGGGGCGGTCCAAGACAGAGAGAGAGAGAGAGAGAGAGAGAGGCGAAGAAAGAAGTTCGCACAGGAGAGCGAACTGATGCGCAGGAGCTTTTAAAAATAGCGCCGTTGTGGACGAAAATATCGGAGCTAAAAATACCGACGAAAATAAACGGATGTCTCAGCGCGAGCCGCGCACACACACACACGTGCAAAAGCAGGCCCACTAACCTAGGCCGGAGCGGCGCATGTACGCGCTCGCTCACGCACACGCGAGAGAGCGAGATAGGTGCGCCCGGGCGGTCGTATATTGTGCAAAAGCTTCGCCATACTTTTCCTCCGTAATTTTTATGTCGCGGACCATTTGGCACCAACACTTTACAACCAACCACCCACCCCCTCTTCTTCCTCCTCCTTCTTCCTCCTCGTCCTTCTTGCGGCCGTAGCCTGGCTATTGCTTTCTCTGATTCCGCCTACCTTTTTTTTTCAGTATATAATTTTAATTGCCCGTCGTTTAAAAAAAGAAAGGATCCGACGTGCCACGGCGGATCTAATTTCGCGATCCCCTGCTCGGATGGAGAGAGAGAGAGAGAGAGAGAGAGAGAGAGCCCTTCTTTTCGGCTCGACATTACTCCTTACTTTTTACTGACCAGCCCCGTAAAGGAAGGCGCGGCCTTTCGCAATAACGGGACCGGAGGATCGTTGGTTTTTCGCCAGCTTCGGGAAAGGCCTCGGACAAGACAAAGTCTTGTTCTAAATAATCCCTTCTTCGCTCCTTGTAACATTGTCCGAGAGTACGACGTGTATTCGCAATTGCAAAGAGCGTCGCGTCAACATTAGCCAGAACAACAACGTGTTAACGATATAACATAAGCATCGCTTTTAATAAAGATATTAATTTAATTGCCGGTAAATGGGTCTGCTGCCCAACCCCAATAAGCCCAATAAGCCCAATGGGCGCAGGTACGTCTGCAGTTGTTGACTCCTTCCTCGGCATAACGTTAACTTGCTCGAGTACTCGTAAAATACCCCCGTAACGCAGTCGTTCGTTAAAATACAATTCGATCGATCTTAACGTATTCCCGTTATCTTTGAAGCCAGAGAGAGAGAGAGAGAGAGAGAGAGCGCGCCATGTTTAAAGAGCTAGTATACTGTAATATAACGCGGTCGTTATTATAATTTTCATTATAATTCCATTACAATTCTTAGCTTAGCTAATGCCCGAACCGCGTTGACATTTCCATTTCCTATTTACGAATTGCTAATGCTAAATTATTCTCAAATCGTGCATCGAATTACTTTACCTACAATTTCCCTTTACCTTTCGTATTTTTTTACTTTTTTACTAATTAACAATGGTATTATTACCCGCCGAGAAACGCGACATTTCCACAATTTTTCAATTCAATGAAAACATTTTTAAGCAAAATCGTTCTTATAAATTGAAAATCTTATTAATTTAAACAGTTCGGTGTAACTCGTTATTTCTTTTTTTTTCTTCTTTTCTTTTCTTTTCTTTTCTCCCCCCCCCATCGAGATCTTATTTAAAACGTAGGTAGCTCGGGTAGGTTGTGTCGTGCGGCGATTCAAATTGAGAAATTACAAAAAATTTTAGCAGCATTTATATTATCTACGGGGTTTCAAAATCTACGGACTAGTCAAAAATAAAACAAAAAGAAAAAAGAGGCACTATTTGTCAGTCTGTTTTTTATTATTATTATTATTATTATTATTATTGATAATAATTACTCATAAGAAAGAGAAGGGTTAGTCAAGGAAATGATGTATTTACTTAAAAATTCACAGAGGTTTATGGACGAGCCATAGTCAAACATAGATTAAAATTAAACATATATAAAACGGCGCGTAATGAATGTATTTATAAAATAATACGAGTTTTATAGGGAATTGCGAAAGAGGCGATGGGCGAATGCGAATGGGCGAACTGAAAAAGACGAAGCTTTGAAAAGAAAATGAAGCAAAGTAAAATAACGCGAGCAATAAATTATGTAAGCTATGTATGACTTATATTTACTTACAAGCAAATTTATATCAACGGAAACTTGAGAGAGAGAGAGAGAGAGAGAGAGAGAGAGAGAGAGTCTAAATGTGTAGCCGCGCGACCTGAAAAACCCTGACTGAGGTCATACGAGCACTCGTGTCAATCAACATTTTAAATTCAGCAGAAATTATAATCGCCCGCTTAAAAATAACGTCCCTTATTGCATTAAATTTAATAAGCTCGTATAGGGAAAGGTGTAATCTCAATTAGGCGACAGTGCCAATCTCAATTAGGCTCGGATGATGGGTACGATAAAGCCGGCAGGCAACCTATTTTATCAACCGAGTTGATTTATTTGCCGCTATGGTTGCCGAGGAAGATGGATGGAGAAAAACGTGAGAAAACAGGCACGAGGACCGAAGACCCAAGACCCAAGACATATGGATTTCTCCATATTAAACTCTCATGTATATAGAGCATCCCCGTTGTATTAAGCTATTTTTTTGACATTTACGTTTTCACGGAGCTGCCAACAATCGCAACTATTGACAAATCTCAACGACAAAAGTACATTTTACTTTTATTCTATTCGTCCGATTAAATTTTCTTTAAATTGACAATAATACGATGATAATAATAATAATAATAATAATAACACTGAAATTCAGATATTTTAGGTAAATCTTTGGAATTAATGCAAATTAATGTTGCTTACGCATTGAATGATCGAAGCGTAAGCTTCCCCCCTTACGTTCCATACGCAGAGCATTTGAAAATGTTGCGAAGGCTGTATTACAAAAAACCCTAAATGATAAAGAAAAATATTTACGTTACCGTACACTCGAGTACTCGTCGAGTATTTTTAATACAATTCTATTAATATTAATTGTTTCATTGTATCACGTATCAATCACCGCGTACCAAGGTAAATAATTACCAAGGTTAAAAATAATTACGTTCGATCGCCACGGTCTTACAATTAATTGTCTTACACCGTGCTTTCGTTGTTTTAATTAAATAAACAGTCTCTATGCGTCGTTCGTTGGATTCTATAATGTCGAAGGAAACGCGCCTGACCGATTGAGAATTGATGCAAGAGCGCGAACTAATGTAGTATAATCGGGAATTTAAAAGCATTGAGCGGAAGTATCCGCGTTCCAAGGCAGAGAGCATCGGTCGACTATTCTTGATTTCATTGGCCGTTTGACTTATCGATGAGCTGATTTAACCAAAGACCGTGATTTATATATGTTTTATTCCGATGTAATATTCGATTACGTACGCGAGATAAATATTTCCTCTAGATTATAGATCATTATTGTTCGATTCGATTGGAGGGGGAAAAAAAAAAAAAATAATAAAAATAATAAGCGCTTAAAGGATTTACGTGGTAATGAATCTGGGGAAAGTCCCCAGGACAGTCTTGACTCTGGGTACATTGATAATCGATAACTAAACAGTCTAATCGAATTATCATAATTGCAATATTGTTTTTATGCGGACGAGCCACAGAATTAATTTGTTTCTCTCATATAAGAACTTGTCTCCCTCTAGACTAGACATCGTACCTAGACAATTAAGCAAATGCTCATCGAAATATACGATCTCATAATAAAACAACATTTGTTATTAATAATAAAGGCTGCGATAAGATCAAAGTTTTCACAATGAAGGTAAACGTTCCGGTTTACGCGAACGACTTAAGCGAAGGATACGTAACGGCAAGCGAGTCCATCGATTACCGTCCACAGAGAGAATCGTAATTTTGTTTTTTTTTTTGTTTTTTCTGTCAAAAAATCTCTCCCATCGCCCCCGTAACCAAGTCTCCGTTAAAAGCCAAGGAAAGTAAAAGAAAATCTTGCCCGCACCAGCCGTCCCAGCCGTCCCAGCCGTCCCAGCCGGTCGATAAGTCTCTTAGCCGGTAAGCCTGTAACGTATATCCAGCTATAAGGCGGATAAGAAGCTCCTTCAACAAGAGATTCGACGGCGATGAATGGTGACCGGGGGGAGAGGGGAGGTAGATGGCGAGCCGGATTAGCCTTGTGTGCGTGCGTATACTCCGGGCGAGGCAGTGCGGATGCGGCACGGCGACGGTCGCATGAGACTTCCCTCGGTTTACGGCCGAGTAAAGCAGCTACGCTCTCGCACACGTACAACAAGCGCGCATTCAATAGCGAGGAGAAGGGCGGTTTCTAGCCGCGGCCGGCGGATCTGGATCTGGGGAGGGGGGGCGGTGCACGTAGCCGGAGCTCTATATGCGCGGGGTCTAAAAATAGAGGAGGCGGCACATCATATCGAGCGGTGTTCTATAAATACGCGCATTGCCGTGCGAACCGAAAGGGAGGGGGAGTCCCTGAATAATGAGGCTCTAGTCTTCCTCCTCCTCCTCCTCCACCTCCTCCACCTCCTCCACCTCCTCCACCTCCTACCCCTACCCCTACCCCCGTATCTTCGATCCCCCACCCCGTCCGACCATCGTTCTCTGTTTACTCACTCTCGTTCTAGCCACCCTCCCCTGCTACCCTCCCCGGCCACCACCAGCCCCGTAGAGAAAAGTATAAATCGAATCGATGCTATGGTCGCGCCGCGAGCTATTTTTGGACGTTTCGAAAAATCACCGCAACCGAGAGACCACCGGACGAATCGATCCACCAGGCGACCGTCGAATCCTTCGGTACCCCCTCGCCCTCCCACCCCATCCCATGAAACCTCCGCGATCCACAGCCCACCGCTATTTTTTTTAACAAGGAGCGTCCAGTGTCCTGGGCATTCCAGCCGACCAGACAGCCGAGTTTACCGGTTAAAGGAGCTCGGGCTCCTTTATTCCTTTATTCCCACTCCGCCTAATTATCTAATTATCTCTATATTGTTCTTTTTCTTCCTTCTCTTTCTTTTTCTTTAATCGGGATTATTGTCGCAGACCCGTGACTCGAGCTGCACTTGACGCGACTCGGCCCAACCACAATAACCACAATAACCCGCGATCTTATCGTGCGGCCCTTTCAATCCCTAATACGATCCCTAATAATCGATTAATACGTAAAATTGAAATAACGCTGAAGATGTTGAGGGTAGTCGTGGGACTGCGAAGGGACGTTCCCGCTAATGATTCCTGACCGATAGTAATGAGGAGCTTTATGAGGACTGATATCGAGCGCGGCAGGACACCGCGGCACGTTACGCGATTCCGGGGCGGATTCAACGACGGACGATTTTCACGTCTCCGAGGGAAGAGCGACGTAACCTTGAAGTTGATCGTACGCTTTCTCTCCTCCGCTCCCCCGCCACCGCCACCGCCCACTACTCACCACCTCGTACCACCTCGCAAGCCACACTCGTAATCATTAGCGGGCTAACACAGGGCCACGTATACGTGTGTGTGTGCGCGGGCGCGTAACACGTGCGCGCGGCCCGTTACGTGCACGCACGTGCACAATAATCGAGTTCCGCATACGGGGCAGCGCGTGATCGATAACCAACGAGTTGACCTTTCTTTTCTTTTCTTTTCTTTTCTTTTCTTTTTTTTTTTAAGCTCCCCGTGAACACCGGAGTGGAAGGGCCGAATTTAAAACGATTATTTTGTTGCGGGATCGCGGGGAGCGATCGATATGCCGGACCCCGAAACTCCTCTACTGCTAACGATAAATGTCCCGACTGCCCCCCCCCACCCCCATCACCTCGACCTTAATCCTTTATCCGAAAATTCACGTTCATTTAACTCACTATCACATCGGACAACCAGTCGGAGACACTCTAAGCGTCTCTTTAAACTCTAAATGCGAGCCCGCGCACCTGTATACAAGCGGGAGAGAGGGGGTGAGGGGGAGATAGAGAGAGCGAGAGAGAGAGAGAGAGAGAAGTATACGAAAAATACTTGTAGTATAAGGAAACGTTAATAAATAACAAACTCTTCCTCCTTACTCACTATTCATCGAGTAATTAAATAAGTATGTAATATCGATGAACTTCCTTTACGTGTGTGCATTAATAAAGATTCATTTCGAATCGGAAGATTAAAATATGGTTAGCGCAAAGTTATAAAGTACATATTGGCAAAATCGAATGTACATGACAATGCACGGCGAAGCTTATTTATAATATCTAAGCTTATACTCGTATCGAAAGTATATTAATAGAATTTACAATATTAACACAATCAATCGCCCACAGACTGATTTAATATACATTAAATGAAAAATATCATTATTCAAGCACAATTTCTTTGTCTTTCTTAATCAATTGTAATTAAATTTTATTACGTAACATTGTAATATCTGACCGTTTCTTCTTCCGTATATAAATGATGTATATAAATGATATATATCTCTTAAATAAACATTAAATCTATTTCAATTAGCTCGGATAAAGTTTAAAAGAATTATAGTTTTCTAATTAAAGCTTTAATGGGCATTTATTGAACAAGAAAGACGACGCCTCGTATGAATATAATTTTATTAGAATAATAAACAGGGAGGCAAATTGGCGAAATAAAAAAAAAAAAAAAACAAGAAATCTTCTCTCCGAACGAATAAATATACGAGACCGTGTAGTTAAAATTGATACGGATTCCTAACCCCAATAACGAGTAATACGTTATTTTTAAATCGCTTATAAATTAATCGGTACTATTTAATGTACTCGGCAGGCAAATGATTATCTTTATTCATCTCAAAGCAAACATTATACTTCCACGTATCAATTGTACAGGAATTTAATTTTAAATATACGTTTTTTCTGACGATAAGGCCCGCGATTCGTAAGATGTTATACATTTTATTCTCTCGTAACTCAATATGATCTAAATATATTCGGATGTAGCCCCAATGTAGCCTCGCGCGAACACAACCATATGGATTTGAATGAAATGTTATCAATTTATATTTAAAAGCTCGACTCCGCTTCAATAGTATGAGAACAAGGAGCCCGAGCAGATAAACACATTTTTAAATTTAGTTTTTCCTAAGCAGCAGCGATAATTCAATTATTATTGGCTATAAATAATTCGATTGCCTTAAGTTTATTATTCAATTTTTCCATTTTATTTTTAGGAACGTCTTATATATATATATATACATGCCAGGGTACTATAAATTGTTTGAAAAGTGTCGTGCCACGACATGGGAAAATCAATTACGTTTCGGAATGTTGAGGTGAATCGAACGAGTTGCGCAGATAATACGTAAAAGCGTTAGGAAGGTCTATATAATTTGATAAAGAATAGAAGCGAGTGGGGGGGGGACCGTTTGAAAAATATTCGCTTCTTAATGTGCCACCGGGCACTCGAAATTCCCAAACGAAAGAATCAGATCGATCGATCGTAACGGCCGTATTATTTCATTCTCATCGAATCGCTACGTAGCTCGAAGAAGGTTTTATCTTTTTAATACGTGTAATCAATAAACAAAGTATTTCGATAAATCAGCTTTTCTTTTTTCTTTTTTTTTTTTAGAGCGTTATAATGAATGAACATTACAAGCGTTACAAAGTCATTCGGATTTTGTTTCACGTGCACGCAGATACAATACGTGAAATACGCGTAAGGGATAATTTGCTTAATTTGGAGTTGAGCTTCATTGGGCCAACTTCATTATCTCCATATCTCGAGAACAAGTAACTCTCGGGCAAGTAAATAATAATAAATAATAAATAATAAATAATAAATAATAGACAGGCGTTATGAAAATGCATGATGTTTGCGACGCGGATAAGTAAAAGGACGGCTGTGTATTGTGAGTCATCAGTGTGCACTGCCACTAAAACAGGGACGTTAATCCGTTGAATTATTTAAGTCTCCTCGTCCGGTCTGATGTAATGAGCATTGGGGCTCCGAAAAAAAAAAAAAGAAAATTGAGAGGGAAGAGAGAAGGGCATGAAAATGTTAATTGTCCCTTAAGCGCTTGTCGATCGTTTACGGCGTAGGAAGATTAAAGGTAGAAATATGCTGCGACTGGCAACGCCGTGTAATTCAAGGCCCAAAGATAACAAAGCGCGCACTCTACATACATTTACATTTAGCCGGAGTCAGCCGCGACGGATGGTCGGGGGGTGAGGGGGGGCGAGAGGGTGAGGAGGGGCGACAACGGGGAAAAAAAGCCAACGACGTAGGCTTAGATTGCTAGGCGACTACATTCGGTGGAAGTGATAGCGAGGAGTCGAACCAAGTGACGGACAAAGGCTGCCGACGATGTCGCGCAACTCTGATAACCGACACGGCCAGCAGCTTCCGCCGGCAGTCGTGGGCCCGGGCGGTTATTGGGGTTCATACGCGGCCACATACGCGCCCGTCCGATCTACCTTATTTTTCGTTATTTTCCGCTCTCGACTGAGCGCTGCGAATGTCCGCTCCGGATGTCCGCTACCAGCGTCGGACTCTGATAAACGGGCTTCTATCGAAATCTTCTTTATAGATCGAAATGCCTCCAAAGGCATGATGGCCTTTTATCTCCCAGTGGTATTTCCCCGTACAAAAATACCGATCCATGATATTCTTGCAGCTTTTCTAATCGATGCGATAACAAAAAAAAAATCACATCTATTCAACGGACCTTCCTTCTGTAACCCCAATAGACCGACACAACAATAATATTTACCATAAGGCAATACGATCATTTCTTATATTTAATTATATCTTCACGTACGCGTGAATGATTGATTACAGGCCCACATGGATCGTCTCTTTGTCAAATTGAGCAAAAACATTACAGTATTTCTGTCGATATCTTGAGGCATTTGGGGTCATTGGTGAGCAAGTATTATTGCCTTAAACTTTCTAATCGGTAATGCATCGAAAGTTGTTCATACATACATTCATACATTCATTCATACATTGTTATTACTTTGATTCGATTCTTTTATGAATTTTACGAATGAATTTCATATAAACAGAATTCTGTTCCGATTTCGGCAATAATAATTAAAACGTAACATTCTATATATATATATAAACTCTCTCTCTCTCTCTCTCTCTCTCTCTCTCTCTCTGTTGTAATTTCGATAGATGCGTAGGCGGAAAACTATAATTTAAATGCTGCAAATGCCGAGTGTCTTTGACCCCGAATATTTAGCCGAGTCAGGAATAGAACGGGCTTACAGGCTTTTCAAATAGAAAGAATATTATTAAACTTAAGTATTTCGATAATAAATGCCTCTCGTAATAAAAGCCAAAAGCATTTTCAACAAACGCTTTTATTAAACCCCGTAATCGTCAATATATAATATTTGATCGCGACGCTCTTTCAACATTAACTGTAATAAATAAAGATCAACTGTAAAGGAATTGAGAAGCAAATTAATATATATATTTTTCTATAATTATTTTTCTATGATGAAAAAATATTTTTGAATAAAGCCACATTAGTTGCGAATATTGTTGAAGAAAAAAAAGTTGCGCAAAGCGTAACTTACTATCTATGGTAAAACGATTTTTCTACAGTTATTTTAGTATGTACGTTCCGACTCAACGTACTATATATTCATATTTATTTTTTTTTTTATTACAAATACTTTTTGTCTCGCGTCAATCAATTATTTGTAAAAAGAGTGGAATTACTTAATTTTATACGCGTAATGTAAACTACATAGGGGTGGGGCGGGGGGGGGGGGAGAAAAACACGGAAAACTTTGTCTTAGAGCATTTAACAGATTAGCTATATTAGAAGGAAATGTATTAGTAAACGAGTTGTAACGTGCTTGATGAAAAACAAAAATTTCTAATATTAATCAACGACATAGGTTTTCAATACAATAATATAACAACAGTCGTATTTTATTGGCAATACGTAGCGGTTAAATTGGCTAACAACTAATGAAATACAGCTAAGATTTTGTAATGCTGTATTACTGTATATTTGACGCATGGAGCGTCAACAGTTGTCAATTAAAAATAAAATCGTATGAAAGAATGTATGTAAATGACTGTAAATGAAGTGAGTTTAAGAATGTAATTTGAATATTTATTAGAGATTTTTTTTTTTTTTTTTTTTATTTAAGTAGCTATTCAGATTTCAGCTACGGTGAATTTAATAGAGAATAAATTTACATAAATATTCGTACGTATTATTATTATTATTATTAATTGAACGATCGGATCGTTCGATGTTCGCGCGAGAAAGATTTTTATAGAAAGAAATTCTTTCGCACGGAATCGAATGTATTAAAAAACTATTTAAAGTATTTACAAAACAAAAAAAAAAACGACTAATTGAAATTAAAAATCCTTTAAAACGGTATATAAAGTAATATAAAGTAGAAAAAAAATATACGGAGCTTTCGCATTTCGCGCCAAGTCCTTATGACTTAGTAATAACACAAGGCCAATGTAAGCATGGGATATTACAGGATTAACCATGGGTATACGGCCGTCTGAATCCCAGCGAATCCTTTGCATTTGTAATTAATTGAAGAGTTTTGTAAAAGAATGTCTATATTATTTTGGCCTAAGCAGTGCGGCCAGCGGCTCTGAAAATTAAATCTCAATCGTTCACGCGAATCATTCATTGTGTATTGTGCCGTAATGAAAAATAAGACTAATAACACCCCAATAACCCCAACTCTGCAAATACAGTTACGTTTTTGTTTTTTTTTTTTTTGTTTTTTATTATTATTATTTGCTTTTCTCCGTAGAGCTCTGACCGACTCGTTGCTTTTCTGTTTTACCGACTAAATTTTCCTCCAAGTTTCCGTTGTCTCAAGACAACGTTTCTTTCTAATATCATAGATTGGCCGCCTAATTCCATACGAACCGTATCCTTCCTCCCGTAATTTTCCATAAAAGAAATAATAATCAATATTCGTGTATAAACGACCAACGTACGTACGCGCCCACGCGCCCACGCGCCAACTAACGTATACGTACGTACGTCATGGTTCAATCTTTTGTCTATAGTGATCCTCGTAGAGTATAGATAGAGTATATTCATAAATACACCTTCCCCTCACAACACATACTAATTGTTACATTAATATATTATGGAACGAGGTGTTTTGTTTTATATATACATATATACATATATATACAACGTCCTTAGCAAATTTACTCGTAAAAGTAACAGACAAAGGGACATTGTTGTAATTAAATATTCTTAATAATCAATATTTTTTAAAATAAAACAAAAAATAGACATCGTGGACATGTTTTTGAAAGGCATTCGCAACCTGTTCGTAGCTTTCATTATTTCATTATTATATAAGGACAAACATTTAATTAATGCATCGTTTTAAAAAAATTCAAAGATTTACTTGACGTTACTACAAGTATTAATTTATTGACTTATTGCGCGGATGCATTTAAAGCCAACGCTTTTCCTTATAAGCCAACGTAAATAAAGTCTTTCAATGAAAGTAAAAAGTAAATTTAACGAGAATGAGAATGAGAACCAATGAGTTGTAATGCTTGTATTGCATTGCCAATACATCGATGCTTTTTTACGTGATTAATATCGGCAACGATATATGAAAATGGGATTATGGCCGTTTGAAGCGGATTAGACAATGTTTTGTTAGAAATTATTTTAAAAAATATGTAAAATACGTTTGGACACGGTAAGGACAAGTCTTGTACGATTAAAAAAAACCCTTTTTATGCATATTCGCGAGGAAAAGAAGATGGAATTTCGTTATTACTTATCGTCTTTTCGAATATAATGATTGATTATTTATTTTTTTTTTTTTTTGTTTAAAAATGAAAAGTCACTTTTGTAAATAATTATAGAAACGATTTATTTTTAACTCGTTAATACGTCAAATATGTCAAAAATATGTCAAAATCTATTTAACATACATTAACAAAAAGTAACTTTAAGGCTACGAAAAATTTCAAGTATTTCAATTAGTGTAAAACAATTAGATTTTCCTTGAATTAATGATTGAACGGTCGTTTTGAATATAGAAGGTTGCGTTGAATATATATATATATATATATCTTTGGTAACTATATATCTATTTTATCTATTTTTAGTGAAGTTCAGCCAATGGAATCGACCCGGCTCGATCCAACTACCACTGCTCTATCTCAATTAAATTCATAATACAACGCTATAATAATGTAAATGTTAAATCCAACGTTCTATTCCCTTTCGTATATCCGACTAAAAAAATTTTTTTTTTTTTTTTTTTTTTTTTTTTTCAAAAATCCTACCAAAATAGTTTTTTTTTTTTTCTTTTATTATTATTATTATTACTAAAATTTGCTCGATATTTGATTTTTTATTAGCATTCCGGGAGTCTAATATATATATATATATATATATTTTTGGCCAGACAAATAAATACTAAATTATCCATGAATTCAAATGGATTTAAATCTATATATATATATATACGTATATTCTATTTCGACGTATAAATTTTTGCCGTATAAATAATTTGTGGTACAATGTAGAAATAATAGCGATAATAATAGCTGATAAAAAAAAAAAAAAAAACATTAGTACGCGATATTAAAAGTATGCGTGAAAAGATAAAGAATTTGACATTATTTTGTTTGATTAGGATTCGAAATCAGAGAAACGTTTATCAAAAGTGTTTTTTTAATCTCGTGAGGTTTTTTTTTCTTTTTTTTTTTTTTTTTTTTTTTCTTTTTTCTTTTTTCTTTTTATCAAAGGCGTTGGCCGCTTTCGATTCTCAACAATTAGCATTATCTAAAATTATTTCATTTCACGTGCCGCGATTGTCCTTAGAAGCCTGTGGTGATCCATTATCGCGATACACGTCTTCTTATTTACACGATTCCATCCAAAAACATTTATCGTGTCATTGGCATACAAATGAAAATTAATTATTAGAACAATTCGAAGGCGAAAACAAAAATTTTCTCTCTCTCTCTCTCTCTCTCTCTTAAACATTACAGTTACCCGACCGTCGTTGTTATAATTATTATTATTATTGTTTATTCATACGCGAGCGTAGCGTCGTGAGTACTTTTTTTTTTCAAATTTCCTGTACACGTATAATAATAATAATTATATTATAAAAGGAGGTCTTATTATAAAAGGTAATGGATCGCGCGAAAGCTAAAGAGTTAATATTGTATTTCTGGGGGTTATTTTGATGGACGGAGGTCCGCGAAAATATTACTCTGAACTTTAGCTCGTAAAAGCGACGACGACGCTGTTTTTTTGATTATTGATGCGCGTGTAAGGAAGAAGAGCGGAATCGTATAAGACGTCGTTATCGATTGGATTTCGAATCATTTATTTAAAAATGTTTACCCGTCCCCCCCCCACCCCTTGGCTCGTGCGATATTAAAGCACGGATAACCTAAGCGTAATATTATGATCCTAAATCTCGGCCGATGGGTTACTACAATTGATCCTTGCAAGTGCCGTTAATCCCGTTAATCCTTAGAATATACAACGGAATGCGTATCGCATATCGCATATAAGCTTGCCGCTTTGCATCGTAAAACCATAAGATCCGCGATTTAAATTGACTTGGGAAATCTTCTTCTACTTTTTTTTTTTTTATTTTATTTTTGCGTCAAGCCACCCATCGAGACTCCATTCAACGACTTTTGGATTCGCAATGACATTTCATAATTTATATAAAATTTGTTGTAAATGAAAAAAAATGTACGTGTACGTTATGTGCATCGATATCAATGGAAACGAGAAATCTATTTATTCTAGATAATAGGAAAGAAAAATAAATAAAAAATTTTTTTTTTTATAAAATACGTGATCATAATATTATGCTCTCGCGCCATACGTTGTGTTTCGTGTGTGAGAAACGTCACTTTAGAATAACGTTAGAAGCGCATTATAGCAAATCGTACAGGAGATACAGTCGTTCGTTATCGGTTAGCGCGCCCGAGCTACGCCTTTTTTTTTCTACGGCATCGATGAAATTTATTCCTCCCACCCCCTATCACGATATTAAATACAATAACCCCAATAACCCCGCTCCGGCATTCGTTAATAGCTTATTATATTTTTTTTTTTTTATTTATTTATTTATTTATTTATTTATATATATGTGTGTGCGTGTGCGTGTGCGTGTGTGTATTAGAAGGTGGGAGGAGTCGGTGGGAAGTTGTTGGGCACCTGTTGCCGGTCTCGGCCTTTTCATCTTAGTTAGCGAGGAATAAGTAACGGGCCGTTCGAAAAGTCAATTGCGCTTGGGTGGATGGCGTACGTATAACGTTATCCCGGTGATATTATCGTTTTACACGAGGTCACTGGATAAATAAGACCCTCCACAAGCTCCCTGTCGTACACGGCTTCTGCTACCGCTGCTACTGCTACTGCCAGCGCTACCACTACTACTACTACTAGTACTGCCACTGCTACTACTGATACTGCCACTGCTAATACTGCTACTACTACCGCTACTACTACTACCTACTACTACCGCTACTACTACTACTACTACTACTACTACTACTGCTACTACTGCTACTGCTACTACTACTACTACTACTACTACTACTACTGCTACTACTACTACTACTACTACTGCTACTACTACTACTACTACTACCACCCTACTACTACTAGGGCATGAACTTGGAAGGAGTGCGATCCTCGAAGAGAATCGGGGACGAAGATGACCAAGACCGAGGAGGTCCGAGTGGTGGTCTTCGACATCCGCGTTGCCGCGTGCGCCGCCAACCTCTCGTGTCCGAGAAACGTAGAGTCAGTAACACACGCGCGCGCACACACGCATGGATTACCGACACTTGGCTGCGCATGAGTTTCGCCTAGACAAACATAAATAACTATAGCGTGCGGCGGCAGTGCCTCCCCGGACTCTGGTATTCGCGTGGCGTCACGATGTGTATAAACTCGCTCTCCCTCTCTCTCTCTCTCTCTCTCTCCACTCTCCCGCTCTACCGCTCTCTATCTATATCTATGTCTTGTTCCCGCCTTCCCGCTACGTCCCTCGCGGGGCGCTACATACGCGTCTAAAAATAGAGTGAGCCGAGAGCGTCGTTCCAGACTCCAACGATTGGCGGCGCTCGTGCTCCCTCCCCCTCACCCGCCCCACACGCCCCACACGCCCCCACCTCGTCCCTCGGCGATCCCCTCACCCTCGCACGGAGTCGAAGCACGCGTAAAGGGTCGCATCGCGGAAGCGCGAGTGCGAGCGAGCGAGAATATCCGCGGAGCTTGGGTGGGAGGTCGAGGGGATCGCGGGTGGGAGCCGGAGAGAGTGTGCGCGCGCGAGAGTGAGTGAGTGAGTGAGTGAGTGAGTGAGAGAGAGAGAGAGAGAGAGACGTCGCGACTCGGGTCCGCGGAGTGGCTCAGTTCTTGGTTCACGCTGGTACCGTAACGACAACTACGACGACGACGACGACGACGACGACGCTGCCGTCGCCGCCGCCGCCGCCGCCGCCGCCGCTACCGACGTTGTTCCCTCGCTTTTTACACTTATCATTTAAGTCTTGTACGCGCGCGCGAGTGTCCGGTCTTTGGTGTGTGCGCCCTTGACAGTTGGTTAGATCCCGTTGGATCAGTGTGCTGTGACCGACGGTAAGGATGATAGGATGATAGGATGATCGGCCACCTCCCGACCGTTGGGTCGCCCTGGAATTCGTGGAAGTGCGTTCGCCGCTAAGCGAGAGCTCCTGCTGCTCCTGCTGCTGCTGCTGCCTCGTCGACGTTACCTTTCCCTCTCGCTCCCAAGCGCATACGAGCACCGCTACTCCACCCTCCTCCACCTCCTCCACCTCCTGCTCCTCCTGCTCCTCCACCACCACATCCTCGTCCTCGTCCAGCGTCGCCGCAACTGCCCGCCGTCCCGTCACCCCTTGCCGTTGCCTAAGGCCACCTCTCGCTGCCTGGAACGCACGCGAACTCTTGGTGCCTCTCCGCCTCCGTCCCTCCACCGCTGCCACCGCCACCGCCGTCCCTCCACCACCACCACCGTCGCCGTCGCCGCCGTTTGGACGATCTAGAAGATTCGCCGCAGCCGAGGCACTTTTTCGTCCCTTTCGCCCTTGGACCAACCTGTGGACTCACGTACGGGGCTTACCTCGCTCCACCCGCCCGTCCCTGTCTACCTCCTCCCCCCTCCCCCAATAATCCCGCCGCCACCGCCACCGCCACCGCTGCCGTCGCCGCTGCCGTCGCCGCCGCCGCCGCCGCCATCATCTCATTCGCTGCTGAATCAACACATGCGCGCGGACCTAACCGCCCACCCATTCAACCACCCGCGCGCACACGCACACACGCAGCAGCGTAGACGGAACGGACGAGCAGGACACGCAGAGCAGGTAAAGCGAAGACGAGACCGAGAGCGACGATTAAAAAAGAACGAGCCGTGATGTGTTTATTATTGTTGATGTTGCGTCGATGCTGCGTCGATGCTCCTTGCCGCGGATGCCGGCGGAAGTGAAAAGTGCATTCCGGGTATTGGGAGTCGTCCGAGGCCAACCGATTCTCAGGATTCTTCCGGGTGACCGGGCACCCCCCCCCCGGCGGCAGCAGCCCTTGCCCTATACTACTACTCCCTTACGGATTCTCACGTCACGATTTCTTATCAATGCCACGATCCTAATACGGCCGATAGTGCGTAGCTGCGCTTCCGGGGGAAGGGGATCGTGACCGCGCCTCGCCCCGTCCCGTCCCTCCCCGTCCCGTCACTACCCGCCTTGTCTCGCCTCGCCTCGCCTCGCCTCGCCGCGACTCACCTTCGGTCGAACAACGTACCGTCGACTCCTGCATTCCGATCAACCGACCGACCGACCGACCAAACAACCGACCGACCGACCAAACAACCACCAACCGATCGACCTGGAACTTTCAATATTTCTCCTCGAAGTAGCGGCCATCGGTCGTTCCTACTTTTAATGCCGTTCTTTCGTAACGTCCGCCCCTCCTCCACCTCCCGATCCTAACTATCTTTTTCCAATCTTATTACGAAGCACTTGCGCGCTCTCTCTCTCTCTCTCTCTCTCACGGACTTTCATTCCCTGGCTTTCACTCTCCCCCCCCCACCCCACCCCACCCCCCCCAGCCCGTAGCTCCCCCGTGAATTTAGCGTCGCCGGCAAAGTCAAGGAAGGGCCCTTTGAATATAAGCCGTAGTATAATTACCTGGCCAAAGGTAGATGATCGTCGACGGACATGCGTAACTGGGGGGGGGGGGGGACCCGTGCCACCTCACCACTCTCGTACGATACACAAGCACGAGCGTCTCCGTTTAAAAAAAAAAGGGTCCCTAATTAGGCTATAGGCTAAAAGGCCGCCCTCAAGTAGCCGGAGAAGTCGCAATAAATAAACCCCAATAACGATAAATAAAGAAAAATAACAACTAATGTTGTTCGCTCAAACAAACACATTTTTTCAGCTCAGTCGTGCAGCCGACGATTAATTCAGCTCCTCGTAAATGCCTTTTACTCAATAATGGCACGAGGCTCGTTGAGTCATCGTTAAAGCAAGCGATTCGACGTGAAAAATCAGCTACAGGATCGGCTAGAAATAGAATATATACATATATATATATACATAACGATTATCGCCGCTGATATTGTGTCCGATCGGTAATGGCGTTTTCGGCAGTACGGAACCCCTCTGCCCCCTCTACCCTCCACACACACACTCGCTCACGGAGTATTCATTCAATTACGGAGAGAGCGGCGGCAATTTGTTCGAATTCTTTAATTGACGGCCGTGTGACGAATCATTATGACAGCTCAGGGCGCCGAGAATATCCGACGACGCCAACGTTGTTATTATTTATTTATTTATTTATTACGAATGATTTTTGTGCAAAAATTACGCGCCACTTCGCGAGTAAAGTAATCGGCTTATCGGTCCGCGCTTCCGGCTACTTGTTCAGCCGGGATCTTCGGGAAATATTTTCCGATCTCCTTGCATCCAATGTACACGTGCACGAATAAAAAATGTACATTGTAATTGTCCGAGAGGCGGTGGTTTATAGTAATAAAGTAATAACTATTTAACCAATCGTATATAACGATTGAATGATATGCAATTGAATATGTAATACGACGATATTAGTTAGAGATACGTCAAAGCAATCGACGGACCAATTAATAAACGCTTAATAAACAATTTAAACGTAAAGCAAGCATAAAACAAAGCATTGATAAAGGAATAATGATGACGTATTAAACACGTGGTTATTTATTTCATTATTGTAAAACCATTATTACAGAACTTGAATTTTAAGCTAAAATAATTCACTGTAGCTATATAGCTATATATATATTGTAACGATTATTGTGGGCCGTATGTGAGTAGCCATAGCACGAGCGCCGTCGTACGTGATAAAATAATAAATATCCATTGAGTATTTATCTCGGTAAACAAGAAGCTATTAATTATTAAAACTATCGCTGTATTATCAATACGTAATACCGAGAAAGCTGCCGCCTCCCCTCGCCTCGCCTCGCCTCGCCTCGCCTTGCACTTACTGTATAAAATTTCCAATGATACGAATGATGTTTTGATATATATATATAGATAGATATAAATGGAAAGCTTTCGTTGCGCCAACGTAATTATACGTCGATCATCATCGAGCATTAGCATTGGCAAACACTACTATAATATAACGTATACAGTAAATAATACTCTCGGCTGCGATATAAGCAAAAAATTGCATTTCTACATGGTTTGCGTAAACGTTGACAAGTTAAATACTCGTTTGAATTCGCCGATAAAAGACGACATGCAGCTTAGGATCGTTTTTCAAAGTGCAACTAAAGAGAGACGGGAGATTGTATTTTTCAACATTATACGTAGTATCGGGTTTTGCTCAAGACGCAAAATGAGAAGTAATGAGAAGTAATTGGAAACAAAAATTTCTTTATATAAAACGTAGCTTCCGAGCCGTTTGAACATTAATTTCACTGATATAAATTAGTCGACATTACTCTGTAAGGTTTTTGCTCTAAGATCATTTAAACCACGAATCCGAAGCTTGCATTATATACATATATATATATAAATGTACATATGTATATAAGAAAGAAGCTCGGATGAACAAAGTGCGTATGATCTATAAGATAATAAATAAATAATTCGGCAATGGGCATTTTAATAGCGGCAGGTGAATGGGGCGGGGCGGGGGGGGGGGGATTAATAGATTAATAGAACTAAATGTAATGGAAGAGTCCGGTGAGGCGAGCCGGCCAATAAACAATAAAGTGTTTGTTCGTTGTGTATAGGCGATGAGAATTCTCGGAGATTATTGTCGGGAAGCAGCATTCTGCTAAGTGTACTGAAAAACGAGACGTCAGCGTGGCAACATTGAAACGATCTTTCAACTACTTTTTATTTTCCTTACGACGCTACTTGCGATGGTCGGCCCCCTTCCCACCTCGTACACCTCGTCCCACGTGTTGGAGCTACGTCGCGACGTGCACTTAAATGCGCACGTAGCCACGGCTGCGGAGGTTACAACCTATACGTAGGTCCTTTTGGTGCATCGTCGCCTCTTTCTCCACCCCGCCCCCTTCGCTCCATCCCTCCCTCCATCCCTCACCCCGAGCGCGCGCGCGATGTATATAGGAGGAGGTAGAGGAGGAGGAGGAGGAAGCTCCGAAACACCTGTTGTGTGTATCATCGTCGGCTGTGCGAGTTGACGAGTGGCTCGGGGGAAGGGGGGCTGGGGTGGGGGGTGGAGACGGGCGAATAGAAGCTTGCCGAGAGAGGAGAAATAAATAATTTAAAGAAATGAAAAGGACGAGGGAATGAAAACAGCGAACCGTCCGTCCTCTATATGCTGAATAATGCCGATGATCGTCACTTTTCAATTACAACTTTAAAACTCCTTCCTTCTCGACACTATACGTGATTTATTTACCTTCAAATTACAATGTACTTTGTTTTCTTTGTCACCTCAATTAATACTCGAATCAACCCTTTCAATCGGTACAATACATTACTTTTGGTGCATCGGAGCCAGCAGTTTTCTGCTTATTTATCCCCCTCCCCTCCCCAACCCCATCACACACTTTCTCTCCTATGTCTGTAAACGTGCACCCCGATAAGCGTGAATAAAGGGAAGAAAGTTTATTTATTTTTTTACATTTGTTATCGGTAAGTATAATCGTTACTCAACAGGCCGAGATAAATAACCGTTAAAAATTATTAACGATTCGAGAGTCGAAGCGGTAAGGATTATTCTTTTATTTATCGAGCGGACAAAGTGAAGCAGCGGAGTCTGCCCACTGAATGTTTGGAAATGGTTTGACTTGTCAGAGCCAAGCGCCGGGGGGGGGGAGACGGGTAATAATGCTTTTCTCTAATTTTAGATGGGCTTTATTTTTAATCGTACGAAAATAGTTTGGATTTTTAGAGAAAGTAGTGCGACGATACCCGAGACGAGAGGCGCGCGTGCGCGTGCGCGTCCGCTACTACTCGCTTGCGTTATTATATCACGAAGGAGGCGAGGCGATTCTGTGTCAGGAGTTTATTAACATAACAAGGCAATAACCTATCCTTCCTTCGAGACTAAGCATAAAGAGAGGGGGGAGGGGGGCACGTAATGCCAAATTGCCCGTACACTTTGCGGCTAATTTATTTTGAGCAAATCAATTGACGGCTTAAGTTTCCCAACAGTGTAAGTAAGTAAGAAAGGAGGGGGGCTGTGGGGGTGGGAGGCGCGGAGGACGTAATAAATACACGTGAACAGTGCCGCCAATGGGTCCCGGGCCGTGGCATTGCGCAAACTCAGCTGCTGGATGCGAACGGGCGCTTATCGGCTCTTACCTTCCATCGGCCGGTCTTCGGCTGGGACGGAGGGGAGGCGCTGTTATCGGGGGGGGGGGGATGATCGAGCAATTAATTGCAAGGATTCGCGAGCGCGAGGTTCGTAAAGATTATTTTGTTCTTGGCAACGTGCACCCACCTCCAGACGCGTGCGAAACCTGACCGAGGGATTTTCACCTTTAAATGTTTTTTTTTTTTTATTTTCTTATTCCCTTCATTATGCGGGCAAGCCATTCATCGGGAATCGCTTTAACATTTGAGCTCAACGGTCTCTCGATTATAGCCGGGCGTCTGCGTCTGCGTGTGTGCGTGTGTGGGCGGGACGGACCCTTCCAAGACATTCTTGAATACAAATTAACAATATAGTCACTTGGTTAAAAATATCTACGACTTGTTTCATAATCCTATCGTCGTGTCAAATTTAGATATTCCCTTTTGCATTGTATTTTTCTCTCTTCCCTTCCTCCTCCTCCCTCATCTTCAAGCCGGGCAATGCCAGCGTTAGCTCTAATGAACAAACGAATTGGATGGAGTTAAATTAATTTCCTCTTTATTTTATTCTATTTTATTCTACATTCAAGGGTAATTTCACGTCTTGACACCCTTTCTCTTCGACTTTCTTCGTTATTCACAACGAATACGGCCGAAGCCGGATAGGCAGGCAAACTCTCTGCAAAGGTATGCGTGCTCTCTCTCTCTCTCTCTCTCTGTAATCCAGCAATTCTTCACAGCATATTATTAATTTTTTCTTTTTCTTTTTTCTTTTTCTTTTTTATTTGCTATAGAGCTATGCTTCGAATCGTTAAAATGTCGAATCCGTAGAAAGTCTACGCGGGATTGTCGTTTCGGGAGTTGAAAAGAATCCGAGGCGCAGCCGAGCTCGTAGTTTTTTTTTTTTTTTTTTAATTTTACGTTAAGATCGATTAAAAGGACTCGTTTACTTTCTTCTCTTTTCTTTTCTATTTTTGTTTTCTTTCTTTCTCTCTCCAATTCTGGGCCTCGAAGGCCCAACAAAAAGAACAAAAACACATTTTGTTGAACGTGCTACTGCTCAATTGATTACGACTCAGTCGTTGTCTCAAACATCCTGCAAACGGTTATTCTGCAATAACCGGTTGAAGCTGAGCGGTCAGACTATTTTTACTAATACGTCACTGCTCGTTAGAAGTACAGGGAAAAATTTAATGAAAAGCCAACATCAAAGTCCCAGACGCAATTGTTCGTAAAGAAATGTTCGTTTCGTTTAGCCAGTCTAGTGGATTCATTTCATGGTAAAAAATTCCAGACCCACCGACCTAACGGCATTTCTTCAATGTCTTTCAAAACCCGTATTTTATTAACCTTTTAATTATCTGAGCTTTTACAATTTTCATTTCTAAACCCTATGCAAAATGTATGTGTACGCGAGTGGCGGTGGTGTTGGTGGTATTTTAATGAAGGAACAAGGACCACAAGGACCACAAGGACCACAAGGACCTTACCGACATTTGCCACTCGAGCGAGCCGCGCTTAAGCGAGCATCGAGAAAGTCGTCTCCTCTTTATTTTGATGAAAATCTTATTGGACTGGTTTCGATAGATTAAAGGCATTTAATAGCTCGTAAATTAAAAAGTATCTCTTGCATAAGGAATGCGGAGAAGAAACTTTTATTGAATTTAAATGGATCTTTATGTCCTTAAGTAAAAAGTTGCTCGACCGCGCAGCGTCGTGCGCTACAAATTAATAAGTAACTCATACGAGCGGCATTATAATTATTACACGCACGCACACGTAGGCAAAAGCACGCGCGTATATTTATAGTAGAAAAGAAAAACTGGCCGAGGAATAAACATTTCATGCTTGGCTAGGCCATTAGTTAGGCCGAAGAGTCGTTTGATTGAAATGAAAAACATTAACCGTTCAAGCATACGGTAAATATCGCCAATGTAAACAAACGCGTGTGTGTTCCATTCGAAACTATTTCACTTTCTAATGCCTAATTTTTTTTTTTCTTTTTTCTTTTTTTTTCTTTTTTCTCTTTATAAACGAGAAAATTCATAATGAAATTGTTCCTTTAGCTTTAGCAGCATGTAATTTATAGACTTTCGTTACGCTACAATATACGCATAAGATATTTGAATAGGCCTCTTTCCGCCATTCGAGTGATTAATTTTTCTATAACTATATATATATTGATAATAGAGAGGGTATTATAGAAAGAAGGAAAATAAACAATATTCTTTTGCAAGAAACTCTCGCGGGAGAAGGGAAAATAATAACAAACAAACAAACAAACAAACAAAAAAGAATAAAAGGCAAATTAGAAGATTTATTGGTATTATTATTATTATTATTATTATTATTTATTATGAATCTTGACGAATAGTGAGGCTCTGCGATGCCCTCGGTCATGTCGGTAATGTAGATCGACGCTGTCTGCTAAGGTTATTGAATGATGAAAAATGCTCGAAGATGGTAGAAAAAAGAAAAAAGAAAAAAGAAAAAAGAAAAAAGAAAGAAGGGAGGCAGCGGCGCCGATGTTTGCCAACGATAAGTAAAAATTCTACGTAATTATTAGGGAATGGGGGCGGGGAGGAGGAGGAGGAGGAGGAGGAGGAACGGTGCGAGCGTAGATAAAATTTCCTGGCGGTTGATCGGTGATTTCTAATTTTCACTGCGGCCTGTATAAGGCGTAATTGGGAAGTATCGGAACGAGGGATTAGACTGGCTGGCTGGCTGGCTGGCTGTGTAAAGGGATTTGGTAGTGTGGTAAGCGGTGCCCGTACTTAGTGGGTGGGATAAGTAGTTCGATTGAGCTCTCACATGAGAGTTTAATCGTTTGGCAACGGCGAATGCGAACCCGGCCGTTCGCTATAAGGCCGTAGGAGGGAGGTAGGGGAAATGATTGGTTAGACAGACGTTCCGTGAGTGAGTGTGAGCCGTGAACGGTGGATGAGGAGCGGGGCGGGGGGGGAGGCACGTATCGCGAGCGGGTAATAAAAATTCCTCTTTATTATTGCACGCGCCTCTTCTGCTGCTCGTCGTCGTCGTCGTGAGGTATTACGGCACACAGGGACATAATAAGCCCCTGATGAGGTAAGGTGGGGCGGGAGGGGGGGGCCTGCTTGCCGAGGAGATTTATCAGCGGCGGCGGCGACGTCGGCGGCGTAGCGGGAGGGAGGGAGGCGCGCCCGCATTTTACGTTAGCGCCAGCACAGAATCGAGTCTGATGTAACATTTTTAAGCTTTTGAAATGCTTTCGCACTCTGTCGGGCTGTTTACGTTTTCGGGGGGCCCCCGACGTCCATTGTCCCTCGTCTCCCCCCCCCCCACCTCCTGCCCACTTAATCTGACGCACACGCGCGGAGCCTCGGCTTGCCTCTCCACCCCACCCCACCCCATCCCGCCCCGTCATCGCTAACGCCGCCGCGGAGCCGGCCGAGCTATCTACCTCTCTACCTCTCTCTCTCTCTCTCTCTCTCTCACACACACACACACACACACAGAGACACTCTATCTCTATCTCGGGCCAGTGCTCGGCGGCGGGCGGGCGGGTGTATTTATGCGCGGCGGCGCGCCTCGGTCCTCCCGCCGCCGCCGCCGTCTGCTCGCTCGCTCGCTCGCTCGCTCGGCGTCTCCGAGCATGTGAAAACGCGCCGCCGTCGCTGCCGAGGCTTGAGAAACTCAACGGAGATATAATTAGAATCGAAAGTGCCCAACGACCACGCGGCTCTTTTAGCCTCTAACTCGCGCCGGCTATTTTGCGAGCCGCGGGTCTCAATCGCCGGCGGGGCGTGACGAGACGTGGGTGGGGGCCGGGACGGCGGGCTAGAGGATGGGGCCGGTAGTGGTGGTGGTGGTGGTGGTGGCGGAGGAGGAGATGGGGGGTTGGGGGGAGCGGTAGAGGTGGAAGCCGTGTCGCCGTGACGAGTCCGCGCCTCGAGGCCGATAACTAACAACGCCTCTCCGCTCCGACCCCCCGGCCCCCCCCCCCCAGCCCCCCTCTGCCACTGCCACCCCATCCCCACACTCCGTGTCTAGATCTTTTCTGGCGCCCCGGGCGACCACCGAGCGTCGATCGATGATACTCGCGCTCTCTTCCTCCTTCCCCCTACCCTTTCCACTTCTTTTTTCCCTCCTTTGTTTTGCTCGTGCTTCATCCTCTCCGTCGCCATCATCATCATCATCATCATCATCATCATCATTTTCTTCTTTCTCCAATATATTTTTTTTTTGTTTCTTCTGTCAATCGGTCGAGAGATACCTCTCTCGGTAAAATACCTACCTCGGGGAATCGCTTGCTCTCTCTCTCTCTCTCTCTCGGCTCGGCTCGGCTCGGGCACGAAAATCGGCCATTCCGAAACTTCCTCGATCCCTTCGACTTTTCCTCAACGTCGCCCCCAACGCACAACGCGCCCCGTCCTTCCCTGTTACCCTCGACCCCGACCCCGACCCCCCCCCTTCAGTTCGTATACTACGCATCGAAAAAACTACTCGATGCTGTACGGACTCTACGAAGCCGCCAGCTTTGATAAAAACCATCTAGCCTTTGATTAGGCTAGAATCTATTAGGAAACCTGTACTTGGCCTATACGTCGCGTATAGTATTGTGCATATTTGTCATTAGGGACATGGCGGTGTAGTACGGTCAACGCGGACACGCAATAGTTAGGCGAAGCCAGGGAAAACGACGGCCGGACTTGGGGACTTATTTTAAATAAACGGCTCAATGTAATTGGACGAAGTCCGCTCGCCACTGATAATACTCGAATAATTTTAGAATGTCCGATCCCACTCTACCGATCCCCAATCTACCGATTCTATATTGCGGCTTCCAGGCTCCTCCCCCACCCACCCTCACACACACACGCTCATCGTCATTGATACCTATTAATCGAATTATAATAAATAGTATTGGGGATGGGGGGGGGGGGGGACAATGGTTTACGCATGGGAAGGGACGGCGATGGCCGATCGAAATACTTGACAAAGGGAGGGAATTTTTTTTATTCCCCCCACCCCCACCCCTTCAGCGATCTCTTTCATTAGCAATGAGAGACCCGAGAGACACGCAATGTCTACGTAAACCGCAACAGTTCTTAGCCAATGCGAATAAGTAATGAGTAAGAGGTACATTTCTCACATAAAGAACGTGCGTTTGGCGCTCAATAGAAACGCGCGTTACGGATCTTAGCCCGTACTTGTATCTTCCGCTTACGAGCTGCTGAGACCACACACACACACACACCTCCGTCCACCCCACGAAACTTTATTACGCTTCAGAAATCGTCTGTGACCATCTACGCGGTGACCTTTCCTCGTCTCTACACACTCTCCAAGAAATAATCTACCTTCCCGTCAAAGACATATTTCTCTTGTTATCGCTATCGTCGTCGTCGTCGTCGTAGTTGTTATTATTGTTATTGTTATTCGAGTGAGGAGGCAATGGAAGGGCTTAGTCTCGATTAAATAGGCTTTAGAGACCTCGGGATAATGGACCGACGGGGATGCTTTTGGGAATCCTCGGATCTCTTATGGTTCGTTGCGTCTCTGTAATTGATCGAGAATAATGGCCGACCTCGGCTTGGCGTTATAATCGTCGTGTCGAGTAAGCGCTGCCCGTCGGAATAAATAAATAAAAGTCGACTGCCGTGAGTTTGAGGTTTCGAAAAATTCAACGCGCCCGCCTTTTATCTCCTTTTTTTTTTTTTTGCTTAATTACCCGAACAAACACGTCGATGAGATATTCCTTCTAAAAATAGCCCACGCGTCGCGCTTTATAAAGTGTGTGTGTGTACATCGAATCGAACTACATTCGTTTTATCGATACTGCTAAATAAACACAATGCTTTTTTGTACGTGTAAGTACGTACCGAGTGTATAGACATACGGAGAGAGAGAGAGAGAGAGAGATCCATCAATCTTGTATTATCTGTTTGAAGAGAGGCTTACGAAAATCCGTACACAAGCTATTTATAAGTGGTTAATGCGCGCTGCCTAACAACAGTCATTGCGTCATTAACGCAAATTGTGATTGAAATTAATTAATGAGCCGAAGATACGTACGAGTAATTTATAATCTGCTCATTTATAATAATCTGAGATTATTATATACTTACTTACCTTTACACATTGGGGTTATTGGGGCTCGTCAACTCGTCCTTCTACCCTCCATTGCATTTGAAATTCGCCAACTTTTCGACATTGCTAAGCATCTCCCGCGTACTTTGCACAAGCAATAAATAATAACGTAATCTAGCGAGGCACGACGTTGCGCAACTGCAATTCTACGGGGGGATGGGGGGGAGGTATTTTTTACTCCTCTTATTATACGAAAATCTCGGCAAGTTTTTTTTCTTTTTTCTTTTTTTCAGTCTCTTGACTGAAATAATAATGTTGAAACATCTTTATCTCGAGTGGTATTTATTATTTTCAACGATCACGTACAATGTATTATTATTATTATTATTATTATTTCATAAAGGTCTTGTGAGTCTAAATAAATAAGAATAATTTACCGGCTAATCTTTCCACTTAATAAATACTTTGATACGCCTTCGTAATTCTTTTATCGCTGCGCGCTTTCGTTACGGGTAATCGTAATTCGCACGGTTTAACGTATTCCTCTCTCCTTCTTCTTCTTCCCTCGTCTCCTTATTTTTCTCGCATCAATTGTTAATTCACCCGCACTTGCAGTATTAATTTTACGGCAATGCGTACCGTCTCCCGAGTAATAATCGGAAAAAAATGTTATAAAATTTATTCCTACGCACTCGCTTAGAATAATAACAATAAAACGGGGCTAATAAAAATAATCTCTGATAAACAGAGGTAGAGAAATACCTGGCGCGAGGGTGGGGGACGAAGGGATACACTTTACGTTCATAGAATGAGTTGAAAATTATATTAAGGAAAGTTTTAGAACGAAGCTTAAAGTTTTTTCGAACAATTGCTCCAATATTACAGTTTGCTCAATCGTTCGCTAGATCCCCCCCCTCCCAATAACCTCTCCCAATAACCTCTCCCATCCCCAATCCCGCCAGCGTAAGGAACGCTACCTGGACCTATCGTGTAATTTCGCAATCCAGTAGTACGTAGAAATTCTTTTCGACGGATTCTCGTTCTCGTGGAGCAGTAGTAAACAAATTTTACGTACTTTAGGCGATCGACATGGATCGACATGGCCTGACAATGGCCTGACCAGCCCCCCTCGAGCTCTCAAAATTATGTCAATACTTTCTCTTCCCCGTCCTCCTATCTAGTACTATCGGCTCCTCCATCCGCGTTCTCTCGCGAATAAAAGAAGTAGAAGTAGAAGTAGAAGAAGAAGAGGGAGGAGGAGGAGGGAGGGAAAAAACTCGTTCGTGTGTGCAAGTCGGACGAGTCTTAAGCCGAACACTCGAGGCTCTCCGTATTTATCGTTTAAATTATGCGAGGCGAATACGTCCAAGTCGTAGGTACATAATACCGTACGCGTGTACGTACATACCGACGTGAGTTATGCCGACGGATAACGACGGATTCGAGCTCTACGGAGTCTGTACAAGATCTTGCGAAATCTCGCTGTAATAGCGTTGTCGAATGCCTCGTAACATGATAAAATACCAAAATCAACGTCTCGTTCAATCAAGAAGCGTTTAGAATATTTAGAAGAAAATCCCTTCGCAATGAATGATCTTGATCTTGCGACAGGAGGCGCCGGCTCGCCTCGGTTTATTTCTTATTACGAAAATCTCAACGCTAATTTCAATTGCCATTGAATTCCATGGATGGACGAATTACGGACCATCGTGATCTGGGACTTTACTTTACTTTATCGTAATCTCAGCTTGGCGATTCTCTATCTGCTCCTCTGGCTGGTAAATAAATAAGCCCAGCCGTCGGCGCCAGACCCCCACGAAGCTCCAGAGAGGGGGAGCGGTGATTAGCAACAAGTAATTTCGATAAGCGCTCGACACTCGCTTACCGAGTGAGACCCTCGGACGTTTTTATTGTAACGAACAACGAATGATTTGCTGGGAGTCGAGGAAATTACTAAATCAATGGCATCAATCGTACGTCGCCGCGTATCGAGAAAAATAACTTCCACAAGTACAACGAAAGCGGATGCTATATTTGGGTACGGGGGGGAGAGAGAGAGAGAGAGAGAGAGAGAGAGAGACTAAATAAATATCATCCGTACGAATCAGCTGATCGTCGGCGCTACGTAGCTTTTGCCCCGACAGATAACGACTTGAAATAATAAGGCGTGTCCGTGGGACAGTACTCTCCGTTTTCAGATACTGCGCAATACGCGTGTGGGATAGAGTGGGGCGGAGGGGCGGGAGAGACCGTAGCCGTAAAGGAGGGATCGGCGCGCCGCGGTTACGAGGCTCGAGGCGCCGTTATCGGGGCAATGATAAATGTTCCCCGATGGGGGCGTAACCTCTTAAATCCAAACAACAGGCAGTTTTATTTAACGGTTCTGCATTGACAGGTGCGCGTCGGGTGTTGGGCGTTATTCAGGACAGACGAGTGTATTCGGAGATAATTCTGAAAGCGAGCAGCCGCCTTCGTGTCACGCGCCTCCCAAAGCAAATTTAAACCGAATAAACGAGGCGATCGAACGCGGAATAGACGTAAACGATGGCGTGGCCGGGGTTATTGGGGTGGGGTGGGGGACGTAGACGACGTAGACGACGACTACGACGACGATGGGAGGAGGACGGGCATATATTTAATTTACTAAGCGTTAATAAGTTAGGCGTAGCGGTGGTGGCAAACCGCTATCTCTCTACGAGGCGACAGCCGGCCTCTTATCGAGCGTATGGCGATAATATAGCGGTAGGGGTACGGGGGGGGAGGGCGAGCCGCACTAGTAATACAAGCGCACCACGTTCGAGTATTGGGTGAGTCGGGGGGCCGTCGTCGGGGGGCTACGGTGCTGACGTTGGTGACGACCCGAGACCCGAGATTCAGCTCCCTTTATCGAGAGTTCGGGATCGACCGATAGGTCGACCGATCGACCAAATCGATCCTTGGCTTGGTATATTGCTCTCGCGCCCCTGAAATCCGGAACCGTTGAGCCGCTGATATTGAACTTGACGGAGCGAGCGGGATGGGACGACGTCTCCCACGCTCCCGTCTCGCCACGGCGATCGAAACGAACACTTCCGAGGTCTGCGCGATACATCGACGCGGTAGATACGCGCAACCGCCTCCCGGGCTTAAGGGGGTCGGAGGGGGGCGGGGACGGAATCACAGGGCGTTGAATTATCACCAGGACGCCGAGGAAGACGATGCCTATTAAGGAGAGGGGGAGGGGAGGGACTTGTTTCTTTCTTTTTTTTTTCTTTTATTTAAAAGAAATCTAACTTCAACGATTCTCTCTCTCCCCCCCCTTGGTTAGATCGTCGATTGCGCCAAAGCCATTGCCATGTCGCTGCCATCGTCGTTACTCGTCCCGTGGATTTATGGGCACAAATGAGCCGCGGCTGCGTTCGCGCCGCTCCCGCGGTAGTATAAAGAATTCATGGGACACACGCTCATTGCCCAATGAGCTCGGTCCAATGCCAAAAAAAATGAATAATAACGCTCGTTCATTGGTATTGGTATTGGTTATTGGTTATCGGTATTGTAATTGATATAAATTAAGGCTTCGCTCGTAATAAATAAAATGTATCGGTATATTATAAATGAAATGGCAGATGCGGGGGTGGGGAGGAGTATGATAATTGGGCAGGTATGCACATGTAAAGAAAGCAGTCGAATGTATTAATGCCCTCTTAATACATTAAGAGTGTTGTGAGAATAAAATGAAGGAGCAGAAGAAAAAAAAACAAACAAACGAATCGGCGAACTAATATCGTTCAATATCCTTTTGGAAGCGTCGAGGTTTTGTTTTTTTTTTTATTATTTACAGGGGAGTGGGGTGGAGTGGAAGACGATTATTGTACAATTAACGAGAGATTGCGTGGCAGCTCGTCAATAATTCCGTCCGATTAATTATTAAAAGCCCGAGAGCTCGAGCCTCGAAAAAAGATTATTCGGCTTTTCATTAATATAGCGGCGGTTATTGGGGTTATTGGGGTGCAATGAAGCAATGAGTGTGTCCGCTCGCGCAGGCGCATCAACGTCAGTCGCAACGAGCGTGGAGCCGTAGGGGCAGGCCAATGTCCACGGCTCCTCCACCTCCTCCTCCTCCTCCTCCTCCTCGTCTCGTTAAATACATTGTTTTATTACGACGGGTTGGTGGGGGTGAGGAGGGGGTGAGGGGTCACGGACGTCAAGGGAGCGGGTCTGCGAAATATTGCTATTTATTTCGCCCGGGTGGCCGCCGGCCGTACGGGGCTGACTCGTCATCGTCCGGCACGAAACCACACGAAACCACACGAAACCGCACGAAACGAGACGAAACGAGACACGAATCGCGACACGAAACGAGACGAAACGCGACACAATGGCCGGGGGCATACATCGAAGCTTTTATATGCGCACTAAGTAATGGAATTGTTTGACAAGTTCATTGCTATATTTATAGCCGACCTGAGTCATTAAGCATTAACGATATTTAAGAGCGCGCGGCTCCGCTCTCCCCCTCCATCCCGCCACCGCCTTCCGCCACGGGTCCAGCCGGACCGGCAGTCCGCGGGCGGCTCCTGAAATTAATTCGAGAGACGAATCGCGACAATCGAGGCGCATTAGCCTCGATTGAACCGAACGCGAGCGACGGCTTCCCCCCCGTCCCCCCGTGCCTACGCCCATACGGACCGCGTACACGTTAGCAATGCTCTCGGCGATGGCCCCTCGGAGGTCGGCGACGGGACCCTGACGTCAGCAATTTACCAAGGATCAATTTACAATCGGCGAGGTCCTTCACGCCGGCGCCGCCACCGACGCTAATCACTTACGCCGGCAAAAGCTTCGGTTGTCCCTCCGGCTTCGGTTGTCCCTCCGGCGTCGCCCCACCGCCCTCAGCACTCGCGAGTCGGCGGAGATCGGCGATCGGCGATAAATTTATCCAAGCCTTGGCCTTTATTTCATAAATTAGTCCGTCGGCTCGGCAGCTCTTTACGACGACGACGACGACGACGACGACGACTTCACCCTAACCGCCAATTAAAACGGTCGACGCCTCTCCCTCCCTCTCTCTCGCTCCCCCAATAACACCGCCGTTCCACCAACACGTTTATTCGTCCGAATAATCTTCGTCGGGCACTAAATGAAGAAGCCACGACCTTGCGTCGTATGCGTATAGCCTGACAAAATCCTCGGCTTTTTTTTTTTTTGAAAAATCTTTATCCGAAAAGACGGACTCTCTGCGCATTTGCATTGCCGGCCGAGGATTGCCTACGCACCAAGCCTCGACGCTACTTCCTACATTCGCGCTATACTCCCTCACTCCCTACCGTATGGAATAGATGGCATTGGCATTGGGCATTGGGCATCGGTATTGGGGTTATTGGGGTTATTGGGGTTATTGGCATTGGCTTTCGTATAATATTTGTTAGGGGGGGGGGCAGAACGAAATTCCCTCGCCCCGGCCACGCGCTTCTAACGGTTTTATCGCGCGCGCGGGGGCGAGGGGGTGCGGGAGGGCTCTCTTTAATAATAATATTAATAATAACAACAATTGCTCGGCACGTTGCATTATTGATTGTTCGTGTTTCGTGCAGGTCGGTCGGTCATTATTCGTTTTTGTATAATGCAGGTGTTGCTGTACCGTTGAGTCGAGAAATCCAACGAATTCGAAAATTTCATTAACCTTCGTCTGGAATTAATCATCATCGGCTTAGACGACGTGCCGTGCCATTACGATGAAACACCTGAAACACCTGAAACACCTATTGGCCTAAGGAATTTCAAACAAAAAGAAAGAGAAAACGTAAACGAATACGAAAGAAAACCGGATATATTAGTCGATGCGTAATTTACCGGATATTATACGATTTTTATTTTTTTTTTTTTTTTTTTATTATACTCACGAGCGGAAGAATTCGCAAATAAAAAAAAAAAAAAGTGGATAAAAGGAGCGAATGAGGAATTTTCGCGAACGAGGAAGTGGACGAATATAAAGTTGTTAATATATTATTTGTAGTAATGCCGTGACTCTTTGATAAACGATAAGAGCCAAGAGGTGACAATCGCGTTAAATATGTAGCCGGCTCCACTGTGCATGGCATCATTATTATTATTATTATTATTATTATTTATTGTAATAGTCTCCGTTCCGTTTAAACGGCATCGGCCGCAGAAAGACCACCAAGCTTTAGCTAAAATTTGAAAGGCTTTATAGAACACGATGATGCTGATGCGGATGCGATACTCCGATTCCGGTATTAATTATAAGCGATAATCCAATGGTAATGCGGGGGGGGGGGGTGGGTGGGGCGAACGAAGCCAGATGGGAGTTTACTTTCTGTTTACTTTCCATTAGTCGGATGGTGAAAGGCGAAAGGCGAAAGGCGAGAGGCGAGAGGCGAGCTTATTTCCATAAGGTTTATCGTGATGTAAGAGAGGCTCGGACAGGTACGCTGCTCGGTTATAATAATGTCGACGGCGCGTCGTCTACGGGTCGCTGCTGTCGCTACTACTACCACTGCCACCGCCACCGCCACCGCCACCGCCACCGCCACTTGTTTGGGACGGAGAGCAGTCAATGTAAATACGTAAATACGAGAAAAGCTCTGCCCCGTAGAATTTAAAAGTCCGTAATCTCGATAAACGCGTGTGCCAATGTCGGGCAAAGGGAGAGACGGACTTCTTACTTAGGGGGGGAGGCTAAGTGCCGGAAAAAGTTATCGGCTCCTCCCAATAACCCCAATAACCCCAATAACCTTCCTCCCTCTCTTCCCATAATTATTATATTATCCGGACTATCTATAAATAAACGTGTTCGACGGCTGCGAGGGCGCTTAAGCGAAGCCATCCTGTGTAAAAATCTCTCGTACTTATCCTCCGACCCATCCACCCCCCTTGCCCCAAATAATTATTAGGACGTATTTACGAGTAGAGGTGCTGCCCATCCCCCGATACGACACTGCATTGGAGGCCATTGTTTATGACTGCCGCCTAGCCGGCCCGTTCACATCAATTAATTAATTAATTAATTAATATACACGTTATTTGTCGATGATAATGTTTACTTAGGCCTGAGCCATCCTAATGCTAATACCTAAAGAATGTGGCCAGTCGCAAACGATCGTAGGGGGGAAAAGACGAGGAAGGGGATGGTAGCTTCGTTTGATTTGGTTGGACGAAAAGCTCGATTAACGCGTTTAGAGCAGCACACGCTTGGTATCGGTAGCCCGGGTTGCCGTCCATTGGTTCCATGCCCCGACTGCGTCTCGATAATAGATAATCCCTCGTTAATAGATCGTAAATTGCTAAGCTCGAGCCTCGCCGAGATCCTTTACCTTTAATCCGGCCGTTAATCTGGACCACGAGGAGCGTATCCGCGAGTACTGCCCTCGGACGGCCTAATTGCGGACAGAATTTAGCCTTTTGCTCTCTACCCCCCATCCCCCATCCCATCACCCCCCTCAATGCCGTCATCCCTTACAGATAATGCTAAAAAACACGGGATCGGGCTAGAAAGCGGAAAAAGTCAATGGGTTTCTATTGTCGGCAATCGATTGGCTAGTGCAGGTGCTAAGTAAGGAGGGAGTTATTGGGGTTATTGGCGGCACCGAAGCTTTTCATAACCGGGAACGAAGCCGATAAACACGTGCGCGTTGCATACGTGCAGACAAACGTTGTATTATCCCGTAGAAAGGAGGCGGTCGTCACGCGTTGCCTCGGCTCCCATTAGCCGGTCAGCGGACTTTGACGTCGGCGGTCGTGGCGGTCGTGGCGGCGGTGGTGGCGGTGGTGGCGGTGGTGGCGGCGCCCCCGTCCCACCCCCCTCACCCCCCTCATCCATTCAACCGACCATTCAGTCAGGCTCATGGCTCGATCCACGTCTTTCTCTTCTCGCACGATATCTCTTGTCGTCTTTAATTTGCGAGGAATGTATCGATAATAATTATGGGCTTGAGAGGCTGCTCGGGGTAAAGTCGTCGCCCTCCCCCCTCCCCACTCGCCCCCACTCCCTGCTTTAACAGAATCGTATAACCATTACGACATTTGTATTCAAATTCTTAAGGCCAATTTAGCCTTGGCCGCCCGGCCAATCGCAATTTCGGGACTTTGCCACTTTTAACCACAAGTGCTTTTATTATCTCCGCGTGGGAAGGCGTCATTCTTCCCATCGCGAAAATACTGTATTTTCCAGCGGGCACTCTTGCGAAAGTCCACGTACCTCATACACTCGTATGGTCTGTAGACCGGGAGCCGGCGCTTCAAATCATTCTCTTGAACGCGACGCCCGGAAAGTAATATAATGGTGTTTACCTTAATTAACGTTACAACTGACCTGAATAGCTCGGAGGAATGCCAGCTCAAGTACTCGGTTCATTACATTTTCTCCGTATATTTATTTCTCTTCTCTTCCTTCTCTTCCCGTTCCCCCGTTCCCCCGTTCCACCGTATCTTTTCTCCTATTATCCCGTGCCCGTCGTCCTCCCTTCTCTTCGTCGTCGGACGCTATTCAGGGCCGTCACCTCGCTCGTCATCTCCGCCCATCATCGACTCTACGGCCTTTACCCAACCAGCGCCTTGCTCCTTACGATGGACATATTTTTATTTATTTATTTATTCAAATTATTATTATCTCACCCCGCGAGTTCGTAAGTACATTGTACCGAGTGACGTCGGCCGAAATCTGTTTGTCGATAGGCGGCAAAAAAAAAAAAAAAACAGGTGCTTGTTGGCCGGGGGTTATTGGGGTTGGGGGGATGAAATTACAGCGACACGTGACTTTGACGGTAAGTGGGTGACGGCGAGTGGGACTGTCAAAATAACTGACGGTAACTGACGGTAACTGACGTAACGATGGACGGGAGGAAGCTCTCGAGTTGGCGCTAAAATTTCAAACCCGAGCTCGCACTTCTCGCACTTCTCGTCTTATCGAAAATTCTTCCTGCCCATGTATTATTATTATTATTATTATTATTATTAGCATAAGTTGGACACGCTCTATTAAAATGCCTTTGTTTAGAAGCCCCGGTGACTCGGTGACACGAAGTTCGGCGAGCCGCTGCTTTATATAAATTGTCATTTCCATTTAAAGGCCAATTTCGTTTCTTTTAACGCTCTACGTGAAATTACTTTATTAGCCCCTCGTACGTTCCAGTAGTGCATTTTTTATTCAGCAGAGCCGTTAAACGCACTCTCACTTGCACTTTACGAACTTTACGAAGCCTTAAACGCCATTGTATTTCTATATGTATATATATATGTATATATATATAACGGAGAAATATTAAATAGAGAGCGGGGAGGGGGGAGGGGGGCCAATACCGTGGAGAAAAAAAAGAAAAGAAAAAAAATGACGTATTCGGTGTAGTAGCGTCATTGTTTAGCCGCTGGTCGGGGATGGCAGTCGTGGCAGTCGAGGCAGTCACAAAGGATTGCGATTATGGGCGGGGGGTAAAAGGGCATATCGGCCTCGGAAGCGAGGCGAGGCTGGACAAGCGACGTCAGCCAATGCCATTTTATGCTTTTAATTTCGAATTTCGATCGTTCGACGGTCCGAGAACACATTTTAAGAGAGATCTTTTGTTTGTTTTGTTTCTGTTGTTGTTGCTGCTGCTGCTGCTGCTGCTGCTGCTGAATCAGCAGCCTCTCCGAAGGAGCGAGGATCCCCGAGGACTAAGCCGGATGCGAGATAGCTAGACTCTCTGGATTTAAGGGATTTGGTCGGCCTATCGTTTTGTAATATCCATCCCGCAGCTCCCGATAAAGGGCGCTTTGGATCTAGCCGGACATCTCCCCCCCGCCCCCTGATCTTCCCGCTCTTCCCGCTCGTCGGCAGCAAGCTCGCGAAGGTCGACAGAGAGAGAGAGAGAGAGAGAGAGACGGAGAGAGAGACGGAGAGACGGAGAGAGAGACGGAGAGACGGAGAGAGAGAGAGAGAGGGGCATATGGCCCTGGAACATGCTACCATTTACAATATGCACCACACGAATCAACTAGGTATGTCTCATCCACATCTTCTTACTGCGAATGCTCCGACTCTCCCACCCACCCACCCACCCTCCTTCTTCACTTACGACTTAGTAAGCCTACGACTGGAATATCGTGCTGTGATTGGCCGTTCGTTATAACCGTTCTCGTCTTACGGATTACAGCTCAACGAAGCCAAACATTGTATGAATTTCTGACAAACAAGCCGACGAATACTGCGGATATTATCACATTTGAAATATTATTTGACTACGACGCGCGCGCGAGTTGATTTTTTTCTTCTTCTTCTTCTTCTTCTTTTATTTCTTTCTTTTTCTTTTATTTAGCCCATAAACAATAAGTATTTATAAAAGCAGAGTATCGGAGCAGGGTGAATCGGGTGAATCGGCCATCTCGAAGACCGTTCCACGTCCAAACGACAATATTTATTATTATTATTATTAGACAAGAGTTCAAAGTAAATAAAGTTGCCGAACCTCCAAAGACGTGTATTATATACAGTTACAGCCAATGCTGGAATTTTATATATATATATATATATATACTGTACGTGGTATTCGGCCGCGTGAAAGAAAGAAGGAGAAAGAAGGAGAAAGAAGGAGAAAGAAGGAGAAAGAACGGGTGACGTGAGGATGTCTAACGTTAACGTTAGACAGAATCATCGTCGTGGAGTCGTTGTTGACCGGCGCATCGAGCCAAGACTTTACGGCAAATACGAGAATTCGGAAATTGCAAACGATCGACAACATATCCGTACATGGCGGGGCGGGGTGGGGGGCGGAGGAGGGTTATTGGGGTTATTGTCGTCGTCGTTGTTTTGCGTAGTAAAAAAAAAAAAAAAAAAAAACGAAAGAATAAACCTAAAGAAGATCTTTCGCTATCGTCCATTACTTCCGCAACCACCAGATCGTATTTACGTCAGATCTACTACTACAGCCTCGTCAGTCGCCAATTAATATTGTTATTTAAAAGAAAGAAAGAAAGAAAGAAAGAAAGAAAGGAAGACCCCCCCTCCGTCCCCGTAATCTGGGACTCACGCGGAGTCATAAGGAATGAACGTTGGCAGCGTTTATGGAGCAGCCAGGGTTGGGAGCAGCCAGGCCCTCGGGATTCATGACTCGTGGCGATAGCGAGGGGGTGATGGCGGGGGGGGGGCTGGAAATTTTGAGCTGCTGCGGATGTTTATAGGAGCGCGAAGAAGGCATTAGCCGATAGCGGATTCGTCGACCACCAACTACTGGTACCGACCTCGGCATCCAACTCGGCATCCAACTCGAGATAAGAAAGAAAGGATGATTTGTGTATCGGACCGTCGTTGCGCGCTATTCGAAAGCGATCGCAATTAAATTATAAATCCCGAGGATCGCGCCGTCGTCCCCATCAACTTCCTCGTTTCGTCTCGTCTCCTTTAAATTTAATACCGATACTTTTAAGTACCCGGTGCCCCGGTGCCATTACATGCAATACAATGCTCGTACCTTCTTTTTTTTTTTTTTTTTTTTTTTTTTTTTTATCAATACCGGAGCACCGAATCTCTCGCTTCAATATATAATTCAACATCGAGTGCACAGGGAATACAATTATTTTCATTCGGTCAATTTAATTTAGCAGTCACTTGAACTTTTGCACTTCCAACCGAGAATGTCGTAACCAAAATGCATTTATCCCAACGCATCTAAGCTATGCGCTTAGATTACTTTTATTACGCGCGATTGTTAATTACGGAATTACGGGATTGCCGTCCGAGCATTAACGATCACGTTTGATATGCATTTGCCGAGAAGAATTCTTGACGAGCATTGACGAGCTGAGGCGGCGCATAGTAGCGAGCGAGTAGTCGAAAGAGGCTTCGCTCGCGATAAGGCTATTGGGGACTCGGGAGGATGCGATAAGGATGGCTGATGACCGACGGCTGGACGGACGCTGATCACCACCAGACGAAATATGAATCCGGCTCGCTCGTTGGACGCAGCGAGATCTCATTGGCTGGCTTGGTCTCCTCTCCCTTCGGTACGGCCCCAGCACGTGGAAATAACCCGCGGTCGAAAATAAGCGGCTTCGGGGGGTCGGTGGGGCGGGGAGGGGTCCGTCGTTATTTTTAGGCCGCCCACCACCGGGGCGCACGCATCTAAATCCGGTACGAAGGGAGATGAACGACGAAGACAGGAGTCGTCAGTCGTCACCGGACGCCGCCGGCGTTCGATCGCCCAATCCGAATCCGAATAAACGATCGCGCTCGCGCTTTGCCGACCCTCGATCGTCCCTCCCTGTCCTCCCTGTCCTCCCTGTCCTCCCTTGCCGTTCGTCCCGTTTTTCATTTACGGTCCTTGATTTACGGGAGTTATCTCTTTCTTATAAAGGCCCGTCCCTTACCCTCACGGCCAAGTTGACGAGGCTTTCATTTCCGAAATAGTACTTCGACGTTCCTCGACTTACGCGTTCATTATGAATTTGCCGCGTAAATCCTTAATTATGGCTCGGCTCTATTGCCAAAGGTGGGAAGGCTCCGACCGCATCGTGCCCGTCGCCCCTCTGACTATTATAATATTGCGGCGCTTCCATTACGAGAATGCTCATGCACGGAGACCTGGCCGAGCTGACCCTCGTCAATGCGTCGTTGAGGTGTGTGCTGCACGGGGACGCCGAGGAGTCGCTTCTGTAGGTCAAGCGAGCCGACTCGGTGGTCGTTGTCCCCGAAGGAACAAAAAAAAAAAACAACGCCTAGCGGCTCTTCGGCTCCTCAGCCAAGAAGAAGAAGAAGAAGATCCCCCGTCCTGGCAAGGGCTTTTGCTTACGGAACCCGACCTCGAGGAACCTCGAGCCTAAGTAGTTACCTAATCTCTCCCTTAGTCCCGACGAGGCTCCCCCTTAGGCCGCCGCTCGCCACGCCATCCTCTAGCATTGTTAAGGGACTGACTGCCCCTGGCCATCTCCCCCTTCCCCCACTTATCCCATAAATATCTTCAATCCTTACCCCCTCCCACCGCCGCCACTTATTTATTTACTTATTTATTTAATTCTCTCCCTTCACCGTTTCCCCTCCCTCATTCCGCATCTCATCGGCCTTTTTGACGTAACGGTCACGTCAGCCTCGCCACTGACTGCTTATCCAATACGCTTCCCAATAACCCCAAAGGTGCGCGAATGCAATCTCTCGATTGCGTGGGCCGTGGGCGCTAAGGATCGAGTATTGGCATCCGTCGAGCATTAGCCGGTAAAATTTTGTATAATTCTTATACGTAAGGAGATTGAAATGGGTCGAAATGCGTCGAGGCTGAGGATCCGTGAGCTAAAAAATGCTTTTATACAAGAAGAGGCTCGACGAAGGCGCAAAATTATTCTATAGAGTTGGTAAGAGCAACGGAAGCGAAAAGACGCGGGACGATATTGTTCGTCGCTCGGTTTATAAATATAAATATAGAAAGTCATTTGCAATTAGATATAACGAACGCGTTAAAATTACTTGGCGACTCGATGAACGAACGAACGAACGAATGAATGAATATACCTACCGATCCACGTCAATCCAACGTATTTTGGACGTCAAACCGCGCTCCTCTTGGCCATTCGATGATGATTATGCAAATAAATCCATCGACGTGGTTGTCATGTGGAACGGAGGTACGCGTCGATCAGGCGATAGTCTCAGTCTACAAATCAACGGCAATAATAACTTTTCTAACCATTTTCTAATCGCTAGGTCACCACGATTGCGATTCTGATCCTCACAAACGCTCACCCAACGACGTCTCACAATGTCTCGTCTCGTCTCGTCTCGTCTCTTCTACGCTTAGCGTTCACTTAATTCATCGATCATTCGTAACAATAACCTGTATGGGGCTTTGCTTTTTTGGCAAATTGCGAATTCGTCCACGTGCAGTTTCGGCCCTTCGTAACGGAATACCTTTGACATCGAGCAGCAACGAATACACGCATTACACGCGACAGGAAATATCTATTTCTCATTATTATTATTATTATTATGCTTCTTATCGCGATGTCCGTTGAATTTACGTCAGTATATTTGAATATTATCCAGGCGTAATTGAAAAAAAAAATAGAGAAGAAGAAGAATAAGAAGCTTTATTAAGTAAAAATTATTAATTACCTCAACTTGGCTTAATTCTTTTCCATTTGTATTCATTGCTACGTATACGCTTTATTTTTATTAATTAGTAACTTTAGAGAAGGCCAAGTCTCAAGACCCAAAGAATACGTAGTACAGCCACGTAAAGTTTATTCGCCGACTCAATAATTGTATTCGTCGAATCGTTTGGATTTTGACTAGAAACAAGTAAATAACGAGTCAGAGGAAGTATTTATTCTAATTTAAGGTTAAGGAAGCGACGCAGATCAATCGCATAAATCGTCTGCATTCATACAATAGAAATCTATTCCGTTACTCAAGGAAAGCCTAATCTCGTTTATGGATCCATTTGCATTGAAGTTTTAGACTTTAAAGCGATTGGAAATCATTTCTTTTACGGAAAATGCACAGAGTACGTTTATGGTCCGGCATTACAAATTAAACAATTAATTAAACAATTTGGAACGACATTGAAAGTAAAGAAATATATATTTAGAGATATTTATTTGTTGTCGTTGTGGCGTAAAGTCGATTTCGAGAAGAAATCGATTTTTTTTTTTTCCTCGCGTAGTTTGCTCGATTTGTAATCCCGGTCCAACGTGATAATTCTCTACGAGTACGTGGATTATGCGGACATGCGCAGGAGACGAATTTCAAGGAAATTTGCCATTTCTCGTTAGAAAATAAAAGTAAAGATACATAAATATAGGATATTGGAGTGATAACAAGGAAGGATGGCAAGGAAGGAGTGTCGGTAATGGTAATGGTATTGGTAATGGAAGAGAGAGAGAGAGAGACAGACGACGACGACAGTATGAATAATAACGAGGAATAAAAAGATAAATGGAAATGAGATGAAAACAGGGGGGAAGCGCGTCCTTCGCCTCTCGTTTCTATTTATGTATTTAATTATAGATAAAGAGACAATCTAGATTCTAGTAGCTGCTGCTACTGCTTCTTCTTCTTCTTCTTCTTCTTCTTCTTCTTCTGTGTGTACAAACAAACAAACAGACAAACAAACAAACAAACAAACAATAATAATAAATCGTGTCAATATGCGTGTCTATATTTACGGAACGCAGTCGTAGTAATCTTTGGAGCGTTAACACGCGCACGAGCTGAGGTTTTTTTAATTGCATAACGATTTTTCCAGAGCCAGTGCCGTGCGCGCAGCACGAGTGCGGAAATTCAATTTTTTTTTTTTTCTTTTTTTTTCTTCTTTCCTCTCTCGTTATTTTTTCTTTTTCTTTTTCCCCGATCTATAAATACCACCGCTGACCTCTGACGAATAAAAGCTCTTGCATTCAACTGTAATCGCACGCGCGCGCGCGCGCGCGCCTTTTTACGATTGCGATTTATTATTTTTTTTTCTTCTTCTTCTTCTTCCTCGTCGTCGTCGTCGTCGTCGTCGTCGTAGTCGTCGTCTCTCTTCTTCCTCCTCCTCTTCTGCTTCTTTTTTTTTCTGCTCCGCTCGCAGTAGTGGCGCATAAGTAAGTAAAGTGGGTTTCCGCGAGCGGCCACATTCCACTTACGTGACATTTATAATAATATTGGCTATTTTTGTACGGGGCCGTAAACGCGCTGGCAAATTTATCAAAGCAAAGAGAAACCGAGGCGGAAGAGAATAAGGTGGGAAACCTTTCCCCCAATGCTATTATTAAGCGCTTGGATTTCCGACGCATCCGAGCGACCGATCGACGGCGGCTCGCTGTGATTTTGGATCAAATAGTTAAAGAGGAATACCGAGGACCGAACGCGAATACCCGTTGCGGGGAAGCAACGCACCCTCCCGTACGCACCCCCCCACGCGCACCCACGCACGGCGTAAAAACCAAGATCCGTGCCTGATGCGCTACGTCGTCATTCGGGCTCATTCGTTAAACTTGACGTACATGCGACTGCGCGCCTGCGCCTGCGCCTGCACCTACACGCCCGCGAATGAAATAGAAATAATGTGCACAATACGCAATTGCCGAGATTTATTCTCGAACGTCTATTAATACTCGCGATTAGCGTGACACTCCGCATATATACGCGCGAACGTTTTATTTATAAACATATAATTAAACACGACTTTGTTGCCTCAGCAAGGAATTATGTCTTCGGGGGTTTTCTAAGCGTCAATGAGACTCGACGGGGGTGATGGTGGGGTGGAGTGGAGCGCGTTATTTACAATTATTTGCAAAACTCGTCCGTCCAGCCCTATTAAGAATTCGTGATCATAAATATTTGATTCCTCATTTATTATTGGTCCACGACAATAATAATGCCCGCGAGAAAACATCGCAGAAAATATACAATATTATGTATCGTGGTAGTGGTGGCGTAATACCTAGCCAGTGTACTTTACTAATTATTACTTTGCTTGCGGCAATTCGTAATAACGATCGACTACGTGCGACTAATGTCATCGCCGTCTCTCTCTCTCTCTCTCTCTCGCTCTCGAGAGCGAGAACAAGTCTACGTATGGCGCTGGTGACAAGCCGTGTGCTTACTGACCGCGATTTAAATCGACGGCGAAACGAGCGGTCACGAGCACGTGTTACATGGACGGGGCGTCCCTGGCCGTCCATGGCCGTCCATGGCCGTGGTACACCGATCCAGCCGCTCTCGACTCGCTTATTCCCGGAGAAGGGCAGCCAACGTCGATAAATAATTTATTCTTCCCCCGGCTAATTACTGTCGGCCACCAAGTACTCGTCCCCTCGCAAATATATATATATATCGCTACTCTAATAATTGATTCTTTATTCGAAATCTTCCGCTCGTCGGAAAGTCAATCGGGCCTACGACGTATAAATTATTTTCACGCGAATATCCAATTTTATTTAGAATACCCAACGAGCTTACTTAAAGAGGGGGGTTTTATATATATATATATAGACAAAAATAAAATGAAAGAAAGAAAGAAAGTAAATCGTAAAATGGCTGGTGATAAATAAATACCGTAATGTAAATGTAATGGGAGACTAAAGTTATTGGGCTAATTGCTGCCAAGGTGTCCTGTGAATAACGAACGGACAAAATACTCGGCCCAGGCTTATATTTTACTTTAGATAACGCACAATATAAGCACAATTTGCCGACATTAGCTCAATGCTCGCTCGCTTGTATTTTAATTAATTTCATATGTATATCGTCAAATTATATATATATAAAAAAAAACAAAAAAACAAAAAAACACTTGTAATTTAGCAAAGCCGCCAGTGGTTTCGTGATTGTATGCTCATTATAATACGATATTACAATGAATGACTCGGGTGATGCATCAATTACACCGATTACTATTACTCCTCGTGCCGCCTCACTTTATTCTCGAGTCCGTGTCTATTCTTAGAAAATCCTCATTTTCATTCGCGTCAAGCTCGCGTTGTATACGTGCACCAATAATAATAATAATAATAACCCTCGGGAATTACGCTGAGCGAATCGATGTCTGTTCAAAGCCCAATAATCGCTTATCAAACTAACCATTATATAAAGTCGATAAAAAAAAAAAAAAAAAAAAAAAAGAAAAAAGAAAAGAAATCAAACGCCGTGTCGGAAAGAAATACATACAAAGACAATTACGATTTCAAAATTACGAGCAATTTCGTAAGAGAAGAAAGAAACTTTTTTTTTTACATTCTTTACAGCGTAGACTATTTATTGCACGTATATTATTTATTATTTACAACTGCGTAGCTGTACGAGGAGAAGGATAAACATATATATATATATATATATAAAAAAAAGCAAAAATTGACCGAAAAGCCAGTGTTATCAATTATTTAAGCTAAACGGTACAAAATATAGTTACGAATATCACTCGCCCGAATACGTATTTTTATTATACGATATACGTACACGTACATGTATTTATATATAGAAAACGATTGTACTTATTTTTAAAATAATTATTTTTATTCGCCATTTATATTTACGATGCAACACTATTAGCAACGGTTTCGAAAATAAATATCTGTTATTTAACGAGCGAGCGTTCGAGCGTTTCTAATTTAAAATTATAAAGCCTCCTCGGAAACTCAAGAGCTTACTTCACGTTATAATAGATAATTATTATGGGTTAATGGTATTTTAGTAATCGCTAGCTACAAATAAAACCAGCGACATAGAAAAGCCACATGAGAAACCAACTGCCCTGCCCCCTGCCCCCCCCCACCACTTTTCGTCTAAAATATGTTACAATGAAATATTCAGCTGGCGAATCACGATTTCAGTAAAACCTCTAGGACATACAAATAAAAATAAATGTTCTAAAAATAAATAAATAAAAAAAAATAAAAAAAAAAATGGGTACCGCTGTTTCCCCCCCCCCCCCCTTTTCATGCATAATTCACATTATCCGCCGGCACTTGGGTACTTTTCCATAGGGAGTAGAAAAATATGTAAAATGTGTAAAAACGAAAGTAAAAATAAAAACTTATCGTCTCGCGATTGTCGTGACACTCACCCCCAGCCCATAAATTATTGGACGCCTCAAATATAAATCCTGCATTCCCGTAGGATTTTCATTTAAGACAGACATTTACGGACGGAATTCGACAGTAACAATAGCAATAATAGCAATAGCAATAACAATAAAGAGACAAAGTATATAGAGAAAAGGTATATTAACGTGCCGGGCAAGGTTATCTCGACGAGTCAATGACGAAGCGAGAGCTACGATTTCACGAAAAACTAGAGATTTTATCACCGAGACGTAAAGTCTTTTATCAATTATCAAACGGGATGGGATTTAGGAAGGTAATATGTAGGGTGATTCGGAGACGGGCGGCAAGCCCCCCCCCCCCCCGTTGCATCGCGCCAAACGATTTGCACGGTGCAAGGAATCAATATTTTTTTTTTATTATATTAAGCATCGCCGATCGAGGCTTGAAAATCGTCCTCGGTTAATCGTCAACTCAGCTGGATATTTAGCCAAAGTTGTTTGTTGTGGCCAAAGCAATTAGATCAATTATCATTGCGCGAATCATGTGGCTAAGCTCTGTAAATCTAGCCTGAATTTTATTAACATCATTACTTACGATACTGTTGGACATTGTTAATTGAAAGTAGCTCAAGTAGCTCGTATGTATATTCTCCATTCGCTTCGGCCCTCGGACATTCCTGTTGTTCCTGTTGTTCCTGTTGTTGTTTATTATTTGCTTCTTCTTATTCTTCGTCGTCGTCCTTGTACCTGCCCTACTGGTTGTGCCAAATAATTGTCCTCCAACGGCTCCACGTCCCGTCAATACCCATGCATACGCGCGTGCCTGTGCCCCCCCCCCCCGAGCACGTAACAATAACAACAAGGACAATAAGGAATGGGGCCGGTGTATTTGTCAAGCCGCCTAACGCTCGGACTTCCGGCAATGACGACGCGCCCACGTAAACAGAGTAAAGGGTTAGTAAAGGGTTATTCGGCTAATAACCGGGCTGGCTGGCTGGCTGGTTGGCTGGGGGAGGGGCGTGGAGGGACGGGACGTATAAGTTTTAGCGGGACATTGTGAAAGACTGCGCTCGCGGTCGGTTATTGGGGGTTATTGGGGTTATTGGGGTTATTGGGGTTATTGGGGTAGGGCCAGGAGGGGCAGGGCGGGGTAGGAAATCAAGTTCAAGCTATTTCTAGACAATTTTATAATTAGTATGTCTGTTGTGACAGACGGGGAGCGCTAGCCGAGCCTCGCCGACAGACGACGTAGTTAGTCGGGGATAGACGGGGACAGACGGGGAGCAGTGCCGAACGCTCGTGCCGGAGGTTGGCGGCGCTACGTGGCCGCGCCAAGTCGTCGTCGTCGTCGTCGTCGTCGTCGTCTATCTACCTAAGCGTACCTGCTCTGTTGCGTCTGTGCGTTTGACTCGGGGAATGCCGCGGCATCAATCGTCTCCTCGGCGGCTTCCAGGAAGTCCGAGGGCCGGCCCTCTACGGCTTGTTGCATTGTCCGGATCGTTCGAGATTCCAGATTCGAGATTCGAGATTCGAGATTCGATCGACGAAAGGTTTCCCTTCCCCCCCCCCCTCTCTCAACCTTTTCCGAGAGTTCTTCCCGCGATTTTGTCGTTCGCGCGAAATCCGACGAATACTTACTCCGAATGCTGAACGTCATTAAAACGTGTCGACGTTTCCCTGCGACCCGAACTCGCAAAATCTTTCGTATCTCCCTGCCCCCCCCCCAAATAACCTCCGGATATTATAATCACTATTGCCTGGCCTCTGTAGCCACGGCTACTCAATAACCAACGATAAAAGTACTCCGATCTTTGATCTTTCTAAGTACAACGGACATTTGTTCGATTTATTTATCGTTTTGCCCTGACGAGGATATCAAGCCTTCACGCCTCATCACTTGAGTCACTTGATCACTTGAGTCACTTGATCACTCGAGTCACTGTCCATCGCGACCGATATACTATTCTCATTAATGGAATGTAAAATTCAATCGATTAAAATATAAAACGGAGCTGAAAATCACCATAATCGCCATAGTCATTGCGCAATATTAATTTTTGTTTTAAAATTCAGAGGAGCCCAGAGGCAGCAGCAGATTGTAAATAAAATAAAACAGATAAGCCAAGTAAGAACGAACATTACGGCTTTATAAATACATTACATTACATTACATTTAATCTGGAGATTTAAGCGATTCCTCAAATCCGCCTTACCCTTATCGCGTTATTTATCTCTCTTCTTTATTTCTTTATTTCTCGTTATTTAACGCCGCTCCTCGCCTTGCCCCTCTGCCCCCTCTGCCCCCCCCCCCCCCAAGGGAAATCCTAACGAATTTATTAGTAAATAATAGGAGAGATTTAATGGAGTCGGAACCATTAATTGGTTTGTCCGGCGATATATCGATGTATTTACTCTTTTATTTATTCGTCCCCCGCTGCAAGTAATACTTTTTTTTCTTTCTTTCTTTCTTTCTTTTTTGATACGTCACATTAACTTGTCGGGCTCATTGTTATTTGGGAAGTTATTGAGCGCCGCCGGGGCTATTGCTTGCATTAGATTATTCCAGAGGATCAAAGCGTGTAATAAAATATATTTAGCGAACGAACGAGTCTGTTACGTATGAATTTTTTTTTTATTTTGGAAGGCCCCTGGAGAAGAATGATATCGAGGAATCAGAGTGAGTGGGAGAGGGAGGGAGGGGGAGCCAAGACGCGAGGGGAAAAACTTCGAGGCAGCGATTGAGCAATAAAACGTAATTCTTTGAAGATTCGAGCCGAAGTTACGATTAAAAAATAATGTTTTTAATCCATAAGTCATAATTGTACGCGCGCGCGCGCGGCTCCGTATGCGCGTGTACAATAATTGTGTACAATAATTGTGTATAATTTTGTTAAAATGAAATATTATAGAAGGAGGCGAGCCGGCTAGAGCAAAGCTCTACATAAAAATACATGTAAAAGAGCCTGGATTGGAATAGCGGTTATAGACGTTCAATGTGCCCAATCTTCGTACCGTGAAATTTGTACGACAAAGTCGCGTTTATTATTCCGAGCTCGGATCGCCAATAACCAGCTGATTGCAATTTAATGGCTCGCTTTACTGGCTGGCCCGCCTCTGCCACCCCGGAGACCAGCACCCTATCAGTCTCCATCAGTCGACTATTTACACGCAGCGCATCCGATATAGATAATAGTGGGTGCGTGGGAGGGGCAGGGGGACGGAGGGGAGCACTTTGGACGACACAACGAATTTCTCGATTTCTTCTATCTCGGCTTTATTTATCGGAACGGTGACGCCGCTGTTCGGAATGCCCCCCTCCCGCCCTCCCTCACCGACCAGTAGGTTTTATTCTCTCACTTATGTTTCTTTAATTACCTACACGCGTGCACGCGAACTCGGCGAGCGATAAAACTCGCTTTTATACGTAAAAACGCCGCTTTTTCACTCCTTCGTTCCAATACCGCATCGCGCCGGTTATGCAACGACTGTTTATAAAACGTCGCTTCTTGGAAATAAAAGAAGAAGAAGAAGTGGAAGAAAAAAATGTATTTTTAGCTTGCCCGCGCGGGCTAAAGTTATTGCGCGCATAGACTCGGCTGCACTTCTCGCGCCGCCGCCGATCGGCAATTATTGCGTCGTTGCTCGTTATTTTATTGTTCGATAATTCCAAATGACTTGAACTTGCTAGAAATACGTAGTATACGAGACTCCGGGATTTTAACGACCGATCTTCCTCCTCCTCCTCCTCCTCCTCTCTTCGTCTTCGTCTTTTTCTGTTTTGTTTCTTTTATCTCTCTCTCTCTCTCTCTCTCTCTCTCTCTCTCTTTTGTTTAACTGTTTAACTGATATTTACTTTTGCTGAGAAAGATTTTTTTTTTCCCTCGCCTTTCCTCGTCGTGGCGCCCGCAATTGGGAATATTTGCTCGGTCCTCGGTCCTCTCGCGCCTAGTCCTACTAGGCCCATTACTCTACGTACAATGTGTATCGTTTATAAATAATTACGATTACGACACTGCTTTATCCCGCAACGTTGGCCACGAAATTTTTATTTGAAATCCTCTAAAGCGTCGGATTTATTTCAGTCGATTTCGTACGTCGTTTCCTCAAATCCATGTATTTACAAAATTACCGAGATGTCGAGTAGTAGAGTAGTAGTAGAGCAGATAGAGCTGAAGACAATACATGAATTATTTATAAGCGCAACGCGTCCCCGGAACACATCTATTTTTATAAACGCGGTAAATATTTTTTTGAAGTATAAGGACTTTACTAAATCTACTTTACTTACACGATTGCCTCACTTCAATATTTGCTCTATACGATAGAGAAATATATATATATATATATTTTTCTAAAAAATAACGACGATGTTGTGAAGTAAGTAGCTTTACCCTCTATTCCTTCCTTTATTCAATAATTTTTAACGTATTAATCGAACGGGGAACATTTAAACAATGGCCCTATTAGTGATATTCTATATAACCGACAACTCATATATACGGTCAAACGGTATATTAAAATTATACGCTCGTTCACATAAACATTTTTCTCCCACCCCCAATAACCCCATACAGTCAAAGACACGAATTACATAAAATTCCTAATTACATTGATTTGTAATAGAATAATAAAATTATTGCGACTCGGCGCGTACTGGTCGAATTACTGGTCAAATTACTGGTCAAATTACTGGTCAAATTACCGGTCAGAACGTTGCATAATAAATACGTGAATAATTATACGAGAGATCGTCCAACGATGGCACTTTTCAATGTAACGTTAAGAAACGGAATTCACGCTATATTTATTTATAAATATCAGATTTTTATCAGTCCAACGATAACAAGTGATTTCTAAAACGTTATTCCATACTTTACAAGTAGATCTAAATTCAGAATAAAAATCCTATGTTTAATAATTGTGGTATCGAGGAAAACGGATCCGTAAGAGTTTTTGGCTCTATAATAATCGTAAGCCGAAGATTTTTACAAATACAACGTTTGCTTAACGTATTTATAAATATATATATATACATATATTATCGGACGTACGACTGGCTGAGTGCGTTAAAAATTACAAATTGTCTTTTATCACCGAGTAGAATGTATGGTAATAATAATATGTTTGCCGTTTATAAATAAACGTCATAGTTTACGTTTCGCGTAAAATAAAAATAAATTATACGAATATAATGACAAATGACAATAACAATAGCAATAATGATGATGATGATGATGATGATGATGATGGCGACGACGAGGATATAAGGAAAAATGCCAATAATTAGGAATGATAATGCATGTAGATGATATAATAATGTTCGAGGGCTTGCGATCGATTTAACTCGGTTAACGCAACGATCCCGAATGTCTAAAACTTCTAAATTTGTTCCAGAAGACGTGGGGTACAGGAACGTCGAAATCACGTCTGCCTTCACGCATTTACCGCAAAAAGGTAAGTGTATTTACGAGGCACCTTTATTACGAGTCTTTATTACCAAAAGATAAATTTTCCCCGCCCTTACATCTTACCCAAATCTATTATTAATCTATTATTATCATTATCGCGGACGTTATAATATATAAAAAACTAATAAATATGTCTTGTTTGTTAAAATTAACGATAACGGTGGAGTTGTCGTATATTTGTTTCTATAAATAGAGTACGGGGACTTAAAGGGTAAAACTAACTGGGGGTTCGTTATAAAATTTCATAGATCATAGAGGCTGCGTTTCGTAATTGGCAAACCGTTACTTCGTACATTACAAAAGTATTAACATTTGGAAAGGCTATGGGAAGCAGTTTATCGGCTTCGGGGCTTCCCAACAAATTCTTAACAGCTTAAAGGCTAAAGGTGTACGTACGGACCTGAAGTGAAGGCCGCTGCTCCTGTTGCCGCTGCTGCTGCTGCTCTTTATATTGTTATAGCGTTCGGTAAAGGTTGCTCTCGATCTCGAATATTTATACGTCGGATACTTAAGACAAGCGATTTTAATTATTTTAATTTAATAGAGGACAAGGTAAAGAGTATTTAGGGATCAATGTCCACATTAAATATTCCCTCTCACCTTTATTCTTTCAATCGTAACGTCCATTCGACATTCTTCCTCTTCTTCTTCTTCTTCTTTTTCTTTTACTTTATAATATTAGTGCCAAGTATTGTGCAAGTCCAAAATAAGGAAAAACTCTGCGGAATTTAATATAGATTAATAAACGTATGGATTTTTATTTACTTGCCTCTCTTGGGAATCCTTTAACGTCGAATCTTTCTTTCTCCAAGACTTTAAATAGTAAAAACAAGAAGAAGAAGAAGAAGAAGAAGAAGAAAAAAGAAAGAAACAAAAAAAAAGTCAGCGTATCAAATCGACGACAATGAGTTCATGTAGTTATCGTTAATAATACGTATACATAAAATGCTCTATGAGTATTTATTTTAATAAAAAAAAAAAAAAATTGACACAAGTATGATTTTACGAATTTGTAATCCAAAGACTAATTAACGTTTACGCACAGATAGATTTTGTCGGATTAAATTAATAGCAGAAACGTTACGTAATGGAGAAGAAAAAAAAATTGAATGCAATCCTCTAACGATTCCGGAGACATTGTAAATTAAAGTACACGATATGACGCTGCGAATAAACGGAATCGACGGAATGAAATAATAAAAAAAAGGAGAGGGGGAATGTAGAGGAAACATCGTGGTCTCGTTAGCGATCTACGATAAATGAAATTCGTCGTGTCTTTCGTAGTGAGTAATTTCTTTATGGAGATAAAACAAAAAAAAAAAAAAATAGAGCCAATGAAATTATTTTTAGAAACTTACTTTGTGAAATTTGTAATCAGCTGCATGAATTATAGATGTGACACATTTATTTAAAAAAAGTATGAGAAATCGGTAATAATTTCGACGCAAAACAAAAAAAAAAAAAAAGAAAAAATAATAAAACGAACGAACTAATGAATGAATGAATGAATAGTTCGAGATTGTTGACAAAAGTATTGAAATGCGTCATTTGATTTTAACTTTTTTTTTTTTCTTCCGAAAGCTTATAATGTAAGAAGAATCGCAGGCTAAGTAAGGAAAAAGAAAATATATATATATATATATATATATATTCTTCCTTCTTTTGTATCCAATTAAAAACGTCAACGCGCTAAAAAAAATTTTATCTAAGCAATAAGTAGCGTTTCGTGTATTTACGATCCGCATAAAACTTCTATTACGTGCATTTCGTATTGGATCCAGGGTTGAGCGCGGGCCGGAGTCGTGGGGAGGGGAGGGAGGTCGCGAAAACGAAAAGAAGTCGAAAGTAGGTGCGATGGGATTATGCGATGGGAGGAATAATGGGTCGTGGGCTCCGGGAGCCTGGGCCGACGCCAGAAACCGGGCGGAAATCTATGAAAAAAATCGGTAGGGGTGGTGGGTGGTGGGGGATGGGTGGGAGAATGTGTGCACTCCTCGGTAATACAGCGATAATACTCGGCCGTGAGAGAGCCTTCCTCGACTCGCAAATTCCAATTTATTTTCGCAGTGCACGCCGAGTCCGATATCAGGGCACACGTGCGCTCCCCTCCTCCTCCTCCTCCTCCTCCTCCTCCTCCTTCTCCGCGTTGTCCTCCTACCTCGTCGAATGCCCGGTCCCTCGTGATTCCGACCCCACTACGTGCACCACCACCACCACCACCACCACCACCACCAGCAGCAGCAGCAGCAGTAGCAGTAGCAGTAGCAACACTAGCAGCAGTAGCAACACTAGCAGCATCGGCGACACAACCACAACCACAACCACTACCACACCCACGACCCACCACCCACGAATCGAGCCCCTGCGTACGAGGCGGGAGGCGGGAGGCGGTCGGGTAGCGCGAAAAATACCAAAAGGCGATCGCCGTATTCTCGGGAACGATCTTCGGGTCACGATTTCGTGAGAACAACCGCACAAGTCTTGGCGCTTCTCCCACTCGTGTGTGTGTGTGACGCTTAACTGCGCTACGCTATTGTCGCTCGGAGGGATAAGCCGACCTCAGTCGGGCCTCGGCTCCTGCACGCGATTCTCTCCGCGATACTCCTCTCTCTCTCTCTCTCACGGACACACGCACGCACGCACGCACGCACGCACCCGCCCGCCCGGTTACATAAACGGAGACGCGAGAGTTCGTGAATTGGGCAGCAGGACCGTAGGGAGAAGGGGTTATTGGGGTGGGCAGTCTGGCGTATGGGAGTCGGGAGGGACGGAGGGAGGGAGGGAGGGAGTGAAGCAATGCCGGGAGCGGCAGAGGCGCGAGGCAAGGAGATAAGGATCGTCGAGAGCGCTCGGTTCGCCGTGGATCCCCGATAATTGCCGATCGGTATGTTCTCGCGGATCGAAAGAGCCGCGGATGAGGTATTGTCTCCGATACCGGGAGCCTCCCGAGTTATGCGCGACGCGGGCGCGCCGCTGACGACGCGGTTCAGGTCCGAGCACGCTAGCGACGGCAGCAATAGCAGTAGTGGTAGCAGTAGTAGTAGTTGCAGCGGTAGCAGTAGTAGTAGTTGCAGTAGTGGCAGAAACGCTAGCAGTAGTGGCAGCAGCAGGAGTAGCAGCAGCAGGAGTAGCAACAGCGGCGGCAGGAACAGTGCCTTCAGTCCGTACTCGAGCCGCGATGTCGACCTCGACGATCCAAAACTCATGCCTGGCTTCTGCTTCGTCTGCGTAGACATGGCGCGGGACACCCCGGGCTCGCCGATGTCCAGGTCGGCCCGTGAGCAGCTCGCAGCCGCTGCCGGGGCCACGGCCACCCTCACCTCCGGGGCCTACCACGCAGCTGAGCACGCGGCCGCGGCTGCAGCCGCCGCCGCCCTCCACGGCAACGCGCTCCAGCAGAAGATACTCGAGGTAATGTATGCCGCTTGATCAGGAGTTCCCCGAGCGCTTCCACGTTCCCTCGCTCGCTCGCTCCAAACTTCAGCCCCAACTCCTTCCTCCGCCTCCCTGCCCCCGCCTCCCTACACCCTCGTCGTCCACTACGTCGGCCGGTCCTCGGCGCAGAGGATTGCGCTGGTCGGGGACAATTAACAAGAAATCGAATAAGCCCAATAAGCAGCCCCGGTAAGCCCTCCTCGGGGATAATATCGAGTATCCGCATCTGCCGAAGGAGCAAGTACTGGCGCAGCGCGCAATTAGCCATTTTATATCTCGAGTGCGCAGTAGCGGGCGTTTTTATGGCGTCCAGGAAGCGCGAGCGCGAGATTTATTGTAAACGAGGCCGATGTAACGCCCGGATCGCGAAACGTTGCAACGTTTCAAACGATGCGATCGAACGGTTATAATATGGCATTCGTCAATTTCCCCCTTTTTCCCTTTTTCCCTTTTTCCCTTTTTTCTTCTATATATATATATAAATATATAAATTCCAATCAATGTTGACAATAATAATCTTATATTGATAATGACGGCGAGGTGAGGGAGCAAAGATTTTTTTTTTACGAAACGGACATTCGCCTGGATCGGCTAGAGTTTATTATTCTTAAACCCCAATAACCCCCCCCCTACTCCTCCGCCCCCCACCACCGACTTTACAACGGGTGCTCCTTGTGCTCGTAAGCCGAATTAACGATTGCGCCAGTAGAAGGGTAACGGCATTCGTGATGTCGACGCATTTGATGCGTTTTAAAGGGAGCGAAGGATACTGTTTCTTTTTTTTTTTTTTTATTTATTTATTTTTCTGAGATTCCCAGTGGAATTGACGTGTAGAAAGAAGTCAATGTAGCTCCCGGCATGCGCATGCCGATAAACAAAATCATTACGAGATAAATTATCAGATACAATGATTTCCTCCTCATCTAAATTCCACATTAGCTCACCAATTCAAAGAAACGGAGTCGTTGATTAGATAAAAAGAGAAAAGAAAAGGAAATACGAGCATTTTAGTGCATCGAAGGTCTTCAATGTCATTCGGAGAACCTCGCGGCGGTGCTTTTACTTGTCCTCGTACTTTTATTATTTATGAGAAACTTTTCTCTCCCCGTATATCGTACCCGCCCAACCTGAGGTACAATAATAAATAATTCGTCCGGTCTGTTTTTTTTTTATAATCCTTTCAAATACATCGGGGTAGGCGTGTCGCTTAAAAAAAAAAAAAAAAATCATTATAAATACGAAACGATAAGACGAAGAGGAAGAAGATGAGTGCACGGCATGAAGCGTACAAATACATTCCGTTTCTATTGAAATTCGAAGGTATTTGCGTGGAGCGGGAGTGAGAGCCCCGTGCCCCGTGCCCCGTGCCCCGTTATCGCGAACGAATCGCTGACGCACGGACTTTCGATACGAGGTAAGGGAGTCGTCGATTGAAATAGACAATTCACGTTCATAAATAAATAATGGAGCAGCGGGCTAGAGATTAGTGGGCGCGCTACTCGAGCCTCCTCTATAAATATCCGCTGTTAATAATAAGGCTCCGCTCGAGATATCGTCACGTTTAGAGGTGGCGGGGGGGGGCGAGGGGAGGCGCTCTACGACGACGACGACGACGGTCTCGGGAGCTTCGATCCCGATTACGAAATCCCGCGTACGCGATGAGCTCATAAAGGATAGATGATACGAGTGGCTGCGTGGCCGGACAAGATCTAGGAAAAGTAGTGCCGTAGATCGCTAGTCGTTTGGGGACACCGGTCACGCAGATCAAATCGGAGATGAGATCCTTACGTACGTCCTTACCTTTTATTTATTACCATTTATAACCAAAGTTCAAGGCCACAATTTGGGCTACGTGGCCGCTGCACATTTCACCGGGTACGCGAACTTGGAAGCCGAGCTGAGATTTTTCAGAGTAGAAAGTCATTTCAACCGTTGATAAGCTATTGTTGCCGTTATTACGCTACTAATTAATCAAACTCGTGCGGAATCGTTGCGAGCTTTTAAAAAAATATCGTCGTAAAAATGTAATTTTTCTTCTTCTTCTTCTTCGTCTTCTTCTTCGTCTTCTTCTTCTTCTTAACTTTCGTTCCCCTCGCGTCGTGACCGACGAATGAAATACATCGGCTTGTAAATTAAAGGATATCGTATTGACAAACAAAAATATCTGTTTAAACAATGACTTTTATTAGCTATTATTTAATAAATGTTACACAAATACATAGAGTCTAAGTAAGCTCGCGGACGCACGCGAACGCAAATATTATATACATATGTATATATATATATATATGTATATCCATATAATACGCATGTATGCATAGATATATACACACACACATACACACGTATGCACGTATAAAAGTAATATGTATCTAATATAAAAGTAACAAGGAGAAATAAAAAAATAAAATAAAATAAAATAGAATAAAATAAATAAAGGCAGAGGATAAAATAAAACTGACGTTTAGGCAGGTAAAGTGTTTCGAAAATCAATATACCAAATCCCTCGTAAGCATTACACGCGTCATTGTTCGCGCGAATCTTCTAAATAACGCCCGAGAGCTTAAAAAAAAAACAACAACAAAAAAAATAGCCTTTCCTTATCACGTATTAAAATTTCGTATATTATAAAACATCGTTATGGATTATTCGATAAAGATGGCTGGGGAAGTTATGGCGGCCTGAGACAATCAGGCCTGACGATATACCTTGAGAATTTCTCACGAAGTCCACGAGGAAAGGAAAGTATTGTAACGGGGCTCTAGTTGCATGATATTCTCTGGAGGAGGCGGAGGGGCGGGGGGTTAACGACTCCGAACAACTAGAGTCAAAAAAAAAAGGGTATTTATTGCCGATTCGGTAGTACGGGGATCCTGGACCGGACCGGCTTACCGCTAATTTCGCTCCGATTGCCGATAATAGAGAGACAGAGAGACAAGAGAGACAAAGAGAGACAGAGAGAGAGAGAGAGTGAGGCGGGAGATACGGGACGTGTCGCATGAAGGGGTCGGGCGCCGCCACTATGTATTTTTAATGCTCGGTTTCCAAAAACGCTTGCTCTTGACACTTGAACCAGAGGCAGAGCATCAGCATCATCCCCAATACCGTGACGCAGAACGAGCTGTACATCACCAGGTCGGCTCCGGTTTCTCTCTAAAATATACAGTTAGAGCTCGTTTAAATAAAGCGCGAATCGGCGAGATTCGTAATTACAAAGCAACAACAACAACAACAACAATTTCGGTGACGTTACATAGCGAGCCGTTCTCGTTGACTCGGTTTCGGCACTCGCTTAGAAGTAAGTTATAATGGCTGACCTGATACTGAGCGACGATCCCAATGGCAATCGACGTGAGCAGCAGCTTAATAAATAGCAGCATCGTCTTGTTGATGATGAAGCCGGACTTGATGCGTGAGAATTGCGAATAGCCGCCGCCGCCGGCTGCTCCTGCTGCTCCTGCTTCTTCTTCCTTGTATATCTCGATCCTCTGACGTGGCACGTGATCGACAATGCCGGACTGACCATCCGATCCCGACGAATTTACCTATAAATTCAAGGCTCTAAACAAAACTGCATTCCATTTATCTTTTAGCCATGGAAAGTATAGCGAGACAACGACGACGACGACGACGACGACGACGACGACATAATACCGTACCGTGACTGTACCATGCTCGTCGTGGAAATATTCTGTTTTAATAAGAAAAGATGGAACGTTCCATGCGACGACGATATAAAAAAAAAACGTAAGCTTCCCTCGCTGCTCCCCTTAACAATCATTCACGTTCATCACTTGTCAATGAACATTTTCAACGATAGCAAGGCGTTCCGAATTCGATTTCTTATTGATATCATTACGCGTTCATTACCATTTGAACTTTTGTCGAAATTGCGAAAAGTGTCGGAAAAATACATGCCCAGGAGTCGTGCAAGCAAGCTTCATGCAAACAAAACAATTAATATTCGTACGAATAGCTGCTATAGATACTTTGGTTGTAACGGCGGCCCATACTCAATTACAATTAAAATCAGTATTAGAGGATAAACTTTTATTGGCTAATATTCAATAATAAATGTTACACAAATACGTAGAATCAATGTGAGCTCGCGGACGGACGCGGACGCAAATACTATACGTTTATAAATATAAATATGTGTATATATATACGTATGTACGTATACATTTAATATGAAAGCAAAGCAAAAAAAAACAGAAAAAAAAATTATCTTGGCAATAAAAATTCAAATATTTAAAGGGTATATCACTTAAAATATTTACTACGAATCGATGGGAAATGAAAAAAAGCGTTAGATCGAAAGCTGGACATGGAATTTGCTTGATAACAGTCGGGGAGTAGCGCAGACAGAGACAGAGACAGAGACAGAGAGAGAGAGAGAGAGAGAGAGCGGATGAGACTAACCTGGTCAACGGCTAAGTTGACGTAGAGGAGGGGCTTCCGGCAGAGCGGGCAAGGCGGGGGTTGCCGGCTGTCGTTGTAATTGCAACTGTACTCGAGGAGGCAGTGGGCGCAGATCTGGTGGCCGCACCCGGATAGCGCTTGGATTTTCGGTGGATCCAGGCAGATCGGGCACACGTCAATGTCCACGCTGATTACCAAGCTTATGGCGGAATGAAAGAAACGAAAAACATTAATGTGGCCGATCATCGATCTCTCGGGTTTATACCCTTAACGTTAGGTTATTGGGATTATTGTCGGCACAATATGTCTCGTTCGGAAATTGTCGTAGCCTTTGTGCGAATTTACTAGGTCATTGGCGAAGCAAAGTCATTGCACTTCCTCTCATTTATATCCCTACCAATCCATTTACGCTAAAACAGCTGCTGTTCGTCGAGACATTTAATTTTATCGCGGAAGCCGATAAAAAGACGTTGAAATGATATCGTCCTCGATCTTTTCTAAAATCCGACTCCTCGTTACGACTCATCCCCTCATCCGTATTTCTATAGGTAATTAATTGCCCTTCATTGTGACAAATAAAGCAAAATAAAGCAACTTCGTAGCTCGGTATCGTTGATCCGTAAGGTGTCCGCGTGTCCGCGTGGCTCGGACCAGCGCGCTCGCGCTCCCCCCCCCCCGTCACCTTTTGTCTCATTTTACGTTATCCACCAAAGCCAAACCCTAACATTTATCCCAACGTATTACGATTAATTTCTATTTACTTCCCCTCCCCCCATAGCTCTACCGACTTAAATCACGCGCCCAGTCCTTTTTTTTCTTTTATCCATTTTTACTCTCTCGTTTAGTGTATAGTGCAAGACATCCCACGCACGCAATGGCCATTGAATCATTGAATCATTGAAATCCTTCAGCTTTTGACGTTTTATGAATACACTTGTTTCGTAATTATTGGGCCCCTTCGCGATTCACGAATGATGATCGACTGTTCCGAATGAGCTTTTTTATTCTAAAACCCGATCGTCTAACTAGATTTCCCCAATTTCGTCTTTACCTACGTACGATAATCGTCGGTGTACTTATTCTTTTCTTTATGTTTTTTCTATTTTTTTATTTTTGTTTAAGAGTAATGGCATTACTACTTAACTTTTTAGACTCTGTCCAAGTCAACAAAAATATCATTATCTATTTCCAACACGGAATATTTTTTTTTGTATACCTTTTTGTAATTAATTAATTAACGGACTCGAAGCAAAGGCATTTAATAAATAAATAAAACGAAAAGCGCGGCGAGCCTTATAAAACTTATTGACAATTAGACATTTAATTGATAAGAATTCGTTGCTGTTGCTGTTGCTGTTGTTGTTGTTTATCTTAAAAAACAAAAACAACAACAACAACACCAAAGGATCACGTTTAATTTTTATTTGTAAATGTAAACGTAAGGAACTGTAAAGAAGAATAGTCGATAATTCGTATACGCGTAATTCATAGGTTATAGAGCTCGGATTATAGGCTATAATTATAGGTATAATTAAATAAACATCGGAAGCAATAGCCGAGCTTAGACTTCAATAATGAAAGAATCTCCCTCGAGCCCTTAGCGTGTCACAAAAGGCTTGGTAAAATGGGAATTAATAAATCATCTACCTTACGGTATTGCTTTGGATAAGTTTGGATATGGAGTCGTGGTAAGGCCAGTAGACGCTGACGAATCTCCAGACTCGTTTCGGGGGGTAAAACAGTCGCTTGAGGGCGTAGAAGAGGCCGATCCCGAACAACATCAGTAGAAATATCATCGCCAACGACAACGACGACGATGACGACGACGACGACAAAGACGACGACGACGTCCAATGATCTGGAATATTAGATTTGTCTCTGTGAATGATATTAATGTTCTCGTGGAGATCCATTGCCTCGTCGACCCATTTCTCCACGTCGTCCGTCCCCGGGAATTCATCCCCGATTTGCAATCCGAGCAAATGAACCACTGCCCCGTAAAGATCTGTGGCGGTTAAGTTCATTTTCTGGAACCTGAAATTTTAAAGCCTAACCTGCTTCTTTTTTTTTTTTTTTTTTCTTTTCTTTTTTTCTTTATCTCTTTTATTTCATGGGCTACGCGTACGAGGGACTAGCTTTTGTTTGCTCATCATTGATATAACAATAGTTATATTTGGAGGACGGCTTTTTCGCTACGGACTCTTATTCAAAATATTACATTCGTACGCCTGCCCGATGTGTATTTATACGAGGCGACGGGACGCGACTGTGACGCGCGCGTCTGTCACGATTCCAAGCAAGATCTTCGTCAATTTTACAATAGCGTCGCAGATTATTTACCGGCCGCGGAAATCATTGCAAGGAATTCCATGTCAGTGTACGGCATACAAGTACGTGGACATCGATATCATCGATATCATTGTCCAACCAACAAATTACGATTACCATTGAAGGTATCGATGCTCGACAACACGACGGTACGCGTGTCTTGTTGGTTATCGAATATCATTTTTTCCCCCCCACTATAAAATGCCGCTTATCATTAATAATAATAAATATTCCCCTACTTCATTACAATGCATACATTTATTTTCTTCTAACGTGCGAGGGGGAGGGTTTGTTTTGTTTTTGGCCAAAACAAAAAATTTAAAAAATTTTTTTTCTTATCAATTAAAATTATGAATTATAAGTTAAAAAAAAATGAAGAAGAAAAGAAAGAAGAATAAGTTTAAGTAAGCATTTGAAGAAAACAGTAATTCTTAACGCGTCTTAAGTAAGTAATTATAGCATTTCCAGTGCTATGATTTAGCAATAAAGAAGAATTTTCTCCTCGCGTACGATCTACGATCCCGTGTAGCAACCGAGAATACCTGTACGTTTTGCATCTTCCTCGTCTTTTACATTAAAACATTAAAACTTGTCCCATTTCCTTGGACTTCGTAGGCAGACGGTAATGGCGGACACGACAATGCACGCAATGCACTGTACAAGCCAATCTCTTCTTTTTTTTTCTTTTTTTGTAACTTGAAACTAATTTATTGTCGGCCATCGTCCGATGACTTTCGTCTCGACAATCTCGTACGCCATATTTCCATTGGATCACGAGGCTGCGCTCGAAACATGCGTAATAAGCTGTTTTTGGCCCCAAAAAAAAAAAAAAATAAAAGGCTTCGCTTACTACTGGCATTTAGCGTTCTGCCGCCGTTAATAATTATATCCACGTCTGCAGCTAACGGGGAATGAATTCACGAAAAAACGGCGTAAAGTAGCGCCGTAAAGTAGCTAATGACTCGGATCCGGGGGGGGGGGGAAAGAGTAGGAGAGAAATGGGTGGTTGGACGCGCTGATCTCGGGCGAGGAATACTATTATCTCGCGTCAGGGTTTACGCGCGCCTCGTGGCGGCGGCTAATTAGGCTCGGGCATTTAAGCACCGGCGGCTCAGCGAGGCCCAGCAAAGCCGAACAGAGCCGAACGGAGCCGAACGGAGCCGAACGGAGCGCCTGATTGCTCCTAATCAGGATCCCGCTCCCGCTCCCGCTCCCGCTCGGGCTCATTAGTCGCGGTTCTTTCCCCCCCGCTCCGCCCCCTCACTTGGCCGTCGTATCCCCCGTTACGTGCTCACGCGCGTCCCTCCTCGTTCCCCCGGTCATCCTCATGGTCGCCTAGCAACGGAAGACGCATTATCAGAAGACGCGCGGAGGGCTGATTCATCGCGTTAGCCTCCAGAGGCTAGCGCCCTGAGCGAGAAATCGCGTTCCCTTACCTCGACTTGGCTCCAATTCCTCCTCCTCCTCCTCCTCCTCCTCGAGCCAACTGGTCTTATCGCGGCGATCCGCGAGCTTCTTCCTTCCTCCCTCCCTCCCATTCATCCGTCCCCCCTCGCTCCGTCCTTTCTCTTTAATACGGCGGCGCCATTCTTTAATTCTCTCGGCCATTGTCGTGTCGCGCTGCGGTTGTGAGCCGCGGGAACGCGTAGAGTGTCGACTCTCTTTGACCCCGGCCCTTCCCCCCCCCACCAAATAACCCCACGGTCCTGTTCTCGATGTAATAGTCGGGGAGCGGGTTATCTAGCATCGGCTATTAACTCGCAACGGATGACTTTGCCACTCTGGCACTCGGCAATGCAAACGGGGCTTCCGCTCGGATAACAATCACGCGAATCCCATGGTAATGATGACAATGATGAGAACGGGATCGGAAAGGGTGCGGGTGCGTGGGTGCGTGGGTGCGTGGGTGCGTGATGTAAATGTAAACGCGACAATACCTGGCAAAACATGAGCCACGAGCCATTATTCATTCGGCACCGCTAGCGCTTTTTACTCTTAATATTCTAAATTTCTCACGGAGACGGACGCGCACACACACTCTCCTGAGCCCTCGTCTCTTGAGCTCGAACGTCAATCCGAATCGTCCTATGAGAATCATTATAACTCGGCGGGAGCTTGAACGTACCACGACCAACAGACTAAAACGTAGTGCTTTTGAATTGCCAGGTAACGGCTTTTCCCCCACTCTCTTCTACAAAACTAAATGTAACTTTAATTATAAAAGCGCGCGCGTGTGTGTCTTTATTCCTTGGAAAGCCGACATTGTACTTGGGTGCTTTGGGGCCATTAAAAAATTCCACTCAAGGCCTTTCGAATTGAAATAATATTCGTAAGGGATATTACGGGGCAGTGATATTGTAATCGGTTTTAAAAGGAATTTTATATTCGTTACATCACTGGATCCATTATTATTATTAATAGAAATAGGTATTGACGATGCCACTGCCACCCTTTTGGCAATGCAAATGCAAACGACGATGCAAATGAAAATAATAAATAAATAAGAAGAAGAAGAAGAAGAAGAAGAGTATTTAGCGTAGCTAGTAAGGTTAAAAATGGCCGCGTTGAAAGAGACGGACTGAGTGGGATCAAATGCTTTAATTGAGTAAATCTTGGGGGGTTACGTTCGCGCGAGGGGAAATTCACGTTGCCGTGGACGTAGGAGGTAAGGGAAATCGTTGGGCGAACTGGGTGGTGGCGATTCCAGCAGCCCAGAATTACCCGATTATGCGAGCGACGCGACTCAGCAGTTATTAACGCGAATAAAAGCTCTTTGCCGGAAAATTCGATGAAAAGAAAAGAAAAGAAGTAGGGTTATTGGGGAGAATAACGAAAAGAATGAAACGAACGAACGAGTTGGAGTGAAAAAAAAAAACGGGATATAGTAGCCAAAGGCAGAGGAATTCATGCGAGTGTAACGATCTTGACGGACGTCGCCAATTAGAATAATTATCTTTGACGACGCCTACGCGCTTCCTCCCCTCCCTTTCATTCGCGAATAAATCTCGAGCGAGCGCAACCGGGCTTTTAAAAAAAAAATAAAATAAAATAAATAGATAAATAAATAAAACCTCACGCCGCTAAATAGATAAGTAAATAAGATAAACAACAAAGCTCCCCCGGGCTTCGTGATCGGCGTAGGCTCCTATTGGCTATCCTACCGATGCCATCGGTGCGTCTCTGTGCTCCAGTACAAATCTTTTTCCCATCCAATAATCAATGAATAATGCGCTTCGCCCCTGCCCCTGCCCCTGCCCTGCCTCTGACTCTGCATCTACACGTGTACGGGGACATAAATTATTTTGCCGATTTAAAGTCAAGGAAAAATTTATGCCGACAGATATAAGACCTCAAATACATTGTATCCGGGAATTATTGGAGCTCTGTCGGTAATGATAAAACTGCGCCCGGGCCGATAAATTATTATTAATTATTTTATAATAGATAGGGCAATAGAGAGAGAGAGAGGAGGGGAGGGGGGAGCTACCTTTCCGCGGCCCGTCCGAGTACGTCGAATGATAAATCGAGGGTGCGAGGGTGCGAGGGTCGCCAGAATCCCTCACCAAAATCCCTTTAATGAATCCCTTTCGTTTAATTGGCAATGAAACGAAGGGGGTTGGGGAGGGAGGATTCGTCGCTCAGGCATCCTCGATCGATGTCACTTTGATGAAAAGGCTCGCAACCCTTCCATCGGACAATAATAAACGATCTATTTATTGCCTATTTCTAAAGTGATGGGGGTGGGGGGGGGGGTCAACTTGTCTTACGAGGGGGTGGGTGGGCACCCCAATAAGCACCTTCCGCTTCCACCCCGATCCCTATTGCCAATCCGATGAATGAATGCCGACGGCTTGCGTTAAACGAGCCTTAAATAACATTTCCTCGTAAAGAGTATCACCCTTAAGGTGTCTGGCTTTGTTTCCAGCTACAGCAGCAGCATCAACTTCAACAGCAGATCCTGAGACAGCAGTACCAGGCCCAGGAGCGACAATTGGCCGAGTTGCACGAGCAGCAGATGCACCAGCTCAAGGTACGTTCGATGCCCATTACAATCTATCCGAATGTATTCGAACGGTATGGGGGGGGGGTGGGGGCCGCTACTCGCCTTGCTTCTTAGACCTAAACGGGGAGAGGACGAACGATCCGGCTGACCCGAGCGGCGATTCGACCGGGACACATCGCCATACTTATTGTAAGGAAGGGAAGTTCGGTCCGAGTGTACCTCATCCCGGGCACACATAACCGCCAATGCCGTATACGATGTAATTCCATTTGTTAATGCGAATGGACGCCTATTAAATATTTTCGATAATTTCATTCGAATCCCTCGCAGATCTGTAGATTATTTATTATAATAAAGTGTAATATTGCAAATACGTCGGTTGCGTATGAAATAAAAGAGAAAAGAGAAAAGAGAAAAGAGAAATCACGATAAAATTAGTATTGAATCAAGATAAAGTAAGCGGTAAGCCATAATAGCGATTCGATTTGAAAATATTATATATATATATATATATATTGAATACGGTTCTCTTATATCGGTAGGCGATTAAGATTAGGCTATTATTGAGGAACGCATCGGCAATGTGGCATTTCACAGGCACAAGTGAATTAAACGCGTCTTCAACGGCGGGAATCCGTAAAAGCATTAAGAATATCAAAAAAGCATCTGTCTATTTTTTAATTTTGCTCTTTTTGCTCTTTTTGCTCTCGTTCGTCAAATCAATAAAACTAACAAGATCATTCGCGACAAAATTACGTGGCGTGTAGTAACAACAAAGGACGAAGATGTAAATAATAACAGAGTCTTTATTGTAAGAGCAAATAAGAGCAACGGCTTTATAAAATCCGGAATCTAAATAGATGGATTGGAATTTCGTTGCTTCTAAATTCGCGAATCGAAAGTATAAAAAGACCTTAAAGGAATCTGGCCGTGGGTGGGTGGATTCTTTTAAAACGTCACTGTGCAACTTACTTGTGTTTGTTTGCCAATTATAAATGGGCAGGTATCGTTTTTTATCGAAACCGTCGTTGCGGGACGTTATAAAATAATGGGGCCCGATCCAGCCTCGTTTATCACATTGCCGTCGGAATTTTAATTGGCTCTCGATTGGGGTTCGATGACCCTTCAGACCATTAGAAAAATAATATTAACGTATTACGAAAAAGGTCTAGTAAATATAATAGAAATCCGCGATTTGTACTGCAAAGGCAATATCTCTGTTGTAATTTAAATCGATAGAGAGAGATGACAAGCACTGTTGGTCGACGTTATGCGTACTTTTACAATAACCCCAATAACCCCAATAACCCGTGCACTCGCAATTCTTCCGAATTGTAGAAAGAAGAGCCGACTCGTGGCGCAATCTATCGGCGATTTTCCAATCTATGAATTCGTAAGGATAGACAGAAGATGATGGATAGAGACTCGCTTGCGATACTCCAATTATCTAACGCGTACCTAATGATTGGATATACTTATCCCGACGTAAATATTTTTAACGTCCATTTGTAACATTAGCATTCACAATATAAGCATTCATATTATTTGCCAATAATAACAATAGTCTGTCTATTACCTTTTATCCTATTTTTATCCTTTAAAATCGATTAGCTTTATATTATATTAGCTTTATTTAAATGCAAATACTTGTGGCGGACCTAACAAGTATCATATCCTCAGAATAACGAATCGACGTCTATATATATATATATATTATGACCTCGTAAAGGTAATGATGTCAATGTCGACGTAAACGTTCAACAAAGTCCCTAAAAATTATTAGAATGGTCTGAGAGAGTGAGAGAGAGAGAGAGAGAGAGATATGGGGTAACAAGGCGGCCCAAGGACGGTACGAAATAGGAAGTATAGGAAAGTTCGTTATGTCGTGATAGAACTCGCTGGATTATTCTTATCTCGATTTAAAATCACGCGTACGAAATGTATTTTTAACAACGCTGCTCGGCTCATTTTGTAATATAAATTTCTGGCATTGAGAGTAGATTTTAATGAATATGCTAAGGAGGCCCGACCCGACCGCTGCATGGATGGATTACCCATACTTTCGTACAACCTAGCCAAGCATTTTAATCAAAACATTATAATAATAAAAGGTCGGCGGCTGGATAGACTTGCTTTATTATTATATACGGAACGGCGGAAAACTGTGCAAATACGTTATTACAATACGGATACCACCTGTATTTGCCGTCGGCTCGAACGAGTCGAAAGCCAACCTAGTGGCCCGCCTGGCTTATTTCGGGGAGTTTCCGGGGGGCGGGGGGAAGAAGCAAATACAACGGGCCGATCGTCAAAGCACTCGAGCCAAACCGGCTCTATTCACGGCCCTATTATAATAAATAACCTTCGCAAACGTGCCTCCGTGTAGAAGAGTTGCTTCTCTCTCTCTCTCTCTCTCCACCCTCCACCCTCTCCCCACATGTCTTCCGCATTGAATTTTCCAGCCACGTGAGCAAACACGAAAAAAAGCCAAAAAACGGCACAACGAATTCCCGATTATAAACCCCAATAACCGCGCAACTCCGGCCTTTAAACTTAACTGAATAATTTTTCTCTCTCTCTCTCTCTCTCTTTTGTCTTTACTTTGACTTGAGAGGCAATTACAATGAAAGCGCGACCCTGCGCGTACGTCGGAATGCGTATATTTTGCGTAGACATACGTGTAGGGAGGGAATGCCGAGGAGCTTTATTGCCAATGTAAAAAGCTTGGAACATTTAACGTGCGTATGAGCTTGTAAGAGGAAGAGGAAGAGGAAGAGGAAGAAACAAGAAAAAGGAAAAACTTACGGCGCGAGCGGCGTCCAAGCGATTGTAAAATAATTATTCATCTCGGCCAATCGAATGAAAAGTGCACTCTCAAGATACATTTATCGAATACGTTTACCCCGGGCAAATCGTTTGAAAAACTCGTATGCTATGCCGTGTAACGATAATTTATCTATCCGAGAGAGACTATAATAAAGCCATCTGTTTATATATTTTTATATATATTATACCTGTCGAGCTATACGAGCGAGAGTTATTTATTTGTCTTTATACTTATTTGCGTGGAAAACGTAAATCCATTCAAGCCATTAAAAACCACGCACTTACTCGAACACTTTGAAATACATCGTTAACACGTTTTTTTTTTTTTTGGAAATTCCGTTGTAAAAGAACCCGTAAGGGGGAAACAGTGAACGATACCGATTCGAATTTCCTGTTTTATTGTAATAAAAATACATCGTTAACACGTTTTTTTTTTTGTTTAAATATTAATAGATATATTATTGAACTAGGAGAGCGGAGGGGGTGTCTGTACTAGTTGGTGTCTGCACAGGTACTCGTACGCGTTGATCGGGGTTATAATCGCCGAAGGAGCGAGCGCGGGGCTTTAAGAGATTCGATGACTACTACTAACTAGTGCACATAGACGATCTGTATCCGTAAATAATACCCATCGGAGTGGATAAGAGGCACAGAGAGCCTATACGATACTTTCTTAATAGCGTATCGGTGAGCTTTGAATTTAATTTTCGTAATCGAACGGGGGATCTATATCGACAGTATCGGCGAGTAGGGGGGGGGGGGGGAATGGAGTAGTTACCGAAATATAATACCGAGGACGCTGGAGAGTCCTGGATTCGTATCTACGCATGTATGCGTACGCTCTCCGGCCTCGTGATTATTATAAGAGATAACCCATATATATATATATATATATACGTATTGTCGTGCGCGTGTTGCAGTTATGGGAGCAGCAAAAGCAGCTGGAGGACCAGCGACGGGAGAAGGAACGGCTGGAGGCTTTGAGGAAGAAGGACAAGCACGACCACAGCGCTGTCGCATCGACAGAGGTCAAGCAACGACTCCAAGTGAGTAAATATCCACTACTCCACTACCACTACCACTACCACTACCACCACTACCACTACTACTTCTTAGTCGTCGCTCCGGTCGCCTCTTTTAAATTAAAGATAATCGCTGGCTATCGATGGAATTGCTCTCTCTCTCGTGGCCAGTTATCGGCATATGCATTCCTTCCTATTAAAATTATCATAAGCCCGCCATTATTGTAGTAAAGTGAATTCGCCCTTTTTATCACGGCTGGGCCGGCGCTCGCTTACGAAAAACGGAAATTCACGCGTAAACCAATACTCTCCTGCATTCAAATATCCTTCTTTTTTTTTCTTTTTTTTTTTCGGAGCCCGGAGTAGTACGTACGCCGCCATCTTTATTATATTCTTCAATGAAATGATTTTTTTTTTTTTACGGTACATTTTTGACTCGACTCAATTGTTCAAAGTAGTCGGGCATTTCGAATCGTTTTACAACAATGGCTTTACATTACAACTGACTGACTAAACTAATATTGGCGAGCTGCTAATCCTGCGATTACCAACTTCGACGTCTTTAACTTAACTCGGCACTAATATCTACCCTCTCTTTCTTTCTTCCTTCGTAAGCGCGGACTCGACGACGATTTTTCCACGAGGTTATAAAGGATCTATATTTAAAGGAATGCACGGAAGGCGTTCGCTTTCGAAGCCAGCCGGCGTCTCAACGCTCGATCGATCGATCGATCGCGTACATTTTATCATTCCAATCGTAAAATAAACCTCGGCAACTCGTTTCTAACTCAATTATCCATCAAAGGAGCGCGACTCGCTTATCGATGCCGTGCTTATTTCGAATAATAGTAATAATAATAATAATAAATGTCTCGCCGAGGGTGAGGGTTCCCTCACCACCACGACCACCACCGACCACCGCCACCACCACTAACGATCCGTACGCTTGGACTTTGTGTTACAGAGCTTCCTCGTGAATAAGAAGCAGAGGGAGGCGGCCGCGGCAGCGAACGGGGCCGTGCCCGGAACACCCGGATACAGGACATGGTGAGTTGACACGAACATGACACTGGCTAGCTGGCTAGCTGGCTAACTGGCTAGCTGGCTGGCTACGTAAATGCATTATGACAACAATGCTCGACGATCTTTAACGGAGCGAGGCGAAACGTTGCCTCCCCCCGGGACCGACACGGGCCGCGAACGAAGGTTATTGGGCTCCGTGAGTAATCGGAGAGTAAGTAGTAAGTAGTAAGTGCGCGCGTAACACGGGCCTTTGTTGTTCTAACCTCTATTTGGCGGCAAAACGTTTCGCGGTTGGATTTTCTTTGGCTTTTGATGACAGCGCGTCGATTGTAATCCGTGAGATCACCCACCTACGCTACGATGGTTTTTTTCTTTTTTTTTATATTATCGATCCGATTACTTACTTACTAATGCCCCGCCCGTAATTTCACGAAAACCTTTAAATAACTCATCGCGTATTCCTCGTTACCGCGTATTAGGCCGTTCATTAGGCGCGATAATTATACGAGTGACTAATCGAACGTTCGTTCGATTCATTTCCATGTCTGACCGATAACGAGATAAGATTTTTCTTCTCTTTCTTTCATCTTGTATCGGAATTCATCGAACGAGACGGCGACGATCGTTGTACGAAAGAAACGAAAAATAAATAAATAATTATTTTTTTTTTTTAGTATTTCGAAGAATATTTATATAACTGCGACTCGCAGTTGTTGTGCCTGTAATTTCAATACCAATGGCCACTATCGAATGTCTATTATAAGCCCCAAAGAAATACCTGGTTCGCTTTAACTGAACAACTTATGCAAATATTACATAACTTTAAATATAATATAAAGTTCTTTATGAATATTTAAAGGCTATTGTACTTTGTTGTCGGAAGGCTGATTAAACGTTATTTTTTACTCTCGGTACTCTATCGTTCTCGAAATATTAATTAATTGCTAAAATCTAGTGCTATACTGGAGCACATGGCAAAATTTACTTGTTATTTACCTTACCGAAGTATAATACTAACGGGTTTTACCTAAAAAAACAACAACAACAACGACGACGACGACGACGACCGAACGTTTGAGGATAAAGACTTGTTTGGTGATCCGTATTATTAGTAAATCAAAAAAAAACAATTGCCGCCAAGCTTGTAGTCTTGATAATAGTAGTTAGTACGCAATGGTATTGGAAAGATGCGATTGTATAAAAAGTATTTGAACCATTGGGTGTGCTTTTGGAACTCCTTTGGCGAATATTATCTAAATCCCGCAAAAAATAATGATCTCATCGCTGCGTTGTAATAATATAATTTTATTGCCCCTGTAATTATTAATTCGTAACGAGAATAGTTGGTAAAATCAAAAATACTATATACGTATACATATACTATATATATATATATATACTATGTAAAATACCGTTGGACCGCAGTTATCGTATTTATCAATAAATAATCGGCTAATTTTATTTATTATAAAAGTCCGTGAGGTTGCATGAAACGCGCGTGATTGACGATGAAAATCTTTTCTTTTTCACCGGTTATTGGGGATTGTTAGTTTATTAGCCTAAGAATAAGAAATACGCGCTCGTAGGAAACACATGGGATTGGAAGCTTGTTTGAAAAGTACAACCGCGATAGCGATTCGCTTCTCATGGATCACGGGTCTGATTAATAATAACCGCGGCTCGCGGTATTGCCAACTTGAATGCACTGCACTTGCTCGCGCGCGCGCGCGTCACTTTACCGGAGTATGACGACGAGATTCATGCGGTCGGCGGTGGTTGCCGCTTTCCCGTTTTTCCCGTTTTTCCCGCTTTTCTTATGGAGCCTCCTTTTTCAGGCGAAGAAGCGCAGACACGTCGGCCGGCCCACGTGGATCCAAACGATGACGACACATTCGTCACGACGAATTAAAAACTAAATATTTATTTTCGCTAATTGACTTTTGAGATCCGATCAGCAGCAGAGCAGCAGCGAGTCGAGGAATATACGTTTTCATTCGGCTTTACCAAGCTTTTGCCCTATTGGAAGAGCTAACAAATAACTTGGCACAATGGCACAATGCGGCAATAAGTCGAGCGAGCCTAACGAACGTTCCGAGATTCGCTTATCCGCGCAAATTATTTTCAAACGAATCCTTACGCTGTCACACAAAAGTCTCTACGTGGGAATTTATCTCCCGAGCCGGTGCTCCGTCCAATGATAATCTTTTGCCTATAATACTTTATACAATCTTTTATTAATTATTACATTGCCATTGTTATTACGTCTGTATAAGGAATCAATGGCGTATTTTCCAATGTCATTATAAAGTTAATATTTAAGACGTAAGTAATTACTTTTACCGAGAAAACTACAATAATCCTATGATGGATTAGTTAAATTAATTAAATCGAACTCGGGGCATTATTGTTCTTTTTTTAGTCTTTCAATAACAATCCTACAAATATAGAGTTTGTAATTTGCCTTTTGAAGAAAGATAGAAATGATTTTTTTTTAAAATATAGACTATAGGAGGAGGATGCCTATAATAATAGTCGCTCTCGGAATCATCGCAGATTTAATATTAGCCATTCCATTCCATTCCATTCCATTGTAATAATAATAATAATAAAAAAAAAAAAAAAATATATATTGCAATATTCAAGTCAATGCCCCTGCAAATTGACAATAATTAAATTTTCTTAAATCTATTACGATTACAGACTTCTTCTCATACATATTCATTACGATATTTATATACCTTTAGTACCATCTAAATATACAACTATCGATCCTACCAATCCGGATAAAATAATAATTACACGTCATTATTCCTGTCATTCTTTATACGTTCGTATTTAATCAATTTAAAATTAGATTATAAATAAACGCGAGCGCGCGTGTCTCTCTCTCTCTCTCTCTCTCTGATTTAAGCATAGAAAAGCTTTTAAATTTTCATTTAAATGAAAAAAAAAAAATAAATAAATAAATAAATAAATAATAATGAAAAAATTCTATATACTCAAGCGTAGTGAAGGGATTTTATATTTTTATTTTCGAAATAAAATAAATAACGAAATGCTTTTTTTTACTTTATCGATACAATTTAAATTATAACTTTACATTTCTCGTAATTTTTAAAGTCTATAATTAATTAACGTTATGATAATTAAGGCGATTCAAAAAGGTCTTAAGCGTCGGAATGTTTAATTTTGCCACTCGAACAAATACACGTTTGACTCCGAAAGGAAATCAAAAGGCAACTCTGTCTCTGTAATATTTACGTATTATTATTATTATTATTATTATTATTCCTATTCGCATTTCGCGTTATAGATAAAGTTGTATCGATACTATCCGTACTATCTTGATAAACAGTGTGCGTGCAAGAGACAAAGAAATGATACTTCCAAATGAAAGCGAATACAATGTCTTTGTAATGATTGATCGATAGAGAATTTTTCTCAATTTCGGTCGTTTTTTTTTTTTTTTTTTTTTTTTTTTTATTAAATTTCCGTCCTATTGAATAAGGTACGATGCGCGAGTACACATATCCCATCCAAGGGGGATGATTAATTAAAAATAACCCCCAATAACCTGTTACGGTTGGCTCAAAGTGTCAGATGCCTTGAAATTCCCAATGTAAAAAACATTGCGTTCCTAAATATTTAATAATTTTATTCAATTTCCCCCCACCCCCCCCCCTTATGAATCATGAATTTAATTAGCTAAATATATTTTACTCGAGGGGCGGAGGGGTTGGAGGGGGGAGGGGGGAGCTTATAACGCAGAAAATCTTCGTGCTCCCGATGCGATAATACATTTATAGATCCGAGGCAAACTCTGCCGGGATCGACTCCCGATACGATAAAGTAGCATTAACGTAAAATATTATCGGCATGTTTTTGTCATTTCATTTTGTTCGTTTAATTTACAAGTACCAGCTGTTTTAGAGACGCATAGAAAAAAAAAAAAAAGGCAGAGATCACAATGTAATTGTGTAGACTTGGAACGTTAAAATCCGTTATTGCGAGTAAAGAAAATTACTTCCTATACGCGTAACGAGCCCAATCGCCATTAGTAATTTCCCTTTATTAAATAGTTGATGTTTAGATTTTATTTTATATTATTGTCGTTGTCGTTGTCGTTGTCGTTGTCGTTGTCGTCATTAGAGGAGGTAGCCATTTCACATGGGAATAACGCTCCATTGTAATAAACAATTATTAGTACACGTTCGATTGCAGATAATAATTAATGGGCCGTAAAAAATATTTTTATGATTTACGATTAATTTACTTATCGGCACTTGGAATAGATTTGCGCTGGAAAAAAAAAATCAATGAAGTTATTTTTAAACCGGGTATACTATAGAGCCAATTTAAATAAGAATTGCGAATTTGTATTGATATTTAGTCTGGTGGCGGCGGTGGCGGCGGTGGAGGCGGCGGCGGCCGCGGCGCATAGCTTAACGATTAATATTAATATCGGCTCGCGAGCAAACATTATAACGGCTTCCCGGCGTCACCGCACAAGCAAATTTTGTAATTACGTTTTCAACCGGCCCGCCTAATTACTCGGCACACATTACCCCGACCAATCCACGTACAACAATAATAATAATAAATAATATAATAATAATGAAACATCGTCTTTTTCCGATACGATTTCACGGGTTGGGGGGGGGCGGAGGCGCGGGAACGGATTCGATAACAATGACACGAAGTCCGTAATGCGTCCGTAGCCGATTGAATTGAATGCCGAGCGGCTGAAATCCCCGGAAAATTTGTATCGTGGCAATAGAAAAAAAAACGGGGCAGGTGAATTTATTTGGATAACCTTTGAACTTTTCAGGCTGCAGTCGCAATCGGAGTCGACGAGCTCGAGCAACGCCTCGCATCCTTACCGTATGCCCCAGATACTCCAGGAAAAGTTCAGCGACGATTTCCCACTGCGGAAAACAGGTATCGTAAAGCTCCGTGAATTCATTGGCTCGGTGTGTGACCGAAACCGTGTGTGTGTGTGTGTGTGTGACTCGCTCTTACTGACCCACCAATTTGTTTTTCATTTGGTTGACTTGCTTTTTCTTTCTCTTCTACTCTTGTGTATATTATCCTTATTTGTCCACCTTCCTTTATCCTCATCCTCATCCTCATTATTATTATTATTAATTCCTTTCGTTCCTCGTAAGTTTTCTTATTTTTTTTTATACCTTTCGGCCTCTTTCTCCCCATCTTCTCTTTCAAATGAACTGACAATGACAATGATAATGATAATGTGCTAGTGTGTCGCTGGCATGTGCGCGTTTAACTAAAGCATGCTTGACTCTCTCCCCCTACCGCCCCTACCCCCCTATCCCTCCCTATCCATCCTTGTTACGTTGCAGCAAGCAGACGCAATGCCGATTAATCGACGTTGCGTAATCTAACGAGCTCGGACGTCGATGGGGTGGGTGGGGGAGGCTTAGCGCGATGGACGCGAACATTCCCGTCCACGCCTCGTTCCACGAACAAAACCTTTGTCCATTAATCGGCAATGCGAGCTTGCCCGTTCCGAACCTTCTGAACGTACTTACGCCCCCCGACTAATTGTATCCTGTAATTCAAGGCCAAACGATGCACTCCCGCAAGAGCCGGCGACCGTATCGTTTTTATCTATCGTTTGACGCGAGCCCGTCTGAAATACTCGCGCAGCCGTGGGATCGAGAGATTATCGGTCGTTGGAAAAACCACCCTGACGAATAAAGCGGACCGACGGACGCCTCTTGTCGCGCGCACCGCCATCTAATGATCTTTTAATTCTAAAAACACCTCCGTTCGCTCGCAGCTCGTCAAATTAACGTCTGGGATCGATTGCCGAGTCCGCAAACGCCGTACGGGGGGGAAGGGAGGCCGTACGGAGCTTTGGAGAAAGTCGTGACCGACGGTTTGGGAGCTTGCAAAGCTCGCCGAGTTATCGCTTAACGAGCTTAACGAGACCTCGGCTGCGCGATGTATTTCGATATTTGTCGTGGCTGCTTGAAAAGGGTGCCGACATTGTTGAGCGACATTAAGGACAATCGAGTGATACGGATAATCGGGAGCTCCCCCGGGAGCTCGGACGAGAGAGAAAAACGTGTCGCGGGTAAGTGGGCCGCGTGTAATAATAAATACGCATGTCCCGGCTTATTGTCAGGAGGCTGTTGTTTTGTCGTGTCGGACAACCCGGGATGCGTGGGTGAGCGCGAGGGCAGGTAACGAGAATACCCGGCCTTATCTCTACTATGGACAGAAAAGATCGACACGATCGAGCCTTGAACGGATTACACGAGCTTTTTTTTTTTTTGACAATATTAACCTAACCCCGGCTGAATGTCTCGGCCAGCCTCGGAGCCGAATCTGCTGAAGGTGCGACTTAAGCAGCGCGTCATGGAGAGGAACATGGCGGCCACGAGAAACTCACCCCTAATGGCACGGCGGAAGGACCGACTACTGTCGCACCTGAAGCGGAAGTCTCTTCTTGCAAGTACGTCCGCCCTCACTTAAACAAAACTCTGCGCGCGTTATTGGGATTGGAGAGTGCCTGACTCTGATGATGAGCTCTCTCTCTCTCTCTCTCTCTTTATGTCTCTCTCTCTCTCTCTCTATGTCTCTGAGTGAAGGCGCGTGTGTACGATGTGTACGGTCTGCGTGTGCGTCTGCGTGCGTGCGTGCGAGAATGAAGAAGAGAGACGGGAACGTAAAGGGCGGGGGGGAGAAGAGAGGCTTCGGAGAGGACTGACGTGCCGTTAACCGCAAACGGACCACGAGGGAATCGCACATACGTTTCTTTATTAAAAACCACGGCTCGGCTCTCTCGTCTCTTTTTCAAGAAAGAATGTGAAAGCCACAGCGGTACCCGTTCGTCGGAGATTTCTTTCTACTGCCTTCTTTCCTCTTATTTCCCGGGAATTCTTCAACTCTTTAGCAATTCTAAAAGCCGTAAAGAGCCGTGCAAGGATACGAAAACAAAAACAAAAAACAAAAAAAAAACAATCTTTTTTGCATCCGAGTCGGTTAATGCTCATGCATTAACTTTATATTGTTGGTATTGGACGTTTGATATTGCCACCCTGCATTGACTCGGTTCCGCGTCCGTTTTACACGCTCTCTCTCTCTCTCTCTCTCTCTCTCTAGAAACCATTTCTTCTTTTAATAAATTACCTTAACGCATTTCAATAAAAGCTGATACGAACTTAATAATTCGGCTTCAATAATAATACTTGTACTTTGCAAACACAACACATCCCGATCGTCATTTCCAGTTGTTTTTTTTTTGTTTTTTTTTTGTTTTTTGTTTTTTTCTTGTCTCCTTGGTGTTTACCGTAGTTCTTTTTTAATTTTTTTTTACTTTTGAATGGACGGGGGGGGGCGAGGGAGGGGAGAATAACAACAACAACAACAAGAACGATATACTTCTTTTGTTGTTATTGGCTTTGTTAGCCTCTCGCCAATACGTAGTAGGGGGGCCACGATTATACGGAAACGCCTGATCAACGGAATTTATTAAGAAATGAGTAAAATATAGCTATTGCTTTATTGCCTGAACAATGCGTAGCTGATGTGTAAAAGAATATATAAAAAAAAAAATATACTTTTAGTACGTGGCGTTGACGTAAAGTCGGTTAACTATTCATAAGGATCGTTGCTCGGTTATTGTAAAGTGGCAGCTGAGCCGTCCAAAATGTCCGATATATCGTTTAACAAAGACGTCACGTGACGTGACATTATTAATAATAAATAAACCACGAAAATAAATAAATAATTAAAAAAAAACGAGTGTGAATGTATGTATTGATATGTATTGATGGTCCCGATGCTCGACGAGCGAGCCAACCGATTCCCATCGAAGGTCCGACGACGGCCCGTCGGAACTTGGCTGCAACCAGTTTTTCATTAATCAATTGTTGAGTTGAACTTTTTTCTTTTCTTTTTTTCTTTTTTTTTTTTTTTTTTGCCAGTGTCTTGTAACCGCATGACGAGTATTATTAACAAATATATATATATATAAATGAAATGAAATGAAATGAAATGAACAAGCTTGCGGCTTCGTTTAGAGCAATGTCTCTCTCGGAGATTACGAGCCATTCGATGGTTATTGTCAAATTGCAATTAACGTCAGATGAATTACTAAGGATATTTATCACTTTCGTTATCGGCGTTACTCGCGTAATGTTGCACGTAATACGTGGAAATGATAATCCGGGCATTGTTCGGTCCATTCGAATTCAACAATCAAAGCTTATAAGCAGACCAGCCTCGCCGAATTATTGGGGTTATTGGGGAGGTTATTGGGGAGGTTATTGGGTTTATTGGGGTGGGGGGAGGCTGAAGTTGGAGGCTGCCGGTAATATAAGCTAAGGGGTGTAGGTAAGGCGAGGTGGGTGGGAATCGGCCGCCCACGTCCTGACACGAGCCTGGCTCCTACTTTCAGACTCGAGCAGTAATCCCGAGTCCGGGTTGAACTCGCCACCGACGGTAAACAACCCCCAAGCCTCGCCGACGGCCAGCTCCGGCGGTTCTGGCGTAGGTGGCGGCGTAGGTGGCGGCAGTGGTGGCGGTGCTGGCGGTTCTGGCGGTTCTGGCTGTGCTGGTGGTGGTGGCGGCGGCGGGGCTAGTAACAGCGGGGCCGGAGGTGGAGGAGCTGGCGGGGGGGGTGGCTCGAGCACTCCCATTCAAGAAGAGGGCGAGGGCGCGACCTACGGAGGACAGCTGACTAGCGGTAGCCAGCAGGGCAGCCTCTCCGACCTCTCGCTGTTCAGCTCGCCGTCCATGCCCAACATCTCCTTGGGCAGACCTCACGTGCCCTCGAGCTCGACGGTAAGTAATCCTCAAGGCTTTATTGGGAGGCGCTTATTGGGGGGTTATTGGGGGTCATATTGGTCCAATAACCCCCTCGGAACTTCTCCGAGGAAAGGAGAAGACTCGCTTCCGTAACGGGAGGGGGTGGGGAGGAGAAAAAAAAAAAAGAAAGAAGAAATGTCTTACGGAAGCTCGATGATCGGTCCTCAGGGCGGCACGAAGTTGGCTCCGGTCTCGGAGGCGGAGGTCCGAGCGGCGTTCACCGCCCGGCTGGGAATGCCCCTTACCGGTCAAATGCTGCCGGGTACCCTGCCCTTCTATCCCTCGCTGACGGTCATCGACGGCGAGCCCGGCTACATCCACAAGCAGATGCAGAGCCTCGAGCAGACGGTCCCGGGTGGCGGCGGGAACGTCGGAGCCGCCCCGGGCGTAGGAAGCTCCGTCGGCGGATCGGCGGGGGTGGGAGCGGCTGGCGGTGGTGCAGGGAGCCCGGGAGGTGGGAGCCGACAGCACCAAGTCTACCATCCGAGCCCGATCACGGATACCCAGGTGGCGCACGCGAGGCTCCATAAGGCTGGCCACCGGCCACTAGGTAGTATGTTACCCCGATTATTTTCAATCTCTCGTTTTGTACGATGTCGTCGGGCTCCGCACCATGGATGATTCTACGGCCTGTGTAATGCCGAGCCGCCGCTCCGCTCCTGTAACGGAGCGCCGCTCGGCTTCCTCCACGCCCGGACTCACGGCCCCTATATTGTTCATTAAATAAGAACTCGCAGAGCACGTGCTGCTCCTCCCTCGTTCCCACTTGATCCCGTACTCGAGCAATAACCGTCTCCACTCCACCCCCGTCTCCACTCCACCACACCCCCCCTAACCCACCTCACCGCGTCCTCGGCGTTCTTATTTTCTTGGCAATATTGGCCGGTTATTATTGTCCATGCAAGCGCCTGGACAATCTGTTAAGTAAAACAAATTCTTTTTTTTTTTTGTTTTTTGTTTTTTGCTTTTGCAATACATATTATTCTCAATAATTGACGGCTGGTTATCGTATCGACAAATATTCCCATTCCGTTCCCCCCATTGTATTGTCTTTACGGCAAGATTGTGACCGTTGAATGATGTGGTGCATTGACAGCGCCACGTCGTCCTCGGATGCTTTAATGAATTAATTGACCGTGATTGCAAGGAAATTACTTACAATAAGCCACCGACTACTTTCACTTACTCGGCCTTTCCTGGTGGTTGTTATTGTTATTGTTATTATCAATCTGTGCTTTATCTCTTATGCGATACGGCAACAGATTGACGAGGCAATAAATCGTTATCAATAAACGAATCGTGAGCTTATTAAGGAAATGCATAGTGAGTGAGTGAGTGAGTGAGTGTACGTGTGCGAGAGAGACGTCGACTACGACTACGACGACTACGACGACGACGACGAGGACGAGGACGACTAATGTACTGGAAGCCTATAGGATAACAACGTTCACGCAGTCGTACAATTATTGAAAATATTGGAAAAAATGATAATCCATGATAAGGAGTGCACCCTCCCGAGTACCAGGGTCGACCGGGCGCGTCACTTTAAAGCCACGTTCGACATTTTTGGGAATGCGAGAAAGGGTTCTAAATAGTATTATCGGATTGAGCGGAAGACGCGAATGGCCCTTAGCCAATGAGCATTGCGATCAGATAAGACGATATTTTTTTTTTTTTCGAAGATAAATGGCCGAATGAGGCGGCGATGTAAGGCTAATTGACGGCTGATGCCCCTCGTACGAAAATAAGATGTTTCCGCCGCGCGCGCCCTCCGCCTCTCCCTCTGCTTCTAAGGGACAATTAAGAAAAATAAATAACCTGGCTTTAAAGGCACGCGCACGCGTCGTCATCGTCAGAATACCGTTAGCGACGAGCTTACGTCGTCAGCCCGTCCCCATATTAATCCGTTGCATCCGTTAATTTGACGCTCGCCCCCCCCCCACCTCTCTACAGGCAGGACCCAGTCGGCACCCCTGCCCCTTGGTCATCCGATGCTCCAGGGCGGCATGATGGCCCCGCCAACGACGACTCACTACGAGGACTACCTCGCGGAGAAGCAGCTCCACGAGCAACAGCAGACCCACAATTACCTGAAGCAGCAGATACGGCAGACCGTACTGACGCGGGTGGGATCCCGCGGGCAGCCCGGGCAGCAGCTCGAGGAGGCGCCCGAGTCCGAGGAGTCCGAGGTCATCGACCTCACCGGCAAAAAGGACAGCTCCGGTCAGTCTACGTTCTACCCCCCCCCCCCCCGTTCTTCTGGTTCCTCCCTCGCCCCAATAACCCCAATAACCCCAATAACCCCTTCCTCCCGACTATCACTACTAACCGAGCTAACCGAGCTAACCGAGCTAACCGAGCTAACCGAGCGCCTTCCTTTTTTTCTTTACGGCAAAAGCCCGACGAGTCGGGCGGACTAACGGTAAGCTTTGTGTCTGCTTGACAGCCGGGAGCAACGCCGGCGTCGAGGAGAGCGAGATCTCGAAGCAGCAGCGCGACCGGGAGCAGTTCCTCCAGCAGCAACGGGACCTCATGATGCGACACACGATGCAACCCGTGGACGCCACGGCTTACCCGGGTAGGGCCTCCCAGTCGGCCAGGCCCCTATCCCGGGCCTTGTCCAGCCCACTCGTTCACCTCGGTAAGGCGCCCCAGACTCTTTATTCCTCGCATTGTCGCCAACTGCCAACCCAATACACCCCTCTATCGTCCCACTCCTTATCTATTATCGTTTTTATTGCCGTTGTTGTTGTTGTTGTTGTTGTCGTTGAGCGTGAGCTGCTCCCTCTGTCGGCGAACTATCATCGGCACTCGATGCCGCGCAATCCTCCCGTTTTCGATCGACAACGTTTGACTGGCGAATAATACTGCAAGAGCTCCTTCAGAGGTTCACGGGGTTATTGCCATCGTCATCTTACCATCCGATGATCTTTGGATCGCTCGCTTGGAATAATAATTAATAACCTCCATTTGATCGACAAGTTTTAACGTTTCGCTTGGATATTTCCGTTGGCTGGCAAATACTAGCAAATCCCCCTATAAAAAATAAACAACGGCTTCCTCTTTATTTTGCGAGATTTCGTGGCATTCGATCGACGTGCGCGCGTTTCCAATAGACTCGTCGGTAAGTCGCTCGATCCTCGGCTCCGCTTCTCTCTTATTAGCTTCGATCACTCGCTTATCCAAAAGCCGTCGTTTAAAGCCCCTTATACGCGCTTCGTATCCGCTCGAACAATATTCGGGGGGGGGGGGGTAGCCGGATTTTTAATAAAAGATACCAACCGAACTTATCTTTTAACGAGACAGAGATCGTCCTCGTCCTCTCGATCTCCGACAATTATGCAATTTCTCTTACACTTTTACACTTTTACACTTACTTTTACTCGTAATATAATAATAAAGCCAATAACGCGTAGGCGCGACCCAACGAACGAAAGCATCTCTTAATTAATCGATTCACCTTACTGCACCTTACTGCACCTATTGTAATATTATACAATAATTTCTAATTTCAATTGTATTATTTTATAATCCATAGTTATGAATAATTTGTGTTAATTACACGCCGAAATAACGACAATTTTGCCACTCGGGTTCGTTATGTGGATAAATTAGTAAATTAGCGAAGCGGCGGTACTTTATAACGCGTCAGTCAACTTTTTTTTTTTTTGGCCGATAAAATCCATCGATCCCGTTCGAGCGACAACCAAATATACATAATATCCACAACTTATTATCCAATGGAAGTATTAAAAAAAAAAAAAAGTCGATTTTGTATATCCATTACGAACGATCTGCGGTTCAGTACCCCAATCTAGTTGCAATAACTGGTTCTTCCGCTCCTCCTCCACCTCCTCCTCCTCCTCCTTTTCTTTACATAACGTTTACTTGGCTAGTACTTGGCTAGTACTTTGCTAGTACCAAGGGAAAATGAATACAGGACTTTCAGTAATATCGCATAAATTTTAAATCCTGATGAGAAAGAGGCTCGGCCCGCAAAAAATGTGTCCCCACGCACACAAACAGACGTAGCCTGATACCGACTAAACGCTCATTTGCCAAGACATAGCCATCTACATAGAATAATGCAATTGTTGGAACAATCAAGGACAAGAAAAAATAACAAAGTGCTTGTGTTGCTGTCCCCCCCTGTCCCCAGGTCCCCAGGGCGCGGTCGGCGCCGCCGAGGTGTACGCGAGGAGTCCCCGGGAGCAGCCGACGACGGGCTTGGCCTACGACCCCCTAATGCTCAAGCACGCCTGTGCCTGCGGCGAGACGGTGCGCGGCCATCCGGAACACGGGGGCCGGCTCCAGAGCGTCTGGGCGCGGCTCTCCGAGACGGGGCTGCTGCAGCGCTGCGACCGGGTGCGCTCGCGCAAGGCCACCCTCGAGGAGATACAGACCTGCCACACGGAGGCGCACGCCTTCCTCTTCGGTGAGTCACGCGGGAATACGGGATAATTCCCGAATGGAATTGTTCGCTACGCCAGTTATACGGCGGACCGTCATTTCATTCGTTATTTAGCCGAGACGTGCTCTGTCTATCCCCCCCCCACCCCCACGTATTACCCTGATATTACCCGATACAAGGGCACAGCTGCCGGGCAATATTACCCCGATAACCGGGGCAATTACCAATAACCCCCAATAACCCCCAATAACCCCCAATAACCTCGCCAACGAGTTGTCGTGCTCCCCCCCCCTCGTCTTTTTTACTCCTCTTTACTTTTATTAAGGATTGCCGCGCGAACGCGCAAACCGCGCCAGAAGCATTTTTCACCACGTGAATCGATACGTTAAGAGGCACCGCGACATTGAACAACCAATACCTGCGCGAATGCGAATAATTAATAACTTAATAATTACGACGAGTGACAGATAATGTGGGGGGACTATGTACGGTGACCTTTGTCAATGTTGCCGACGTCTTCTGATCCATAAAAAAACTTGCCGAGGGACGCGTCTCGCGGCCGTGGATATAAATGGGTATTAAAGGTACACGGTGTTGCCTTTAATACTTAAGTAAATGGGGGGAGGGGAGGTGGGGGAGTTTTTACTTGTCATGGCCGCCGACTGGGAAGGGCTGAGCGAGCGTTCGTTGCTCGACACACGCGTCGAGAGCAATAGTATAATCTTGTCTCCGGAATACGCAATGTAAAGGTCGGATGGGGAGAGTAGAGTGGGTGGAGGGGGAGAGAAAGAAAGAAAGAGAGAGAGAGAGAGAGAGAAAAGGCAATTGGATGCCGGTGGGAAAGAGCGTTGAACTAAGATAAGCTTGTATGTTGGCCGGGGATTGGCGAGCAGGCACGAATCCACTGACGCGCCAGAAGCTGGACATGTCCAAGATCCCGATAACGAGCTTCGTGCAGCTACCTTGCGGCGGCATCGGGGTCGACAGCGACACCACGTGGAACGAGATACACACGGCCCCGGCCGCCCGGATGGCCGTCGGCTGCGTCGTCGAGTTGGCCTTCAAGGCCGCGATGGGCGACATAAGAAACGGCTTCGCGGTCGTCCGACCACCAGGTCACCACGCTGAGGCCAACCAGGCGATGGGCTTCTGCTTCTTCAACTCCGTCGCCATCGCGGCGAAGCTCCTACTTCAGAAGCTCGACCTAAGGAAGATACTCATCCTCGACTGGGTAAGCTTATTTATAATTTATATTGGCTAGGCCAAGCGACCCCTTCTTACTCATTCGTTGGTCCCGGCCGCCGATCTATCGCCGCCTTTGTACTTCATAGCCCCGGGCCTACCTACGCCTTCCATGCTTTTTTACACAAAATAATAATAATAACAACAACAACAAGTGAAGACGGTTTACGTGGGACGTGTGATTGCGCGAGTTCTCAGCCCGATGCAACGGAGGAGGAACGAGAGAGAGAGAGAGAGAGAGAGAGAGAGAGGTTATGTCGGAAAACGGAGGAAATACTGCCGGATCGCCGACTCCTGCTGCTCCCCTAATAATACTTGCCCTTGTCCTTCCGCGTCTCGCGTCCTTCGGGACGAAAATTCTCGCTCGGCCAATTCCTCCTCTTCGCCATCCATCCATCGTAGTCGGCGGCGGCGGTGGGGGGAGGGGGGCAGATTGAATCGCCGTAGGCTCGACGATCGCAGATAGTGAAATAGTCCGCGGTTGGGGGTGGAGGGGGTGGGCGGAGGCTCGGAAGTCAGCGATAACGTTTATTTCGACGCGGGAACTCGTTATACGCCCGTCACTTAACCAACCCCCGTTAACGCGACCTTTATATACGTACGTCTATACGTACGTCTATACATACGTGTATATATATATATATATATATATATAGCAGGCGTGGGTAATAATAATAAGTCTTTGTGAATTCCTGTGAGACCGATTGGCGCTAGTAGAACGAGGGAAGCGCCTCTCGGGACTCTCCTCGGCCTCATGTTCTCCGGCTTCGCGTACCCGTTAAATATCTCGATCCTCTCGTCCTTACGACGACGCCTGTACACGTACGTGTCTTCTTTATCTAATGCTTGAAAGATTCGGCGCAAAACGAAACGAATCGGATCGCCGCGCTGGCTCTGTCGCTCTGCGCCCAGGAACCGATTGACCGACCGAACGACCGACCGAACGACCGAACCGACCCCAGTCGATCGGATAAATAAAATTCCAGATCACGATTCTGCGATGATGTAATAATAATAAATTATGTCTGACGTCGGTGAGGCCGGTAAAGCAGTTGCCTGCTGACTTAACTTGGGCCACGTGGAGAACCTCCTCCTCCTCCTCCTCCTCCTCCTGGAGCCATTGTTAACGCGCGTACGTTCAATTGACCTTGAACTTGAGACGCCTACCATCCCCCTCCCCCTACCCCATCCACGACTAATAACGCATTGACAGAGAGGAGGCATTAATTGTTCTGCGTTATTGAGTGAGCATCGTGAAACGCATTAATTATCTTTTCAAATGACCTTCTACGTTCTATGTTTCAGGACGTTCATCACGGTAACGGAACTCAGCAAATGTTCTACGACGACCCGCGGGTCCTCTACCTCTCGATCCACAGGCACGACGAAGGTAACTTCTTCCCGGGCACGGGGGGTCCGACCGAGTGCGGCGCCGGCGAGGGTCTCGGTTACAACGTGAACGTCGCCTGGTCCGGGGGACTGAGTCCCCCGATGTCCGACGCCGAGTACCTAGCCGCCTTCCGGGCAGTCGTGATGCCCGTAGCCAAGGACTTCGAGCCCGACCTCGTCCTCGTATCCGCGGGTTTCGACGCCGCGAGCGGCCATCCGGCCCCCCTAGGCGGTTACAAGGTCAGCCCGGCCTGCTTCGGCCGCATGACCCAAATGCTTATGAGCCTCGCCGAGGGCAAGATCGTACTCGCCCTCGAAGGCGGCTACGACCTCGCGGCCATCTGCGACTCAGCCCAGGAGTGCGTGAGGGCGCTGTTGGGCGACGAGCCGAGCCCCATAAGGGACGAGGAGCTGACGAGGATACCCTGTCAGAACGCGATCGACACCCTGCAGAAGACGATCGCGATACAGGTGAGCGACGTGACGCGACGTCATTATGTATATTTATGTATATTTATGTATATTTATGTATATTTATTTAACGAAGCGCTTATAAATTGACGATTGGGGAAAAAGATTGGGGGGAAAAATGAAAGAAAGTCGTCCGGGCTAATAATATTACTACGAACAAATAATGTATGCGTGAACGACGGGCGTTGCAGATGTCGCATTGGCCGTGCGTGAAGCTGATGGCCCACACGGTGGCGATGAGCGCCATCGAAGCCCGACAAAAGGAACACGACGAAACGGAGACGGTCTCGGCCATGGCGTCCCTCTCCATGCAACAGCAAAGTAATCTCACGTGAGTACAGATGCCGTTCGTTAGAGGGGGTTATTGGGGTTATTGGGGGTTATTGGGGGTTATTGGGGGTTATTGGGGTGTAATAAATTGTGTCGATGAGGGTTGACGTGAGGACGTGACGTGACGTGACGATATTCGCAGAAGCACGCCAGAACATTCCCGGGAGGTGTCGGAGGAGCCGATGGAGCAGGACGAGGCCAAGTGAGGATGCGGGGGTCAGGATGCGACCGAGCCCGCAATGTAATGGAACCCGACAATTTTACGGCTGACGTCGTGTCGTGGCCGGGACGGGCGGCGATCTCGTCCGGTCGTGACGCCGAGGAGAAGTAGACGGTGATCGGACGAAACCAGGAACGTTATTGCATCCGGGGATGGGCACCAAGGACAATGAATGGTAGAGGGCGCGATGCGATGCCCTCCCGTACCGACGACCAACACCTTCATCAGCTTCATCGTTAATATACTTAATAACGGATTCTCTCACTTTGTTCTCTCACCTATGGCCCCCTAAAAAAAATCCTCGCCCGAGCCGTCCTGCCCTTCTTCTTCCATCCCCACACACCTTTTATTCGTCCTCATCCGTAGCGATCTACGGCCTCGGCTGTCGTCTTCCAGCAGCCCCTACTTTACTTTATAAACATCGAAGGACAACGAGAATGGCCATCAAATGGACATTATTCTCCGGAGCGAATGGACAACGGATACATGCATACATACATACACGAGAATTCACTGAGATTACAAGGGCGAGAGTGTGTGAGAGAGAGTGTGAGAGAGAGAACCGCGTGTACGTATGTTATGATCTATCGTGTTGGTTACAGCTTACGGCTAAAGATTTCTTGTGCGTGCGTATTTATCGGTCTCGCGAGGATTATAATCGACTGACTTTCTTTTTTCTGTTTGTTTGTAAATCACGTATCGAACGAACTGATCGATGGCAACTGGGAATTTACGAAGCCGACGGTAGTAGGCTTCCTCTGGATCGAGCGATCAATCGTTCGCTGATCGTCGTACTCTTGATAACAAGCGCGACTCGGTTGTTCATCGCTGAGCTTAACACTTGTCGTCAATGTCGTCGCTCTGTACGTTACATTAGGCCCTCCTCCCTTCTCCACCCCGTCCCACCCTCTCTCTCTCTCTCTCTCTCTGTGTACGTGTGCGTGTGCGTGGGCGTGTTCTCTGTGCCGCGACTCGAGCACTCTGAATGCGCGGCAAACTATGGATTCGCGGATATATGAATTTCTGGAAGCCGGGCGCTGGTCGCACGGCTCCTTGAAATCATTGTTCCGATTGCACGAGATTCGAAAGATCATTATTGAGAGGTTTGCGCGTGTTTGACGAGTACGAAAGGCTTTCGCCGACTGGGCGCGCGTGATTATTATTATTATTATCCACTTAAAATTCACGTGGTTTATCTGCTACGAACAAATAAATGATGACACCCCGAATTTTTGTGATATTTTCTAAAGCGGTTTAATTCAACATCTTCTGAGCGCCGATTTTAAATCGCCGATAATGACATTGGAGAACGTGCAAACTCATGCGGCGATAGAGGCAATAGAGCGTGTACGTACGTACGTACGTACGTATGTAAATTTCAAAGACAAACGCAAGATTACGAAGCTGTGGCTTTTAGAGTAAAAAGGATAAAATAATAAAAAAACAAACAAATTATAAAGAGAGATAGGGGAAAAGTGAAAGTTATGAGGAAGGTGTATTGAAGTCTTTGTGCAAAAACAATGCGAGCATTTATTTTTACGTCATGCATTTCACGGCGATCGGCAGCGGTTAAGCAATGAGAAGAAAGGAGAATCGAGATGTAAGAAGGACGAAATTAATTAACGGAGAATATAATTGCCGAATGAATTAAAAAGGAAAAGAAAAAGAAAAAGAAAAATGAAAAAAGAAAAATAAAACCATACGGTTACTGCATGGATTTTGTCTATACGGATGATAAGTACTTTGTATACCTGAGTACGCGAAATTCGGATTAAATATTATATTGATTATGTGTATAATGTTGCGCGATTATTAATGTAGCAATAGTTTGTAAAGAGAAGGGAGATGGGCAGTGAAAGAATCTCAAATAATGTCTGATGAAGTATATGTTGCTCGTTCAAAGAAATTTTATTTTGACGAAACGAAGACGAGGTGATGATTAAAAAAATAAAAAAAATATATATATATGAAAAAAGGAGAGAGAAAAAAAATGGAAAATAATATTATTAATAAAAAGTTGTATCGACATTATGTTTGGAAACAAATAAGTGCAATTGCGAGAGCGCAGCCTACATGTGTATGCTTTGTATGTGAGTATAATATTACATAGCCCTAAGCGCAACTGAACGACTCGCGGGCACATTATTATAGCGTAATATAGTGCTATTTACATGCGCTGCATATATATATATATATATACACGTATATATATATATAACTTATACATAGAAATAATTATATTGATAAAGATAAAACACTAATCGATAACTTTGATTTGATTAAAAGGAAAAAAGAAAAAAAAAAAAGAAGCTATGTTATATATTATTATAGATATATTATTATTATTATTATTATATTGTCCACTTAAATTTGTAAAGATCTGTCAACAATTGTTGCAATCGTTGCTCTAATCGTTTGTTATGTCGTTGACGTATAAATAAGTTTACGATATATACGTGCATGCAAACGAAGTGAGATATAAATTTCGTGTCAGCCTTTGGAGAGAGAGAGAGAGAGAGAGAGAGAAAAGCAGGCCTACAAACTTGAATATTTCACTCCGTTGAAAGCAATGCTTTGTTTGCTCTGTTTCTTCGAGGCTTTTAATGAAATTATAAACTTGTAACATTCCGCTATCATTTGTAGTAAATTGATATAAATTACTTTTTAAAGCATGTGTGAATAGGTATGAGATAAATTATGTTGAATAATAGTTGAAAAATATCCGGGGTGAAAGTAAAAAAAATTTTACGTCAGTTTATATATATATATATATATATATATATACTTACGTATAATTTATTAACTAGGCGACACAAAAACCCATAATAAATAGCGTTACCGATGCACGAAACGCTAAACACGTTGACGATATCTATGTTAAACATGCCGTTAATTGTAATAGTCATACATTTTTTATGTATATAAATGTACCTCCTAAATTAATTTTAAAAATAAAAAATAGTGATTGTGTTAAAAAAAAAAAACTTGACTCCTATTTACTTCCATTATTAATTAAGTAAGGTAGAGGTCATCGCGATGAGATACAATCCCCCTTTAATATAAAATATAAAATATAAATAATTATTTTTATTACATTATTCTGTAGTCTTATTTTACTGTAATAATGTATTTTTTAATTTTCATAATAAAGAACTCATTTATACGACTCATTTATACATTTATACTCAAATATACGACATAATAATCTTTTATACGTAATTAATAATATTGATTTGAAAACGTAATATAATTACGATTGATAATAAATTTCTGAAAGTGCATTATGTATAAAATATTTTATCTGCATTATAAAAGTGGAATAACTAATATAGAATGTCGCGTAATAAAAATTTACTGCAATAAATTCCTGTTATCTGTTGAATAATATAAATAATAATTGTCAAAGTTGTTGTGATTATTTCGTTATTTCTTTACAAAGTAAATAATATATTTACGAAAAATAATATATAAATAATAAATACTTGGTACCCAAAAATATTTGAAACATTCTGAAATTTATTCGTATAAATTAATTAACTCCTCTGATAAATCCAGGCAAAAATTTTATTTATTTATTTTTTTTTTTTCTCTCTCTTTATCTATATAGACACAGGTCACGGAGGATCGAATTGTCAGATAAGATAGAATTATTTGCGCACGAGACCGCACATGTCGAATGCGCATGCGCCCACGCTCGCGTACGTTGCGTCCTGCGGGCCGCGCATTCGAACGCATTCGAGGGTACATACATAGAGCAACTATAATATATATATATACATATGCATATACGCTGACTGAACATTTCATTTTACTATGCTTAATATATGTATATATATATGTAATCCCCTCCCACGCGTGCAGGATATGATCAAACGTTTATTATTTATTATCTAGTGAATCTGCCTGTCAAGAGGAATTTTTAAATGTATGTCCATCATAAAAGAGTGAAACATCAAAGCGGTAATTCAACCAGACAAGCATGATATATAAGGAGCATATTCCACGATATACGCTTATTATAACTTGCTATGCCTGTCAGCACTTGCCTACGTACCCTACGTACGTCCCCTAATAATGCTTCCTTTATATTATTTTATATCAACGTGTCATCGTCATCGTCATCGTCATCGTCATCGTCATCGTCGTCGTCATTCCCTTTCATATATTTGAGAAAGATTTATCAAAAAATACCTTTTGATCACAATAACGTGAATTAAGCTGTAATTTTAATTAAATTGTTAAAAAATATTTTCGCACAAGAACGTCGAAGATTATTATTATTATCGATCGGATTTTTCTTAATCGTTGGGAAATATTTAATTGATTGCCTACAATGATTTGGCGTATCAAACGTACTTTGGATATAATATTGTAAATCATGATTAATTGGTTCGGTGCAGCTAACGCTATACGCACAACGTACGTACGTACGTAATGGCTAATTTATTAACATTTAATACGTACACGGATAATTAATAAATTCCTGTTTCATCATGTTATCCCAATATTAGCCGTCGTTCAATATCTTTCGCGTATATTGCCGCTGCTGCTGCTGCTGCTACTGATGATGCTACTGATGATGCTGATGCTGCTGCTACTGATTTACGTACGTTTATAAATCAGGTCGGATTAAGCCTTATCTTCGATTCTGTCAGCCTGATTTCTCCTACTTTACAGTCTCTCTCTCACGTATCATTTAATGATACCGCGCATCGCAAATACGTATTATTATTATTATTAGCTTGAACTAGTCGACCCCTTCCATTTGCTACTATCGTAATACCTCGTATCTTTCAATATCTCCTGTGTATCGCGTATAATATCTATATATATAGATATAGATGAAAATGAATACGTGGTACTACGTACGGCTCATAACGATATTAGACCATTAAAATTACGCGTTAGCCCGTCTATCGACTGATTAATTAATCAATTATAAAAACAAAGGGAGATGAAATGGAACTCGAAACTCAAATTTACCTCAATAAACTTGATATTGTTTGAAAGGCAATTATTGATCTATATAAATCAAGACACAGTATGTGCCTTGCAAAATTGTTTTTAAAACATCTTTTGCATAAATATATTTTTATTTTTTTATTTTATTTTATTTCATTCTTTTTCTAACAAATGGACAGTTTATTAATTCTATATTAAATGCATAAAACTTGAAGTACCAACGAATGTTTGAACGAACGAACGAACGAACGAACGAACGAATGATATTAAATACAAGTAAATAAACAATCTCATTTTCATTTCAAATACACGACGATCCTAGGGCATATTAAATATATTACATTTGATATTAATCAATACTTATTAAATATTATAATATTACAATATTTAAAGGATACGGATATTCCTTGACTTGGTATTGACAATTTAATATTAATGCATACAGGCATACAGAGGCATTCTATAGTCAGTTATTCTATACCTTTAATTTGTTTAAATAAAAAATTAAGCTATTGTTAAGAATATTCCCGCTGTTCGCATAAATAAATTCATAATTCATAATAACTATTTTAAATATAAAAAACGATCGGTCTTGTTTTAATTTTAATTAAGCGATAAATATTTTTCTGCTATTTAAAGGTTCCCATTGACCAAGGTTCAGACCAAGGTTCAAGCCAAGTATTTATGCAACTTATTTATACAGCTTATAATTCTACAGGTTATATGTACTCGATTGATTGATTGGACGACTTTATGAATTTCATCTACGCCGGAAATTAGGATTAATTTCATAGCGGAGAATTCATAAGCGAATGGAATGACTGCGAAAACCTGAAATTCGCATTAAATATCTCTTTTTGCCTTCCCTTTTTTCTCTCTCTCTCTCTCTCTCTCTCTCTCTCCGTTCGAACATATATAATCACAGAGTTATAAATAATTAAATCGAATTAAAGCGAATCGAAATTTCCCCTAGCAATAAATATATTAATAAATAATAATATTACCAATAATACTAATAATGCTACTACTACTACTAATACCGCACGCGCACGCGCACGCGCATACGCACACGCGCACAGACGTATGAATTATATCTAGGCAAATGTATGCAGTATTTATTTAAAAATAATTAACTTGAATAATTAACGTGATAATAGATATAAAATCAATGTGAATATTAATTTTCGGCCGTTAGACGTCGTGTAATATTATAATGACATTGAACCGAAAAAAGCCGCTTTTGAATTTGCACGGCCGAAAGTCAAAGTACTCCTACACTTTTCCTAGTCTCCTTATCCACTTAACAGTTAACAATCATATTTTCTTTTATATCCCGTTATCTCGGAGCAAAAGTATAATAATAATAATAATAACAAACGATGATGTTTAAAAAAATTTCTTTTTCTTTTTCTTTTTTTTTTGCGCGCGTAGAAATGAAAATGTATTTTTTATTCGATCGATTACAAATAATGCGGAGCAGCGTTTTTTTTTTAAATGCACATTATGTATGTTATTATTATTCTTCAATTGTATTATATTCCGAAATTTATTCACTATCATAACTTTAGAATTATTTGTATTACTCGCGGTATTCGATAGAATAATAATAATAATACTCTCCGCTACTCCCTTCGGTCTCCGCAATCACAATTTTATTCATTACCTTATATTAATTTACAATTCAATGTTGCCGGCATATTTAAAACATCGTCCTTAATCACATTTAATCGCTCTCTCTCTCTATATATATATATATATAAATAATAATCGACGAATTAATTCGTCAATAGTCGTTCATATAATCTATATATATCTATATATACACGTATGTATATGTAGGAATGAAATATCAGGAGTATGCGCTCACTTGGCAGGTTGGCATTAACGTACTAATGAATTTTTCACTCACATTTGAATATTATCACACGCGGTTGTAATTGAATTTGCAACCGAGAGTCCAGCATTTCACTTCAAAAGAAGAAGTTACACGGACTACTTCTACTTCCCTCATCCATTTTACCACTTAACAGGTTGTTCATTCGTACTTTGTTGTTTTTATATAAATCTTTGCTTTGTTACTCTGCAGATGCGCTCTTTAACCCTTTAATAATAACGATGAAGTTGCATTGGCATCAGGTAAGCCCAATAACCCCCCCGAATAACCCCCCCGAATAACCCCCGAATAACCCCCGAATAACCCCGAATAACGAGCGGCGCGAACGCGTAATCTTCCACAATTTGTTTACAATTCAGTGAAAATGTTTTTAATTGAACGACTTGCTGCAAAGATTATTTAACGTTTCAATCGTATACAATATTATAGACTTACTTACGAAGCCATAATGGCAAATAAAAACCGTTAAAACAGCCTTTGCCAAACTAAAACTTTAAAGTTCAACATCCCTTTTAACTTTTTATATATATAATAACAAATAACAAATAACAAATAACAACAACAACAACAAGTGGCGGTTATATTGAATAAAAAAAAAAAAAAAAAAGAAAATGCTCTTTTAAAAAGACCGAAAGAGAAATAACGTGCGATAAGGTTAATAATTATGGTTAAAATAACAGGTATTATTATTATTATTATTATTGACTCGAGATCGTAATCTTAAAAAACTATATTTATGTTTTATATTGGTAATATTGGTAAACTGGTTTCCTTCTGTATTTACTTCTCTTGTATTACGCGAGATAAAAAAGCTCCTTCATTACGAAAATCTTTTCTTCGATTATTTTTTATTTTTTTACAACGAAATGAATCAATCCGCTCGTTATTTCCGTAAACCAATACAATACTCATCTCGTATATGATGATTAAAAAAAAAAAAACAATCAAGCGTAATATTTTTTTTACGAACAGCTCACGAACAAGTGCTATTTTGCAGTATTAAAAGGGAGAGAGAGAGAGAGAGAGAGAGAGAGTAGCCGAGGAAAGAGAAATAAGGGTATAAATTCTAAGGGTGGGAGGGGGTGTGGGAGGGAGAGAGAGACAAATTTTTTTAATAATTATAAATCTGCATTTACTTGTACGTATGTGAGTAAGAGAGCATGCGAGGGAAGAGGTGTACGCGCGTTCTGGCCACTAAAATGTAATAAAGAGTAAGGACGAGTAATGAGCGACGCGACCATAACATACGGGGATTATTAATTAATCTAATCCCTAATTAATCCTCGCGGTGATGAAGGAAAAAGGAGATCGCGCCAGGAATAAAGAGTACCGGGGAAATGTACCGGCGAAGGGCAAGGGGAGGGACTAAACGAACAAACGTACGAACGTACGAACAGACGAATAAAGAAACGAGCGAAAGAGAGAGAGAGTGAGAGAGAGAGAGAGAGTGAATTTGAAGTTTGCCGCGGGAGGGAGTAACGTCCAAGCCAGGAACGGCGATTCTTCCGCGAAGAAGAAGAAGAAGAAGAAGAAGAAGAAGAAGAAGATGTAGAAGAAGCTTCGTCGACCTCCTCGGATCTTATTCGCTCCCGTGGCGACATAACCGTTTCGGGATTTTCGTTCCAGCATTTCGTTCCCACATTTTGTTCTTTCTTCCGCGTACGCGCGCTTCTTTTATTTCTCCTGTCGCCGCTTCCACCCCACCCCCCCTGCTCCTGCTCCTCCTCCTCCTCCTCCGTCCCGCACCCACGATGCGAATGTCGCGAGGATGTCACGTCGGGTCACGTCGGGTCACGTCATGTCACGTCACGTCATTGGCGGTCGCGGCAACGGCTCTTGTTTAGATAGAGAGAGAGAGAGAGAGCGAGACGAGCCGCGAGTGGGAGGCGACAAAGGAGGAGGAGGAGGAGGAAGGAGGGCCGCTACCACGAATGGTACCAATGGTAAACCCATGGCTCCTCGGGTCTCCTGGGATCCCGTTCCAATCGCCGATTCAATGTCTCGTTCGCGTCTTCGTTCAGACGTCTTTTCGACAGACGCGCCGCCTTCTCGTTGTTTCTAGATAGATAGATAGATCGAAAGATAAATATGATAAAGAATCCTTTCTTGACTCGAGGCTCTTTTGTATTTATTATTTTCTCCCCAATAACCACGAACAATCAATCGTCCCACGAACGTTTCGTTCTTCTTCTTCATCTTCATCTTCATCTTCATCTTCTTCTGCGCTTCAACCGATTTACAGCTTCGAAAATTATTATAACAAAATATATATATATATATATATATATTATTCCAAATCGATGACGATCCTTATTACAAAGATAATGAAGATAAAGACGAAGAAGAAGAAGAAGGAGAAGGAGAATAAGAGCAAATGACGGTTTTAATCTAAAAATATACTACTTTGTACATTAATTACGTCGTTCCTGACTTCTTCTTTTATTTTATTGTATTTTATTGTATTTTATTTTTTCTCATTCTCCCTCCCCCCCCCCTTCGTGAATAATTATTATTTTTAATATCACGTAAAATTTATTGGCATTCGTAATTAAATAACGTGAAATAATGCATTTTAATCCATTGTCGTTGTTGTCGTTGTTGTTGTTGTTGTTGTTGTCGTTGTTGTTATTGTTGTTGTTTGACAGCGTAGAATTTCACGTAGATTGGGGCCAATCATCACGATTCCATTTTGGTATAGAAATAGAAGAATTAAAGAATTGGCTGGCGTTTGTTGTTGTTGTTGTTGTTCTTTTCTTTCTTTGCTTTTTTCTTTTTCTTTTTTTTCTTTTTCTTTTTGTTCTCCTCCCCCTATTATTAAACGTCTAAAAGAAGATACGAATGAGACATGGAATCGCTAATGTCATTGGGGCAACACGAAATCCGAGGAGGTCGACGACGCACGTTTTCACGCGACTTCGATCCAATGCTCATGCGCAATAAACCTTCTCTTCTTCTCTTCTTCCCGGCCATTTTGTCAAAAGCGCTCGCTCTCTCTCTCTCTCTCTCTCCATCTCCATCCCCCATCTCCATCCCCCATCACCATCCCGAATCCCTATCATTAATAAATATACCCTTTCATAAAAATAAATATATCGTTTATGAAAAAATATACATTCGTTCGTTCGTCCGTTCGTTTATTATCCATTTCCATCGATGCGGAATGTTGAAGACACGCATACGACGTTAATCGGACACGACGTCCCATGTTAAATAGTATTTTATGGTCTAGAAGAATAAATAACAACTTTGCGCCGTACATTTTGTTAAACTTGTCCGCGGGACATCTGAAAAGAATCGTTAATACACTAGCAATACTAGGAAAACATAATGCAAATGGAACGTGTCCATTTTTTCTTTTTCTTTTTCCTTTTCTTTTTGTTTCCTATATACATCTTTTAAGTTATTATTACATCGCGTTCTTATATTTTAAACGCGTTTTTTCCCCCCCCTCTCTCTCTCTCTCTCTCTCTCTCTCGCTCCTCTTGTATTTAATAATTGAAATCATATCTTTTAGTAATATAATTATTAATATTATAAATATTTATTGGCATGCAAGAAAAAAAAAAAAAAAAAAAAAGTAATTCTACGAAGAAAGAAAAAATTCCTTATAATTAACAATATATAAATAAATGTTATTGTATCGAGAGGCTAAAAATACTTTTTGAATTAATAGAGCATTAATTATTACAGTTACGGAACTTTCACCAATTCATAATAAATAGCACGAATAAAATCATCATTTCCTAAATAAAGTTTAAATCAAAAACGTTGTATTTACTTTTAAAAATAAGCTTTGTATTTATTTATTAAGAATACAATTTGTTTGCTAGAAATATATTTAAATATATATATATAATTAAAAGCTTGTATTCAATTATTATTTGTTCAATAATTAAAATACAACGATTATAGTTACAATAAATCATTGATTTTATTAATGATTAAGGGGAATTTTCAATTTAATCATCCCGGGCCCGATTACGTTATACAAATTGTAATTGTTTAAACTGTCAGTTAATAAAATTTTTCCGTATTCTTTTATTTACTTGTGTACGCTGACAATCTAAAATCATCTAAAATCATCTAAAATCATCTAAAATAGTTTTACGTATAAACGTCATTTTGATAATAATATTCATATATTAATGTCATTAAATTATTATTATTATTTTTACATTAATAAGAATGTTATTTAAAGAAGGAACGCTTTCTTTTAATAAGCAAAATCTATAATTATAGCGTTCCTTCTTCCCCCCTTGCATAGAAAGTTCCAAAAGATTTGCATAAAAATCATTAAAAAACATTGAGTATATATATGGATTTACGTGCGTTCCCTGCCTCTGGAGCCATATGTTGACGAAATAAATGCATATGTTGAGCGGAAAAAGTAAAAAAGTAAAAAGAAGAGAACGGAAATTCCTTTCAAAATAGTATATAGTATAGTATACAATAAACAATTATCGTAACGATATCGTTTTTAAAAATAATAATCATAATAACAATAAAGCTATAAAATGTCCTTAATACAAAAGTCAGGGTTTTGGTTTAAAACAGAAACCGACTTTACCGGCACGAAGTATCTTGCACGTCCTGTTCCCTTGATAAGCCTAGCGAACCGACGTCTCGTTTTAGATGCTCTAGAAGAATTGATCTCAGCCGAAAGATAAATTTCAATCAGATAAAGTTATTTTCATTCACAAAGAAGAATCGTTGCCGCGATTAGCGTTAAACGTATTAACAGTTTCATAGTTATATTTTTCCTTTCGTACCTGAAACGCAATACAATAAATAAACTCCGTACACGAATAAAAGTATATAATTGTTTGGAATTCTAATTACATCGTACGTTTTATCTATGTCTTATTTATTATTCGACTGCGAATGTATTGCGCACCACAAGTAACCGACTGTCGCCATGTGTCTTACCATGCACAACACACGCTCACTCTCACTCTCTCTCCCCCCTCTCTCACTCTCCATATGTATATGTATATATATATAATACACGTTAGAAGTAGGATGGAATAAACGAAAAAACAGCGTCGTTTGAATAAATAAATATCAAATATGTAGAAGAAATATTACGGTTGTATTGTATTTTTAAGAATCCAAAAGCAAAAACGAAAACGAAAACGAAAGGAAGTTAAAATTGTATTTGTGAATCATGAATTCCTTGTATTCGCAGCCATTCGATACGTATCTTGTCTCAGTTAAAACATTCTATGGATAACTTGAGATAGATAAAATGGTGCTGTCCTTGTAAGTAAGTAGCCGTTACGTGTACGTGTACCGAATAGCAAAGAGTTTTTTTTTTTTTTTTTTTTTTTAGATTTCGTTTAAAAACAATTTGCAAATTAGAGTAGTTGCCTTCCTAACCGACGATGTAAAATAAAGCGAATCTTTATTATGATTTATCGTCGAGTATTTATTTATTTTTATTATTTCATTATGGAAAGAAATATCAAATAAATACTCGACATTTTTTTGCGGGAGGCTAATTATTATTATTTTTTTTTCTTTTCTTTCTTTTTTTTCCCTAACCTCATGAATCCCTGATGATTAATTATAAAAAGCATATATATATATACATTATATGCGCATATATTGTATACATGCACGTTGTACTTTTTAAATTATTCCTTATATCAATGCGTATACGAACAAGTATTAATTATCATTATTATTAAGATTATTAATTTTGTTTAAGATTTCAACGTGAATTCGTAGGGAATGAATAAATAATAATATTTATATAGGAAGTCGCGAGCTTAGGTTGTCGACGTCTTCTGCTTGCCTGTTCTCGGCGCAGATTCCATGTCTCAAACATTGTCCAGATAATTCGAAACTCGTCGGCCGAATTTTGTCCGAACCGACGACCGACGACCGACGACCGACGACCGGCGACGAGGGAGAAGGGGCGCGTGGGTTATCATTATAATGATTATTCGCGCGACGTTTGCCCGTGAAAAATAATACGCGTACTTACATCCAATAATCTCGTCTTCTTCTACTTTACGAGACGTTGTATCGTTATTTCATTATTTGTTGACATTATTAGTTAAGATTATTTCGTTAAGATTAAGACAATTAATTAAGACAATCGAGAGGATAAAATGACATTATTGATATATATATATATATATACTTGATGACATATTATGGGAAAACGGGTTAAGCTCAGTCGATAGAGACAGCCAAACCTGCAAATATCTTCTTATAGGTTAATATAGGTTAATATAGGTTATGAGCAATGAGTAATGAATACAATAATATTTATAACGGCAATGACGTCATTTTATAATTTCTGAGAATAATGAGCAGCGAATTGAAAATAAAAAAATACGTATATTACCAACGAACAAGGAAAGGAAAAGGTGACGGTACGGCGATCAGAGAGAGAGAGAGAGAGCAAAAAAAAAGAGCTAAAAAGAGATAAAACGGCCACGTTCCTTCGCTCGTATGCCCTCTTAATAACGTAGTAGACCTAACCTGTCATTCTTCCGTCCTTCTAATTTCTTCCTCGATTGACATATTCCCCCTCCACCACCAACATCCTTTCCTATCTATCCTGTTAACCTAATAACTCCATCGATTCCGTGTTTCCATTCTCTTTCGTTCAAGACGCTCGTCGTCGCTCTTCTTTCTCCTCCTCCCCCCCATCCCCCCTCACCCTCGACATCTTATCGACGAACGAGCGAGCGAGCGAGCGAATCCCCGTCACGTGGACAGGATCTCACCGAGACCACGAATAATAATAAATAAATAAATAAATAACTAAGGTTATTTAAGATGAACCGACGCGAATAAACGACGAGCTTGATATAAAATATAATTTTTCTAGACCCGCTGACGGTTATTGGGGTTGGAATGTACACGGATATTTGAAAGCTCCTCCCTCCTCCCTCCCCCTCCACCTCCGCTGGGGAGGGGCTCGTTTCGATTCAAATACAAGTACGAGTACGAGTACGAGTTCGGGTACTCGATGATTGTTTTATTAACAAGCCTTCGTTCGAGTAAGAAATGGAAACTTGGAGGAATATAATGAAAGAAAAGAGGTAGGAAAGAGGTTTCGTGACATAACCTCATCTGCCGAGGACCAAATCAAATTCGATAAGCACGCGTACTCTAACGCGTTTTTACCGGAATGAAAGCAAAATGGCGAATATAAGAGAGCGAGTGTGAGATAGAGAAACGCTGCTTCCTCCTCCACCTCCACCTCCACCTCCACCTCCTCCTGCCCCACCCCATCCCCCTCCACTTCTCGTCACGCATTCTCGAGCTACGCATAAATTCACCGGAATTGAGATTTGGCCACGGCGAGCACAACGGGGAAGGAGGTCGTTATTTTGTAATAAATCGCCGTGTCCGAATTGTCCGAAAAACGCTTAAGACCAATGGAATTGGCTAAGGAATAATAATAATTAATGGCAATGGAATCATATATATATATATATATATGGCAAAGGAAAGGAAAGGAAAGGAAAGGAAAGGAATAATGGAAAAGGAAAGGAGATGAGAGGAGGAGAGGAAAGGAAACGAAATGAAATGAAAATGAGATGTTGGATCGACGAGTAGAGTAGGAGAGCAGCAAGACATCGGAGCTTATCGAGTGACTGCCTATCCTCTCTCTCTCTCCACCCCCCCTGCCCCTCTCTCTCTCACACTTCTCATTCGCCATGTTCAAAAATTATTTCAAGTTATTTTGTGGGTTCGCCAAAACGTTGCCGTTACGTATATCACGCATTGGCCGGCAACTCGTACGTACTCTCGATAATGCATTGAACTTGTTTTCGTCCCATCCCATCCCATCCCATGCTTCGCTACATCGGACATTCGTGCCAAGAGATATTTAGAACGTTGCTGTTTCCGCTCCCCCCCTCCCCATATTAATAAAAGCACAAACGAATAGCCATGTATAAAATAGTGCATTGGAGCGAGGATTATATATATATATTTTAGAATATTTTTCGACCTTACTTACCACTGTCGCGTATACTAACGACGATAAAATAATGCCTTTGAATTCTAGAAAATTGGTAGACTTTATAATTACGTATGCGGCCAGGGGCCCGTTACGCGGGCAACGTAATATCATTAATATTATTAATTAAAAGAATATCGTTTTGAACGGAGACGAGCGAAGCCCGCGCGATTGAGTAGAAATAACTTGGCCGATTGCGTGGGAGGAGACGACAAGCCAATGACGAGAAATCATTCGTTTGACACGCACGCGCAAATACCATTTGTTTTATACAAGACGAGACGCATTTATTGTTTCCTTGACGTATTAACAAAGAAAAAAGAAAAAAAAAAGAAAAAGAAAAACGGAAAAACCCTTGGCAACTTGTCGACATCTTAAACGCATCGCATTGCAGAATCAAAATAAGAATACGTATTATTAGAGAGTAGTGATAAAGGAGTACGATAAAGGAGCTGAATTACGTAAATACGATAGGCAACATGATATTGTTATTATTATTATTATTATAGGAAAATTAAAAAAAAACGTATTACGTGCGAGTGAGATGTATGAACGTGACGTGTAATAATCAAAAAATGGAAACTAAATCCTAATTTCTATCGACTATAGATGCTCGATAACCGCTTTCCCCGCCCCCGCCCCCGCACGAGCCTCTTCGCTTCTAATACGATCGAGCCATCTCATAATCTATCTCTCTGATAATCAATACCGACCAAGAAGAATTTATCGACACGTTAAATAGGTATGAGCAGGGGCGAGTGGGGCCAATCGAATACGAAAAACCCAATGAAACAAGACAAAAGCTATTAAAATTCAAGATATTCGGAATAGTCGGGGGTTGGGGGGGGATACACGAAGCCTGCAAAAAAAGTTCGCTAAAGTCTAAACTAATTGTTTTCAATCGAAAACGATTGATTGTGAAAATAAAAATGTTAATGGAAGGTGGTCGTTAAAAACTGATCGCGCCCAGTATATATATTCTGTCTAATTTATAACGAAAAGAATACGGAAATTTTTTTTTTGAACATTTAAACGTTAATAATATATTGTATTGGTTACCTGCAGAAAATCTCGGGCGTTATCGGAAGAAGTCGTTGCCGTGCTTGCCGGGGAAAAAAAAAAGAAAAAACTTTAGACGAACGAATCTACCTGACCGTTAAATTACAAACAAACAAAAAAAAAAGAAGAAAATCTACCATTCATAATAATAATAATAATGATAAGGTAATAATAATAATAATAATACTGAAGCGAGTGCTGCCTCGGCGTTCAAAGCGTTTGGCGAAGGCGATCGATTCGCGTCATCGAAGGTAAAATTGACGAAGGCCCGTAAGTAAAGGGAAGGTAATAAAATAGAGAGAAATGTAATCTTTTAAAGATCCGGCCGATGCAAATACATTCTTTTTTTTTTTTGCCAAAGGTATCGGATCAGGAAAAAGGGGGGCCACCCACTCCACCCCCACCCCCTCTTCGTCCAATATTCAGAATTGCGTTATTTGTCACATCTCCGTACGTGTACGTGTACGCGTAGCTGACAATGTTTATTGACAGGCCACCTGACGACATTGACGATTCGTTCGAAACGGTCATTATCGCGTTTAACCAGAGTCGAACAATACTTTGAACAATATCCTCGTGAACGACTATTCACCCGACAATTAATTCTTCTCTCACCTTCATCTCCGTGTGGGGAGGGGTTGGGGGGACTTTCACAACAATACATAGCCAATTGAAATTTAAACAACGCTAAGTGATTTTAATAACTTTTTTTTTCACCTCACATTGCAGACTCGAACCTGAAAACAACAAAGACGACGACGACTACGACAACAACAACAACAACAACAACAACAATCGAATATACGATAATCGATGCCATTTACGCGTAACTTATTTAACACGTCACTCACGAATCCTAACTGTTTTCTTCTATATTACAGACGTGACCTTTACGATTCCTCACCCCCCCTCCCCCCCGCCCTTTTAAACTCGGGACTTGGGTCGTAAAGGATTTTCTAGCCCTCGTAATATCCTTTTTTACTTTACATCTCCTTACTGTTTGTTATTTCTTTTCCCCCATCATCTGCAAAGTCAATAAATATAAGTTAAAATTTATGTTAAAACTCTTTTAAAATATTCTAAACGGACGCTTAAAAGAATTCTATTGGGGATATATTTTCATATTATTGTTCTAAAGGTAAAATAAGTTTCGTTTTTCAAAGCCGACGTATTTACACGGGCCACTTAAGCCCACCAAGCCTAAACATTTCAATTTATTTATTTATTTATTTATTTATTTATTCATTCCCCTTACGTTAAGAAAACGTTAAGCTATTTTTTTTTTTTAGTCTCAAAGTTAATTTAAATTTTGCATCTTCCCCGGGTCATCCGATCGAGAATTCAAAATAAATGCCACTAAAATAAATTCAATCGGAACGCTGCAACCTTTAAAAAAAAAAATGGCCTCCTTTTTCATAATCTTAATTAAAAATCTCGCAGCGAAGATAATATCCATCCATCCATCTCTCGCCCCTCTCTGCTGATCTCACGCGGAATTTCTTACTTTACCTTACGCCCCGTGCCCGATACCTCAAAAATCCATTGAAAATTAAATCCTTTAAAAATCCCATTCATTTTGTTGATATATATATATATATATATATACATAACAGCCTTAACAGCCTTAACTTTGTTTGGCGATCATTGGTAATTGCAATACAAAAGGATCGCAATTACCAATCAATGTCGTACAGTAAACGCGATGCAATATTATTCGGTAATATTTATTAGCGTATCGTAGCCACTTTTTTTATATATTATTTTAATGCAATCGAGATGGATCAATGTTTTCGGTTAAGTTATTATACTTTCTTGAAATTAAATGTAACGCGTATAGAAAAAAAGCATTTGTAAGTTTAAATTTATATTTTACGTATTCCGAATTCATAAAAAGTAGGCAATTATTCACTTTTTACCAATTACATTGGCAAATATAAAGTAAAATGCAAATTGTCAGCAGAAGAATATGATAGATTACAAGATAAAACGTTGAAGAATAATGAAACGAACGAATGAAACGAATGAACGAACGAATGAATAATGCTTAAAGCGGGAAAGCAATTGAAGATTGGATCGCATTGTATTTTGTTGGGGCCAAGGTAAATTTCTTTGGGGCTTATTGGCGAGCCTTCCCTTTAGCTTTCCTAGTCACGAAGTAAAAATAAAACAAACAGTCGGTGGAATAGGGGTAGTCGAAGGATGGGGCTTCAGGTTCAGGTTCACGAGCCCCAGCCCCGCTCGGCTAAATCCCCAATATAAGCTTTTAACGTACGGAGAGGAGGTCGCTCGCATAGGCAACCTATCGCGAATAAAATCCCTCTTGTCTATCATCCCCTCGCTGGACAAGCAGCGCAGCGCGTCCTCGAGAGACCGGCAGTCACCCAGGTGGGCCCCCAATAACCATCCATTCCATTCGGAGACTCGTTCCAGTCGGAGGTTCGGGCGGCCCGAGCGGGTACGTGCACCACCTCCAAACAATCCCTGCATCCCCACACCGAAGAGTGCACCGGCAACGATACGAGGAGCGCGCCCACCTAACGGGGGACAGGGACAGGGACAGGGACAGGGACAGTGACGACTCCGATCGCTTAAAAAAGTAATTTAAGTGGACGAACAATAACCCCAACTCAACTCAATCTCAATCTCTAATAACAATAATAATAATGGCTCTCGTCTAGTATTTAACGGATTGTTACGTTTTGTTACGCGTCGAGTCTGTCGGCGCTCTCTTTATTAGCCGTCGGCCGGCCATTGTTATCGCTCAAAGGCCGTGGTCAGCTATAAAACAACGCCTGCCGAGGGCAATGAATTCAATTTAATTTAATTTCCCGAATTTAACGATTTAACGATTGTCGTAACGTAACGTCGGCTCGTGTCCTCGGCATTAAAGCGCCAGATATTAACGGGGAGGAAGGTCAGGGCCATCTGACCCCACGGCTTCCAATAACTTTTGCTTCATTACACATTATTTCACTTTCAACGAAAAACCCATTGGGTCGGCTACTCCCCCCCCCCCCAATCATCAAGCATTTGTGTAAGAATTACTTACTCTTCGAAGGTGCTCTCATCGAACAAAAACAAAAACAAAAACAAAAAAACATCTAATTTGATCTAACGTTCAAATATTCAAATAAGTAATAGAAATCGATGAAACGACCCGTTTTACTCGTTAGAAATCGAGTAAATGATGGGGCTAATGAGTATGAGTATGATTCGGAAGGAGTATGTATAGTTTCCGGTTTAAAGCCGCGCGGGCGTTCACTCGACTATTATTTTCCAAATGTTTTTGCAATACGAATTCATGGGATTCCTGAAATTGGATTTCAGTTTTATCGGTTATGTATCACCGACCGAACGTGAAGGATTACGCTCAAGGTCAAATAGCGGTAATACGTTTATACGTTCAATGTGACTCGCAAGCGCTCATCCTACGGACATCCAAACTCATCTCGTTTACTTGACTATCGCGTTAATAAAGTATTTGACACGTTTGCCTCGAATTCGCTCTCGGATTAATTTTCCTCCAACTTTATATATATACATATATATATATATATAGATCATCATCATCATCATGCCAGTACTATTATTATTAGTTATCGACCAATTTCAGTGAATCACTCGCTCGAAACTCGTCGAAACGTTCTTTCGACGCTGTTATATAAGAGGAGATAAAATGTCTGTAAACGTAAAGCGTTGCACATGGCTGCTTAAATTACTTGATCTGTAAACAGGAAATCGTACAAGAGACCCCGCGGAGTTTATAGGGAATAGGTGAGTGAGTAAAGGGAACCGGAGACGGGGACGTAGACGTAGACGGGGACGTAGACGGACAAATGTACTACTACTACTACTACTACTAACTGTAGGTGAAGAATCAAGTCCTTCGACTCGCTTGCGAACATCGTCTTTTAAATGCTTTTAAATGACGTTCCTTATGCCGGAGGTCAGCGCGTTCCCGATCACGTAGATCCCCTTGAAAGGAGCAGAGGTTATTCCGAAGGCGTTCTACAACCCGGAAGTCGTTCGTTCTCTCGTTCGTTCCATAGCTAAGAGGTAATAAGGCGGTGGGGAGGGAGGTAAAGTATCGTTACGACAAGGATGCGCAGTGCGCAACGTGCGCAGGATCTTCATCCGTATAAGGAATCCAGCCTTTCATTATCATTGCACTTTCCAAACGTTTCGCGATGCAGAGAGAAAAAAACAAACAAAACACTTTTGCTTATAAATATTGTAATTGAGTTTAGCCAATAATAATTATCCATGACAATTGAAGATAATTTCATTTCATCATTTCATTTGGTTAGATGAAAGGGGGGGGGAGTCGGTCGGTCGGTCGGCCGGCAAATTCGGCGGTAACGCGTACGTGGCACTTTAAAATACGAGTTCAAGGTTAAAATGTCGTCATACGTCAATAACCCCAATACTCGGGAGTATAAGATGTTACGTTAAGAGGGAAGCGTGGCCGAGGACGCTCCTGCTACTTGGGGTTATTGGGTAAAACCGAGAAACGGACGTAAGGTAGAAATAAAAAGTAGCGGTCGGGGGGTCGCGGTCGGGGCCGAGTGGGGGCGTAAGGAGACTCGTGGTAATACTCTTGGATTTCTGTACTCCTGGTACATTGGTAGATGGAACTCCTCGTTCCCGTCTTCTTCGAAACAACAACATCATATCATCTCTTTCCGGCATCTCGTTCTCTTCGGGCGCCGTCTCCTTAAACGTTTACATCCAATCCAATCCAATCCAATCCAATCCAATCCAATGCAAATGCGAGAGAGAAAGGAGAATCGGCGATTGCGCGTTGGGGGCGGGGGTGGGGGTGGAGGGGAGTCATCATCAGGCAGCAGCAGCAGTAGCGGCAGCAGCGGAAGCAGCTCAAGCGTAAGACGATCTCGAACGACGTGGATTAATAATAATAATAATTAAGCTTTAAAATGCTCGCGGGCCTCCTCCTGGGATCCTAATAATTCCTTTTCTACGATTCCTCATTGTCTTGTTCCGCGGGCGTTTTTTTGCCCTCGTCAGGTAGTAAGTAGTAAGCAAATACGTAAGTAAGTAAGGAAATACGTAAGCAAATAAGCAAAGTAAGCAAATAAGCGAGGGAGTAAGTAGTACAAGTCAATAAAATTGGCGGGCAGCAGGCGACGTACGGGTAAGAAGAAAGAACGATGTAAGAAGAGGCGCTACGAAATAAAAGAAGATGGACCGACGACATTGTCAGGAGGCCTGCGAATACTCATGTGCCCCTGGTATTTTGGTCGCTTTGATGTCTTATTCTTGTCGGTTCCAACTGTTTATATATTATGAACTCCGTGACGTGACGCGTCGCGTCGCTTACCTTATCAAAAGAAAGAAGAAGAAGAAATAGAAGAAGAAGAAGAAGAAGAAAAAAACATGGTAGACAATGATAACCTTGGAACGGCTAGCTTTACAGTAATTTTATCAATTCTATCAGATCTACCACAATTAACAAAGCTTCTTTTATGCTTTTACGTATTCGGTATCGTTTTAGCAGCACAACATAACAACATCATTCCGAATTAAAGAATAAAAGAAGAAAGAGAAAAGAAGAAGAAAGAGAAAAGACATGAAATTGTAGACATTCAACTTTTTTTTTTTTTTTTTTTGCGTATTTCGTCTTCCGACGATACTCTTGACAATAATAGTATATACTTACTCCTCGTTAAATAACGACTTCGATTAGGAAACGCCACTTTCAAAGCAATTGCTTGACTCGTTAATAATAATAATAATAATAATAATAATAATAATAATGATATTGGTTATTCAAGAGAATTATTAGGTTAGATTCGGATGGACTTGATGATATAAGAGAACGTTATAGGCATATATATATATATATATAATCGATGCCGAATTAGACCACAACATTAGTTTTGTAGTAATAACGATGAGTTCTTGTGACATTTCACGAATTATTGTTGTAAAACGGTGCTTTAAAAATTGAAAGGAAATAAATATTTTGTGAGGCTACGTAGGAGATTCTATTGTAAATGCTTAACATTTACAATAGACGACGATGGCCTTTAGTGGGTGATTAATTATTACTTCCTCGGAATAGATCATAATTTCAATTGATAATAATCAACGGCATTCTTAGAAGATTTTATAATAATTATTACCATTTCACGTTACGTTACGTAAAATTTTCAATCGTCGCCCTAATAGATGTAATAGATTTTTATTGTAACCCGTTATACAAACACATAAACGGTAGGAAGATTAAAAAAAAATAAAAAATAAAAAATTATTGATTCATTGAGAATAATCGAACTCATTAATTTGTGATTAATAATATCGTTCCATATATATATATGTATATGTATAAACAAAGTTATAGAATAAATATAAAAGAATGTATCGCGATATAAAAAGAAGACTGATCACGATGATTTATAATTTCCATTAGCGACGCATCATTATGTTTACGTATGTTAGTTCGCCTTATTTCTTCAATAAATGACAACGAAAAAAAAATTCAAAATGACAAGGCGTTGTTATTAATTATTTTATTGTAGATTACGTTTCTAAGCATAAAAGTTACCGTTCGGATTATTCAATTATCCGAATAATTAATGCAATGCTTAGTACGCGTGAGACGACGTACTTGTAACATACGAGATGTCCGGATACGAAAGAAAATCCATAAAGAAATTTATGTTATCGCTTATTAATAACATTAATAAATTATTAATAAAAATGACGAGTTAAGCTTTGACGATGAAAGAAAATAAATCTGTTTTACTTTGACCGTGGCAAATTGGTATAGAGAAAATAAAGTAGCCATGGATACGTAATTTTTAATTTCTATTATTTATTACTTCGTAATGATTAAAAATTTTTATTTACAATTAATAATATAAGGTACCATAATGAAAAATAATATTATTATCCAAAGAATTAGCACAATGACAAATTCTATATAGTAAACTGCGTAGCCTGTCAATACGATAATTATAATAATTATGCAATAATTATGCAATAATTATGCAAATACGTGGCATGCCAAATATAAGTGATAATTATAAACAAGGTGTTTTGCAAAATATTGTCTTTAAGGGTGTGTTAACCAAACAGCGCTTGCAGTTATTATACAAGCCGACGGACATCATCATCAACAATTGTATTTCCAAGCACTTACAAGAACATTTATATATATATGAAATATTATAATATGTCGCAATGATCAAACATCGACTTGACGTTGGAATTATAAAATGGATCTAAGAACTTACGAACGCACAAATTAATTTACGCACACGATTTTCGGCTCCTAATAAAAAAAACAAACATTCACTTACCGCGTAATCGAGTTATTAATGAATTTTATCAGTATCGCATTACAGCAACAACAACAACAACAAAAACAAGAAACAAGAAAAAAACAAACAGGAAAAAAACAAACAAGAAAAAACGAGGGTTTGTAATAATTATTTTAGATCCATTTTACATGACAATCGTTAAATTAAATATTGTATATTTTCAGTATTGTGCATGATATTGCGAGTGAAGGTCTTACACACACGCACACGCACACGCTCACACACGAGTGCGTGTATGCACGCGTAACGTACGTCAAATATACGAAAGAATACCGAAGAACACGAATACCATTATTTACAATGATCTAAAGAAGCATGTAGAGACAACAACGGATAACTGTAATTCTAAAATCATTCATGATCTAGCAATGACATTTACTAATAATAATCCAAGTATTCAATACGTTTTTTAATCTTCGTCTGATATTCCACATCGAGTTAGCTTATTTAGTAAAAAAAAAAAAAAAAAAAAAAAAAAAAAAAAAAAAAAAAAGAAATAAAAAAAAAATACAATAAAATACAATAAAATAAACGTTGCTGAGGGAAGCGGCAACGCACGATCACAAGGAAATAAGGAAAATGAAAACTCACAAAGAATATTGGGACTGAAATCGTTTAATAATGAAGTCTTTGTACAGAAAACAATAGAATCGAACATAAATCATTGCAAATCACCATCATATATTAGCTTTTGATGCGTAGTGCTAGTGCTACTGTTATACGCTCGACAGATGCTAGATTTACTTCTTTTTTTTTTTTTTTTTTTTTTTTTTTTTTTTTTTTTTTTTTTTTTTTTTTTTTTTTTTTTTTTTTTTTTTTTTTTTTTTTTTTTTTTTTTTTTTTTTTTTGTTTTTTCTCAGCGTGCCTATGCCTGTACGTGTATATCCTTGAAAGAATGTACGCATGTATTATTATTATCATTATCATTATCATTATCATTATCATTATTGTAATAATTATTATTTTCTTCCTCTCATTTTTTTTTTTTTTGTCTTCCGCCACTATGCGCCTTGAATCAAAACTCAATACACGCGCGCGCATACATCATAAGAAACGTAAAACGGAACAATGTTTATTATTTTTTTTTTTTTTTTTTTATTTTTTTTTTTCTACATAAGGTATACAGAGCCTCGCCGCCGCACGGTCACGAAGAACAATTTTCTCCTTCTTTTATTTTCTCTTAAAACTTTAGTCGCCCGTGGGCGCAAAAAAAAAAAAAAAAAATAAAAATAATAATAAAAACGGCATGCCTCGCAAGCGCCTTTTTCTTCTTCTTCTTCTTTTTTTTTTCATTTTTTTCTTCGTTTTCTTTATTTTTATTTATTTTTTTTTTACTTTACTTATTTGTTTGTTTTATTTATGCATCTCTTGTATCTTCGTTTATAATCGTTAAAAGTGGGATTCGCTCGAGATTTTCAATTCGCGTGAATTACATACGCCCCGTTGCGGCGACTTTTTACTTACCCAGCGCTTTCTCTTAATCTTTACTCAATAATCAATAATCAAATAATAACTATGCTGCTCGCCAGATGCAATGATCGCTCGGAGACTCGGCGAAATTCGTTCGGTGTAACGCATATCATTTACCTTTTCCCCTCCAGTTTATTTATTTATTTATTTATTCAATTTATTCAATTTACTCTTTCCTCATCTCGACAATCATACGATCGATTTCCTTATCTCTTTATATCATTGTTTAGTTAAGAAAAGAAAAGGAGCTTCGAGATACGACGCAATTGCTACTTTTTATAGTTAGAATTGGAAGGGCAGAATTTCTGGCGGTTCGTCAAATAAAAATTAATAATACAGATATGAAATCGGGCATTTCATTATCAATTTAATTATATAAAATCATTGGCTTTCCCCTCTGCGTTTACCCTTAAAGTAAAAAGAACATAAATGAAAAGAAAAAAAATGATAAACAAACAACGGAGCGAAGAAATAGCAAATCGTAAAAGGCACTCGAGCGAATTTGCCGTGCTTCACGGGCGGATATATAATATATTTATATTTTCTCATATAATAATAATAATATTCATGTGTCGTGCCTTTTCTTAATATACCACAAATCATCATATCGGTATATATAATACAGTATCGACTATAATTTGTTTTTCCTTACGTCTTACGTCTAAGATACCTATCAAATATTTCTTTTATATATGTACAATCAGAATATGAAAAAGGGGGGTGGGTGGTGGAGGTGGATGGGGAGGGGGAGGGCGGGGTCGGGGATCAGTAAGTCATTAAGTCTACCTACTTAGAAGTTTTGTATTTAATATTAAAGAATAAAGAATCAAGAATAAAGAATCAAGAATCAAGAGAAGAATCACGCACGAGAGAATTGGAGCAGAACGCGTGTGTACGCGCGAATATTACATCGTTAGTATTAACAAAAGTGTTTTGCATTATTTTCTTTAGTCCCGGCATGTGCCATCAATGCAAAATAAAAAAAAAAAAAGGGGGGGGGGGGGGGTAAATGCACTTTGTGCTGAGGAAGCCGCGCGTACATTCGTCTATGCCGCGATCGTTCCGCCGCTCAACCTTCATTACTTCACTAATCGACGAAGAAAAAAAACAGAAAGAAAGAAAGAAAGAAAGAAAAAAGAAGAAGAGAAATCTAATAGGAAAGAAAGTAGAATAAAACTATAGTAAACGTACGAATAAAAGCGCCGATAGCGCTCACGTTTCGTAAAATCGTACGAAGCTTTTGAACTCGAACTCGAACTCGACCTGCTTGACTTGACGGGCGAAAAAGATAATCAATGACCTCGGGTATTTCATTATATTATTATTATTATTATTATTATTATTGAAAAAGAAGAAAATATGAAATGCCGCGAGTCGATGGTCGACGGTGAGGAATTTTGCTCAAGTGCCACCAGTAAGCTATATTATTAAATTAATTACGTGCAAGTATTCTTTTTTTCTTTTTTTTCTTTTCTTTTTTTTTTTTTTTTTTTTTTTTATTCTATTTACACTAATTAAAGTATTCCAACGTTTTACCACATTAGTTAGCGAATCGTTCTCATAGCAGGGACGCTTTTTATTTAAACAAAAACACTCGGTTTTTAACTAATTATTTATTTGGCTCGTTCGATAAATTTCAACTTAATAATAACAAAGGATAACGTACAATCACTAAGTCATAATCGTACTCGCGTAACTACATCGTACTAAATAAATGCACGTTCAAGACTTTATTTATTATTAAACATATCGATTTTCTATTCAATTCTTATAAAATTTATTATAAATTAACGAAAAAAAACAAAGAAAAAAAATTATGAAAAAAAATATATATATATATATATATATATATATATATATTGAATACAGAAACGTAAAAATACATAAGATCTTGTTTGTTTATATCATAGAAAAGCAGATATACATACATATACATATACATACATATATATATATATATTATTACTTAATTTATTGTATATCCAATTTTTATTTGCAACTCTTGATAAAAGCTTACAAGATTAAACATCATTTTTATATAATGGAAATACCGGCTCCGACTCTTCAACAATTATTATGAGAAAGTAAATGAAGAAAACGTAAAAAGTTCATCAACGTGAATAAAAGTGAAGTAAGTCATTGGCACTCAGGAACTGGCAACAAAATAATCAGGTCGATCGGTAAAATAAAAATTAAAATAACAATAATAATGACAACGATGATTATTGCTATTATTATTGTTGTTGTTGTTGTTGTTGCTGTTGTTGTCGTTATGAAAACAAAATAAAAGTATAAGGAGTCGTTCAATCGGCACTTCGAACATACGTAATAGAATCTAATAAAGTGGTCGCATGCGCACTGATCGCAGAAACGCGCGATTTCAGAATACCCTTGTTATTTTACAAAAATAATCACTTTTCGAAAGAGAGAGATAGTGATAGTCGACAATGTAATCATAAAGGGGAAAAACTTAGGCATGTAAATGAGAGGGAGGATTTAGAATACGAAGGAGGTATAAAGGTATTATAGCTGCAACATTGAGATGCAAATTTTTCTTTTGGGTCCTGTTGACCCCCCCCCCTGCTTGAAAGACATTTTATTTAACACGGTGACCCTTTTTCTCCTTCCCATATATATATATATGTATGCATGTATATATATATATGCGTAGGTATAAAGCCCTCAATTGATGCCACCTTTGCAGCGTCGAGAGCAGTCAGGAACATATAGAATCGATCAGCCCTACATTTTCGATCATAATTGTATTAATTATTCTCATTTAATCTGTAGAAGTCTCTCTGCGCTCTTTTTAGCGCTCTCCCCCTCTCTCTCGCTCACACGCTCTCTCTCTCGCTCTCTCGCTCTCTCTCGCTCTCTCGGTCGCTCTCGCTTTCTCCTTTATAGTAAGCGCCTCAGTGCAGAGAAAAAAAATGTATTTATTCCAATATTTCTAACTATATATATATATATATATATATATTTATTTGATTTGTCATAGCAAAAACGGAAATCATTTCACTCAAATTAGAATCAATAGCTTTGAAAAAATAGGAAACTGCAATTTCCAAATTGCACCTCGGCGATATATTCGCATTATTATTATTCCGAATACTTTAGGCTACATGCTCTCTAGTATTATTTATTATTATTTTACTTACACTTACGATCGTCGCCAGTTAAACAGTGTTAATATTTGGTCCTACGAAATAATAATACCAGATACCCCTAGTATTAGTAATTTAATAAAAACAACACAATCAAATAAATATATATTTCACACATGATAATTATTAGGTCTAAATAAGTGTATATTTACGAGTATTGGAATAAATATTGTTTTGCGTTAATTACATTTTTTTTCCAACGTATACATAGACAGGAGAATTCGTCTCGTGACGCTACATACAACTGAGCAATTTCTTTAATATACCACCGCTCTCTCCATTATCCATCCACACTCTTTCTCTCCCTTTCACCCCCTCCCTCTCTCTCTCTCTCTCTCTCACAATACCACGCATACCTCCAGATTTCATTATAATTCTATGTTATCTGTTAGTTTGTCCTCTTTCGTTTGTAACTACTCGACAGAGAGAGAGCGCGCGCGCGCGCGCGATAAAAAAGAGTATCGCGGTATGGTACTCCCCCCCTCGGTTTTTCCATCTCGGTTCTATCTATCACTTTCAAAAAGTTACAAAGGGTTATTATTTTATGCACGCTTGCTCGCGTGCGTCAACGTGCTTCATCTCGTATTTACATGCGATTTCTGCCTTATACTTGTAACGCATTTCGCATAATCTTGCCTTTTATTAGCCTCTTTAGTTAGTTATCATTCGTCTTCTTTTTTTTTTCCCCGCCTTTTACTTTCGAAACAATCCTCGAATCGAAAACGACTTCCCTTCAATTTCGCTATATCTGATATCATATATATATATATATATATGTATTTTGCCGCCTAGAATTTTCAAGTCCCGCGAAAGGAATTTCGCAAGACTCTCTCTCTCTCTCTCTCTCTCTCGTGCCTCTTTTTATCAAATGATGTAATAAATAGACAAAGAAAATTTTCGTGTGTTTATACATATATATATATATATATGTATGTATGTATATATGTATATATGTTAACGAGAAATAACATTATATTGGCTAAAGTTAATGCATTATCGCAACTTTCTCTCTTTCTCTTCGATCTCTTTTTCCCCCTTCAGTTTAGTAAGCAGCAGCAGCGCTTTCTTTCCGCTCTCATTGTTCTCTAATTATTTATCATAATCCCGGGTCGGTCTCTTACGTTATCGGCCAGCGGCCGCCGTCGGCAGGGGCTCACTCGCCGCCCTTTACAAGAGACGCAATATCTCTCTCTATAAGAAGGAAGGTATATAATTAAGCGCACCTAAAGAGACGAGGAGATAATAATAATAATATATATATATATATATATATATGTATATATATATATGTATAAGAAGAAAAGAAGGCAACACACGAGGTCCGTCTCTCGCTCGCACGATTAGTCAGTTTCAGTCCAGGGCCCGAGCTCTTTGATTGCGTTCCCAACAAAAAAAAAAAAAAAAAAAAAAAAAAAAAAAAAAAAAAAATAAAACTCAAACTTCGCCGCCTCTCCTCTTCCTCTATGTACATACCAGATAAGACTTATTTATTTTATTTATTAATTTTTTTTTTTTTTAGTTTTTGTTTTTGTTGTTTTGTTTTGTTTTGTTTTGTTTTGTTTGTTTGTTTATCTCAGTCGACGACGGACCATCTCCGATTCGTCGAAAGTCCGATGGATGCGTTTGGGGTTTGCTTTTTTAATATTTCTTTTCGTTCCCTTGTGTGTCTCTGTCCCGTTCGTCTTTATATAATCTTGTTATTAAGCTGCCTTGGTCGCTCGAGCCTCCTTTACTTCACCGTCGAGAAGTTTTGCTGTGGATTCTGATTTGTCGGCACCCAATTGTGGAAAACGTCCCTGTGATATGGAAAAGAAGAAGAGAGAAAAAAAAAAAAAAAAACCAAGAATTAGCAACGAATGATTTTACTCGCGACCAGCCGCCGCCAAGCCAAGCCAAGCCAGTCGTTGAACGTCGCGTAAAGACGTGTGGGGCGGGGGTGGGATGGGGGTTACGGGTTCCGTAGCCAGTAATCGTTGCATTGTAATTAGAGACAATGCAACGATTGGGCCGATTACGGTCGCGTTTATGAATGTCGCGCCATTACCGAGTCTCAGCCTCTTTTACCGTAAAAGCTGTTAAACGTCAACGGTCGGTCATTAATTAATCAGTTAATTAATTGATTGATCAATTGATCGATCGATTGATCGATTGATCGTGCGTGCACGTGGATTGGCTGGGCTTTTGTTGCGATCGATCGAAGGTTAAGTAACGGGGAACGGTATGAAAGAGGCCGGCCGATGATTACCTGCAATGGCTGACGACGCACTCGTTGCTGCAGTACTCGTCCTCCCACTCGGTGTTGGAGATGGCGGGATTCGGACAACCGTGGCGGATGCATGCGTTGGTCGGCTGCTGCTGCTGCTGGGCCATGGAGGCCGCTGCCGCCTGGGAGCTGTTCACCGGTGGCGGACTCGATAGGGAGTCGCTACCACCCCGGGGCGGGCTCATGTGCAGGATCTGCTGCTGTTGCTGCTGCTGCTGCTGCTGCGGCACCTGCGACACCTGCGACACCTGCGACACCTGCGACACCAGAGACACCTGCGCGTTAAGAACGTCGAAGGATGGCCCCGTTTGCGGTTGAGGTTCGCGGGAGCTCCGCTAATTGTCATGTGAATCAACACATTCATGGCAAAGGCCGCTTATAGGCTTATAGGATTACAAGGAGGAATAATAGTAGCAGCAGCAGCAGTAGTAGTAGTAGTAGTAGTAGTAGTAGTAGTAGTAGTAGTAGTAGTAGTAGTAGTAGTAGTAGTAGTAGTAGCAGCGATACTCTACCGGAATTTACATTGGTGGAGAGGGCGGCGGAGAGGAGGAGAGGAGGTCTGTCTCGTCGTCCTCTCGTGTTGTACGCGCTCCCGGTTCGATTTGAATCGGCAGGGCTTTGGGCGCGTTAAGGGCGCGCGCGCGCATCTGTATGCGCGGCTGCTCGTCTCTCGAAATCACGGGGGCGGGCCCCTCCCCCTCCATCACCGGCGATTATGCGTAATATGCGTACTTGGTGCGAGGCCAGGAACAACATCGAAGTGCGCGCGGTTTCTAAGGCTCCCCCGGCACCGCCGTCCACTGGTCTCGATCGGTGCGCGCGCACAGGCGGCCATCTCGAGCGCGAGAGTCTGTGTGAAATGTCAGTTGCGAAAGTGTTAAATCGTTCAATCGACGAGGTTTAACCCGAGCGATGGATTATGTAAGACACGCCGCGGACAGAGCGAGAAACGCTCTTTGGCCGCTCCGCCTCCATATCATCTACCTCTCCTCACCCCCCCCCACCACCCCCAACCACCAACCCCAATAACCACCACCACCACCCCCCGTCACACTTTTTTTCGTCCTTTCATCGTCCCGCGCTCACGCGTTCCGATGAAAGCAATACATGATGCCTACACGATATTGGCAAACATTATTAGCCCCCTCGATAATAAAAAGAGGCTCACGGGGCTGGGGTGAAGGCGGGGGGCGGGCTGGGGTGACGTGAATGAAGTTATGAGGCAGCGTCCGGCCAACATCCAAATAAATAGGTATTGCGAAAAGCTAAGTGGGGGGCAGGGGGGTGTTTTGTTACGTCTTCCCGTTAAGTTACTGTGAGAATGGTCAGGTGACGTTAGGTTTCTAGATATTCAAGGATCCGACGGGAAGGAGCATTTCGTAAAATTGCTCCGATACGTTCTCCCGCGATCGGAGAGGCTCGATTTTTATCCAAAGCAAAGGGATAGAGAGTCGCGTCGCGTCGCGTCATTGTCGGCCAGGATGCCGCGAATACATCACGAGTAATTAAAATAAACGTGGGCGAGGAATAATCTTCTCGGGAATAATGCATATTGGGGTTATTGGGGGTTATTGGGGGTTATTGGGGGTTATTATTGGGGGTTATTATTGGGGGCAAAAGGCGTGACGAAGGCTCGAATCGCGTAATTCGTATTGCGGGCAGAAAAGATAAAGACGACTCGGCCGCGACTCTATTATAGAGGTGCGTGAGTAGGTTGAGCGTGTCTGTGTTGGGGGGGGGGGGTGAGGGGTGGGGGTTGGCCGCTGGCGACGTCAGCGCGTTACACGTCGCTCGTACGCGCACACGGTGTTCTTAGGTATACGTGGGTATGGGGGTAGGGGGTGGCGGGGGTTGTACGTGGGGTGATAGATGGTTATTGGGGTTATTGGGGTGGGGTGGTAGGATTGGTTCACTGACCTGCTGCATGTACTGTTGCTGCGAGTCTTGCTACTGCATATGTTGAGTCGTCATGTGAGGAGGTGGTGCCATTGGATTGCCCATTAGACCCTGAAAATCCAAAGCGTCAGTTTCTTTAGTTTCGTCTTATTTTCCCCTTAATCGCTATCGTACTAGCTCTGCTCACCGTCCGTCCCGACGCCCCCCTCCCGCCCCTCCCTATTGAATTCCCCGATCGATCAATGGGGCGCTTTGACCTGCCGTAAGCGTTGTAACTGTGATTTATAATAGCCAACTTGGAAGCCTACTACTACTACTACTACTACTACTACTACTACTACTACTACTACTACTGCTGGATTGTCGCGGGAGATTTATTATAAATACTCGTTTTAATGCGAAGGTGGATCGGATCGACGATGCGCGGCTGCTCCCGACTTCTCTTGTATTTGCATTGGAAAGTGAACCGGATGGTCGGGGGTGGTTGAGGGTGAGGGGGAGGGTCGCTATTTTACGAATTGCTAGAGCGAGTGAGCGGCGAGCGAGCGCGGCTATATACGGCATTCGTTCGAGGCGGCCTTCGAGGTTTTATCCGATCCTCGTCCGAATTCCCCCCCTTTTGACTTGCCCCCGAATATCATTGTCCCGCCGACTCCCGGCAACGCGCTCACTTCTATTTACCTGCCACCTCCTCTTATTTTATTGGGAGAATTTTTAAAATAATCTTTATAAGAGCATTTTAAAATTGATCCCATCAATGTCTCTACTTCCTTCCCGACAGAGTCTCTCTCTCTCTCTCTCTCTCTCTCTCCCCCCTCTCTCGATTGAGGATAAAAACGCTCGAAACAAGATATTCCAAGAGATTATCTGAATATTAATTTTAACGAGTCGAAGGCCTTTTATTTTATTTTATTTTATTTTACTATCATTTCGTGTGCAGAGTCGTTTCATTTTACTGCTTTGGTTTTATTGAATGACTACGACGTGAAAACGAGAAGAAAGTAGTAGTAATATTATATATCATCCGAGAGAGTTTGGAATATTAATTGAATAAAAGTGATACCGTTTAATAATAAATATAAATGTATACTACTATCGCTTTCCGAGGAATAGGTAATAATTTTTTTATTGCATTTTACCTCCGAACTAAACATTTATTGCCAATGAATAATGGACGACAATAGAACGTACCACCGAGTCATATAATTGATATTCCGCGATATGATTGAATTAAAAGTCCGACGATAATATAATAGGAGAGAGAGGGAGAGAGAGGAGAGAGAGAGAGAGAGAGGGAGGGAGAAATAATTAATTTTAATCAAAGTTCAATCGAGCGGAATGAAAACTAAATTAAGAGAAAATTTCATTAGCCGGCCGAATTCAATTTCAATTAATATTTCAAAATAATCTATTTGCAGACATTGACTAAATTAATCGACCTTTCTGATAAAAAAAGTAATGTGGCCCGATTTAATTATTCCGAAAAGTCAATCATCAATTATAATTGAGGCTCTAATTATACGAAGATGAAAAGTTCCATTGGGCCTCCTTGGGAAGGGGCGAATTTTCTTTAAACGGCGATGCCGATAATTAAATACATTGGCAGCGGGAGGAGGAGAAGCCCCCCCCCCCCCCCCACCGACGTCGCCTAATTATTTTTCATCGATAGTTCTTTGGAAAGTTATAGAATTTAATATATTGAGGGGGAAGAAGTATAGTCTGGCGCTGTATTCGAACGCGTCGTGATATTCATTTTCCTTTCATAAGCTCCCCGGTAAATTACTATTTACACGTGCTAATTGGCAATTCAATCATCCACTACTATACGACGCCATTTACAATCTATTCTGTATCTCAAAGTAACTACTGCAACTGCAATTACGCAGCCCGTACCATCGCGCGCTAATTCACCCGAGCTCCCCACGTCCAGTCCACGTTACTGCTATAAATTAATAATAATTAATAATAATTAATAATAATAATTAATAATAATAATCTAAAAGAACTTTATTCTCCCGTTGAAGAATTGAGAAGAGCCGCGTTGAAGTTTATTGTATTTTATATCGTCATCGGTGATTCCGCTGAGAAGTATTCGACGTGACTTTTTAATAACTTGGCATTAAAAGATATACGTTCCCTCCCGCCTGTACTCACTCGGTATGAATTATTATTACACGTGTACCGAGTCTGTAGCGAGTACAAGCGTTACCACGAAAAAGAGTTTACGTTATTTTTTACAGCTTATTCTGACTGAATACGCCCGATCGATACTTAAATTACCTGCTGTCAAATATCCTCGGTCTAAGAGAGAGATAGAGAGAGATAGAGAGAGTAACAACGACAACGATAAACGTTAAATATTAATAATTAATGCTAATAATAATTAACAATGGGTAAATGAATAATGAGAGATAAATAAATAGGCCCCTTACTTTTTTTTTTTTTTTTACGAGAGTCAGATCAATGATTTAACGCGTCCGAGTTTTATTTAGCGCTCGAAATAAAAAAAAGGTAAAGAGAGAGAGAGAGAAATGCCTGCCGGGACTTTATAATATAAAAGGGGGTTATTATTAAAAGGAAATAGGCAGTGACGCGTTAATGCCCCCGGTAATACCCATTATTAAAAAAAAAGGACAATGCAGGCTGCTGTTCGGGACTTTTTACGACGCTTTCCTTAGTCCCCGGATCCGTTTTTCCCACAAGTACCCTCCCTGTGTCCAGCAGACTCGACGACCCCTGTTGTGTACTGACCTGCTGGTGCTGAGACGCCTGCATGTGCGAGCTCGGCGAGAGATGATGGGGCGACTTCTTAATGGCCCCCCCCATTTGCTGCTGCTGCTGCTGTTGCTGCTGCTGCTGCTGGGGCGAGGGTGGCTGGGGACTGTAGACCTGGTGGTAGGCGACTCCTGCAGGTGCTCCGCTCGCTCCGTAAGGCGCCCCGTAACCGGTGTACTGCACTGCTGCTGCTGCTGGGCCTGTTGTTGCTGCTGTTGGGCTTGTTGTTGGGCCTGTTGCTGTTGTTGTTGGGCCTGTTGCTGCTGCTGTTGGGCCTGTTGCTGAGCCGCGGCCTGTTGGGCAGCTGCCTGTTGCTGGGCAGCGGCTTGCTGGGCGGCGGCGGCCGCCTGCTGCTGCTGCTGCTGCTGCTGCTGGACCTGCTGATGCTGCTGATGCTCCTCACCTCCCTTCTGAACGAGGGAGGCCCTGTAGGCGGCCAGGGCCTTCAAGTACTCCTTCTTCGCGGCCTCCGTCTTCTTCTTGTACACCTGCGCATTAGCGAGAATCGCAAGAATTCGACCGTTAATTAATATCCTGACCATTACTGCTCCAAGCAGTATCGTTAAGAAACAAAAAATCTCGAATTCACTTTGTGGATTGTTTGTTATTATTATTATTATTATAGCCAGGCAAAATTTAATGAGAGATGGGACGCTTGTTTTATTCGGCTCCCCCACCCTCGTCGTTTAACGTAAATGCGGGGCGCAACGTCGTGGCCGTGGCACGAAGGCAACAAGAGGACACTTTTCTGACACGTCAAGTCGACAATAATCGCTTCGTATCGCTTTGACATTGTCCCTCTCCCCCTCCCTCTCTCTGTAGCTCCAAGCTACTCTCCCCCTATACTATCATTCCAATCTCGCGATACGAGGATCCCCTATTAAATCCAGAGCTTTTTTTACTTTCCCTTCTTCCCTCCGCCGCTCTCCATAATTCTCAAGGCGACTGTGTCACAACCGACGCTCCCCCCCGCCCCCCTCCCGAGCTTCAGCGAACACTGTCCCCGATGTTCCAGGGGAGGAGTTAGTTAGTTGGCCCGGTGCATCGAAAGCAGCAGCAGCAGCAGCAGCAGCGTCAATTCAATGGCGGCCGCGTGCTAAATTAATTTCTCCGCTGATGCTGGGCGACGGGCCTTTAGACGCAGGTGCAAACGCCATACCACCACCGGCGGAGATGTACTTCGGCGAAAGTTTAACTCGGTAATTGAGATAACATTTCATGAATCGGCCGAGGCTACCTCGCTTCAATAGAAGGACAATTTCTGACTTTATTTATACAGATGGGGGTGAACAACCGCCGTTACCTCCTCCTCCTCCTCCTCCTCCCCCGCCCCCCATAGCTCTGATAATTATTTAACGCTCGAAAGCGAAGAAGTCTAGAGGTCGCTTTAGTTTACCGGCCAGTCAAAGGCATCGACGTCATCGACCGAGCGAATTTTGAAAATAACCCCTCTAACTCGCAATAATTACAATGAATAATAAAGTTGTTTAAAAATATTATACTTGTCCATCGCAATTGTGAGTGCAACAATTTTCAATCCATTCTCGTTAATCATGGACTGTACGTCCATTACCGACGCCATCATTACCAAACACGAAACAATCATTCATAAAAACTTTCTTTCTTGCATTATTATTTGCTATTATTATTATTATTATTATATTATTTTGGCTTCGATTACGTTTGGATTGGTAGAAATAATTTCATCGTTACGTGTACTGAAGAAAAGCCACGATTCATTGAAATGTAACGAAATGTAAGAAAATCTATGAACGATAAGAATAATAACTGCAACACGAACGAACGAACGAACGGTACAAAAACATACCCATGTGGTTTTTAATTATATAGTAATAATAGTATATAGTAATAATAATAATTTCTAATATAAAGTTTACTCTCTGTACGAGTAGGATTAAAAGGACGCTTTTAATTAAAGTACGAATTGACTGGATTATTCGAGTGACGTATTCATTATGACGAAAACTTTAATATCGCGATCCAACTTCGTTATGAGTGAAATATAATTTTTAGTACAATCGGCGTATAATTAATTAATTATACTTTTCCCAACTCATCTAAAGGGGGGGGGGAGGAAACTCGATTAAACTCATCTTCTTGGGAGTTGAAACGTGAAATTATAAAAGAATTATGAACGTTATCGCGATCGAAGATAATTCCCCCCTCACTTTTTTCCGTTTCGTCAGAATAGAGCAAATCTCACTTGAGCGGTTAAACAATTGCATAGAAAGTGAAATTTTTTTTAAAACAATAAGCCAGCCTCTTTCTTTTCCCAAACATTTTCCCAAAAAGTAAAGAGAAAAGCAAAGAGAAAAGTAAAGAAACGAAACGAATAAGTCTTAGTGAAGGTGAAAGTCGTTCTATTCGTTGCCTTAATTAATTCCTAGGCACGCGTGGGCTATTATTATTATTATTATATATATATATATATATCTCATGTTATTCCCTTCGGTAAGTTCAAATCGCGAGTTAAAAATAATATATAATTTCGCAGCCACGGAGCTCTGCCCGTAATCATTCGCTATTCGTACTTTTCATGGCATGGCAAAAACTAAATTGCCAGGACAACTTGTACTTGCGGATAAGGCTACGATAATATGCAAGGTAAATAAACGGCTATATTGTCAAGGTGAGCAATTGAAACATTTAACCAAGAAGATAAGATCGATCAGAGCGAATCGAATTCTTTGTCAAGTAGGAAAAGCCCGTAGGAGGAATGCACGTGCTGCATGTAACGAGAGAATATGAATCGAATGAAATGTTCGTCGGGAGCTCGTTAAACCGTCGTTAAACGAATGAATAAAAATAGCGACGAATCCGATTGAGTAATATAATAACGTTCGCGTACCATCCGATACAAGCAGTCCAGTGTCGTTACACACCGAGTATTGGGAAAAAGGTGCAGGGAAAACGGGCGGCCCAAGCCGAAACGGATACGTACGTAACGACGATTTATTCGCTCTGGAGCTTCTTAGCTTGGGGAGGGGGGGGGAGAGAAGACGGAAGGAGGGGGCCCAGTCCCACCGAGGTCGGGTACTTTATTTTCGGGTAAAACATGAAGTAGGAATAATTCAAAGAGAAATCCTGCGACCATCATCCACCACCACCGCCATCACCACCACCGCCACCGCCGCCACCACCACCACCAGATGTCTTACGCTGAGTTTCCCGGGGTCCACAACAGATGGGGGTTTTTGTGTATTTTGCCATCGGTCTAGACTTTTTGCCGCGGCACCAAAATGGAAAACTTTTTATTTGGCCAAACTGTTTTTAGTCGAAAAGATATAAGTGCAACGCGCAGCTGCCCCCTGTCCTCCCCTGTCCTCCCCTCTGCCCCTCTGCGCATGCACACGCCTGCCTTTAAGCACATAAAAGAAAATTTAACGAGTTACAGAATCTCTCTCTCTCTCGTACGAGTCGGCGGGGCTTTTTTTTACGAGGGACGAGTGGCGGTGCGTCGGACCGATCGGGGGTCAGGGGGGGGAGTAGCGGAGAGAAGGGCGAGCTCGATATAGTCGGTCCTCTGGCCTGATCGCTCAAGCCCGATTGTTGCTCTTTGCGACACCGTAATATCGTTAGAAAACGTTTGTTTGGCCTTTTAAAATTCTGAGGGGCGGACCGAGACGAGACGAGACGAGATTAGACGAGACGAGACGAGAGTAGATAAGTTATTATATACCACCATCATCCCCGGCAGATTTTGGGGTTATTAATTGAACCATCGCTTTCTATTATTAGGGACAAACCGTTGGCCCCGTTAACAATTAACGACAACAACGAATAACCATACTTGTAATATTACATGTGTATATGTACATATAGATATAGATATAGATATATGCGATTGATTGAAGGCAGCGCCTGAACGTACGTGAACTTGTAAATTGAAGTAATTGGCAATGAAAAGTCGACGTACTCCTGCCAAACTGTTAATTAAAGCCGCGTATACACGCGGGTGGATGTAGTAGTAGACGCGCGACGAGCATTGAAATAAATATTGGCCGAGACAAAGCCCGAAATGCGAGTCGTTGCTTTTGTTATTCCGATCTAACTAAAGGACACGTGAAATAATGAAGGGCTCGCGCTCGATATCGAAATTCATGGCCCGCAGCTGCCACCCACCCCCACCCCCCGCACCTCCTACTATTACTTATTATAAATGACTCGATTATCGGAGCCGAAAGCTCATCCGAGATGGGGTGCGAGATTTAAAAATAGGTCGTGGCAATCGATTCGGGAAGGATGAAGGGGTGAAGAAGCGACTTGATTTGGCCGGGAAATAATATAATAGCCGATAGATATTTGAGGATCCGTGCCCCGTGCCCCGTGCCCCGAGTTAAGTTGACGAGAGTAAGAGAGAGAGAGAGGGGGGAGGTTATTGGGGTTATTGGGGTTTAATCGGTGGACAGCCATCACCGAGCGCGCACGGGGAAAAGTGTTTATTGCGACTTGGGATGCAATTACCGATAGCGCTAATGACACGTTGAGTTATCAGGGCGGTGGGGTGCGGGGGGCGATAAGGCCGAGTTATTTACGTAATAACGCACTGCCGAATGCCGATAAGCAGATAGATGCCACGCGCAAGCCGCCGCCCACCACCGCGCGACGAAACCGTCCCCGATATAACCCCAATAAGAAAAGAAGCTGCCGCAGAAGAAGATGTTGCAGAAGAAGATGCTGCGCACGCGGGCTTCGACCTCTACGGATTCGCTATTCGGTCGTTATTGGGGTTTTTTTGCCGTACGTGACCCCCCGCAGCACTCCGCGGCCCACATTATAAATAATTATAACTGCTAAGCGTGCTTTGGTGACGTGAGCGGGGAAACGTAATGATAATAGAATTAAAAGCAAAATTGTTTTAAGAAAGGATGGCTGAACAGAAGTAGTGGGCCGTTATCGGTATACAAAATGCCCATGAATATTGCATAAACCATCGCATAAACCGTTCGCTGCTTCTCGTTAGGGAATAGGGTAAGAAGATTCTTTGGCAAAATCGTCTATGTAGTCGGAATATTCGTTGGATAAAACTTAATTAAGAACATTTCCCTCGATCTCCCGGGGATAAATAAATCATATCCATTATCGAGCATTTTAACCGGACTTTCTCCCCCTTAAAGGTAAATTATTAATCCCCTTATTAAGAGGACGTTCTCTCGTTAACCATGATTAATGAATATTATATGTACATTAATCTATAATAAAATGACGGGTTCTTTTTTTTTCTTCTTCTTTCTTTTCCTTATATATATATATAATTTAATTATCTTTTCAAATAGAGCTTTAAGCGTAATTATTTTAATTAAAGGCTTAAATACATGAGAGTGGCTTTAATCGAAAAGTTATACACTCCGATAAAATTGCCTTAATGGACTGCCACGTTATGAAACTTAATTAAATAGATAATCTCGAGAGGGGGGGGGGGAGAGAGAGAGAATGTAGAAAAAAGAAAGAAAGAAAAAAAGAGAAGAATTCGAGAAAAGCGTTGAAAAGGAGGTAGGGGAGGGAGCAGGATAATGGGAGAAAGATTCTTAGTATTTTTAATTACGCTAATACAAAGTGTTTTCTTATTCCTCCTCCTCCTCCTCCTTCTCTTCCTCTTTTCTTTGTCTTTGTCTTAGTCGTCATTTTCTACTTCTACTTCTTCTACTTCTACTTCTTCTAGTCTTTCTTTCATTCATTTCCTTCTCTCAATCATTTCTCGGACTAATGTTTATGGGATAAAAAAAAAAGAGAAAAGAAAAAAAGAAAAAAGAAAGAAAGAAAAGAAAATGCAAAACGGGTCAGGGTATTATTCAGCGGACAACACGCTGTCGGCACGTTTAGTCGCAATGTTTATACTCCCATAGAATAACGCACGCCGATGAAAATGCTAATAATGCAGCAAGAAGAAGACACTTGGCGCTCGCTCCAGTTTTTCAATGCAATGTGTCCCTACCTACTACCGACACTCCTCTTATTTAACCGTTATTTTAAAGTTTTTTTTTTAATCAAGTCTCTATTCAAGACTTTTAATAACTTTTTTAATATATGTATATATGTATAGGAGAGATGAAGGATTGCACAGCTTCGTACTTGAGAGGCTCTCAGTCATTTTTCATTTAAAAGCCGGACGGACGAGGAGGGTGAGGAGGGTGAGGCAGAGGGTGAGGCAGAGGGTCTGAAAGCGCCAATTTAACCGAGAGCTCATTGAATTTTCATACATTTTAATGCCATTCTGTCACTTGAAACTAAATACCCTTCGCGCATAATAATAAAATAAATGTGTATATATATAAAAAAAAAAAAAAGAAGGAAATATTACATTTTCTCCCTCTGGCGATATGCATGAATTATATCATTATGATTATTATTATTACAACAACAACAACAACAGTACCGTATATACACAAGGTCGGTCGGTCTTCAATGCATTATTATTATGCTCGTCGCGGGGCCCTTAAGGACCGTCGTCGTCGTCGTCGTCGTCGTCGTCGCGTGCGTAAAAGGATATTTGTGCGAAAGAAATAAAATAAAAAAACGTCAAAGTAGTGTAGTGTCCGAGCTACGAATATACTATCGAGTATTTTGTATTATTTTTCAAAGGAATAAATAATCGATAAAAAGCGTATCGGACAAATTCGCTTTCAAGGGTCCATAACGGCCCTTGCCGACGCTTCGCATGATTATGATTTATACGACGGCTAATTGAGCAAATTGAAGGCCGGCCAACAAAGCGTACATCGTGTACAAAAATTTGCATCCACCCCCCATCCACCCCCCTACCCTCCCACTATGCCAGATACGATCAACAAACCCGATTCCCGTGAAAACTACCCGACACTTGCGACCTCTCTCTCTCTCTCTCTCTCTCTCTCACTCTCACTCTCACTCTCACTCACACACCACTGTCGCACACCAGGACTGGAGCTAAGGACTTTGGGGCGATATTACGTCTCGAGTGATAAAATAATTTGCCGGACTTGGGCTCGTTAGTGTAGTCTAAACATATTGCCCGTGCAATATGTGCGCCGCTACCCCCACCCCCACCCCCCTACCCGAGCAAAGCTGACTAATGGATTCGAGAAATAAATTTAAAGCTAGCGCTCACAACAGCGGTGTACCGAATTGCAATGTACTCTCTCTCTCTCTCTCTCTCTCTCGTTATTCCCTTATCCCCTCTTCGCCAGCCCATCAATGCGTCGCTATTTTTTTTTTCTTTTTTTTGCCGGCAGAGGAGAACCTTTTGCAAATTGTGCATTTCACAAAAATATCGCCGAGATAGTAGTAACCGAGTCTGTAAATGCATTTCAAATAAAAAGAGACTCGAGCTTAAGCGGCCGGGGAACAGAACGAGAGAAAGATAGATGCATGCATTCGCTTACGTATATTTACATGTATTATTACGGAGATGAGATGCCGGCGGACATTTAAATTCCATTTGCTCGATACCATGTATTTTCTTTTACTTACATTATTCTTTTTTATTGTTTATTATTGTTGTTTATTATCATTAGGTTTCGAGCTACTTTTCAATGTAACTGCCTCGTAATAATAATAATAATAATAATAATAATAATAGTCTCGGGAGTCTTGGTTGCTTCTTTTTTTGTTTTTTTGTTTTTGTTTTTGTTTTTACGTTGGCGCGCTGAGTAAAATTACCAATCGACACGCGGCTCTGGTGAAAAAGGAAGAGCCGCGAGGGAGCGCAGCTTCTTAGCAGCCGAGTAATTAATTGTAATAGCGCGCGCGCGCGCGTATTTCTCGACTCGGATAAAATCCGTTTCAATTACCATTCGACACATTCGTGAGCGGCCGCCGCGCCTGAATTAAAGACAAATACAATAAAAGCCAGCTCTCTCCCCCCCCCCCATTTATTTATGCCTTTTCTCTTTCCCAAGGTTATTTTTATAATAATGGCCGCCGAGAAGAGTAATTCCTTCCATCCTCCTCCTCCCTCCCCCTCCACTCAAGGACTTTTTTCTATGGCCGTAGACTACAATCCGTTGAATTAATTCCCTAAGCCGAAGAGTGCCGCTCAAGGTAACGTTGACCAAATTACAAGTATTCCCAAAGCATCATCATCCCCCCCCCTCCTTTTTACCATACGGGTGGAATAATCTCTTATAAGCGTATATGTATCTCGTGGCATTTATCTTTCAAATTTCTTTTGAGAGCCATCAATTGCCCTCGACTGTTTGTTTGGTTAAGGGTATTCCAGAAAGAAATTCATTTATTTCCATTTCATTATAAAGAACTTTCGTTTTTTTTCTTTTTTTTTATATATGCTCGCGATGTACGATTGATTTCCATCAATAGAGGAGGCCCCATTCACGGGACGACTATTTTATATATATATTTCTTTTTTTTTCTCTCCCTCGCGCCCTCCTCCTCCTCCTCCTCCTCCTCCTGCCCGCCTTTCTCTACGGCTTTTATGATGCTCATCAAAGATTAAAGGACTCCTCGGTAGAGGCTTTTAGACTGACAGCACAATGCCAGGCCTATGTATTTAACTAACGCTTCAAGAGGGCCCGACTGGGTGGAGGGAGGGTGGGACGAGGCAGTGAATACCCTTCGTTATTAAGGTCTTGGAAAAAGAGTTTCTTTCTGGTACTTACGTCCTTGTGCTCCGTATCCAGGGCGTCCCACATAGACGCGACGATTTTCGAAACCTCGCCGAAGCTGGCATTTGAATTTTGACTTTTTATAGCTGCCTGCGTATCCCTGAAGAACAGTGCGTACGCTGAGACTGGCCTGGAATTAGAAAATATAAATAAATAAAATAAACAAAATGAAATGAAATGAAATGAAATGAAATGAATGAAAGGGAATTACGTATTGGACGGGACGATAACGCAACGCGCAACTAAAAGCGACTTTTTCGTATCGCCGCGTACGCGTAACAATACGTCATTTACATTTATTAAACCTAGTTCCACGTTTTAATTACGAATGCACGAATGCACGAATGCACGAATCCTCCTATAGTTAATACGTTGGCCTGGGAAAAAAAATCTTCTCCTTTTATAATTACGTAAAAAATTACGTTCCAACGGTACGACGACGACGACGACGACGACGACGAGCACATTTTTATTCCTTCGGCGTATTAAGCTACGAACTTTTCAAAAGCAGCCCCGTTAATTAGCCAAATTATTAATTTAATAACTGTATTTGTATTCCCAAAGTAATGTTAATAGAGAATGAAAAAAAAAAAAAAAAAAAAGTATCATTAAGGCTTTGAAAATACTCCTTAACTAAATTCAAGCGTCGTTACGCGTTTGAATTGCGTCTCTCTCTCTCTCTCGGTCCCCGTTCTACACTCTCGCTAGGTAGAGAGAGAGAGAGACTCGCGAGGAAAAATAATTGCACGCTAATTATGTTTACGGGGAGCGAGAGGCCTTAATTTAATCCGACAGGGGAAAAAAGGTCCCTTGAATAGATTTCGAGTTTTTTCGTTTCTTTTGAGTTTTTTGCTTTGTTTCCATTTCACAAAGCTACATTAAATTAAATTTCTTTGTCCTTTATCTCTAGCCCTTCATCGATTCCACTCGTCCTTTCTTCTCATTAAGGCTACTACTACTTCTATACCATTCTATACCTACTTCTATAACATTATTTCAGTCCTTCGATGCGTCTTATTCATTCGGTATGTTCATTCCACCTCCCCTCCCCCCGTTACGAAGGCAAGGCAAAACGGATGGAAATCCGTAAGGTAATTTTGTAATGCAAATAATCTAATAACTTCTAAGCAATTAAATAATAAATGTAGCTTTCGTGTCAGCAGCAGCAGCAGCAGCGGCGCGTCTACGTTAAGAATTTCGCCCAAGCCATATATATATATATATATATGTCTTCAAATAATGATTTCTCCTCAATTTTTATACTGGCCTCGACGACGTCATTTAAATTGCGAATTATTAAAGCGAACGATAAGAATTAAATGCCAATGTGCAACGAGACCCTTTCGATTCGCGCTTCGCTACTTATGTATGCACTTAAAAGGGCGGGACTTATCTGAGAAATACATACTCCGCAATTATCTGTCAACGATAATAATGCTGCTTCTTATAAAGTATCCAGGTATACGACGCGTAGTGCGACACCTCGTTCTATTAATAGCTCTCGGAGTCGCCATCTCCCAATGGCGGGAATAATCAAAAAATAGTTTGTTTGTTTTTTTTCTTTCTTTCTTTCTTTCTTTCTTTCTTTCTTTCTTTCATTCATCAGATAACAGTTAAGTGAGCCCGAACGACAAGCTATAAATAATGAATGTGTGTACCGACCGAGCGGGCCCGAACGGCTCTGTCGATAATTCCACAAAATCACGTGTCCATAATGAGCAGGTGAAAAATAATATTTCACTCGATCGCGCTCGATTAAGCGAGCAGAGGATGGAATTTATTAAAGAAATTACATTGAACAATATGACGAGTTATTATGGCGTATTATAATAATAGGGAGAGGCTAAACGGGGTTATTGGGGTTATTGGGGTTATTGGAGAGAAAGATGCCAGCCACGACAAGACGTAACCGCCACCCGACGAAGAAGATTACGCAAGATAAGACTTAAGATAGGAAAAGCTGTGTTATTGGGGTAAGTAGGGCTGGAAAGGGAATCCATTACAAGCAAGGCTTTGACTATTATTACTTTCCGCGGGGACGCGAGAACAAATAATCCTGCGAGAAGGAAGAATATAATAATTTATATAATAAAGCAGATGTGCAAGATAAAAGCGTCGTGGCACGGAAATGGATTTACGGGAGCGTGACTACGGCCGTTGTTGACATCGCGCGTAACTCCGGAGGTCAAAGTACCGAAACCCCTTTATTGTCTCGCTCGCTCTCTCTCTCTCTCTCTCTCTCACTCCCGCGCCACTCGACGACCAGATATTTTATCGCCCTTGATTATTTTTCTGGATAAACTTTGACAGCGACCAACAGAGCTTTGCGCGGGTCAAGCGATTTCTAAAGCGGAAGCGAACGAAAACTTTTTGATGGCTACAACGAGTAGCCGGCCGAGAGCCCATATCGTGTTATTATCGTTGCGATTACTTTATCAGGGTGGGTGGTATATCCGTGGAGATCTTGATAAGCGCCAAGGGCATTGAAATATTATTTTACGATCGAATTGAAAAACGGGGCAGTGAGGAGAGGAGACGGAAAATTTAAAATTCCGTGAGAAAGTTGAGAAATTCGGTGACAAAGGAGAAGTTCCCTCCCCCCCTCCCCTCTCCCAGCTGAAGGGACATATCCGAGTCCATTGTCTGGTCGGATCGTAAAGGACTTGGCTTGTCATGTCCCCCGGCATTCACCTGTTTACTCGATTTCGTCACTCCCAATGTCTCGACGACGACGACGACGACGACGACGACTCACACAGAGACAAACGCGCTACAAATAAATATTGAACAGTCCCCCCCCCCAATGAAACCTCCACCCACCCACCCAACGTCCACACCACAACACATGCAGCAGCAGCAGCAGCACACACTCCTATCGTAAGGCGACAAGTGCGCATTTACTACAAGTTTTTTTCGGGCCGAACGTCGTCGTCGTCGTCGTCGTCGTCGTCGTCGTCGGCAATCTCCGGGATTCGTTCATTACCCAACGGGCAATTTCGCATTTTCCAAACGGATACGTTTTATAGAAACTGCCGGGACATTGCTTGTATTGACCGACCGTAGTCTCATGTCTTTTAACAGTGAATTTGCACGGGCGCGTAATGCAAACGTCGGCCTCGAGCGTATTGTTAGTAAGTACATTGCGTTGACATTCCATGTATTTTCTTGGCATTCCATCTATTGAATTTTTTTCTTTGATTGTAGTATCACTTGCTGCTTTTCACCAGCACGATCGAAATCAGTATTTTCGCGTGCGTTTTCTCTATCTCCCTCCCTCTCTCTCTCTCGGCTCGCGCACGCATACACCCCCACACGCACGCGAGGCAAAGCAGTCTTTCAAAGAATTTCCTATGGCGAAGGGCAAACTTTTCAGTCGAAATCGCTATATCAAACACCACTACTACTACTACTCTTCTTCCTTCTCCTTCTTCTTCTTCTTCTTCTTCTTCTTCTTCTTCCTCCTCCTCTTCTTCTACAGATATCAATATATTATACGTAGAACTTTTTACTCCGACACTTTATGCTTCCGAGTATGAAAAGCTACTTTTAATTAAAATTCAAATTACAAACGATGAATAGCGGAATTCGCAAATTATCCTATTCATATATACGTACATATATACGTATATATACGTATATATATATCGTTAAAATTTATGTATGCACAGAGTAGGCGATGCTGTGTACATTATGCGTGAAATTCGTTTTCTCGATTAGTTGGACGGAAAATTGATGAGCCCAAGTAATAATATATAAACTAGTTAGTTATAGCGTGACGAGTTATAATGGCTGAAATTGAGCTCTTGAACTTAGTTAGACGTCCAACGGCTGGCGGGCTTAAAGGGCTCACAAAAATTTAATAATTTGTACGTAGACTTTTTTTGATAAACAAAAGGGTAAAAGCAAATAAACTCTTTTCTAAGTAGCGCTGCGCTGCTATTTTGCGTCGTTGTGTCGTAGCGAGTCGACTCGACTGCATTTCTACATCTCGTATGCGTATACGATATGCGTATAACGTAGGAATTGTGTGACGCGAGAGTCGCGGGATCACGTGATCTAAGGATGGATCGGTTATTTTTTTAACGCTCACAGGATTAAGCGAGAAATTAAAGTAACGAAAAGGCACGAGTGAAATTTCATCTCTTTTATAGAGCAGATGTCATGATGAATAATTACATCCGTCGCGGTTAAATTTCATAATTACTATATCAGAGTTTATGAATATGTAGAGAGGAGAGAGAGAGAGAGATATTCTTCTCGTACCGTTATTAAATTGATCTCACAAAATTCGTATCACCTTGACTTACGCGTAAACGGCCATGTATATGATTTTCAACGGATATTTAACGTACTATACCGTGTTACCCCCCCCACCCACCCACATTAGCGAGAGTAACGGAGAGATAAATATTTTTGACAGTTGCCGTTCGGCAGACCATATCCATCCACGCCTCGGTATTTTTAGAAGGAAAATAAAATTCAGCACACGTGTCATTCATTTGCATTCTTACGCATAGAAGAAGCATGGTTTCTCTCTCTCTCTCTCTCTACACATATGCGTGGGGGGGCTCATTAAACGCGCACGCAATGTCTATATTCTATCCCCCACCCCCACCCCCCACCCCGTCCATTTACGTTTTATAAATTTTATAAATTTTTGAAGTCCATAAATTTTATACGAATCGCCACCTCCGCGCTGCACTTTAATATATATATTGCAAAATGATGTTACGATAATTATTCAGAATTAATTATGGCCGGTTAAAATTTACTCGAGCGTCGCTAAATTCTCGTAGAAAATCCATATTGTTGCGAAAACAAGAAAGACTCTTTTTTCCTTCTCCCCCCCCCTTTTTTTTTTTTACTTCTAATTTTATTTCCTGTTCCAATAGCACCACCTACCTTTTTTTCCCCCCCCTTTCGGTATTTAATTACGCTCGAACGATCTCGGATCCTTTGATATATAATTATATCGTCCGACGTTATTATATTTTAAGAATTCAATTTAACAGATATTTCTCCTCGTCGGTGAAATATTGGCCATGAATATAAATTCTCCCTTGCCGTGCCTTTCAAACTATTTAACGATAAAATTAAATAAGAACGAACGCCAAGTTGCCTATTTGCTAAGTCAATTATTATATATTAAATAGAGAGAGAGAGAGAGAGAGAGAGATATGTATATATATTAATTTTAGTTGATGAAAAGCTTTGTATTTGTTCGGTTGCATCGTATTACTTGCGTTATAGAGCCGGTAGAGGCCGAATTGCATATTTAACATTTAATTATGAGGGGGAGTTCAAGCGTACATCCAATTCATAGAATTCATCAATGGCCACGAACGGTGGCAACCTCAATAAAAATCAATTAACGCCGATGAATCTATATAATAATTAGCTTCATAAACGCGACCCCCCCCCTCCCCCACCAATTATTCTCAATGAAACGCGTTTATGCCGTATCCCCTATAGCCGCGTATCAAACGCAACTCAAACAAATGTTGTAAAACTAAAAGCTCTGGCTTTCTTGTATTTAATATTAAACAATGACTCTTGCATTACCCGTAACGATATTAAAATTCCTCATCGAATTTTCTATAATATTTTTTTAAAAGCAAGCTCGATATACTCGAAATATATCGCATATTAATAAACGAAAACGTAACGTTCGAAAAAAGAAATATATATATATATATGTGTGTGGGCGTATTGGAATGCTGCGTTAAGGCCTGTACGTACGCGTGTATGCTTAGGACCCAAAACACAACGGATTCCATATCGCTGCGAGCAATCTGTAGAATTTCTTTAAATTAAAAAATGCCTGTCGTGTTATTCGGCTCTCCGTTCAATCAACGAAAGGTCGTACGTGTTGTTGTTATTTTTTTAATGCTCCAAAGTATAAAGATCTTCGATCCGTTGTATATTTTGCATCTCATTGTCCCATATAAAGGCGCAAGATCGCGGGGACGGAGACCACCACCACCACCACCCCCCCCTCGTGGAGAGGAGAAAGGAGAAAGGAGACGTGGAGAATAGTCGTTGTGGTTATCGGGGAGGAGGATGGAGGGGGCGCGGGAGCGTTGGAGGAAAGCAAAATTTATCGTGAATATAACAGTGAAAATGTCGAGCAGATATATCGTTAATTATTCCTGCCCGTAACCATGTAATCTGGTTAACTATTGCGCGCCATCATTACGATACACGGTCGCGCCGATAGAGCGAACGTGGAGGGACACAGGGGGGCAGGGCAGGGCAGGGCAGACGAGAGGGAGGAAAGGTTATTGCTTACGGCAGCAATATTCTGATCCTTAATACAATGCGTAGGGGGAGCAGCAGCAGCAGCAGCAGCAGCAGCCTCCCTCGAACAACCGTTTCTCATCCTCTCCCCTCCTGTCGCCGTTACGGCACCCCCCCCCACCCCGCGCCAGTTTTCATTCGAAGCAAGTTGAACCTTGTGTGCAGATCTTCGCCGGCGTCGTCATCTCCTCCCTCACCCCCAAACACCACCTACTCTCTCACGCATTATTAGCGCTGTTGTTGTGACAATAACGGTAATTGCCAATTCATAGGCGTAATAACTTATACCCCCCCCTCCGGTCATTCCGCACAACCGTATTATTTTATTGTTCGGCTTGCCTTACGACCCATGCGAGTAGAAATGAAGTACAGCGATAATGTAAGAATAATTAAAAGGGAAGTTGGGGGAGCAAGGGAAAGTATTTCGTATTGTAATTCTGGAGAGCGCTGTTGTGATAAACGTACACAATAGCTCTACTCAACTGTTTAAAAAAAAAAAAAAAAAAAACAACAAATGCGGGATAAACTAACCGCGAACAAACTTCCGTCTCTGAAGGCCACGTATGTGTGTGTGGCGGTGTGTGGTGTGTGGTGTGCGCGCGTTTATACACACATATATATATATTGAAAAAAAATCATAGCCATGTGGTTATTGTTACTATTATTGTTATTGTTGTTGTTGTTGTTGTTGTGGTAATTATTGTCGTTATTGTTTTTCCCGTAGTTATTGTCGCGGTTATTATTATTGCTTTAGTTTTTGGGAACTGTCGGGGGGGGGGGAAGTTGAAGTTGAAAAATCGTCTTTTAAACGGCCGTTTATATTTTAAAGGCATTTTTTTTTAAATTTATTTCAAAGCTATTATTTGTTATTATTTTATAGACAATTAAGTTTTCAAAATGTTAAGAAGAAACGTCTCTAGGAGCGCAAAGAAAGATCATCTATATGGTTTTGTTTATGTCATAGGGAGGCTGGCTCTCTACGAGGTTTTACGAGTACGTCCGACGAGCGGTTAGGGTAAAAGATAAATATAAAAAAAAAATAATGAAGAATTTGTTATTGTGCATGAATCGCGCATGAATTCATCAAGGAGGGTACGAGAAAACGTTCCTCCGGCTTACATTTGAAAATAATCGCTTTACATTTATTTAACCAAAGCTCTTTTATTCTTAGAACGTGGCGAATGCTCGGCGTACAACGACGTACAACGACGTACAACGACGTACAACGGCTCTAAACTCGTTAAGAAATGACTTAACTCCGTTGAAATTGTACGGAGATATACGGCATCACAATGGTCTCCACCCTACCCCCTCTCTCTCCATTATCATCAAAAGCTTTCTTCTCATAAATTTCGCTCCGTTTCGAGAAACGAACGGAAAAACTGCTGCCGTTGTTGCCGATTAATTTTTATATAACGTTATCCCGCTGCTGCTCATTCATTGTTAAGCTAATTATTATTAGTCGATTATATTTTTGAAGAAAAACAAAAACGAAAAAAAAAAATGTAACGTTAATAAAAATAGAAATCCTATTTGGAATAATAACCTTAAGTTGTTCCCTTCTCTAAATGGCAACGAGATACATGGTCGTATTATAGTGGCAGGGGGCGGGGGGCGGGGAAGGAAGGGGCGGGTGGAGAGAGAAGGAAAGAACGAGGAGAATAAAGGAGTCGCGCGAGGGACATAAAAATAAATAGAAATTTTTATGAGAAACGGAGTTGAGATGTACGGGAAGCCAGAGAGAGAGAGAGAGAGAGAGAGAGAGAGAGAGAGATAAGAGAGGGAACGACGACGACGCACTAAATAACTCGCTTACATTGAACACAAGATGGACAACTAATTTCGTGCTATTAATAAAAATTTACGATGCACTTTTTCGTTATTATTGTAAATAATGATTTATAGAGCAATTTCATAATAAATAACGTGCTTTCTTTTTTTTTTTTTTTTTACATGGCTACACGTACGTACGTACGTAGTAGTCGTCGTCGTCAACACCCGAGGATTTTTATCATATCACGCGCGTGTGTCCGAGTTGTCGTCTGTCCATACTATTTTATTATTGAAAATTATCGACGTAAAATATAACCTGAAATTGACATTTTCTCCTTTACAAAGACGGTTAGTTAAAAAAAAAATTAAGTCTAGATTTACAAATGCGCGGGTGTAATAAAATTTCATTGGGCTTAGATCGAAATGGTGGGCCGACGAGGGGGCCGCGGCGGGGCAACGAGAGATTTCTCTGGAACTTTTTACTAAAATGACGTGCCTGACAGCAGTATCATTATTATATGTATTATTATTATTATTAAACCGCTAATGCGTAAGAGTTGATTTGGATAGATCGCGGCTTCAATATCGTGCAGACTTATTTTATTAAATGGAGCGTCCTGTACCGTTGTATTAAGCCTTGTTCTGTCCGGGACATGAGATATTTTGACGTGCGTTTCGGATACGTACGCTTTTTCTTTTTCGTTTTTTTTTTTTTTTTTTTTTAACCCTCCGCCGGTACACACAATAAACATTCTTTACGAATTATTCAGCTAAATAAAGCGCCGCGGCCGGCGACTGTGATTTAAATGTGTTTTTTTTCTTCTTCTTTTCGTTTTTTTTCGTTTTTTGCCGGAATCTAAGCATTTATGTCACGGTGCGACGGGGGGAGAGGGGGGGCGAGGAGAGACGACGCGAGCTTAGTATATTTTTCTATAGGCTCCCCCGTCCCCACCACTCAACCCGCCGCTTCGAAGAAATAAATTATTAAATTGTCTTCGCCGCTACCATCGTCACCAATCATCCCCCCCCACCCCACCTCGCCCCACCCCACCCCGCCTCTCTCGCTAATGAAACGTATAAGCGATTGAAATAATAATTGAGGTAAGTCGATACGAGCTTTGTTGTTGTTACTTACTTTTGCGGCTCGTTGGGATCTCGCTTCTTTTTCTTCTTCTGGGCCTTTGGTTTCTTTTGTGCCTTGCTCATCGTGTCGGTCGGTTCCGGGGAAGGTCTCTTGATACCCGTTATCTGCATTGACAAACAAAAAACCAAACACATATATAGACGCGGTATTAATTGCCATGACGTCGAGCCCAAACAATAACCCATTTTTCATTTCGTCGTGTTTTTTTTGCCCTTTTTGCATTAATGCATCGTCATTGTTTTCCCACCACCACCATCTCTCTCTCTCCCCCCTCTCTCTTTTACCCCAAGTACGTGTGTGTGTGTCTTTAAAGCTTCGGTATTGTAAATTGCTCTTGTAAAGCTTGACTTTCCGTAGAAGCGAACAAACGCATTAAAATGGTAATTGTCAGAGTTGCTGCTTATTCGAGGATATATTGCACGTACACCCACCCACCCGCCGGCCGGGGCTTTATGATTTTTTCCTGGACAAGTTAGTCGTCGCGCTCGTGCGTCGTAAATCACGACTTTCAATGCGCGCATTTTGGGGCAAAAAATTATGGAAGAGCTTTTAAGCTGTATAAGCCGAATGAACCGAGTCCATCATCAGTCAGTCGCTTTATTTTATAAAAGACGAGAATTAATTGAAGAAGCGACGCGAAATATTTCACAATCAAATGGCATAAAATGTTGGCACGTTCCATCCGGGGGGTGGGCGTGGGGGGGGGAGACGAGGAATATTAGAAAAAAATAATAGGAAGTTAATTTTCATTGCCGTTCTCTACCAATCGTGCCAATACCAATATCAATATGAATCTCGATCATCGATACGAATTTATTTCTATCGATGGATAAGTAAGTAAGTAAATAAGTAAATAAATAAATAAATAAGGGAAGCCTCGATGTCAGACGAGAATAAGTATAATTTAAAAGAGCCAAGTTACAATGTAGCCAAACGGTTTTTATTATTACGATCAATATAATATAGACCGCCGCTCTCATTTTCAAATGGAACATTAAAATGACAAAGTGCCCGGGAAGAGGGAATATTATAGTAATCAAAGGCATATTTTATTTGCGCCCGGTATAACCGCTTTTAACGTCTATAAGGCCTTTGAGATGAAAAGAGGTTTTTTTTTAAAAGTGAAAGTTGGCGCATCAACAAAAGACGAGGAGGATGATAGAGATATAAATAAAAATAGTGCATGCCTCTGGACGGGAAAGACAACAACTAGTTATGCCGTCGTAGAGTTTTAAAAGGCTTTTTGGTATTTAAAAGACTCTCCGAGAATTTCATGAATTTTACAAGAACGTTAACCCCCTCCGACCCCCCCCCGTTACTTGTTGTTGTTGTTGCTGTTGTTACGTAGATGGATAAATAGTTTTGTAGATGGGAAGGTGAAGAGCCTCGCGTGCCGTACTTTTTTTTTTTTTTTTTTTTATGCTCTTATCAGTAATTATTTTGTAACCCGAATCGGAGAAAGGAGGCATCCTCCATCTTTACATAAAAATGTATTTAGCCGGGGCGATAAATTTAAAATGCGGCCTTTTTGGTCCGCAGGCGAGATTCTTCTCCTCGTCTTAAGGAAACGAGGAAGTGAGCGCCAAGTGATCCTCCACCGGCTCAAGTGATACGATAGATAAATAGATATATATATATATAGAGAGAGAGAGAGAGAGAATTATACAATTAGTAAGTTTTATTTTGAGAGAGAGAAAAAAGAACAAAAAAAGAAAAAGAGAGATGGGGTTGGGTACAATCTTCTGTCTGCTTTTCATTTAATTTCTTTCTTACATTTTTTTCTTTTTTTTTTATTCCGTATTCCGTCCCTTCGTTTATTTTCTTTTATCTTTTAATGCGTGGCTCTTGTAATAGAAGTCAAGGTAAATAACGCCGCTCGCAATAGTAAATTATACAATAAAAGTAAAAAAAATAATACTAAAGAGGCGCACGCCACAATGGAACCGTAGAAAATAATGTGATTTTATTGTAAAGCCAAGTGTAAATGCTCGCCCGTCAATTTTCCTTCTACTTTTTCCTACATTATCGTACACCCCCCTACCCCTACCCCCTTTTTTTTTTATAACTTAACATTCCTGAATAATTTTCCAGCATAAATAATGCACAAGTCCTTTTATTACCGGTAATTTAAAATTCAACATTTTACAACGAATTCCAAGCAATAATGACGGCGGCTGCACTCTGAATACGTTCTAATAAACGGATCGTGAAGCCACACCATTGTTCGGGATTCCTGACTTTCCACAAAAGTTCACCACCGTTTATTATCTTCAATCGCGCTAATTCCAATGAATTTCTTTCAAGCCAATTAGATACTTATTAAAAGCCCCCTCCCCCCACCACCGTCACTCTATCGCTCTATCGCTCGGTCTCAGTCTGTCGACCGGCGATCGTTATTACCGACTCAAAATTATGCGACACTGCTTGACCAATGGGCTATTATTATTACTATTACTATTACTATTATTATCGAAACCGGTTGAGAAAGTGGTTGAAGACCGGCGTAGAAAAGGGTCGTCGTCGTCGTCGTCGTCGTCCGTCCTGTCCGTCGGGGTGGGGGGCTCTCACTTCCAATGAAAAATTGCTCGATAAGGAAGGCGGTACCGCGGACGATTGCATTTGTTACCGACCGAGCCAAGCCCACATACTCACCATTGCCGAGTGGGGCGTACTATCGTCACTGTCCTCGCTGGTCGTCGTGTTCTCGGGGACGACGGTCTGCTGCATAGCCGGGGGGCTACCTCCGGCTGGGCTCCTATACTGCAACTGCTGTTGTTGTTGCTGTTGCTGCTGAACTTGCTGCTGCTGGACTTGCTGCTGCTGTTGTTGTTGCTGCTGCTGAGCCTGCTGCTGATGCTGCTGCTGCTGGAGATGCTGCTGCGAGTGCAAGTACTGCATGTGCTGCATCTGTTGCTGCTGCTGCTGCTGCTGTTGTTGCTGCTGCTGCTGCTGCTGCTGTTGCTGCATGAGTAGCATCTGTTGCTGGCCGGTGTGTTGTTGACCTGGTGAGCTCATCGTTGTGTAGGAGCTCTGAGGACTGCTGTACGCCGAGCTGTGGACACAAAAGCATTTTATTCGTTTTTACCATTTGCTCGAGAGCAACTCTCTCTCTCTCTCTCTCTCTCTCTCTCTGGTCCTCGTGATCGGCGCCTCGAGGCTGTCGAGGCACACCGGCACACGTCGTATCCTCTACAGGAAGGGTATGTTGTTATATGAGCAAGCAACCGCGAACGGAGCCTTTGCCTCTGGCTGATTTAATAAAGGACACGCGCATTAAGAAATGTGCCGGCAATGCAAACGTTACATACAACAAGGGAAACAAGGCCACAAGTATTACATAAGAGACGAGGAGTAATGGCAGGAAGGGAGGTCTGTCTTTTGTATTTTAAAAAGAGAAGAGAAGAGAAGAGAAGAGAAGAAAGAGAAAAGAGATAAGAATGAAGAAGCTGAGCGTTAATGAAACGAAAAAACAAAAAAAAAAACCATGTATTGGGAGAGTAACTGTTTTCGTAAGAAAATGATGGATTTAAGAAGGGGGCGCGCGGGGGCGGTTCGTTCTTATTCTTCTTCTTATTCTTCTTATTCTTTGTCTTTGTCTTTGTCTTGTTGCTAAATATTTACGCATCGAATATTTCATCGGCGTTGCCGCGTTAACGCGAGAGTTAACGTGTTGTTACGTACATTCGACTTCGAAACTGCAAGAACAGAATATTTACTCTGTATTTCGTAACTCCTAGCTTTCCTCGCATTTCCAATAACCTTTCCTTCTCAACCCCCACCCCCGCCGCCGCCTCCTTTTCGTCACTTTCCAATTAAATATTTTGTTGACGGGGACACGGGCTCGATGACGCGACGACAATGCAGATGCAAAAAAAAAAAAAGATAAAAAAAAAACACTCGGTGCTAATAAACGTACGTCCACCACAACGTCTCCTCTTCTCTCGGAGCCTCTCAGGGCGAGATCTACGATTTAGGTTAGAATATTATACGACTCGCGTATTGTATTGCCTCTGTCCCCCTTCTCGTCCGTACTACCCGGGCAGAAAACATCAGCTCTCAGCCATGAAATCGTTTCTCTCGTCCCTTCCACCTTTCATATAAACAAACTCGGGGATGTAACGTTGGTATTTATCGTACGAAGAGGACAGGACACATGTGATCATCGGGACGCTTATAGCTTTTCAAAATTAATAACCTCCTCTCGCGCCTCTAACCAAGATTCTAAGGATTCCAAACAATTTTTATTAAAATTATACGTCAAATGTCAAAAGCTAACGATGACGATTGAAAACTCGTCGAATCAATGCTCGCGTTATTGAAATTTCCAAAAAAAAAACAAAAAAAAAACAAGACTTTTAACCTTATCCGAGATTCGTTACGAAGGCTTCCCCGATTGAGCCATAAGTAAATAACTGTTTTACCGACATATGATATCCCTCCTGCCCACCTCGTCCACACGGAGCAGCAAGTAAAAGAAGAAAAAAAAAAGGGTTATTCTTTGCGAAAAATTAACTATTCAAAAGTACATTTTCCCGCGCGAGCCTAGAGTCGCACCTAGACGACGACTCTATTTTATTTTACGGTACACGATTTTTATAATAAATACCCTCCACCCCCTCCTCCCCCCAGCCGGTCTGTTCCACAAATACACGAAGAGTGAGAAAGAAAGGCTTAATAATGCCCAAGTATTTCATTAAATCAGCGAGTTCCGCTGACGTTACGTTACGACGATGGCACTAATTGTCCGTTAATAATTCAAAAAGCGCGTAAAAGCCAAAGCGGCCGTGCCAGACAATCGCATCGGAAGTAGAAAAACAACAGAGTATATAACACAAGGGAATGAATTAACGCGCCACCCACCCACCCCTCCTCCCCTCCCTCTCTCTCTCACCCATTCAGTTCCTGTACACCTTGAATCTGTATAAAGGAAATAATTAGCAGGCTAACGATCTATGGAGGTAATATAAAAATGTCGGACTTGGAAAGGATGAAGGGTCGTCGGGAGGGAATGGGGGGCGGGGGCGGGGCGGTGGCGGCGACGCGGGGGGGTTGGAGGGTGGGGGGAGGAGGAGGAGGGCAATGAGGCGCGAGGGGTCGAGGTTCGGACTGGCTTGACGGAGCGGGTCGTAAGCGTGGGGTGGGTGGAAGGGAGGGAGGGGGAGGGAGAAAGACTTGTACTAAGAGGAGAGAGAGAGAGAAAAAAGTGCAAAATTACCCGGTGTGTCGGTGCACGAATGCTATTTTAACACAAATTGGATAACTTATGAGATATGGCCGGTGCTGCGTCAGCGTCGCAGAATTTACGGGCTATTCTACATTGGTACGCCGCTGCTCCTCTCCTCTTTTTTCTCTCCCCGTCCCCCCACACCCCGACCGGCGAGAACAACCTTTACTTCTTTCGCACTTTCCGCGCTTTCGGCGTCCTTCTTTTGTTCCCCGTCATTTCAAATTAAATTTCTCTAAACTATAAATTTTCGCCGATTCCAATTTTTTGTTTTTTTTTTTTTGTTTTTTTTTTTTTTTGCTCTATACGGCACAGCTCGTATCGTATTGTTGTTATTGTTGTTATCGCTGGGAGGAGGGTGACCAAAGCAAGCTTATACAGATGCCCCTTAGCCCGTCACGTCCAACGTTACGTAACGTCGGAGAAGAAGTCAATGTGTTTGCTTGCGCAGAAGCATCCTCTCTCCGGGGCAGAATTTAAAGGCAAGTCTCGAGTCCACGAGAACGGAATCGAGTAATAATTTCGTTTTTCCAACTCAACTTTTCTTTCATTATAAGTTGAATTTGCAAAAGTTAAGGAAAGCCGCCCGTGTGCAGCGGGGTCAGCCAGACAAAGTTATTTCTTACTCAAACAGGATCATCGACAAACATATAAGCAAGATATCCGTGTGATTTACGTTTTTACGAACGTTCTAAAAGGATGGGATGGAGGGAAGAAGGGGGAGGGAGGGAGGGATGTTTTTAAGGCAAGGTGCTGCTACCTCCATTAAACTTAAATTTATACCCTTTTGCGAGTCGGTTGTTTTTAAAATATGTATACGAATAAAGTCCACTTAAAGTTACGTGGCTAAAGGGGGGGGAGGGTGTGAAGGGGGTGTGAAGGAGGGAAGGGGAGGAGGTTTCCTTTTAAAATGCAACTGCGCGGCGAAATGTTTCTCGTTACTGCGTGTACGGTGAATTTTGATATTTCGGTAGAGAAAGAGGGACAGGAGACAAGGGCCAGGTAGGGGGGGGTGGAGGGAGATGTTATCGGTATTATCATTAGCTATATTGGCAGCAGGCGAATGCGATCGGGCCATTATGCCATTAGGTCGATTAGAAACAATGGAGGTGAGGAAATAATAATAATGCTTGGCGGGCGTTCTCCGCCGAAAGAACATCCCCGAGTATACGCGTTTTACAATTTAACGCTTTAAATAAAGTACGTCGTCGAGTAGAAGATAAGACCCCCCCCCTCCCGCCCCGTTTTGGGGCTCGAAGCTATTTATTTGCAACCGAGGCACCCCGATGAAACAGTTTCCTTTTATTATCTCGGAATATTTCAATACGAATTGACGATGAGTCTTCGTAGGAAGAAGATGAAGATGAAGATGAAGATGAAGATGAAGATGAAGAAGAAGCCGGCAATAAAGCAGCATAAGCAGAAGCAGCAGAAGCAGCAGAAGCAGCAAGGTACATTGTGAAAAATTACTTTTTTCTTTATATATATATATATATGTATATATATATTAGGGGAAAGAATCGATAGCTTTCTACTCGAGCCGAGAAAGCAATAACTTTAGAATAATCTTCTTCCTTCGGCTGGTGTTAACAAAAACTTGTTACATAAAATATCAACGACGATTTTATTCTAAGGCCAATATGTGTCTATATATATATATATATATATATATATTACAAAATATTCGAGCTTAGTTAACGCGCACCTATTTTATTACGTACTCTCGCCATTAAAACGTACTCTCGTTAACTTTTCATTAAAAATCCAAAGAAAAAAGTACACGCCGACGACCTAAGCACAATGAATGTCTGTGAACATATATGTGCGCGCGCGCACACACACACACACACAGAGTAGATTAGGTTTTAAAATAGTTCTCATCTCGACGACTACTACTACTAGATTACAACAAGACTTCCCCTTCGCCTTCCTTCTCCTTCTCTTTTATCCATACCCGTCGTCGTTTCTTTCACTGCCGTTATTGTTATTATTTGTGTGTTTGTTTTTTTTTTTTTTTTTTTTTTTTTTTTTTTATCGCCGGGTCCTTAAAAGCCAGACGGATAGTGAAGCATAAAGCATGGAGGAGGAGGGGTAGGATGAAAACTTTATTACCGAGGGAGCAGCAGCAGCAGCAGCACCTAATTAACTTGTCTTATTAATGAAATACACAAAGCGTCGATATCTTCATCGTTTAAGAGAGTGAGAGAGGGGGGTTGGGGTGGGGGTGGGGGGAGCTTATTAGCCGAGAGGGACTCGGGTCTTTGAGTGGTGTATGGTGGGGTGGGGTGGGGTGGGGTGGGGATCACGTTCGCGCGAATGCGCGTCGATAAATATAATGAGAACGGGAGGAATTGGTAATAGCTGCGGCGGTGGGAGGGGCAGGGTGAAAGTGACTTTTCAATGACTAATGCTAAATAAGAATAATAATAATAATAAGAAGAAGAGGAGGAAGAAGAAGAAGAAGAAGAAAAACGGCAGCACGTACCTGACGTTGATCGACTGCATGGGATGCTCCTGTTGAAGGTAGAGGGACTGCTGGTACCCGCCGGGATCGAGGCTCAAGCCGTCTGGGGACTGCTGCATACCGGCTCCCGACATCATCTGCAACCGTTCAAGCAAACCCGGGGAATTAGCATTGGCCCCAAGTTATTCATTCGCCTGCGTGTGCTTACGTCTCTGCCTAAACGTCGTCCGTCCGTCCGTGCGTCCGTGCGTCCGTGCGTGCGTGCGTGCGTGCGTGCGCGCGCGCGCGTCTGCATTCGCACGTGGCCACGCTCATCTCTCTCTCTCTCTCTCACTCTCTCAATCTCTCTCATGGCAACCATGCACCCGTGTACGTGTGCGCGCAGGCATCTTTCGGCTACTTTTCCCGCCCTTTTCTCTCATGGCCTCCCGTGGAAGAGGGGAGGCTACGGCGGGCGGGCGCTCACCGGATTTCCGAGAGTAGAGCGGCGGCGGCGGCTGGCTACTCTCCCACCCTCCCCCCTCTCTCCCCATAGGCCGCGTTATTATAAATGTCCTTCTTTATTCTATCATTCGTCGATGAATAAGCATAGGGGCATCATCGTTGGCTTCCTACGCCCCGTCCCCGTCACTCCGTTGCATATAAATGGAACGGACCCGCTCACCCCGCCGCTGATCAGCTTAAAGAACACAATCCGGACCCACGAGCCGAAACTCTCCGGGTTGGTTAATCTAGTTTAGCTGGCTTACTCGACAAGGGGACCCCATTTAATATAATCTTATTACCGGAGCCCAATGCCTTGATTACAAGACGGAGAAATATCAGAAATATAAAGGCACTAATGATGACGACGATAGGGGCGATGGGGGGTTGGGGGGGGAGACCCGCTTTGAATAATAATAATCCATAATAAAATCAATTCAATCGTAGTGGGAAACTTTGTGAAAGTTTCTCAACAATAATATTCTCCGCGCATTCTCGGATTTTTCAACATAATTCGTGCCAGGGATTTTTTAATTCCCTCTTCCTCCCTTCCTCCCTTCCTCTTCTGTATCCGAAGCGTGAATGATAATGAAAACGGCAATACGTTCTTCTATAATGAAATGAAACGGATTGATGAGCTTACGACACAACAACTTATTGCTGTAATACCCCAATAACCCCAATAACCCCAATAACCCCAATAACCCCAATAACCCCGCGCGTTCGATATTATTATTCCTACAGCAACGGTAGAGCTTTATAACCAAGTGATTGCCCGATTCGAACAAGAAGAAGAAGAAGAAGAATAAGAAGTAAAAGAAAGAAATATGGCGGGTGGGTGGGGTGAGCGGAGGAGCGGAAACTAAACGCTGTATGTAGAAATTAAGTATACTCGGTAGGTTTAGTGGGCTCAGCGTTTTTAGAAATTATTGCGCAATGATTATTCGCTGAGAATGTGGTGAAAATTTCTAACTGAAAATAGTGAAAGTTGTTTAATGTAAGCCAATAATACGGAGGTCGTGGCCGGCGGCTGTTGGCAACCGTTGTCGGGAGCTCATTAGAAATTTACAGGCCAACGAGTCCGTAGAATTTCTTGAATTTGTTTTATTTCAATGAAGAAAGTAATGCGTTTTGTTTTGTAGATCCCTACACAACGTTTTATTCGATCGACATTTTTCGAATGTCCGCGTAAGCTCGTCGGCTCCTCACCATCTCCCTCCTACCTCCATCTCCTCCCTCCCAACCCTGAACCCCCGCGCCATTTGCACGGCGATACCCGCCACAACCCAACCCCCCCCCCCGACCCCGACCCGCCACTCCTCGCACTTCTGAGAATTCGAAAGGAATGAATTCGAAACTTGGCAATGAGATACGATACGATATCGTCACGTGCATTTAATACATATATATATATATATATATACATTTCATTAAACATAGATATTTTATCTAAATAATATTATTATCGAGGTCCTTGGATCGAGCGAGGACTGTTTATAAATTGACTAATCCAAAACGATAAGATAAGAAATAATACGCGCGCGCGTGTGTGTCATTAGGTATAAGGTATAAGGAAAGAATGAGACCGACGAGAGAGAGAGAGAGAGAGAGAGAGAGAGAGAAGCGTGTTGTTATTGGCCCGTTAAAATGTGACGGAATAATCGATGACTGTACAATTTGCGAATACTTGCGAAAATAATACATAATTCATTGGTATAAACAATTTAAGGATTTATTTAACAACACGGGGGCAATCGGGCTAAGCGTCCAATTAAGATCTCATAATGGCCGATTTAGCTTTATCTCAAAACGTCCGTCCTTTCGGCTTAATCCCTTACGGTTAATTAGCTGAGGGCTAATAAGTCCGGCGCCGACTAAATCCCAACAACTTTTCATTTATCGACTGCTAATAATAATAGTATAACAATAATAATAATAAACTCACTTTGTTACCTCGTGTTTATTTATTTACACGTATTTAATTTCTTCTTCTTCTTTTTACCCTTTTTACCCTTTTTACCCTTTTGTTCTTTTTTTTATTAATATTTAATTTGTTCACGCTCTGACATGGATTTGCGTAATAAAATTCTCAATACTAATAATAGACAATAAATAATATCGATGTCAATGACTATCAAGACGATGAGATCGTTGGCCTGAGAATCGTAGCAAAAGAAGAAGGAAAAGGGTTATTGAGAAGGTATTGAGTGTACGTACCTACGCTCGCGCGCGCCCGTGTATACATGGTGCTGGTCAAATGGTTAATATTAAGGATAAAGAAATTCGTTCAAGAGTAATAAAGAGTGACAATTTAACGACTTAATCGACCTGATAAGATAAAGACTTTAATCAAAGAGTCGGTTTTTGCCGGAGAGTGGGACAACCGGGGGCAGTGATTGGGGGAAAAAATTCCATCCGACCGGTCGACGAGAAAGTGCAGGCAAGGCTGCTGCATAAGTACTCCCTCCCCCCCTCCGGCCCCTGACTCGCGACGCCCAAGCCACGCGCGCGCCTTGCGAAGTCGTATTACCTTTTTATTACGCGGATTCGGGGGGTTATAGCTACGGGGCGGGAGGATGATCGATACGGATGGAGATTATCCGTATCCTGTAGCGACCAATCCGGGATCGATAGTTTAAGAACGAGGCGGAGGAGGGGAGGAGGAGCAGATATGCGGCAATGTCGGGCTACATTACGCTATTACACTCTCGATTACGCTAATAGCTCGCCGAGGGTAGCCATCGGATTTTCCTTTTGTATCAATCAAAGTCGGATTTACACCCACGCGGGGCCGGCCGGCCGGCCGGGAGCCAAGGAGGCCAGCCACTGAACGCGCGAATTAATCCGTCGTAATGAGGAAACCGAATGTCGGCCGCCTGTAATTAGATGGCCGCTTTCGATTTACGTCATCCGATAATCCGACCGACGACGACGACGACGACGACGACGAAGGCACGTCTCTGTCTCCTCGGCGGCCACCACCGCCCCGGGGCTTTCCCACTCTTTCCGCCGCGGAGCTGCCTGCCCGCCCTCCCGCACGCCCTGAGGATGGGATGGGGACTCCGACTCGGCTCCCGAGCAAATAATCGTCGCGGACTCCCATTTCCACTGCGAGCTTAATAATCATCATTCGTCCCTCCGAGCCTCCCCCCCGTCCCTTCTTCTTCTTCCCCTACGCTTCGTGCATACCGATCGCATATGAATCTCTAAATATCTTTGTTCCCATCTGGCATCAAGATTTTACTGTTTATCGACTTTCTAAACAAACTTTCTACGACATTCCTCCTGTCCTCGCGCTCGCTTCGTAAAAGCCTTTACGAAAGTTATCCCCTCCACCCCACCACCGCAACCACCGCAACCACCGCACCGCGCACGTCGGCCGGACTCTGATTCGGCAAATCGCGCAAATTGCACACATATCTTGCATTATTATTAACAGCAAAAGTCGTTTATCTGGAGCAATTTTATTCTCTGGTCGGCTCGACGCGCATTAAATGAAAGCGCCGTAGCCTCCCCCTTCCCCTCCGCCACCCTCCACTCCGCTCCCCACCCCCCTCTCCCCCAGAGCCCTGTGCAACCCCCCCCCCCCCCCGCCCACCCCTCCGGCCAATGCGGCGGCTAGCAAAAGTTGCGAGAGCAGCAAAGTGCCGTTTATATTATATCGAGACAGAAGACTTCTTTCTGGAAATAGAAACTCGTAAACATGTCTTAGCGTATCTCCGGAGAGAAATTCGCGCGTTTTATAAGCCAAGCCGTTCGAGGGGGAATAAAATAAGTAAAATGAAATCACTAAAATGGAATTTAAATTTGTCTCTCGACTATAAAAAAAAAAAAAAATTTAATATAAAGAGCGGCGGTGCTCCCCTACCCCCAACCCCCCCCAACCCCACCCTCCTCCTCGAGGTATTTTCTCATCATTTCTAAAAGCTAATATTATAAAATAGAAAAATAAAGTGTATCGGGTCTCCTTGCCGGCTCTTTGAGTTTTTTTTTTTTTTTTTTTTCCTTTTTATTAATTTCGTGATAAATTGGAAAGCCAGTGGCTTAAAGCGAGCGAGCGTCCCCCCCCACCCCCCCCCTTATTTCTTTACCATCCAATCGGCTTGTCGATTTTTATTAAAAACTATTATTCCAAAGTCAAGTGTAAATCAACGACATGCTGGCACATTCCAGCGGATTTTATATCTTTTCGCACAGAATATGCAATATATATATATATGTACGTATGTACGTAAGCAGGTACGTATGTATATACGTGTATATTTTGTTATCAGTCTTTTTAATAAGAGTAATAATTGATATTAAAACAAGCATGTAATTGTATGTCGGATAAATATTATTCCCAAAGTACCCGAGTCAATAATAGTTTATATTAATAATGTCAGTGCCGGGAATTTTAACGATAAACATTAATGAAATAATAACTATACACAAATATTTTAAAAAGTTTTTAATATCAAATAAGCGTGTGTGTGAGCGCGCGCGCGCGCGCGAATGTTTTGCCGAAAGTAAATGTTAAAAACCGAAAGCCGTTAAATAAAACGTCGAAGCGACATTCTAGAATTTTCTTTCGCTTTTTCATCAATGCTTTCAGCAGCTAAAAATAAATAACGCTGCCATTAGCAGTAAAGAAGAAAGGAAATAATGTATGTTTTTAACAGCGTTGCGAGAGTTATTGATATTCGGGACATTATTTTTACTTATTTGGCTTTCTTAAAATAAAAATTCTACGAAACCACTCGCTTTTCAATAACTTTAGTAATAATAATGACAACGATAATGACAACGATAACGACAACGATAATGGCGGTAGTATAGTAACGCTAATGATAATGACAGCGATAAAAATGACAACAGTAACAACAACGATAACAACGAATGATGGTAATGTTTTAATAATAATTTATGAGCCAGAGATGGAATAATTTCTCAAGAGAAATGAGGAAAATATGCCAGGAGCGAGTGAGCAATAATAATAATAATAACGTGAAAATGCACAAAGCTTACGTAATAATAATAAGGATCCTGAAAGTATTGTTTACATAAGCAGTTTATCATTAATGTGAATCGGCTATGGCGATAAATCTACGCGGCCCCGGTACGATAAACATACAACAAAAGCCGTGATTTATACATTTAAACGGCTGCTTATTACTGACTATCGTTATCTATGCACGTTAAAGCTAAACAAACGGCCCAATAAAAACCTCAAGTTCTCAACTCAATATTTATTTATAATAAATTGATCGAGGGGTCAATGCAATGAAATCGCGTACAAATGTGTATAGCCAGTCTGTGTCCAGTCTGTGTCCAGTCCAGGGTTTCCCCGTCTTCAACTAAACTCCTTACGCCCCCGCCCCCGCCCAACAAACAAAACTCTCCTCCCTATTCTTATTGTTGTATTTTACATGGGCCGGTAATGCACCCCCGCGATTCGTTTTTATCTGCGTGCAATTTGCATTTGAGCGCGCGCCTCGCCTACGATGGATCTCGATCGATTTCTTATTTGCCAATGACCCGACAATTTAATACGTCTCACCGCCGCTCTCCTCCCCCCCCACCCTCCACGGCCTGCTTTTTTTTTTTGTTTTTTCTTTAATTTTCATTCTGTCGTCACGCGCTCGTGTGCGTGCGTGTCCGTGGTATCGAGACCAACTATAACTAGTAGCATCTGTCGCTAAGTAAAAATGTAAAAAGTAAAAAAATGCTTAAGGTCAATACGTACACGTATATGTACCTGTGACTGGTATGCGTGGTGCATCTGATCATGTTGCTGCTGTTGCTGGTGATGCTGCTGGGACTGCTGGTGCTGCTGCTGCTGAGCCTGCTGCTGAGCCTGCCTGCTGCTGCTGTTGATGCGGATGCGAGTGCATGGCGGGTATGTCAAAGTCCTCGTCACCGAAGCTCGGCGTGTGAAACGTCTGTAAAAGAGAGAGAGAGAAACCGGAGAGGTGAATTATAACAACATCGCTTTCTATGCAAACACCGCGCTAACCAATACATTTGGACTTACACAACTAATTAAAACCCGGCTCGGGCTCGCTCGGGACCTGCCACTCGAGCTAATTGTAGAATACGTATTATTACTTATTCTGGATTTGGCATGGAAAATAGGGAGACGACGCACAGGCCAATGGAATATATATATATATATGATGGAAACAGAAAAGAAAGATAAACAAAGAGTCTCCTTTTCATATTTCAACGATTTGAGAGATTGTGAGTTTTGTTAGGATTTGCTCATCCTCCTCCTCCTCCGCCCTCCTCCTTCGCCCACCTCCTCCTCTTAGTGCACTCGAGTCTTTTGAGACCGATGATACGCAGCGGGCGGAGGTGGAGGAGGTGGGCCGCGAGTATTTCAAAGGAACGCGCGGAGAATTGCCGGTGTACGTAGTAGTAGTACACGGGCAATTACTATCTCTTGTACATGTCGCCTGTGATGAGAAGGATGCCGCCGCGCTATATACGTTCCCGCCTCGTCGTGCACAAACGCATATTTATACGTGGGGACGCATTGGAACTAGAGCGAGTAGGAAGTGGGAGCAAGCAGCAGCAGCAGCAGCAGCAGCAGCATCTGGAGGAACTCGCGAGAGCTCGCTCGACTACTCCCCCCCCCCGGACTTTGCGTTAAAGGACCGATTCTAAAAATAATTACAATAATTTATTTCGAGAAATGATGAAAGGAAGTGGCAACAATGTCGGGAGGTGGGGGGTGGGGAAAGGAAAGTTTTCCAATCGGATTATTTAATAGAGGCGAGGATTTTGGCTACGGAGCACAAGAAGAAGAAGAAGAAGAAGAAGAAGAAGAAGAAGAAGAAGAAGAAGAACGACGACGACGACGACCTGGAGCACGCGACTACTATCGATCGGCTGCCCTGCCCTGCCCTGCCCTGCCCTGCATCCTTTTCCTTTTCTTGGACTTACTCCGACCCGCTGCCAACCCCCGTCCCACGCCCCACCCCCCTCACAATCCACCTTTTCGCACAATCTCTCTGTCTACAACATCTCTCTCTCTGTCTCTCTCTCTGTCTCTCCGCCACACCCTTTCCATACGCTAGCACGCACGCACGCACGCACGCACGCACGCATGCACCTATGTGCAGCTATTATGCATGCAGGAACCCAGCACCCCGGTTCGCGACGAGGCTCCCCATAAAACACGGAGAATCGGCTCGGCGCTCCTTGCTTGCACCCGTTTTATCCACTAATTTATTTTACGGCGACTCGCGATACACTTCCTCGAAGTGACCCGGGCGCCCTGTCTCCGCCCGCACTCCTCGCCTCCGCCGAGTACGGTCCGAGCCCTCGAGCCACCTCTTTCTCACTCCCTGCAGCTCGAAAGCGTAGAATAAGGTACAACAACAACGAGGGCCCTGCCGATGACTTGATGACTTTGTCGCATTCGGTTCGCAACTCCTCTCCTCTCCTCTAATTAGCTCCTTGCATTAATTATCCCCCATTGGGAAAGGTGGGGATGAGGACCGAGTCCACGGATTTTCTATCAATTATAACGGTTTACACACGTTCAGGGCACGAGTTTTCCCCCACTTAATCAATTAATATTCCCCCGGGGCCCGAATCATCGAAGATGAGAAACAATTCATCATTATTTTACAGTTTTGCAATTTGCGGACTTAGTCTCGAGGTAAACTCGGCGTCATCTCAATCGGTCCTATCGACAAATTATTAACAATCATTGCATAACAATAGAGATCATTGAGATTTTCTTCATCGTCGTCATCGTCATCGTCGTCGTCAACATAATCTTATCTCTATCCTATCCTTTACACCTCAATATCATGAAATTATCCGGGTTATGTAATTATAAGTAGCCGGGTGACAATTAATTATTGGCCGTAATTGCATTGCTTTTCAATCTACCTTCGAAGCACTTGTAAATAATAAACGGGTATACGTAAAAGGTTTTTCCCCAAAAAAGAACTTACCGAGCCATTATTAAACGTATATTTAAAAGCGCCAGGGCCGATGATTTATTTGACGTGCTCAAAAGGACTGCGTTTCACGCGAGACTTATTCGCGAGACGAGACGAGGTATATTTTAAGATGTCGTTTCCTCGCCCCGTAAAAACTATACATACCGAATCGCGTTCGATTGTCAGGGGCGCGACGACGATAACTCTAGTACTCTAGTTGAGGGCTAGTCGCCTCGCCTCATCGTACTGTATTATATTATATTTATAGACAGGCTCGACTGAGTGTCGTTGTTAGCTACGTACACACCCCCACGGGACTCACGAATCAGTTGTAATTGAGTGCGAATTGAATGGGGCGGGGGAGGGTGGGGGATTAATTGGATCGCGGCACGGCAGGAGAGACCCGAGTACTTAAGAACGTGGAAACGTGAGAAAAATGTTGGTCGCGCCTCTCTGCGCGGTGACGCGTCATTGCCAAACAGGAGAAACCACCAGAAAGAAGTATTGGGGGAGGGGGGAGGGGGAAGGGATGGGAAAGAGAGAGAGAGAGAGAGAGAAAAAGAAGAAAAATTACGGGTAGGAGAGATAGATAGATAGATAGATAGAAAAAAAAATAAAATAAAAAAAAAGAGAGAAGAATGGTCGGATTCACTCGCTCACATAAGGGGAGCATTTATATTTTCTATATAAAAAGAAACTGAATTTCAATTACTCGGCCCCGCAGGTCCCGCATAATTACGCGGTACTCTGTCTCTCTCTCTTTCTCTCGATACTCCACCTCATTCAAAACGTGTACTCGAGGGTTAGTTACCGCCTCTCTTTACCTACAGCTCGTCGTTGAAAATATTATTTACATGGTTCGAGCCGGGCTTGTCTTCTTCGACCTGCGAATGGTGCTCCCTCCCCCTCCCCTCCCCCCGGTCCCATTCCTTTCACATTCTCTATCTCTTGTATTACAAGTATCAAATGAACTTCAGCTCTCGTGTTCTGCATGGCTATGCAAGTAGCCCTACCATTACTTTATGTCGTCCCCTCTTACGTAAATAGGCATTATATTGTCTAATCGAGTCGAACATCCATCCTACAACTTACTTACTTACTTACTTACTTACTTATTCATCCGTACAAGCATCTCCACCTTTTATTTATCGGAGGCAAACATTTTTCTCAACTTTCAATATATATATATATATTATTATTAAACTAGCTCTCTTGGATCGGGAATGGCTTTCTCTCTCTCTCCCCTAATGGATACTCGCGCGATACAATGCTTAAAAACAAAAACAAAAAAAACAAAAAAAACAAAAAAACTGTTGTGTATTCAAATTACTTTTATCGAGCTGAGCTGTATGATGAAATTACCATAAAATATATCCCTATAGACCCCCTCCCCCGCCCCCCCCCTTTCTCTTTGTACGGATGATTTATTTTGTAATAAAGTGAGTATCCCGAATGATCCCGCGACCGGATATCATGCTTTATCTATCGAGAAAATTACCGCAAGCTCGAACGCAATAAATAATCGTGTCCTTGATGATATAATATTAATGTTCCTGACAATGTCCGCGTTCGAAATACCTACGCGTACGATACGTATGCACTGGATCAAGGATATCGGAGATCGAGGATATTCGTAGATTTATGGAAACATACGGATGCATTCGCCGATTCCTCTTTATACATTAGTAGATAAGATATTATTGACAAATATTAAACCAATGCAAATTTTTATGTAATTCCGTTAAAAGTTCTCGGTTACGTAAGTAATATCTATCTCGTTTAAATATACGAGATCTTGCAATTGCGATTTAGAAATTATCCAGACATGCGTTATTATAGCGTTTCGAGGATTGAAATGGGTTCGGCGATTTTCTTTCGGATACGCTAATTAATTAATTCATTTGGTAAGGCAATAATACCACAGACTCTTTCGCGGCTTTTTTTTTTTTTTTTATTATTAGAGTAATAATCTACGGAGCGATCGCACCTTCTCATTATAAATCATAAGGATTTTTTTTTATAAAATATCATCAAGTGAATATGTATTTGCGTCAATGTTTCATTCGTGCAACTTTGATTATTTATTCCAAAAAGCTCGCTTCTAAGTAATTGATGTATGTATATATTACGAGATGCTTGTATAACTTTGTAATCGCAATACAAAAAAAATAACGATCCAAGTCAAAGAGTCCATTTTAATTATAGAACATTCGTGGATTCGATTCCGGGATAAGATAAACGGACGCAGAGCATTACATACATACGCGTGCTTACGTATTTTCTTACGTCCCCCCAACGAATGATATTAATTTATTATAAATAAATTATAAGGCTATTGGGGAGGGGGAGGGGGGGTGAAGGGATTGTGCACGAAAAGCAAATGGGAAACTCCTGGAGCTTTAATGGTTAATAATTTAACAACTCAATGTGAATTGGCACGCGGAGCCGAAGAGCCTAAGAAGCTAACGTACTTTTAAAAACTTACCTAAATTACCTTTAAACTAAACTAAATAGTTCGCTCGTTATTGTATCGGTATTTAACTTAACGTTGTGTATCCATTATACATCCGGGGATACGTTTAATGCAGCGTTGTCTCACTTTCTTTCGGCCGCGATAATAGTGTTTTTAAAAGGATCTTGGTGAATTCGTGAAAGAAAAAGGAAAACATTACACGAGACCATTCAACTCTAACCAATGGCTTGGGACGGGGGGTAGGGGGTGGGGGGGCAAAAAAAAAACTCAAAGGCTGCTTGCAGAAAGCAGAAAGTACAAGTAAATAAAATACAAGCAAACGATACAGAAATAGAGCCGACGAAAAAACGTATGAAAAGGTCCGGTGGGGTGTGGGGAGGGGCGAGCGAGAGAGAGATAATAAAAAGTTATTTGCCCCATACAGATTGGGAGATAGTTTAGCGAGTGAGGTAGGTATTCAGTCGTTTACGACTTCGTAATGACGTGTCCGAAATTGCGGAAAATTACACGTTGGCCGTACTGCTGCAACAACGTCTCGGAACGGTATCGAAGGAGAGAAAAAAAAAAAAAAGGTACCGCCGAAGGAGAAAAGGGAAGAGGAGACGATCCGAGTCGAAAGGCGAAAACGAGAGAGAGAGAGAGAGAGAGAGAGAGAGAGAGAGGCGCATTGTTATAAACGGCTCGGTAGAATTTTAGGTTTGTTTTTCATCAGCTCTTGCGCGATAAAAATGACGCTCGAATGCACTGGAGGGTAATGAGGTGAAGTCGATGCTGGAAAACAAGAAAAAAAAAACAAAAACAAAATGGCCGATCAAAGCGGATTGTTTCTAATTTTTTTTTTCTTTTTTTTTTCCATATTCCTTCCTCCTTCTCTTGCTACATTTTCCTTTCTTTTTTTTTTTTTTTTTTATCAAGGAACTTGAGAAATCAGGCGAATGGAGGTAAGAGAGAGAGAGAGAGAGAGAGAGAGAGCAGCAGCAGTAGATAAGCGCAATCGAACTGAAAATAACTGAATTGAAAAATATTTGCACGATACCGAGAACTTAGCCATTATATTTTCTTTCCGCGTATGCTCAGTATAATTCACAGCCGCTTATACTAAACAAATCATTATATCTCTCGCTCCCCCCCCTAACAACAACATAACATTTAAATGAAAAATTATTTATCAAGTTTTCTTTCTTTCTTTCTTTTTTTTATCTTCTCTCTCTCTCTCTCTCTCTTTTAATTAACGGGAAAGTTAATTTTGTTTTTTTTTTTTTTTTTACAAATATGTAAATAAACGTATCTATATATATGTATATGTATATATATATAATTACTGGAGGGTTTACAAAAGAAATTAAATTGAAGAAGGAAAAAAAGAGAAGAGAGAGAGAGAGAGAGAGAAAAAGAGAGGCAAATAAATATTTGAAAATGCTACGACACGTACAAGAAGCGTCAGCAGCTGGAAGTAAAGTTTTAATAAAAACTTGAGTTACGAAGGCCATTAGCGGGCGGCGTTTTAATTAAATATAGAAAAATATTTAATAATAATGTAATATTCTTACGGTTGCTTTAATATTACCCTCCCCCCGCCTCTCTCTCCCCAACCCCTGCCCCCGAAGAATACGAAGGAAAGCCATTTATTATAATAATAATAATAATAATATATCGTAAATAATATATCCTTTATAGAAGTAACTGGTATAGAGGTAACTGAATTCAGCGTCATTGGTCATATTGACATTCCATTTCAGGTACAATGAATTCGAAATACGAGGAAGGCAGGGGGGGGGCAAATATTATACAATGTCCTTGTACGACTATAAATTAATTAACTTTGTATCCGAGATTATAATGTAAATAAGAGTTTTCATTATTCATGGCGGCAATCCCATTAGCGATATAATGTTATCTATTGCTACGGACAATTGTGTGTAGATTGGAGGGTAAAAAAAAATACGCGTGTTTTATGTGTACCGAATGATTTAGGAGAGCATTTTTATTTATTTATTCTCAAGAAAGAGGAAAACTATACAGGCTCTTATCATTTTTGTTTTTTGTTTTTTGTTTTTTTCCTTTTTCCCCCGTGCCGATTAAGCGTTACAAGTTCCGGTCGGTAATAATAAATATGCGGTGCAACAATCTCTACAATGTCTTCGTTGATAAATATTTATAATATAAATAGTAGAGGGAGAGAGAGAGAGGGAGAGAGAGAGAAAAGCGTTACAAGATTTTGGATTATAAATACTTCTTTCATTCCTAATGATTGATTACGCGTTCACGTAGTGAAAATGGCTTTTTATATAAAAAAAAAAAAAAAAAAAAAAAAATGCGGAAGATTTATTATTACGAGAGTTTTATCAACGAAAGAAATAAAATAAAAAACAAAAAAAAAAATAAATAATCCCCGCACTTTATCCATTCTTTTTCCATTCGTTTGCCGCGATTTTGATGAATGGCTTGAAACTAAAAATTTATGATGAGATATTTTTACATCGGACAATGCGGCCAACGAACGAGTGGATGGGGTAACAAATTGAAAAGCGATTCATGATCGAACACCTTTATTTCGAGTTCCTCCATTGTCCTTTGTTCCCTTTCGGACAGGACAAGGAACTATAGAATTTTTAACAGAAAAAAGAAAAGAAAAAGAAGAAGAGAAGATGAAGATGAAGATGAAGATTTAAAGGAATATATATATATATATAGTGAGAGAGAGAGAGAGGAGATGAGAGAGAGAGAGAATAATAATAGTTAAAACTGGTTTGTAAGAATAAAATTGCAAAGCAAGCGTGGAGGATCGAGTTGACCCAATATGAACATTTTTTTTTTCCTCTTCTCTCTTACGTATTCGAGTCGCGGATTGAACGAGGGAGCGAGAGAGCGAGCGCGATCGACCCACGTAATATCGGCGTTGTTACTTTGTTGATCCGAAGTAGATCGGTGACGTGACAATCAATGACCGAGGACTGTGCTCGCGATTCAATGTAACGATATAACGTTATTTGGGCATAATCGAAAAATGGCGGGAATCCTGGCGGGGTGGGTGACACCCAGTTGAATGTTAAGGACGGCCGACCGGGCGACGACGTTTCTTAGCTACGGAGGAGGAGGAGGCGGCGCATCTCACACGTAGTTACCGAGTCCGCTCGGTCGGAGGAGCGCGCGTTCCTTAATAATTTAAGGCCACTCTCTCCCCCCACCCCCCATGGCAAATATCGTACTCGTTAACGATTCTCCCAAGTAGATCTTCCCGGCTCGTTGGGAGTTTACGTGTTGTAACCTTAGCCAAGATCCGTATCGTCCGACAGCCTCGCGAGCTAAATCCTCCTTGGTGTTGGTTTCGCGAGTGTCGGGAGTAACGGATTCGAGGGATCATTGAATTTCGGATTATTGCTGTGGGCTTGCGGTCTCGGTAAACGCCGACATTTTCAATCCGATCGTCCGGCCTCTGTCTCTCTCGCTCTCGCTCTCTCTCTCTCTCTCTCGCTGTCTGTGTGTGCGCGCGACGTATAGGAGAACGTATAGGTGTCCGGCGTTACCGTGCATTCTAATGATTCGATGGAGCGATAATACGTAGGCAGGCAGCCGCGAGTCCGATCGATAATTTCAACGCCAATCTAATGCTACGTAGAGCTTAGAAGAGGCTCCTCCTCCCGATACCGAGCAGCTGCAGCTGCTGCTGCTGCTCACTCGTCGATTACTTATTTAATACATTCTAACGAAAGAACTCGCTCGTACTCTATGCCGCTTAATAAAATCGGCCAGCTCACTCTGCTTCTCATTACGCCTGCCCGGCCCGCCATATAAATCACTCCCCCCCCCCCCCAACAACAACAACTCATTATCTTATACGGCTGGATATACCTTAAAGTTATCTATTGGCTCTTATTTATTTATTTATTTATTTATCTTACCTAATAATAATAATTATTATTATTATCATTACGTTTATTAATATATACATATATATATATATGTGTGTGAGCACCGTAAACGGAGCTCTTTTGAAATCCTTTGAAGGATAATCTAATGTAGTTTTAATGACGTAATGTAGAATCCAGAATATAATTCGGAGCAAACGCGCGGAGCTCGGCGTCACCCATCGCCCCCCCGCGATCAAACGAATACGGAATACGTGAGTCGTGACATTTTAATTGCTCGCGTCAACGTGTCTAATAAGCTAATGGGTCTATCAATTACTAATGTTCAATGGGAGGGGAGCTCGAGCGTGAAGAAGTACGGATCGCCCGTGTTACCGTTTGTCACCGACTCTGTACGCGTGTACACGTACACGTACACGTACACGTACACGAAGGAAAGAAATTTAAGATCTTAGACGAGCAGGGTGGATTTCCATTTGGTAAACCCCGAGCAAGCGAAACGAATGGCAGAACCGCGAGAACGGGAAATCGATTCCGGGACTGTTTTATATATAATTATCTATGCTCGATGCAATGTCGATGCAATGTCGATGCAATGTCGATGCAATGTCGAATGGAATGTCGAATGGAATCGGCGCTCGGAATAACTAAGGACGATTTTGCAACGAGAGGAGAGAGAGAGAGAGAGAGAGAGAGTTAAAGCTCGGGCCACGCGGATGATGATCCTCACTTCCTTCCGAGTGCGAATGCACGACGTACCACCGCCGACTCCCCCCGGCCCCTGCCCGCCCACCGTCCTGCTGCTGCTCTCGTATAGCTTAGCTTAAAGGGCATTAAAAAAGCTGCTCCTACCGATAACTAGAGCTTTCCCAACTTAAATCTCTGTTTTTACTCTTTGTTTCGATGTTTTTGATTGCTCCTACGAATCGGCGAGCTTTCTCTCGTAATTGTTTGGAATCTCTCTCTCTCTCTCTCTCTCTCGCGTAATTCCTCGACGAATAGCCATGGCATGGTATTCAGTTTAAGACGCTACGAGTTCTAAACGTAATCGATACAATGATCTAGTGCATTAGACGATGCATTATGCGATGATAAATAAATCTAAAGCAGCTCTCTTAATGCTGTAACAAAGACGTACGACCACCACCACCACCACCACCACCACCACCATCTCCGTTCTTCTTCCCTGCTAATGCCGATAATTAATTTCAATCAATTGCGAAATGCTAATGTAAGGATTTCATCACTTACACGGTATTTATTGCCGTAGGAGTTCATTTGAGGTATTCGACTCGGCATCCCGTACTTGAGAAAAAGCACCGAACGAACGAGCACCGATATAAATCCCCGCTCGGCGAGCCAAATGATCCAACGCCGAGAGCGTTAAGGTTCGCTCTTAAGATAGCAAAGATGCCGATAAAGTAAAGTAAATAAATAAATAAATAAATAAATAAATAAGAACCAACCGATCGACGATTTCTTAATCCCCGCGCACGATATATAACGTTCTATGCACATATGTGTATATGTATATCAATCAACGGTGACCTAACCTAACCTCACGAGACCTCACGAACAAAAGAGATTGTGTTGTATTTTAAGTGGAAAGGAGCTCTTTGTGAGGAGATTATTTATTCTATCGGTACCCACCCACCCACACCACCATTGACAACAATCAATCCTCCCGAGCGTTTCGTTAGGCGGCTGCATCGCAAATGTCAATGTTAACGTGCAGGCCAAAAATAAATCAAGCGATACACGGGCTAAAAAACGCCGAGGGAACGTAAGGCAAAGGTAAACTACTACTACTACTACTACTACTACTACTACTACTACTAACGTTGAACGCGAGCACGGAGATGAATAATAAAAACAATGAAAAAAAATTCACCGCCACTCGTCAATTCCGTTAAATTATTGCCCTTCCTCGATCTTAAAGAAGGGAAATATCGATGCGATATTATATTTGCGTAATGTCATTATGGATTTTTTTTTCGTTTACATGCATGCGCCTGCATTACGGAGATTGCGTGCTATTAGGTTACGCGTATAATTTCGGCATTGTACGCCGTAACATTGGTACGGCAATAATGCACACGGGCCAAAGAAATAAATAAAAGTACTTCTTAACAATGTGCAATCGTTAAATTCATACGAACAAAGGAGGAAAAAAGGTTGCACGACAAGGATAGAACTACGCGCGCGCGCGCACACGCACACGCACGCGCACAAAAAATAAGGGAAAGGTATATTATTATATGAAAAGAGAGAATGTACGTAACCAAAAAAAAAAAGAAAAAAGAAAAAAAAAAAAAAATAAAAAAAAAAAAAAAAAAAAAAAAAGAAAAGAGTTGAATAATTTCGTTAAAGGAAAAAAAAACAAAAAAGAAAAAAAAAAAAAAAAAAAAAAAAAAGAAGAAGACTACGGCGCCTTAATTCTCCCAACGACGTAATTATAAACAAAAAAAAAAAACATTTTAAACGCCCCGGCATTAATAATCACGCACAAAGTATTGTAATATTTCTATTATTATTATTATTATTTTTTTGTATTAAATACCTTTATGCTTGAATTGCCGGCAAACGTCAAATTTGCACTCGTATACTTTGTACAAAGTATATGAGTTAACAAAAAAAAATTTACCTGAAATCTGCCTCGCTCTATGCGTCCGTCCATACGCGTTTATACCAAAGGATTTCATCTAATGATTACTCCCCAATGTTATGATTATCATTATCATTGCCATTGCCATTGGGCCATTGGGATTATTAACTATTGTGTCGCGTCGTTGCATAATTTTCACGATCGCGGTTAAACAAAAGACAAAAGACAAGACGCGCGTATTGTTAAGTATAGAAGCGGACTCTCTGATAGGAGTTTACGAGAGAGAGAGAGGAAGAAAAATGCAAAGTGCCAAGAGAGAGAGAGAGAGAGAGAGAGAGAGAGAGGGATGGAGGGATGGAGGGCTGAGGTGAAGGGCTGAGGTGAAGGGAATGGGCGAGTGTGGCCAGCGACGGTTAGCCGTGGAAGGTAATGGAGCACGGGTAGAGGGGCAGGGGGAGGGGGGTCGAGAGAAAGAGAAGGGAAGAAAATAAAACGACAAGGAGGAAAAAGAGTCTGTAGCTCGTTTGATCGTTAAAATACTGAAAATTATAGCCCGTGAAGTTATTTATTGCAGATTGCCAATTACCGAGCGCCTAGATTGCATTGACTGATCGAGCCTAGGTATTCTCTATATTTCTTTCTTTCTTTCTTTCCTTCCTTCTCTTTTCTCTTCTCCCCCCTCCCTCCTTTTCTCTCTCTCTCTCTCTCTCTCTCTACTTACAAGTCGCGATATCTCTTTTTCCCTTTCCGCTCCCCTTCTCTATCTCTCTTTGCAACTCTCTTCGCCCCTCCCCGTCTCTCCCCGTCTCTCTCACACGTGCACGCACGCACGCACGCACGCACGCACGCACACTCCCTTGCAGTATCTCGTGTATTAAGCTCGTGAAGAGGAGACCGTATCTCTCTGCACGACGATGGACTCTCTTTCGCTCTCTTACCTCGTGTTCCGTCGTTGTCGTAGTTGTAGTTCCCCCCACTCCCCCCTTCCCCACATCGCGTGCATAATATTACTTCGCTCTAAGCGCGCGCGTAAAAACGTAAAAGGTAATCGGGAACTCTCTTACGTTGTATCCACGTGATATACTGTATTTATTATACAGCGGAACTAACGCAACGCCACAAATAATTGATAATACAGTATTCACCTGACAGTTTGAAAGAAAAAAAACAAAAAAAAAATATTGAGTTATTTATGCATCGGGACGAATTTCAAATAATAAAATACACGTTATCATACGTTTTTCGGCCATTTTCTCCCTACTCTTTACTCAATTCGTCTATATTACTATATTACCAAGATTGTTATCCGCTATTTTTACATTTGCCTTAATGCACCATAAATCCACGTATAATACAACAATATTATCTAAGGAGTTAAATGAAAAATGATAACGTACATCGGTCGAAGCGGAGTTAAAAACTCCGGTAAACGCCAGTTCGCAGATAATGCTTGGCAGATTGTGTATATATATTATGGGGTGGGGGGGAGAGAATACTCGTTGAAAGGCAGATATGCATTAAAAAGAGTAATTTCACTCGTTTATTATTATTATTATTATTATATTTTAATTTGTTTACCTTACCTATAGATTAAGACAATTTTTATCCGCTCAATATATATATGTATTACAATTCCTTAATGTATCGATGGTTTTTGTAAATTAACTTTTAGGCGCGTATAAAGAGCTTATCGATTGTTCAATGTATCAATTGTTTTAAAAAAAAAAAAAAAAAAAAATGGTAATATTCTTTCGGATAGAATTATTTTCACAAGAATACGTTATAAGTTATTATTGCGCCTCGAAATCGAGAAATCTACGGTATGAATAAATGAACGTCGACTTTTTAATTAAAATTACTAACGAGCAAGTATAAATATAAATAATCAGTTACTAAGTATAATTGCTAATTGTAGTAGTAGTGCTGCGCGGGCAGCAAAAGTTCTCTTTAATGCAATCTTCGTTCAGCGCGTACCGAGAGATCAATTATTTTTCGAATTGCAAGGCAGCCTGCAAGCCAGGCAATTTTAAGCCCCGATGGATAATCGTATAAAATAAATTCCGGCCTGACTATCTTCTCCTCGATCAAACAAAATCACAATAACGAAAAAACTTTATCGTGAATTACGGCGAAAGAGAATTCACTCTGCCTTATAATAATACCGTGTGTATCGTTTCTTTCTTTCTTTCTTTTTTTTTTTTTGTTTGTTTGGTTTGTTTGGTTTGTTTGGTTTGTTTGTTAAATTACGCGCAATAAGCTCGGGCGTTTACTTATTAACTATTTGTACGCTAGTTATTATTATCTCGAGTTTCCGGTGATTTTTTTTTTTTTATCTAAAAATGCCGTTCCTTCCATAACTCGCTTGGCTTTCTTCTAATCTATATTTGTGAATAACTATTTGAACTGGCGATATAAAAATGTCACGAGGATAATATTTCAGAGTTGCATAGGGGAGAACGAACGAACGAGAGAGAGAGAGAGAGAGAGACAAAGGAAAAGAAAAGAAAGAAACGTATATGATACGAATAAATTATGGAGATTTCGGAGCGCTTTAATTATACCGCTACTCCCGGTGGAATAAAAATTTTAATTACGAATTTTAGAGTCCTTTCGAAGTGAAGGAAAGCAGTAATAACTCTAAAGAATGTATAAAAGGAGAAGGCAAGAGCGAGGAGGCGGCGGCGGCGGCGGAGGGAAAGGGAAAGAATGAACGAAGGGAGGAAGGGAAAAAAGAGATGAAGATTTTTTTCACAATTATAAGATCCTCGCGGCCTTACACCATAACTTTCTTCATAAATAATGTAAATAAGCACTGTGTCCAATTTAAAATAAAATAAAGTAAAGTAAAGTAAAGACTAAGTTAAGTAGTAAGCACCGGCCATGATTTAGCGGTATTGATTTGGACGGTAAATTTTTAACGATTAGCCATCCGTTTTTAAAACGACTTTATAATTACAGGGATTATTACGGGGATTCGCGAAGACGACCTCGCGTTATTTTAATTTAATTAATCAATTACCGAGGGCAATAGTAATGGAGTATCGTTACTTTAACGTATCGCGAGGTTTGCCTTCGCTAAGCTCAAGCTCAAGCTCAAGCTCAAGCTCAAGCTCAAGCACATTATTCGCAGACGATATTACGTAGCGCTACGTACGATATCACGAAGACATGCTTAAGACACGCGTACTTTGGTAAATTATACATGTGTATAAATTGCCGTGTATAAATAGATCGTGCCCTATCTATCAGGGGAAGTAACCTATTATATTAGCTTATTTTCTTAAACTAACTTTATCCGTTTGCTAATAAATTACGCTCTACCGTACGAATATCGTTATTCGCCAATCACAATAGATACGAATGGATTGATCAAAAGATCAAAAGCATTATTATTATTATAAAATCCAGTCTTTTCTATTTCCAATTGAAACGCAATATCATCCAATTGTACGGCAATTGTAGTAATGAAAAATAACAAGGGATACGATTGAAGAGTGAGAGAGAGAGAGGGGCATTTAATATAAATAATAAAATTTTATTATTTTTCCAATAAATATTTTTTCCTCACTTGACATTGTTATTCATGAAAAGGATGAATAATAAGCCACGTCTATATCACACTCAGGCTCTTGAAATACATTCGCAACGTTTATTTTCGTTTAAGAGTTTTTCTTTCTTCTCTCTTCTCGCTCTATCTCTATCTCTCTTATTCTCTTTTTTCTTTAGTTTAAAAGATGAAAAGGGTATAATTATGAAACAGCTTACTGTCACTTCAGCTGTATGAATATGATTTATTCACGAGTAAAGCTTAAAATAAGAATCCCCTACGTGAGTAATATCACACATGAATACATCGTTCGCTCGAAAATGGCCTTTAACGTGGTATCTCAAAAAATACGTCTTTGAATTGATTTAGCAAAAAATATGCTTTGGTATTCTAGGCGGCGGTGGCTGAGGGGGGAAGACGACGAGAGTGAAAGGTAAAATTTGTGGTGATTAATCGCCGTGAATAGGATTACTAATAACGTAATATAATATAAGTGAAGAATATTCAACTCCGATGATGTCCAACTCAAGAGGTTCAATGCCAATCCTCCCCTCTCTCTCCCCCAATAACCCTCCCCCCCCATCCGCTGGTTTGTATGATTTAACAAATAGCTATCGAGGAAATGGCAAATTTATACAGATGAATAATTGTTAACATTAAAATCTACACAATGTGAGCTTTGTAATCTTTACCAAGAGATATTTATACGAAATACAAAGAGTGAGGGAGGGAGAGGGTGAGGGAGAGAGAGGGTGAGAAATGGACCTTTTAGAAGGGTATAAAATCTTAAAGTCTAAAGAGATTGAAAACTCGCGCTTCCGCTAATGGTTGCGGCACAGCAATGCAAATGAAGAGTTTGTAACTTTCAATAGCTTAGCGGCGAAGTGAGAAGTAGGGCGGGGGGGCGAGGGGGTGGAGAGAACGGCGGAGAGAACGGCGGAGAGAACGGCGAAGAGATAGAAAGATGGTTTTCAGCGAGGCTGAAATAAAACAGCTTTATCATTCACGTGGCGAGCGAGAGGACTGACTTTTTATTCATTAAAACGGCTTCTCTACGGGCTCGTGCGCGCAAACATATCCCCCCCCCCCCCGGAATGCTAAACGACTTTTAATAATCTAAATGTACTCGGCTGGGGGTGGGGGGGAACCCTCTTAACGACTTGTAATAATGTGCGATCGTTAATTTTCGCGAAACAAGGATGCTCTTCGAATCACTTTACTCTTATTTATCTTCAATGGAATATCCCATACCGAGTGTACACGGCCCACAAACAAAGCATCGTCGTCCCACCCACCCCCCGCTCCACCCCCTAAGTTTTGCACTATTCGTGTTATTACCACCCGTTTTCTTAATTCGCCTTTGCCTTTGCCTTTGCCTTCGCCTTCGCCTTCGCCTCTCTGTCGGTTACGCCGCTAAATGTCCCGAGTATATATATATATACATATATACATATATGTACGCGTATGGCACTATAATCACAGCTTTTATTGCGAGATAGTAATATACAAACGAATAGCCATCACGAACAGCATTAACGCTCGTTTTCGTAATTTTAATTATTTATATTATTAATAAGGAGAGTTAACGATAGGAAACAAGTTCTCCCCCGCAGGTGTCACGTCCAATTATAAATTACTCCTTTCCCTTTTGTTTCTCTTTATTTTTCTTTCTCTCTTTATTTAAAATAACCTCGTGTAATTATTATTATAGGCTGTAAATCAAACAAAGCCGTACATTTAATTCAATAGTTTGAGCTGCGCACGTGCTATTATAATTATTGCAGCAGCCTCGGTACCGAGGTGCAAGGGGGGGGGGTTGTTCCTACAACTTTCCTTCTCAATTTATGCAAGCACTCACTACTTACCTCATACATACCCTGTACCTTTTCTTCCATTACGGCCCGCCCGCAGCCTTTCATAAATAACACAATAGGAATCTTCAATCTCGTTTACATTTATAAGATAATAATATTAATCGTGATAGGAGGAGGGGGGAGCAGCAGCAGCAGCGGCAGCAGCCGTAACAACGATAACAACAACGGCACGAATAAACAACAATAATAATCCAGACACGATTTTACGTAAAGGGCAAACGTGGAAAATCTATCCCCCCCACCCCCAAGTTAAATGATTTAACGTCGTAATGAATGACAAAACAGCGGCTAAAGAAAACTTTCATGTTGTACGGCTGCTGCGTTCTCGTTTCCGAAATAAAGATTATTTAATGGTTAAAGAGTAATGTGTACAAACGTCGAGCGGATCGAGGGAAAAATTGCGGAACGAATCGAGTGCCGCTAATAATAAAGAGACTCACGACTACGTATGAGAAATGCTCGTAGAAACGTGAACGTTTTTAACGACCATTGTACGCATCAAGATTCGTACGAAAATATAATTACCATTATTACCATTATATTACTTGTATTGAGAATTGGGACGGAATTCTCAACTTATCTCGACTTTTCGTATTATTACTTATACAGCCGCGGGCACAAACCTCTTTAATTTAATAATATTAAAATTGAAAAATAGCTCTTTGCGGCGATTATCATTCGTTACGTAGATCTTGTAACGAGCGAATACATTATTGTTATCCGTATCATTAAGAGATTAATCCTCAATGTCTTTGAAGCCAGTGGTATTCACTCGAGACTTCGACACTTTTACTATATAATATAAATTAGAAGAAAAATGGGGTTATTGGGGTTATTGGGGTTTAGTGGGGTTTAGTGGGGGTATCGCGTGACACGTGCCTGTAAAATCTGTAGAGCCACGTCTCGTCCGGGTCGACGTCACAATACAGCCCGCGAATACAACTTTATAACAAATAGGACAAACCGTTTTGAAGAAAAGGCAAACGGACTTTTTCATAATTGATATTTATTTCCTTTTTTACGTCGGATACGAGGTGGCAAAGAAGAAAGGCCCCGTAACTCTAATGCCTCGAACGGCCGTCTAATCGCTAAACGTTAATTACTTCCCGTATTCGTGTGCTATCCGATAGGCTGCCACCACTACTACTACTACTACTACTACGACGACGAGGTAATTGTTATTCCAGCATTCGAATAACGTGGCTCCATCCCCCCCCCCCGCCCCTCGCCCCACCGACTTTATCGTTTAAGAGGCATTGCCCAGTCGACGGAGAACCACTACTAAGGGACTCCGGAGGGGGGGGGGGGTAGAAAAAAAGAACCATTTATTTATCTAATTTTATATTCGGGCTTTGTGAATGTATTTTTCAGAGCCCGGCACTACGCAAACACCCCTGAAAAATATACTTCCGACAGAGGAGCGCGCGCTGCATTTATCTTGCCTGCTCTGTCAGGCTACTAAAGGTTACTATTATTATTATTATTATTATTTAGCTCGAAAAATACGAAATTTTACAATGAGATTAGGCCGTGATCCAGCCATCCAGAAGGCTTCATTATGCAGGATCGAGGGAAAGAAGTAGTGCGCTTGGGAGCAACCAACAACTTTTGCTGTTGCTGCTTCTCTTTCACGTGTACAGGTCCCAAAAAAAAAAAAAAAAAAGAAAAGGATGGGAGATTAAAGGCGTCGGTCGGTGGAGAGGGGGTAGAGGGGGGTGGAGTGGAGGAGAGCGTCCCGGAGCTTTTAAGGAGCTCACGGAAACGCAGAAGAATAAAGATGGTCGCTCCGACTCCGAGGGCTGGGCTGGGCTGGGGGGGGGGTCTAGGAAGAGAAGTAAAAGAGAGAGAGTGGGAGAGTGGATGGGATAAAAAGTAGAAATGCGTTTGCAAGTAATTAAGGAACAGATGTTATATTACGGCCTCGGTTTAATTTCAGTACTTTCCCCTTCTCGATAGGGGAAAAGAAGGTTATTGGGGGGTTGAGGAGCGCGAGCTAGTATAAGAGCGTCGAGAATCGATCGAGAATGAGGTGCTGTACCTGTTCAGCCATGCTGTAGCCGTCGTGGTGGTGATGGTGGTGGTGGTGGTGGTACGACGACTGGTGATGCTGCGGCACGTTCAGGGACAGGTCGAGGTTCTCGCTTCTCTGTAACACACCAAACGGGAGAAAAACGTTTATTATTACATTTCCATTGTGTTCCGGTTCCAGTTCCAGTTCACCTGCGCACCCGCTCCACCCGCTAATTAACATCCCCGGCTAATGATCAGGGACTGTATGTATATTATTCGGCATCGATTCGACATTATGCGGATAATAGCGGGACGATAGATCCGCGATCGAGCCCAATGGCATTTATCATTACCCATTTATTACCATTATTACCATTACGTTCTTTCATACGGGAGTTACTCTCGAGGGACGGAAGAACGCGCCCAAGGCCCCGAAAACTCTCGATATTCGGGAGGGGGGAGGGGCAGGGGCAGGATAATGAGCGCCAGCCGACTTTGCGAAAGGGCCACGTCAATTTTTTTTGCATCTTTATATATTCTCTGAATATTATTTCGATCACTTGCTTATTAAAGTGGCGAGTTGCGCAGCTGGGAACTGGATAATACATGTACTTATTATTATTATTATTATTATTATTATTAATTTGAGAATCGCTTTGAGCTCGGCAAATATTGTCTAATGCCGTCGCATGCCTCATGATATGCCGCATGATAATACAAATAACGTATCGCTTTCCTATTCCTTATGCCAAAACGTTACGAGGACGGCCACAGGTAGCAAAGACTTATTGGAATGCTGGGGGGGGGGCCGTAAGGATTGATAGATAATAATCCTACGTGGTATCGTAGTATGGGTTACGCGGACGAGGCCGCAGCGTTAACTTACACGAATATTTCGCGTTACGTGTAGATAAGATGCATTGTTCTCGTGTAATATAAGAGAGAGAGAGAGAGAGAGGGGGGGGAGGCATACGAGTGAGGTGCATGCGAGCCCCCGCGGAGGCAGATCTATGCATTCGATTCGGCCCGAGATATTAATGCGACACGCAATCTCTGACTAAAATCTTGTAATCAACGAGGATTTATTACCAAACTCGTGGAATAATCATAACACCGCTGTCCCCCTCCACCCTCCCCCTCCATCCATCCATCCATCCATCCACCCCACACACACACGACCACCACCACCACCACCACCACCACCACAGCCAAGCAGAGGGGCCTCGTCGTCCACTCGGAGACGAGTGGGGCTGATACGGATACGCGGTTTCTGTAGAAGAGGTCAACACGCTACCGAGGAGCTGCTGCTGCTGCTGCTGCTGCTGCTGCTCGTCGGGCCCGTGGGTCCTTTTGAGAATTGCCGCGTCGTCGAGAGGAGAAAGGGGTTGGCCGTCGCTCGGGAATGAATTAATCGGCTCCCATCGATCATAGGTAGTGCGATAGGTAAGGCGACCTCGGGTAGGCAAGCAAGCAGGCAGACAGACAGACAGGCAGACAGGCAGGCAGCAGACCCCTCCTCCCTTAATGGAATTTCCGCCTTCCGGCAACAATGTTTCGCTTTGATTCGTTTAAAGCGAGCGCCACCCTTCCCTCTCGCTCCCCCCTCCACCCCCCATCCGAATTTAAGAGAATAAAGAAAGAAGAAGGGAAGGAAAGCAAAGAGAGTTGGTGGCTTCTCGTCTTCTTTACGGCTGTAATTAAGGGTGGGCCGATGGACCTGGGCGGAAGGAAGGGTCCCCCCCCCCTCGTCCGGGTGGGGCAATGGAGATTGCGGGGCCGATATTATCCCCGAGACTCGATCGGGTTCCATTCGTTCGAATGCTCGTTCCCGATGCCGGCAGGCAGGTAGAGTAGTCGTCCGGAGCACGGCCCGGCCCGGATGGAAGGGCACAATTATCCGGGACCCTTTTATTTCCTTCTGCTTCCCCCCCATTCCGCTCGGGAAGGCTCGGGCACGCTCGTGAACGCTCGGGAACGCTCTCGACGTCAATGAACGGCCGAGAGATTGATATTCAAGATTGCCGGAGATTAATAGGTCGATTGGGCGGCCGGTGGTGAGGGAAATTAGGTAGGAGCAGCAGCCCCCCCCCCGCCGGCTCTCGCTCGCTGCATACATACGAGCTTTGCATCGCAATCCTCATTTCGCAATCGTGCTCAACATTTTCTCGGGAGATCATCTTTGTATCCTGCATTTCTACGGTTGATTAAATCGCCGTGGCTGGGGATGGGTTGGGGGGGCGGGCGAGGAGCGTGGGCGCACTCGAGCCCGCGAAGACAGACCGAAAGCAACATTTTTTTCCTCAAATGCCCGATTAATATTACAAGTAGCCCGATAAAATTGGCCCGGATACGGCTTGCATGCGATCGATGTCACCCCCCCCCGCCAACCTTACCTTATATCACACCCTATCTCTCGCCCCCGCTCTCGCCAGAGAACGCGCAATCGTAATACGTAAACGGTTCTGTCCCAACTTCTCGCTCCCGATGCGATCGCGCCGCAATTATAATTATGCAAACCCACGGGGATACGTACGTACGAACCACGAACCAGCCCATCCCACAACGGAGGAGGACGCGCTCTCCAGCCTCGCTCACTCACGTACGTGCTCCCAATAGAAATTAGCATGGGCTGAGGAAGCAGCGCTGCTTTACCCACACGGGCTCAATGACTTTCTTCAAAGGCCGACTTGAAGAATCTTAGCCGCGAATAATAGATAAACCGGGGATTAAATCGCCTATTACGTCCGTAAGTAAGGTTAGGTCGATTGAATTCCACGAAATGCCAGAGTATTATACCTTATCCTTCATGTTCTCGGCCTGCATCATATCTCTATCATCTGTTGCCATAACCGATTTTCCTCTTCCCATTATTATTAATATTCCAACGCTCGCGATACATAACCCTTTCGTTAGGCTTATTTATCCAGCTCATTATCCATCCATCGGTCTATCCATCTATCCGTCCATTTTGCTCTATCAGCAAACGTATTTTAACGTTTCCCAAGGAAGGAAAAAAAGAAGAAACAAAAAAAAGTTATTATTAGCGCACTTTTTTATCTGGCGAGTACTCGAGCAGCTCGTTCGCCTTTCAATTTTAACGTTCGCCGTAATAACATTCCGTTTACATAATACACTTTTGCGATAAGCCTGCACGTAACGTAATGCACGCTCGAGCGAATATGCACGGGGGCCATATGCACGCATTCGCGCAAATATGCGCACGAGCGATCAGAGACTCAATATACACACACGCACGCACGCACGTCGTTCTTTTTCCTTTCAATAGCTTTTTTTCAGTCTCTGGCTTATTTGATTTTCCCGCAACTGGCGAATATGAAAACGTGCTCGGGACAAACGTTGGCGAACCAGCGGAGAAAGGGAGGGAGGGAGGGGAGAGTCAACGCGGATAAGGAGAACCCGCAGCTGTTTCTCGCAGATAATCATAAAAGAAACGAGCAAGAGGCTAAGCGAAGAAAATGAGATACACACAGGTTAGCAATAAAGTTCTAAGAAATTTCCAGGCGCTTTCTTATGACACGAGTTTCCGAATTCTTTTCTACTTTTCATCCAGAGCGGAGGAGCTTTGACGAATTGTCCTATGATGCCTCTACAGGCGACACCCGAGAGCGCGTCATCGTCCTATCGAGACCGTAGGTCCACCGAGTCGAACACGTATCAGCCCCATTAATAATATATATATATATATACATTATTTTTCGCCGCTATATATTGAGGTATGGGAGGGGGAAGGGGTAAAGGGGGGTAAAGGGGTGGTGTAGGTAAGGAGCAAACAAAAACGAGAAAAGAACTAATTTTTTTAATTAAAAATATTTCATAGTTATAAATATAGTAAATAGCCGAGGCAGGCGCGGCAGGATATTCTATTGAAATACTTGGGAACCGCCAAGTTTTAAGTTTCCATAGATAAAAATAATATTTTTAATTAAAGTTTTTTTACTATTGTTGTTGTTTTTTTTTTTTTTTTTTCCCTCTCGCATCTCATCCTGGCCTTATTATTATTCTGACCCCAATAACCGATCGACGCGCCCCGCCCCTCGAGCGCTTCGTTCGAAAATTAAAAAGATTCTGATACATCCCTACGTCCGTCCCTACGTCCCTACGTCCCTACGTCCCTACGTCCGTCCCTACGTCCCTACATTGCCGGAGGCCGGCAAGTGCGAATATTGGTTCGGCACTCCCCCTGACCCACCCCCAAATAGATTAACGCGCCCATTTTTTTTAGTCTCTCTCGATTTCGGCGAGCTCGCCCCACCACCAGGACTCCGAAATTCAATGTCAGCAGCCGTGGTTAACGTAGACGTGGTCTACGATCTACGGAAATCTCTGCCCGTCGACTCGGCGCTCTCTACGGTGGCGGCCTTCGTCGTCCACGTACGTCGCATTATGACGAAAAAGGTAAGGAGGGTGGAGGGGAGGGGGGACGAAAAACGGGGCCCCCCCATCCCACCCACCCACACTTACCGCCGAGAAGCAAGGAAGTTGCGAGTGCGTGGGCGGACGTACGGATGAAGCGGAGGAGGACTTATGGTACTACTCGCCGTTGCCGCGATAAGCGATAAAACTTCCTTCCGACTCTGGCTGGCCTATTCTTTCTCTTCTCTTCTCTTCTCTTCTCTTTTTTTCTTTTTTTACCTTGTAAGCACGCAAGCGTAGATACGATAAAGGTGATAGGGACGTGTAAAAGTCGTCGCCTGGCCACTCGACAACTAACGCGATAAACGAGTCCGTTATTTCACACTTATTAAACATTCATCGCGATATTTATTAGGGAATCATTGTCGGGCGCGACGACTGTCCCCTCAAGCCGGCACCCTCGTCCCCTCAAGCCGGCACCCTCGCCCACAACACCTACCCCCCTCCTCCTCCTCCTCCTCCTCAATGGAATAAATACGGGCTCTGGTGTGACGCGCAGCTCGGCACTCGTGGCCCGCGAAAGGCCACCGAAATTATAATAATAATAATAATGTCGCGTAATGAAACGCGAGCTCTATCCCATCCCCCCTCCCCCCTGCCCCCGGCGACGTACATAGGGACGCCAGCTAGAACATTATTTTTCGTCCGTATTCTCGTTATTCGTAATCGCGAAACAACGAACACGAATGATACGCAAGAGAGCAAGAAGGACAGCGCCAGCACAGCAGACCGAGCGACAAAACAAGGATAATAATTACAGCCGAGGTATAACAATAGCTAGTAGCAGGCAACGATAATAATAATAATAATAATAATAATAATCACGCGGCTAGGAACAATGGCAGTGGCGCCAATAACGATAATAATGAGTAATGCGCTTTATTTGAGCAAGTCTGTGGTAAGTGCTCTGCTGCTGCGACTATGCTGCTGCGACTATGCTGCTGCGACTATGCTGCTGCGACTATGCTGCTGCGACTATGCTGCTGCGACTATGCTGCGAACGATGCGGTATCGAACGAGCCGCGTTATCCGAGCCCTCTCGATCGATTTCACGATGTTGCAAATATTTTCTACATTCGCCGTTGCATTACGCCCTGAGAGTACTTGCCTATTAAATCAAAAGCCGGCTGATTTTTCAGATAAGGGAGAGGAGAGAGAAGTAGAAGAAAGAAAGAAAGAAAGAAAGAAAGAAAGAAGAAGAAAAAAAAATGAAAACGAAACGCAAAAGCTTGGCATTTCGAAACGCCTGAGCTCGATAATATATACAATGCCGACTTTGTTCTTTTGCCTTTTGCCTTTATAACCCCCCACCCCCCACCCCCAATCCATCCATGCATGCATGCGTGCGTGCGTGCATGCAAAATCGCACGTCTAACATTGTTAAACGATAAGGAGAGGAAGAGGAAGAGGAAGAAGAAGAAGAAGAAGAAGAAGAAGAAAGACTGCGCGAAAGAAACTTTAGGCACATAATTAAATCCAATGCTCCAATAAATTGAATTGAATAAATCATTAAATTTTAATTGCAAATCCGCGCAGTGCGGGAATAAAGATTCCCGCGATGAGAAAAGAAAGGGAAGGGGCTGCGCGCGCGCGCGCGCGGTCGGCTGAAATAATATCATTATATTTGATCTGTCGAGGTAACGTGTAAAAAGGAAAGGAAAGACCACCACCACCACCACCACCACCACCACCACCACCACCACCACAACCACCACCGCGACCACCACCACCGCGACCACCACCATCCCCTAATTACTATCGAGAACGTTCGGCTTTTGGAATTCCCGTTACAATGCATCGTCAAATAGAATTGCAAAATGCATTTTTAAATCGCTAATCGCGGCCTTAAAATTATAATAATTTCATAAAATAATTACGGTCCCGGAGCGAGGTCACGCTTAAACGCATTCCCGGCCGCTTATACTGTCAATTAAGAGCGTCATTCAATTTGTCTTGTTAATATTAAAACTTAAGTAACGCAACGTAATGAAATACTGTTGCCGTTCGACGGATAAAATATAGCCGCGCGGGGGGGAGGGGTTGGCGATGAGGGGTTGAGGGGTTGACAGAGGGACTCTGTTTGTTCGAATTCACCGATTGCGCATGTGCGCGCGTTATTTCAATCGCGCTCAAAACATTTCGGCTCGTTCGCTCGATTAACGACATTGTTTTCTTATGAAAGATCGTCGATCCTTGCATTGCATAGATCATAGCCTGCCTGCCTGCCTGCCTGCCTGCCTGCCTCTTTACTTATCACAACTATTAACTCTCCGAATTTACTTTCTTATTTCCATCTAATAGTTACGTCACTCGTTGCGGGGAGGGGGGAGGGAATTAAGAATGAGTAAGAACGTCCTTACTCGTCAACTTTTCCTATTACTATTACTATTATTATTATTTATTTATTTATTTATTTATTTTCTTTAAATTTAATTTAATTTTTTATCAAGTCCCTCTCTACCACACAATTCACAGTTAAAGTAACGTAATTGAATTATCTTATATGTTAATCCTTAGACACAGTCTCCTATTTAATTAACGTAACGTCACGTCGCGTCACATTGACGTTCACGTTCACGTTACGTCACGTCACGTCGCGTCACGTCACGTCAATGTCGCTCATGAGTGAATTCAATTAAGCGCCAACTTACGCTTTAATAAATCGGAAATAATGACTGTTGCAATGTAATGGAAATCGGACAGATTATAAAAATATATCCTTATGCGACATTGTTGCGCAGACGGATCGCGCATTGGGGTTATTGGCATTATTAATGCGTGCGCACCGATCGCACACTATTAAATAATACAACGAGAGGTTTAAGTGCCGGGGAACTCCTTTCCTCGGGGGGGGGGGGGGCAGCGCGGTAGGCGTCACCGGGACGTTATTTAAAAAACGTTATTTAATTATCGGCAGCCCTACACGCGCTCCATTACGCGGGCACGAGGGAAACGACGGCTCTCGATCTCGCTCTCACCCCCCCCCTTCTTAACGCAATGACCTTATACAACAATGGAACGTAAATTTTTATGGTTTTATTGTATGTGGAAACAAGCGCGTAATGAAGTCAAAACGTGCAGGTCGGCATCTCCGACCCCCCTCCCTCCCTTCCTCCCACTCGCGCCCATGACTCAAACGAAAGTAACGTTTTAGAAGCCCGCGAGTGGGTGGTGGGCACCGTGTATTACTATTGTCATTATTTTTATTGTTGTTGTTGTTGTTATTATTGATCACGGGGATGGAGCAGAGCAGAGTCGGGCCCCTACCAACCCAACCACCCCCCGTACGCAGGCACGCACCATTCGCAGAAAGGGACGAATATGCTCGGCTCGTTTTACCCATTTGTAGTAAATCGGCTCTCGTCGCTCTCTCCCCCCGATCGCTTTCCCAGGCTTTCCACCCCCCATCCCCCCTCGGGGGTGGGGTGGGGGTTATTGGGGTTTCAGCCCGTGTAAGCGAGAACGCCGGCTCGTTTCTCCTTACTCCCCCTCCCCCTCCCCAGCGAGGCCGTATTTGCTCCCGAGCTTAGCAGCACACCCCCCCCCTCTTCCTCATCATCCCGGTTAACGTGATCGATATTTTATTTACATAGAATCCGCAGCCATATGTAGCCCATAATACGACGGGCACGTAATGAATAACCCCCCCAATAACCCCAATAACCAACAAGTGTTGCCGTCAACCAGTCAACCAGTCGACCAGTCAACCAGCAGCACAGAGAGCTTTATGCGCAGTCGCGCAATGATCCAGTGCCACCGACACTCTCTCTTTATCTCTCGTCGAGTCGTCGTCGTCGTCGTCGTCGTCGTCGTCGTCGTCGTCGCTTAAGCGGTAATAATTGTCTTTAACGCCAGATAAAGGGAGCTGGCTCGCTCGCGAGTCCCGGGGCAATAATTAGTCAACGGAGAGAACAATGTCGTTTGTAGGCGTCGGGGCCAATGGCGGGGATGAGGCGCGAGCCTCCCCCCCCCCCTCCGGAGTGGATAACTACTACTGGATTGGGAATGGATTGGTGGGAGCGAGCGGGGGGTGCCGGGAGGACGACGGACTCTCGATTATAAAGCCTATGAATTTATAACGCTAGAGCTTAAGGCCACTCACACTATCTCTATGTATCTCTATGTATCTATCCGGACAAGTAGATCTTCTAGGCAGCCCCGCGCGGTGCTTCTCTACCGCCTCGAAATCTGACCTTCTTCACAAGTCTCGATGACTTGTAATAAGCTTTATCTCGAGTAGAACGACAGGAGTCCGCCCGCCCCCCCCCCCCCCAATAACCCCAACAAACCGTCTCGTCTTTAAAATTCACGCGGTACATTTATTATCGTTTCTTAATTCACTTGGGCTCGCAGGCGGACTTGCCGGATTTATTTAGTGCAGAGAGAGAGACAGAGAGAGAGAGAGACTGACTGACTTTTCTTAATCACCGACCGTAGGAAGTCTCGGCATTCTCCGGGATATCCGTTCACTCGTTGGGCTCAGTTAATAATAATTAGATGTGATTGTCGATGGTCGCCCGTGCATCGGAAAAGCGATATCTCTACCTACGCTTGATCGTTCAGATGTCGGCTGTCGGGTGGACAGTAAAAAATTTAGGGCGATATAGTCCGCCGATGATCCGTGTTAAGTTACGAAAGTCGGGGTCGATTGGGGTCGATTGGGGTCGATTGGGGTCGATTGGGGTCGATGTCGAGCCCGAGGTAACCACAGAGTCGCCAACTTGAAAGAACCACCTGCGCGTACATATGGTTCGGCGGCATGGAGTTCTGGATGATCTGGAGTTCTGGGTGGCTCTAAATTCTCATAGGCGCTTAAGCTTGAGCTTAAAAAAAAAATGCGGGCCCGTGTCTTCATCGGGGAGCGTTGAGCAGCGCCGAATGCACGCGTAACGGAAGTAGTACGTACGTGGCGCGATGACGCTCGCTGCCCGGAGCGATAAACATTTGTAAACAAATGGTGTGGCGCGCAATAAACTTGGCAACCGCGAGCCAAGTGACTCTACCTTACGCTCACTCGCTCACTCGCTCACTTGGTCTTGGTTCTCAAGCGGTCTCGGGACTAGAGGAGCTCGGCCACCATAATAATAATAATAATAATAAAAAGAATAAAGTCGTTTGTAATAATTATCAGGCATTTGACATGGCCGCTCAAGATAAAGCGCTTAATTTATTTTGTATTTATAATTGTAATTTTGACAGTATTGCCCGTAACGGCAATCATTACTCTTTCTCAGCCGATAAGGGCTCGTTATTTATTGTCCATGAAAACAACAATGCAGTTAATTAAAAGCGAAAAAAAAAAAAAAAATAGGATTATTATTTATCGGTTGCTCAAAAAGGCTTAATCTAATTTAAAAAAACAAAAATAAATAAATAAATTTTTTTTTAGTTTTAATAATAACAATTTTTTTTAGGATAACAATATTTATTGCTTGAAAAGGTAATCATTTTCTATTATCGGGCTTTGAAGGAGAAGTTTTCTTTGTTTTTTTTTACGTGACTTGTAAAGTCACTTGGACATTATACGTATATAAATACGAGTACGAGGGCGGGGGCGGGGGCGCGTGTTGCATACGTACACGTAGAGATAGAAGTGGGCGGCGATAACAACTATTCGGGATGGGCCCTCGTCAATTTTTATTCCACTTCATGGGGAATGTCGCGCTATCGGAAAAATTTATCGGCGAATAAAGTCAGCCGCCTGCCGTATTCGGCATTTCATCCTTTCCCCTCTTTCGTCTCGTCGGTCTTTATAAGCAACGGCAGCAGCAGCAGCAGCAGCCCAGCTGGTAATAAATATCGACATTTATTGAAAAACTAGTAGTCGTCCCCTTCTCCGGCGTGGAGGCGGAGCAGGAGGAGGCTAAGAAGACGAAGAAGAAGAAGAAGAAGAAGAACAGCAACAACAAAAAACAACAAAAAACATCGTCGGGACGAGGCTTAATAATTAAGGCTTAGCAGCTGAAATAGCTGAAAACGGGGATGTAAAAAGTAACGCGGGCCTTAGCGCGCGCCCCGAAGCCTTAATAAACGCCATGAAGAATTAGGGAAGCGAGCGAGCGAGCGAGCGAGCGCATTATGGGGCCCGAGATAATTAATATTTATTAATTTTACGCGCATCGATCATCTTCAGGACAATCAGTACGTACGTACGTACGTACAGCGTAATCTCGAGTAATCTCTCGAGGCAATAAACAAACAAATCAAAAGGGATTGTTTAAAAAATGTATGGGGGGCGCGCGTCGATAAATCTCGAGGGGGGTAAGGATAGGCGCCGAGAAACGTCATGGGGCAATATCGGAAAATTAATCATTCGGAATGCTGATAGTAGAAGAGGTACTCGATGAAGCTCTTGCGCGTAGTCGAGTCGTGGCGAAAATGCGCGGCTATAGAGACAGCGGCGGAGGGGAGTGTGGGTGTGGGTGGGTGGGGGCAGAACAATGTACATGTGCGTGCAGCGCGGAAGCTAGCCAGGCCAGGAATCCAGGCACCGGTTCGGATATGCAAAGAGCGCACAAGAGAATTCCCGGGATTACCTTCTTTCTCCTGCGCACTGCATAATCCCGGTAATGTCGATAATAATAATAATACAGACGAAGATGACTCGAGCGTGGAACGCGTGCGTAGGCTGGGACGTAGCCCCTGGCTCGTGAGAGGACGGTGGTCGGAGGGGTCGGTGGTCGGAGGGATCGGCGGTCGGTGGGGGAGGGAGAGGCGACTGCAATAGCACGTATAATGAATTATCGTGGCGTTCGGTACTTCGGGACCTATTTCACCCTTTCACCTCTCCCCCACCCCCCACCCACCGCCTCCTCAATACACAAACACAAGCTGTGAGAGGGTGAGGGTGAGGGTGAGGGTGAGGGGGGCCAAGCGGTAGGAAACCTACTACTCTCTTCGATAGCATTTGATACTGTTACACGAGGGGTGAGGAGTGAGTGGTGAGGGGGTGGGGGGCTTTTTCGATCGCTGTCTCGGCCCTCTTACACGACCGACCGACCTCCTCTCTCGACTCTCTCTCTATTATCTTTAAAACGCTAATGAGCCTCGAGATTTCTCTTTGCTTTTCAATTCTTCAAACAATAGATGATAAATTGACTTTTCTTTTCTTTTTTTTTTCTCCAAATGTGACGACGAGGAGCCTCGAAGCCGAGAGGGACTATAGACTAGACTAGACTAGACGGCTACCACTACCACTACTACTACTTGCTACTACTCTCCATACATTGTTAAAGTAGTCGCCTTTGGCTTTGGCTTTTCTACGAGTGAAAGGCACCACCATCCACCACCCACCAACCACCAGACACCAACCACCATCCACCACCAGACACCAGACACCAGCCACCGGCGCCGATAAGCCAGCCCATGGAATATTATCCGCCGTTCAATATTATTACAGTTGCAGCGACATTTCTACAATTTATTTAATCGCCCGCCCAAGCTCACAATATTTTCGTTATCTTTCCGGTCGCGGCACGTATATGATAAATACCTGTTTCAACACCTCGACCATCCGGCGAATCGCTTACTTGCACGACATTAAAAAGCAAACAAGTCCAACGGAAGGAACAACGTTTACAAATCATCTTCCAGACTTTCCCTATCCACCTCCACCCCCCCCCACCCCCCCATTGGAATATTTACTTTACTTTACAGGGTCCCGCTCACGTCAGAAGCGAATGGCTTAAGTAAATGGAAATTCATTAATCCATGCGCGGATGGTGTAAAATGTAAAATGGTTTATCGGCAGCCACTTCTTTTTTCTTTTATTCCCCCCTTCTCGTATATTTATATCTTCGAAGCGACCGACCTCGTGCTTGGATGGATAAGGCTTGGACGGATGGACGGATGGATATCTTCTTGCCGGGCTCGACGACAAATAACCGCAAATCCTTATTTTTCATCCGGGAATGCAAGGGGTGGGGGGGCGTATCGTTATAAATTAAACTGGCTATTGGCGCTAAAATAATATCTTTTGAGATTAAGTAAGTCGAATGCTTGAAATAATAAGAGAGACTGGCCTATTGCTTTGCTGCTCTTTACGTTTAAATATAAATTGCCTACGGGAGCGACGAATGCCCGCCTCCGCATTTATAATTAATATTTAGATCCAACGTTTTAATAATGCGCGCGTGTCTATACATGTACGCGTGTGCATGCATAAGCCGCTCTCTCTCTCCTTCTCAATTGAGAAAATGTAAAAAAAGTAAAATTTAAAAACGTTAAAGTACGTTTGCAACAACAACAACGACAACGACAACGACAATAACAACAATAATAATAATACAAAAGGAAAGTTAATAAAAACGATATTCCAGAGTCGATTAAATATATCATTGAAGAAGAAGAAGAAGAGGAAGAAGAAGAAAAGAGAAGAGAAAAATTTATTCGCATTTCCGTATTAAAAGTTATTCTATTAAAGGAAATATCATAGATATGGAAGTAAAAAAATTGTATTCCAGATTAAGAGAACTTTTTCCCCCCCTCCACGATATTCTTTTATAGCGGTCGAATATAAAAATTACGAATTTCTTTTTTAGTACCGTTCATAAAATGAAATGACTGGCAATGTATATGAATTAGAAAGTTTTGAATAAAACTTTGTAAATAAATTCTTCGTACAATGTATACGGCCTGCAGAGAGGTTATTGGGGGGAGGGGAGAGGGAGAGGGAGGGGGAGATAAAAACGTATCGTCGTGCATTTTCGAATTCAGCACGCGTTTTTTGAAATAACGATATGGGAGGAGGGGCAGGAGGAGGTGGTGGTGGTGGCTTCCGGCGAGCAAACGAAAACATAATTTCACCCTAACAACAACAACGACAACAACGACAACAACGACAACAACAACAACAATATTAGTAATAATGATAAAGGGGCTAGGAAGCAGGACGTAGATGATTTTAAAATACAGATTAGTTGGGGCTAGAGGAGGAGGAGGAGCAATGATAAGCAATGTGTTAATAATGCGTTTTATTGTGCTTGGCGCAATAACAATAACGGTCGTCTGTCTGTCTTTCTTACGTAAAAGCTCATCTCCTCGGCTTGTTCCCATTACTTCCTCCCTATTCTCTCATTTCAAGTGCAGCCGGCTTATTTGCCGAGCAGCGCGGCCGAGCCGAGGTCGTCCGTTCCCGGCCAATGGCAATCTACCGGGGAATATTATTTTCGCAGGCTTATCGATTAAGTCGCCATTTTACCCGTATCGAGGTGGAGGTAGGTGGCGGTAGGTGGCGGTGGAGGTGGTGGAGGTGAGGTGGAGGTGAAGGTGGTGGAGGTGGCGGTGGCTGGAATCGGCTGCCACCGACTACTGCCGCTAGGTTGGAGTGAGGCGCGAAGGCCGCGCCGGCCGTCCCCGTCCCGCTGCTGGCGCATTCTCCATCCACCGGCAGCCGGTTAACGATGACCCCGACACGACTCTGGGGCGGCACAGGGACCACTACTACTACTACTACTACTAATCCCGACAACCGCTAGATTTCGGGGATATTCGGAGAGAGACAACATTCTTCCCTCGTACTTTTATATATATATATATTGCGGCCGAGAGGGGCGCGCGCGCGCGCTAATGAAAAGGGTCGTCGTCGTCGTCGTCGTCGTCGTCGTCGTCGTCCGTCGCCGGGGACAAAGTCCGGCCAAGGGTCAAAACCAAGGAAGGACGAGATAAATAACCCCAATAACCCCGTCGGTTTGGTCGGTCGGTCGGGTTATTGGGGTTATTGGGGTTATTGGGGTTATTGGTTCCTCGACAACCTCCCCCTCCTTTCCTCTCGACTCATCTAACCGCCTCCTACAGATTGTTTATCGTTGAGGGCCGTTAACGGGCCGGGGATTCGTGCCCGCGAGACAAACTAGACGATCCTCGAGCTGAGAAGAGTAGAAGAGCTGAGGCTCGCTTGAGAAAATGAAATGAGCACCTGAATGAAAGGTTAGGAAGCGGTTGAGCGAGCGAGCGAGCGATTTACCGAGCAAGCACTCGGTAACTCGATGGAGAAAATTTCCTTGGATGATAAGGGATTTCCTTATCTGTCCAGCTTCAGAGTAAGGACGGAGGGGGCCGCCGCCGCCGCCGCCGCCGATCTTACGCAAGACATGCGAATATATATGAATAAATTTTTAATTTACGCGTATTGCGCGCATTCCTTCGCGTCATTCACGTAATAGCCTAAAGATGGGGTTGCTTGTTGCTGCTGCTACCCGGTGCTGCTGCTGTTGCTACCCGGTGCTGCTACCCGGTGCTGCTACCCGGTGCTGCTCTCGGTACTCTTCTCGGCCTTCGAATTTACCGTTCCTTCGCTTCCCTCGGCATTCAGCGGCGGCCTTTCTTACGGACTTGCTCGAATTGCATCTCGGCACGCGAACAGCAGTGAGAAAAAAAACTAAAGGACGACGTGTATATACATATATATACATATATAAGAGAAGAAGTCGAAGAATATCGCTTGGTTGTAAAAGATGACGGGGAAATGAATAGGGGCTGCTCGACTCTGTTCGCGTACATTGTCGAGGCGCGTACGCGTACGCGAACTCCTCCTCTCCTTAAACGTTTAACATTTAACACGAGCACGTAACGGATAAGCATCGTAATAGATAAGATGCAAATCGTCTAATCTAGTTTTAGTGGGGGGTGGTTCGCGTGCCCGTTGCTTCATTCCATCCTAAACAACTACGTTATTTCATGGGCTCGCCTCGACATAATGGAGGGGGATCGACGATAATAAATATCTGCCGATAATAAAGGGTGGGGGGGGAGGGGCACGCACGTAAGGAGATTCGGCCGACGATAATAAGGGTTAAATAAATTTTTCGGTATTTCATTAGCAGTGGAGCGATTTAGGGGGCGATTGCTCGGTGAAAAATCCTAACGACCATTGATTTACTGACGATGGTGTCACGAGTCAATCATCGAAGGGCTACGAATACGACGAATCGTTGATAATCGTTGCGCTTCTTTATGTTTATGGCTTATAATTGTGCAGGCAGCTCCTCCTCCCCCGAATATCGTTTTCCCTTTCGAATAATCAATGTAAGCGGCGGCACTCGATGGGCTTCCGCCTTTTCCTTCGTTTTCCACCAATAATAGCTCAGCTTAGCTTTTCCATTAGCGAGATATTGTAATAATAAGAAGCGTCGATCGAATGATCGAACAAAAAGAAGAAGAAAACGGCCGACTCGGAATGGAGGGTGGAGGGGAGGGGGGATAGGGCACGTGGAAAAATTGAGAGGGAAGCCTCTTCTCCTCCTCCTCCTCCTCCTCCTCCTCCTCCTTTTTTTTGTATCCTCCCTCCTTTTTTTTTATCCCCGCCACTTCATTTCAGGAATGCCTTATTATTATTATTATTATTATTATTACATTACCGAAAGGCTAGCGGCACGCCGACGTTACTACATAGTCCGATGTAGAATGCACCCCCCCCTCCCCGCGGATGAAACCATGCCTGCCTCGCAATTACCGTAAGAACGCGTCAATCGATCATTGGCCCGGCTCGTCATCATCTATCGCTCGCTCCCCGCAAAACGTCACAGTCATAGGCTATTCGTTGGCGGTGGGGATGGGGGGGGGCAGGTAAGCGAAAGAGAGAGAGAGAGAGAGAGAGAGAGAGCCTCGTCGGTTTTACGTTTAACACGAAGAAGTTTGGAATACTCGCGTGGTCGTCGTAGCAGGGAGGGAGCCCTGGCCAAATCGGCATCTACTACTCCTCCATCCTTCCTCAGCATCCGGCTACCCGGAGAAGCGCCACCACCACCACCACCACCACCACCGTCATTACGTCTCTGCTTCGTTACGTTCTGTCGGGGCCATTGCAGCATGGGGCAACGCTCACGGTATCCGTGGCGCATCTCTATATGCAGATATGCACTTTTTACGGGTTAACTGGCAACGCTCGCGGGGTTGGGGGGGAGGGGGGAGAGCATTTTCGCGCTTCCGGTCGCTAGGCCGACGCGACTACTCCCCTCCCGAACTAAACAGCAGCACGTAAAACATAAACGACGCTTGCTTTTTTTTTTTCACGCATCGAATGAATATCTGTGCCCGAGAAACTGCAAATCGATCCCAGCCAATTTACATTGTTAAAAAGCAGGACAGGACAGGAAGCCGTCGTGTGTCCCCGTCCCCGTCCCCGTCCTCCTACCCGTTACGAAGGATTTTTTTTTTTGGCCAGCCTTTAGCATGGAAATTACCATTAGTGATGATTAATCGGCCGGCGATCTGCGTTCTTCCCTCGATAATTATTGCTTCCCGTTCGTTAATCAAGGCTACCCCCCCCCCACTACGCTGCCAAATTCGCTGCCAAATTCGCTGCTTTCTTTCCTCCTCTCACCTTAATTCGCATTTGTTGCTTACGTACGTACGTGTGTACGTACCAGCGAGCCGGAGACGTTCGGCGGGAATTACTCGCGCGGTGGAAGGTCGGTTTGGTGGTTACTGGGGGGTTTAGAAAGAAAGAAAGAACAAAGAAAAAGAAACCCTTTTAATGGTTACGTTATTGGGGTTATTGTTGCGCCCCGTCGTAAAGGGAAGCACGCGAGACTTGGCGGACATGAATTTTTAACGGGTCTCTGGACTCTCTCTTCTCTTCTCTTCTCTTCTCTAGTCCTCGGGTCCCTTGCGGGCCGGCCCTCCCTCCTCTCTCTCCCTCCCTCCCTCTTCCATTTATTCGTCATAGATGTCAGACTAAGCAACAGGCCGTTCCCGCGGCAAATGCACAAGTAAGCGTAACGAGTTACGGTTATTAACTCGCATTCCTCCCCTTTCGAATATACCGATCGGCTTTTTGGATTTCGAATATACTGACGAGAAATAAGATAAAGAGTTATAATAAAGGAATGGCACCGGACGAACCGAAGATTAAGCTCCTCTGACCACCTCCTCTTGCACCCCCCCTTCCTCAATTCCTATGCACGCATTTCTTATTATTTTTCGACGTGTTTGCTCGTGCATTTTTTTTTTTTAAACGTTAAGCATCCTCGACTCTCACAGAGAGACAGAGAGAGAGAGAGAGAGAGAGACACCCTCTTTGCATAGAGATAAAAATGCATTTGTTATAATTGTACACGCTTTTCTGCGTCTTCCAATTTCATTTAATTTAATTTATTTATTTATATGCCCCCCACCACCACCACCACCACCACCACCAGCACCGGTGCCAAGTCGGAGACTCACGAGAAATGAAGAAGCGTTTCTTTATATTTTATTTTTATTCCTTGCCATTTACTTATTCATGCGCTTGGGTTTTTCATATACGCGTTAATGCGTAAGGGGAAGCGCGCGCGCGCGCGAGTGTTGACAGAGTCAGTTTTTCATTCCGTGGCATGCAAATAATGCTTGCTTCGCAACTTAAATACACGCATTTCTTTGCAATAATAATAATAATAATGATAATAATAATAATAATAATCCCATAGAGCGTAAGAAAAGAAAGAAAGAAAGAAAGAAAGAAAAAAACAAAAGCAGGTTACGTTATGTCGATGAGGGATGTAATTAAATTGCGCGTAAAAACACCCGGGGGGGGTCGTTCGTTATTATTATTATTATTCAATTCTTCGTATTTATACGCGGCAAATGTCGTTGCATTACGTGAAACGAAGAGAGAGGCACGCGCACACGGCACGCCCGGGATATTATAAATAATCAATGTAGAGGAATGGGCGGCAGAACGCGGTTTGCGCAAACAGTTTTTCAAAATACCGGCGAGGGCCGAGGAGTGTTCAAATAAAAGAAAGAAAGAAAGAAAGAAGACAAAATTTGCTGAAAAATAATGCCTGCCTGCCTGCCTGCCTGCCTGATGCAAACGAGCCGAGAGCGGGCAGAAAGGAGCGAGTGCGATTGCGAGTGCGAGTGCGAATATGCCGTCGAGCGTGTGGCCATATCATCATTCCTCGCGAACAATGAGCTATGGATGCTTGCCTTGCCTTGCCGCGCGGCTGTGTGTGTTGGTGTGCGTTGGTGTGTGCGTTGGTGGCTCGGCGGTTTTGAGGAATTACGAAACCAAAGTGTGAAGTTCGCGCGAAGCCAGCGATATTTGTTTAACCTGGCGTGCCGAGTATTCTATTGTACTCTATTATAAGTATTTAAGCGATTTTATTTAATAACGATAACGGCAAGGCCAATCGCAGGGGCAGCGCATGCGTACTGCAGGCGGCGGTGGTGGCGAGCATTGAAAAAAAGTCCGTAAATCACGTTGTCCTATTAACTGTAAATTATAATGGAATACGACGTACGAGGCTCTAGACGATAGAAGGATAGAGAGAGAGAGAGGAGAGAGAGTCGTAGGAAGAAGCAGCAGCAGTGGTGCTCATGCGGGAACGGAGGAGAATTCCTGTGCAGGGCATCGGTCGTCGATTGCAGCTGGACGAATAATAATAATAAGCTCGGGAGTGCGAGGAGGAATCATCTTCTTATAAACAAGGAGTCGTAAAAAAAAAAAAAAAAAGAAAAAAAAAAGAAGAAAAAAAATGATTAAGGCCGAGAAAGGACAGCTGAAGGAGTGCAGGCCCGGTTGTTGGTTCATTTCACGGTTCAAAAGGCCTCGTTGCTCGACACACACACACACACACACACAATATCTGCTGCTGTCGCGCGAGTCCTACCACCACCCGTACAGCTGCTGCTGCTGCTGCTCCTGCTGCTCCTGCTGCTGCTGCTATTGCTGCTGTTACCGCTGGCGCGTTTTATTTAAAAAGACAAGCAGAAAGAAGAGAGAGAGAGAGAGAGAGAGAGACCTTCGACAAAAGTAAACTTAATTTTTTCTCCATTCTCTCAGTGGGTAAAAATTAAGTAACAATCGGACAAGTACAAAAGTTCGGGGGACGTTGTTCTCACCCTCCCTCTCTCCCTCTCTCTCTCTCTCTCGCGCGCGCAACCCAATAACCTCTCTTGGTCTCCCGCCTCCCGCCTCCCGCCCCGGCCAAACCGAGGCCGCGTTCGTTCGTTGGTACGCGATTCGCGCCCCGTGTCCGCTTTTAATCTTGGTACGTGGGCAACTACTACTACTACTACTCGACGGCGGACATAAAGAAAGAGTCCGTCCGGTGCAGCACTGGCACAGTGTGTGTGCGTGCGTGCGCGCGCGTCGCTCCTCTCCTCTCCTCTCGGAGCTTCGGAATGAATTCTTCTCGCGCGTTGTCGATCTGTGCGCTGGAAGGAGACGAAAAAACAAAACAAAAAAAAAAAAAATAACGATGACGTAGCCCTCACCCTCACCCCCCTCACCCCCTTTAGGCCAGAAGAAAGAAGAAGAAGGAGCTGCTGCTGCTGCTGCTGCTGCTGCTGTAAAACGCGCGGCGCAAGAAACGAAACTCCGAGCGAAAGATGTAAAATCGATTTCTCCTCTTCTTTCTCCCGATGCTTTTTCTTCTCCTCTCCTACCAACGCCCCTCTTCGCTGCTTATACTCTCTCTCTCTCTCTCTCTCTCTCCCTCTCACTCACTCACGTGACGCGTCCCGTTCGTGAGGACGTGTGCTCCTCGTCGTATCGAGTACCGTAGTACCAACCCCCTCCCCCTCCCCCCACGTGACTCATAATACACAGGGAGGAGGAGGAGGAGGAGGAGGAGGCGGCGCAGCACAGAATACGCGCACCAACACTTTCAATGCTCTCCAATTTTTATTCTATAACTATAATAAATTGCTATTTGTTTACTTTTTGTTGCTTGTTGCTTGTTTTTTGTTGTTGTCGTCGTCGTCGTCGTCGTCGTCGTCGTCGTCGTCAATCCCATTGTCTCGGAATAAATTACACGTAATCCGTAATGAAATCAAAACAATATTATTAACGAACAACAAACGAAACACGCGAGGGCTCGAAATTTCAATACGATACTGCCACCCCCCCTCCACACCACCCCCCCCCGTTTACTACCAAAGACTAATCCATTTAATCCGCAAGCGCAATAGTCGCGTTTATCCTTACAAAATTAATCGACAATCATCGTTCATTTATGCTGAATTAAAATTTATCGCGCTTTCGCATAGTATTATGGCCGCGCACATTGTATGTAGTTTATCGAACGTACATATACATGCATACATACATAACGACGTACATAGGTGCGCGTTGGCTGCCGTATCTTTCGTACGATATCTTACTGAATTTATGTTTCTCGGGGTACGTACGTTATTACTCGACGACTCGTTTCTCTTTATGACAAGTTGCACGTAAATATCCATCGATTTCCACGATGGAAATTCATTTTATACTTTATATCGTCAACGATACTTTATACATTCACAGTGTATTTCCCAATTTCCATTTCAAGCGTTATGTTACCGACGGATACGGTAACAAGAAAAGGCCAAGAGGAGGAAAGCGCGTCAGGCAGCGGGGGGAGGGGAGTGGAGAGTATAGAAAGTAATTAGGACCGCGAGAGGGGAGGGTCGCTCGCGTCGAAGAAAGAAAAAAGAAAGAAAATGAAGAGATGATGATGAGGGGGGGGAGGCGAGGTAGGTAGGAGGTGGATGGCGGGGAGGGAGCAGTGTCGGACGTACCAGGAGAAAGGAACGGCGGATGGCGATCGCGAGCAGAAGAAGCAAGTGTAAGTAGAATATTATCGAATCAAATGGAACCGGACGGAGATGGACGAGAAGAAGGTGACACGAGACCCAGGACTGTGAGACAACGGGGGCAGCAGCGGCGACACGAACGCCGATTGACAGGTTATTGGGGTTCAACGCGCACGCAAGCGACGCTGCCACGATCCGGGCAGGCGACCAGGTGAGAGCATAGACGACGAATGTAGCCACGAGGCAACGTCGTCGCAGTCAGAGCGACAGCCACAAGGATCAGGCCTGCGCCAGGTTATTGGGGTTATTATTGGCGCCAAGTGGGGTTAGGCCTCGGGAAGACACGTGGCGAGGTCGATAAGAGCGGGAGCCCTCGTATCATAAGAGCTAGCGGGAAATTTAAACGCTTGAATAGTGAACTGCGGCCAGTGGCGACATAAGGAAAGGGACGAAGACGCGGGAGATCCGATAATAAAGATTAATCGAACGAATGCAGAATGTAGTTCTTCATTCTACCTATTCCCACCTCCTCCCACACCCGTCAGTAACACGTAACGTAATACTTTCCTCCATTTTTTTTAAATTACTCTTTGTTCGTTCGTTTTTTTTTTATTATTATTATTATTATTATTTTTACCGTTCGGTAAACAAATACAAGAGCCGAGGACGAGTGTGGCGCAAATATAAGTATTTTGATTAATGGCTTGGCTTTCGTATGTAATTATTACGAATGGTATTCGGCCGTATCGAGCTACACCCTCCTAAAATTGTCAATATGACGAAACGCATGGTGAGGAGGAGGAGGAGGAGGAGGAGGAGGGTCGATGGGTCGGTCGGTCGGTCGTCCTTAGGTTTTATTACGATTTATTTATTTCACTACGCGCTTGAATAAAATGAATGTAATTACACACTCGGACATTCAATATTCCTCCTCGGAACAAACAAAGGCTAATGATTTTAATTCAATGCCGCGAACGTTACAATTCAATATAATGCATTTAATTCAAGGCCAGCGGCTATTATTTTATTAATAATGGCGCGATATCGAGGCTTCGGCCAACTCTTTTATCTCTTTGTAAAATTTTTTTAAAATCATTACAGGAGCGAATTTGTGAATTAATTTACTCGTTAATGGTAATTGTTGCGTCGTTATTAATTAGACGTAATTATTAATTAGCAAGGAGGCGGTATTGTAGTATATTAAAATCTTTCCGGCAAATCCATTCAACGACATTAGTGAAAAATTATAATTTTTTAATCTTCTCCTATCGAATTATAAATATAAATTATCTGGCAACGTTCTTTTCCTCGTTTAATTTTCCCATTAAATAAATACCTTACGATCCATGCTTTTTTAGTTGTATAATCACTTTCTATCCACTTAAGAATAATACTCTTATAAAATGTTTTATCAATTTAATGAAGTTGCCTATTGCTTACGGGAATACTTACTCGTCGTTCGTCGTCGTCGTGCGTTAGGAAAGGAAAGCTAATGAAAAACACGAATAACGATAATAATAAGCATTGGGCTCTGAAATAAATTACTCATGGCTCAATGTAATATATAAACAAAACAAAAAAAAAAGAAAAAAAAAGAAGCTCTTTGTAACTGCGTATACGGAGAGGAAATTGTATAAATGGAGAAGAAAAGGAAATGTAAGGAAATGAATGTTCTCATTAAAAGTTAACCATATACACATATATACATATATATATATATATATATATGTATTATTTAGAAAAATCAAGCTATAAACTTTGGCGAACCTTTTAATATACGTTTACACAATAAGCATGAAATATTTTAAGAAGACACGAGCCATTCGAATACGAGGGCGTATTTATATTAAACGAGTATACTACACTTTCATAAAACAAGTTTTTCGGTGTCCCTACTATTATCATCAATCACTTTCTGTACGCATGGAATGCAGTATGTATTCTAACATATCATTTATTTTCTCCCAATATTATATAGGGGGCCGCCACGCATGTATACTCCTGTCCACGTGTGTCGTTGCGTTGCGTTGCGTTGTGTTGTGTTGTGTATATATATATATATATATATATATATGTATATGTATATATGTACGCATGTAAGGAATAACGAATCGAAAATACTTTGCTTTGGGGATTACTTATGTGTGCGCGTTAGAAAAGAATCGAGGAGGCGAAATTCGTTTCAATATTTTCTTATTAAATCTATTTGGACATGACTCCATAATATCATTCTCGTTTTCTCTCTCCCCTGCCCCTACCCCTCGCCGTCACGCCACCCATGGCCACAGCAGCAGCGGCCTGCTGCGGCGACATATGTGAACGCGCCTGCCTGCCTGCGTTTCGCTATTCAATATACTTTTAGAATGTTTGTTCTGTACAGGCTAAAAGCTTTATACGTATATATACGTATATATACGTATATATATATATATATCACACAGTGCGGTCTCCGTTTCGATTGTAATCCTCTTTTTGTTTTCGCCATACATCCCCTTCTATTATTCCAAACTCGAATCCTCTCGAGTACACACTGTACAACATTAATACGCAGTTAATTACTTTTATTGTTCATAAAGTAGAATTATGCATGCAGAATTTAATGTATAATATTTAACTTGCATGAGTTTGCGTAAGGCAAACAAATGGGATGCAAATTTTCTAAAGTTTCGGAATTTACTTTAGTACTGTATATATATATATATATATATATATATATAATATTATTGGCCGCGGAGTCTTAAAATCACCGATAAATCAGCGAGCGCGCCCGTTACTACGCCGATCCATTGTTCTCGAAATAGATTCACTTTAATATTTAAGGATGATTTCATTTGTATATATATATATATATGTATATAATGAATACGAGGCTCGGCGCGCACCCATTTCAAAAATATATAAATATAAATTGAATCGCACTTTTTATTTCCATCGTGTACGGAACCGCGTATTTTCAGGGTATTCGAAACGCTTTGGGAGCGCTAACGTATTTAGAAAGTCTATTTATGAATAAAATCTTGTCTAATCTAATCCTCTCCCTCTCTCGCGGCACTTTCCTGCACCTGCCTACGTATAATGACATTTAAATATAGATTTAGCTGCATTACAACGAGATTCGGATACCATATTCGTATCAACTTTCTATTAATATAAATTCAGAGCTCGTATAAGAAAAAATAGTAGGACAACGAAAAAAAAATATTTAGAAAACATTTATAAATTATAATGATAATGATGGAATGATCAATAATACAACGACATCAATAATAACGTATACACGTTACGTACGTATGTATATGTCTTCTTTGTGTATATATTGATTTTATAATGAGCGAGCGTGCATTAGCGATTTGTAATATAAATTCAATTCCTTGACGTGGATAAATGATTTAATATGTTTTAGAAAGTATTTGTCTATTATTATTATTATTATTATTATGAATGTCAGTGTTGTACATACAGCGAGCTATGCAGTAGAAAAAATCATTGCTCGTCATCATCGACAATGCTATGTATTAAAAAATTTTTTCCCAACAGTCACAAGTAGAGATTAAGTAGATAGAGATCATAACGAACAACATGAAATTCTAATTTACATAGATCGCTAACTAAGCGGACATTCACTTTCAGCCAAGTACATTTTTCCATTCCATTCGACTTAATGACCAAATAAATATAAACAGAGATAGATAGATAGTTCTTGAACGTCAATAATTACAATAATTACATGGAGGAGGCAATAATAATAAGGATAATAAGAGTTTTTAATCGTCGACGAGTTGAACTTGCAATTTCTTAAATTCGATTAGTTGAAGAATTACGCGGCGAAAGCAACGAAAAACGATTGGCTTACCTAATTAATTAAGTAACTCGAGCTCCCGATAAATGCAGAGCGCGCGCATCTTTGTATAAACGATGGTAAAACGATAATAATCTCGCTATATTCCCGGAGCCGAGGAAAAGTATGAGAATACATATATATATATATACATAGCGATTGATTACAAGTGCTGGATATTATTATCCTGTCCTTGTACAAACTTTACAAAAATGACTTTCACGTATTCACTTCTCTGGATAGGAGATACACGTAGGCCCGATTATTATTATTCTTACTTTCCATTCGGTCAGAGAAAATACCACCGACTCGTATATTCCGTGGGGAGGGAGAGAGAGAGAGCGAGCGAGCGAGCGAGCGAAATAACTTGAAATTGAATAGAAATTATTCGTAACCACAGGCTCGTAACGCAAATAATGCAAAGCAGAAGGAGGAGAAGAAGAAGAAAAAAAAAAATTATAATTAAGATGTGTTTTATGAGTCATCATTCATTCGATATTTGTAATACATTACGTTTCCTTCGTCTTTATCGCTCTAATAACATATAATTTTCTTTAGAAGAAATTTTTTCTCCTCTTTACCGTGATTTATGTTAAACTTAAGCTTTTACATCTCTCGCGCCTCGGGCGAATTCATCATCGTTATACGAATTATTAAGTAAATATTTCAATGGGATTACAAGTATGGTTAGGCCATTGCAATGTCAAATTTATAATACAATACACGATGATAAATGCTCACTTGTTGTATCATTTTTTTAAAACAAAATTGTTACGCTTTAACGTTCATAAATTACAGTCATTGTTTTATCATTTCTCCGAATCTATTTCCATTTTAATAATGCATAATTAATAATTTAGGACATATATGTTGTAGTGTAGACATTTTATCGGAAAAAGGCATTTACTCTTGTTCCCGGATATGTAATTAAAGAGAAAAGTACTTGGGGTTAATACGATGTGGTTGGACTATTTTCTGTAAAAGCCCGTTATTAGATTTTTCCGAACTAAGCAGATAAATTAAAAGTGAAATTGCACATTGGCTAGCAATTAAAGTGTAATTTATTATTTAATTATTTACCGGAGAATAGTAAAAAAAAAAAAAAAAACGCGCGCTCAAATAGATTGCGAATTAATAATGAATACGTATGAAAATACTTTCAGAGTATTTATGTGTTATTTGAATTGAATGGGCGACTGCTAATAAAAACGATAAAACGCATTTTTCCCTTCCATTAAAAAAGAAAAAAAAGAAAGAAAAAAGGTGGAAGTGAACAAATTAGTTCTAACTGCGCGGAGTCATTAATAATTCATGGCCGGTAAGTTGTAATTCATCCGATACTGCGTTTAATAAGAGAAGTAATATAATATACGTCTCGGTTATTAGAATGCAGAGAGTCTTACAAGTATCATTATCGGCTCAGACTAAACTGCAATTTTACAGATGAATAATGACCCCTCCCCGCCTGCCCCCGTCACTGACACGTGCAGATTTAAAATTAGAACGTTAAAAATGAATAATGAAAAAAACGGATACTCGGTCGCCTTCTTACTGCTCGCCCCTCCAACCCACCCCTAGCCCATCGCCCCATCGCCCCATCGCCCCGTTCCCCCGCCCGCGCCGAGACGACGGTCGGTCTGGCAGGATGGGATGACGGTGGCGGGGCCTGCGCGCTAAATAACTCCGCCGGCCGGTGACAAACCCATAACGCAGCGGTGCACTTCTTGGGCGCACGCGTGCACGTGCCCGATCGACGAATAAACAAAGCCACGGAGAAGGAAGGAGGAGCGGAGAATGCAAATGCAAATGTTGTACATGTCATTAAAGCCAATACTTAATCGGGCGTTTATGGCAATATAAATGTCAGCGGGGAATGGCGGCGAGCCGCTCACTATACGCACACGCACACGCCCGGCTACGGGGATACGACGGGGATACGACGGGGTCCGAAGAACGACGTTCTCGCGACACGGGCCATTCGGGAAATCGAAGGAGCGCAGGCGCGCGTGAGAGCATGGAAGGACCGCATCGCCGAGCGTGGTGGTGTCGGTGGCTTAAGGGCTCTGCCCCGGGCCGGCCCGGGGGCTTCGCACCTCCGGGACACTTTTTAACGGCAACGAGCCCCGATGATGATTTGCGAGCTTGCGTGATCCGGACATCGCTCCCTACACAACCCCATCCACCCATCCACCCACCACACAACCCCAACCCCAATACCCTGCCGCCGCCGCTCAGCGACCGATCGTGTCAGCGACCCTGACGCGTCACCACAACAGTCAGCGTGTGTTGATAGGTTCTCGTGGCGCCAGAGTCCACCCAAGATTTTAACCCAAGACGTAGCCGCAATTGCCCAAAGTAAATTAGTAATTAAGCCGTCGGACGGTAATTGTCGGGATATAGGATTGGCCTGTAATGGTCTCGAGTCTCGAGCTGAAGAATCCTGAGCAATGAAGGACGAGGTGGTCCGGAGGGCTATCGAGGAGGGCTATCGAGGAGGGCTATCGAGAGTGGCCAACAGCAAGCAGCAGCAAAGGCTATATTAATCAAGCAGGTTTTAACGTACCGTGGAAATAATAGAGAGAATAAAGAAAATCCCAGGATCACGTATTATTATGTAATCGGAAGGACGGTAATATGACCTGTCGGCTAGGGAATAATAAAGTATATCATTTAATTGCCAAAGTTAAAATACAGTCGAGCGAAAAATATACAAATTTTCTCTCCTATCTATCTCGGCGACTCTCGGCGATCCTCGGCAATTCTCGGCGATCCTCGCTCGCCCACCCCGGCAATCAATACAAGTTTCATACGAGAGTCTATAAATTATTCATTGCGCGCAATACATAAATGTAAATCGAGCGAACTTTCAAAATGGCCTCGCACGCTCCCGGGGCAAAAACTTTACCGGCTTTATATCGCGCGCGCGCGCACTTATATAACAAATTATTATCGATTCGACGCTTAATAAAGAAAATGGCTTCCATTTTGATAACGTTTCCTAATATTACGGCCCTTGAATGCATAATTAATTTCACTATCTGTCCCTGCAGATATGCAGGGAAGTATAATAATAATAATCACGAGCCAGACGGCCCTGATAAGGAGCTTTAAAATAAAAGAAGTAACGATAATAATGGCGAGGCTAAAGCTCCCCCCCCCCTCAGAGTATCTTTCCGACATTTTTTTTTTTTTTTTGTTTCAACCTTTCCTCGGTGCATTAAGAAAGTACGAGCGCGGTCCGGCCATCTCGGGCCAGTGCTCAGTAATTCCGATAATTTCTTCGATATTATTATACATCAAAGCATCGTGGTGTCTTCTTATCAATGATTTAAAGAAAAATAACAACAAAAAAAAACAATATTAAATGCACTTTTAAAGGGATATTTCAATTATTTAAAACTTTTGCACCGAATCATCCGCACGGTTGATTAATAACAATAACAATAACAATAAACCAACAATGAGACATAATAATAATAATAATAATGATAAAGAGGTTAAAATGAATGAGTAGTAAAGAAACTGTATAGTTAATAAATGCATGTATATGTTACGAGAAATTAAATTGCCCGTGGACAAAATCTGGTTTTATTTATACCGGCTACGTACACGGAGATAATTGGAACATTTGCATACTCAAGCAAGCTATTCATACTTTCTGAGAGATAGAGAGTCTACGTAAAAAGCAGGACATTGTGTATATTCAGCCAGCGCACGCGCGTAATCAATATCTACAGCCTCCTTTATCTAATTATATTTATACTGGAGCTGGAGCATTTATTGTATCGCTTTAAGAATATTGTTACTCTACTTTATGGAAGCCATAAAGATAAATAACGGCTCGGGGAATACAGGCTCATTTCACGGAACTCGGTACGTTAATACGAAAGAAATACGAATACCCCGGGTAATATTGCGCGCGAGCTGAGCTTAGGTGGCTGTCCCCCCTCCTCCCCGTCCCCACCGCCTCGTTTGTAAAAGTTCTGTTCCGATTTTCCAGACGAAAGAGAGAGAGAGAGAGAGAGTCTTTGAATTCAATTTGATAATTACCTAGGATTTGGGATTCGGCTTCACTTTAACAACTTGGGCTACTGCTTCGTAATGACACGGCTGCTCGATCGGTAAAGATTTTATCGGTAAAGTTGTTTTGTTTATTTCCCAGTCGGGAAACTGCAGACTCCGCGCGCGCCAATGAAATCAACGTAATTCCGAATACAACGGAAACCTTAAATGGCCAATGTGTAAAATACGTTCCCGACAATGGGGTCGTAGTATACAAGGGCTAGGGGGAGGAAGGGGAAATGAAACGAACTAAGATGTGGAAGGAGTTTGCCGAGCGCTAGCGTGAAATGGGCATTCTACAGAGAAAATAAGACAACAAGAAGTTTAAGGTCGTGGTTATTTGGGGCTGGAGACGGGGGGGGCGAGAGGAGTTTAAAATCATTGTATATAAAGTCGAAGTAAAAGATAGAGAGGGTAAGAGAAGAATGGGTGGCGGTGGTGGTGGTGGTGGTGAAGATCAGGGGAGTTGTTGGGGGTGGTGAAAAAAAAAAAAAAGAAAAAAGAGTCGGTATGATAAATCGCGAGCGAGATAAGATTCTTTTATCAGTTTCGCGTCAGAGGAGATAAGGTGAAAGAAAGCAAGTGGTCCGAATCCGAGAAAACGTCAATTAAAATCTGGCCAAATAAGATCGATCATCGATGATGATCGGGTCTGGACGTCCGAACTTCACATAGCCAACATCCTTATCCTCCTCAAGTTCCCCACTCTCGGTCGTGGCGATGATAATAATACTCCATCGTCCGAGTTAACAGTTAAATGTCCATGTCGCGCTAGAGAGAGAGAGAGAGAGAGAGACATAGAGAGAGCTTCCGTCTTGTTCCGTCCGCCAAGCCAGAAAGTTATTTCTTCCTTCCTTCCTTCCTTCCTTCCATCTCGTCTCCCCTACTCCCCTGCCCCCCATCACCCATCACCCACCCTCCTATCAGCGCACCCTACGATTTCATCCCTCTCGACTCCAATTGAAAGTTATTTCCCTGCAGCACAAAGGGCCGTTGTAGCTCGGAATAAAAATTTTTCCTCTGCCGCCCGGCTCTGGGCATAATAATGTATTTTCTTATTTAACTTGTGTACATTTGTATATACATAGATGAAAGAGCTCGAGATCAAGCTGAACAAATACAGCGTCGATCGCCCCCTACAGTCGGTATACGTATACGTATACGTAATTTGTCCCTCCGATCCGACCTTTACGATTCGCCAACAACACTAAATTCGTCGTTCACAAAATTTTACAATTACAATCAATCAATAGCTATATTTCAATTCAATGGCTTCGGCTTTTTCTTTTCTTTTCTTCCCCCCCCCCCTCCATTCCCCGACTCACTTGTTATTTATTTATTTTTACTGAAAATCCCGTAAACCTCTAACTTTCTCACGGCAGCGCGTGTCCAGCGTGGGGAGCGGGGGGCGGGGGGCGGAGGGCGGGGGAGGAGGCAGATTAGGGTCTCGTAAACAGCTAAATATATCGAGCTAATTGCTCCTAAAAAATAAATATGTCACTTTCATTGCCGTAATATAAATGCCCCCACCCCGGCCCAGCCCTTTGTTCTAACGCTTTCCTTATAATAACGATGACCTTTTCTTCTCCTGGCGCTTACCTTAACCGAGGAAGTGCTTGCTTTTATTATCTATTACAAGCATTGCCTCCGTCCCCGATTGATGATAATTATCTTACCGAGAATCGAGAAACCTCGCTCTACCGAAAAATATTCTTTATTTCCAGTATTATTACTACTGTTATCGCTCCTAATGGTACCGTCGCCACTGCTACTGCTACTACTACCACTACTACCACTACTACTACTGCTACTATTTAACTCCTCTGTATTTAACTCGAGATAGTGGTGAAACGTCAATTTTAAAACTTATTAGAACATTTTTAGCTTCAAGCTCCCAACTGTATTTGGTATTAAAATTCATCAATAGATATATACTGCTCAGAAAATGACCCTTAATTTAACAAATACAAGATTTTTACTATATATATGTATATATGTATATGTATGTACCCATTAACCGTACCGCCGTAACATTTAAATTCGATTAGCCTTTCAAATGTCCCAATAGAAAGTTTAAGATGTCAGCTTTTCTAAGGCGTAACTTTAAACTACAGAATTTCCTAATAGAATTCTAAATATCTAATTTAATCTAATCTAATCTAATCTAATCTAATCTAACCTAACCTAACCTAACCTAACCTAATGTAATGTAATTCTATATGGAATTTCCAATTATTTATTACTATTGTTATTACTATTGTTGTTATCCTTGGAATATTATGTATAATTAGGCGGGTTTTGTTATTTTCCAATAAAATAAATATCGGGTTGCGAATCGATAGGATTTAACAAATTAATAAACTCCCGACTATTTATGCAATGCTCTTTAATTGAAAGAGCAGAACATGCAAGTCTATTAAATGGCACGAAATCTAACTGTATTTTTACATTTACAGTGCAATATTTATTATGCATGCGTGATTAGCCGAGTTTATTCAAATGAATCCTTAAGTAAAATTAGCTCTTTTTCTTTTCTTTTTCTTTTTCTTTTTTTTTTTGCATTAGATATTGGAATTAATAATTCGAAGTTTTATGCCTGAAAATGATTTGGCATTTATCGGGTAAATATGCAGGAAAGTACGTACGTACGTACGTACGTACGGCCATTACAAGTCGAAACAATTACTATAATGACCGAGGGGCAGCCAGAGCGAGCCATAAAAAAGAAGTTTCTTTCCAAAACTTACTTACTCCATAAAAATAATCTCATGTTTTTATAATTACAGATAGTGGGCAATTATTTATAACCTCGTTGCACGGAAAAACAAGATATAATAAAAGGTAAATAACGCTCTTAGAGATATACTTCTCCCCCCACTCCCCCCACTCCCCCCGCCACTCGAATCTTTTCTATTAATAAACGTGTATTTGTTTTCCTTTCTCTTTGATTATATCTTGGCGAGAAAATAGGTTTTTAGTACACTCGAATAAAAACTCTCAAATAAAATTATCATAATGTAGAACGTAGTCGTTGTTTTAGCGTTGAAATTTATTCGAATAATGCCAAAGGGATTTTACAAATGGTAATTTTATTCATTCGAATCCATTTCATTTATTTATAATTAAACGTGGCGAAAGAATGGAATAGAAAAGTAAAGAAACGAATAGAAAAGTTTAAGAAAAGAATAGAAGCCCGTCATTATCGTTATCCATGTATTAGTAAATATATTAATAAATAACGGGATTACGAGCGTTGAATGTGAATGTTAAATAAAGGTCTTGGTGTGGGATGTGATAAAATTTAGATGATTCACATGCTCGTGAAGCGCGAAGGAACACCTCTCCTCTCCACTCCTCTCCTCTCCACTCCTCTCCTCTCCACTCCTCACCACTCCTCGCCGCTATATTACGGGTCAACGTACTACGAAAATATTTTCAAACGCTCCAGCACGTTGTATAAAGAGTAGTCACTTCAAACTCGAATATTTACATATCTGCCTTTTAATTTTCTTGCGGCGTAGAGGAGAGAGAGAGAGAGAGAGAGAGAGAGAGCTCGTATCTCTCGGGCCATCTAATTTTATTCTCTTTCACAGGGAGTTGATTATGTTACGACCAGAGGAAGAACACTACTAATAACTTACTACCACAACTCAAACATTATTGTACACGATTTTCAATTTTCTTCCATAACATTTTTCTTCTTTCTTCTTTCTTCTCTTCTCTTCTCTTCTTTCGTCTCTTTAGTTTATATTATAATTAATGCGCGGATGGGGGCTTGAGTGATTCTTACCGGCAATTAATGCAAGAGGATTATTAATAGTTTTCCTAGATCGAATAATGTTAGTAGTCGTACTGTCGAGGCATGAATTATGAATCACCGATGAGCCGTTGTACCGAGATTTCAAGGCATGCATATTTATTCACGAGCTTATTATGGCCGATACAAAGTTTTTCATTCTCTCGTGATTCTTAACTGCATGGACGTGTTCATTTTTCTTTTTCTTTTTGCCCCTCATCGACACAGGAGACAGGGAAACGGAGATAGAGAGAGAGAGAGAGCCACGTCCTGGATAAGAAGAAGCGACGACTACCACACATCTTCTCTCCATGTCTTCATTATTTTCAGATAGCGATCGCGAGCTGTCTTTCATCACACCAAGTCCTTCGTCAATGCCTTACTGCCCTCGGCCAAAGCCTCATCATTATTACGCATGGATTTTCCAGCATACGTCGGTATTACGCGCGTATACATACATTTACGGTGCGCCGAAGCGTTAATCATTTTGCGCGGTAAGAAGATCGCCACGCCGGATAATCCGCTGAGATTCAGATTCATTTAAGGATAGAGACGTACCGTATGCAATAATAATAATATCTCTTGCCTGTGCCTTTTTGTTGTTTTTTTTTTTATATTTCCATTTCGCTTAGTAAGAGGAGGGAGGACACAGACGCTTATCGTTCGTCGTTGGCGATTTCGTGAAATACTCGCCGCCGAGACATCGAGCAAAGGTTTTCATAAATTATTAATTTACTCTTACGTTATTCTTACGTTTCATTATCCAGGACTTGCTTGCCGAGCCAATTACATCCCCCCCCCACCCCCATACTACTACTTTGATTTCACATTAATGGTAATTAATGGCTTTTCCCGTAGCGTAGTATTCAAATTGAAATTAAAACGTAACGCTGTTGATGCTTACGACACGCGCAACTCCCTCCCACCACTCTCACCCTCGGCTTTTAATTAGCTAGGCACACACACCCCTGTGACGAGGCCTATACGTCAAATTAGCAATTTATAAAGTCACATTAGCACATACGGGTACGGGACGCGAGTAAACTCGATTTTCACAAGAGGGGGGGGGGGGGGGGGAGGTGGCGGCAAACCGAGGCAGCAGCTACTCTTTTCTTTTCTATTCTATTCTTTCTTTTATATATATATATATGTATGTATGTATAGCGAGTACGAGCTGGGTTTATTAATAAGAGAATAAAAGTAATTTCCATGGTAATCGCGAGGTGGTCCCTTGTTATCTCTCTGTGAAATAATACGAGCTCGTGTAATGGTGGTGGTGGGGCTTTCGACGCAGAAAAAAAAAAAAAAAAAAAAAAGATCGTACGTAGCTGCTGCCGCCCTACCGTTGCGAGTTGGCGACGATTAATCGTCTGATTACCGAGACACTGGGCTTCAATAATTTTGCTTACACGCGTCCGATCCTGTCGTTAGGGGGCGGCCGCGCCGTCAGGGTTATTGGGGTGCGCACGCACGCGGTACGTTAAACGCCCCGATTCATAATTGAAGAATGAGCAGCTCCAAATCATGTTTGCAGGGTTGCAGGAAGGCAGACCAGCTTGCACTGGCAGTTGAGCTCATCAAGATACGGCCAATTAATACTGCTCTCTGCTGCATGCTATGTTTGAGAGTGCCTCTCATATAGGGGGGCAGGCACTTCTTGGCTCACTCTCAAGATTCAATAGAATATCATCCATTGTCCGAATGGTGGGGATGAACCAGACTCGAGAGGATGAAGTTGAGCTGTTTCTCAGCTCAAGTACGGAAGCTGGACACGAGAAACTTGGAATATTTCTTTGAACGAATTCGGTTTACCAGTGTAAGGAGTGAGTCATTCTTTGACGTGTTGCTCCACTCTCAGCGGGAGGGCTACAAAATTTACTGTGCCAAGCATAACCTCAAGGAGGACTCTGCATATTCTCTTTGCGCATCTTCTTGATCAGCTGGACTTACAACTTGCCGGGTGAATATATATTGCCGGGCCATACACTCCGCCACCGGGGGAGCAATTAGAGTTCTTAGATGACCCTCATACCCCCCATTCAAGAAACTGATTTGGTGATAGTTCCAAGCATCCACAATATCCCAGATGAATTGAGTCAATTAGAGGAAACTAGGGGCTGTTATGGATTATATATTGGTAGCAGGACTGCGGACCCGGTAAAAGCAGTCAGATTGACAGCTCTGGATGGAGTGGAGTGGAGGTGGGGACCGCCATAAAAACAATGTTAAAGATCCTGGCGTGGGTCAAGTCTACCGGGGCAGCACTCTAGAGGTGAACAACTTTATTAAACGACAGCTCTCCTTGAGAATGGAAGGGCTGGATGCCATAATTGATAAGCTAGTTCCAGGAACTGCAGGCGGCAACCTATGCAGGAGCATAGGTTTGGAACTCCTGGGACGGTTATGTGGGCTTTTGCAAACTCTCCATCAGTTATATCAACCTGGTATCATGTGACCTCTAATCGGGCAACTCGTTTCTCCAGCGGGGGTCTGAGGACCGCTATATATTCTTTCAACAACTTTTCCATCACGTCTATTCAGCACTCCGATTCTGCCAACCTTACCATAGGAAGTTCATCGCCCGTATCACTATTGAGCACTGCTCCTACTTGATACCTCATACGCGCTTTGAGTCCCCTGAGCTTGTCTCGCACTGGGTTAGCAACATTGACAAGTGGTTTGATCCTTGATCCTGAACGACAACTAGAGTTAACAAGAGAAGCAGAACACTTCTCATCAGTTATGATCTTCTCCATATTGAGGACTCTATCAGGAACTGAAACTCTTGGAGCAGTGCTGGGTCATGACATCACCCAAGATATCATAGCTCATGGAATTGGACTTGAATTGTCCCACATGGAGGATCATTGCATTGGGACCTCGGGTACTTCCATTAATCTTACTGTTCTGAGAGGGGGATCCCCCTGAGTCGCCTACTGGTCTCAGTTGCACTCCATCTATCAGCATACATACGGAGTGTTAGGCCAGAAACAGACCCCCAGGCGGCTTCTACAAGTGTTAAGGCGTAGAGGGCGGCTAGGGCCCATGGGCCAATCCTATATTCCGTTGACCAATTTACTTCACGCTCTTGTGACTGGTGGGTTAGTTGGTGAGCTCCTCCTTCTGGCAAAGAGTGGATGATGGGGGTGGAGGGGTGGCCGGACGGTTGGCAGTTTGATGGAGCCTCTCCTACTTGCTATGAGTGAAGCCGTAAGAGAATGGTTGGAAAACCCATACTGCGTACCAATTTTAGCTGAGATAAAAGGAAGTCATTACAACTAACTACTCTCGATTGCTATCATTCTTCAAGCATTGGAGGCCACACTTTGACCGGCTCCTTTCACAAAACACTTATCTGTCTCCACCAGCTAAGCTAGCAATGATCAATCAAGAATTAGCTTACGTCAAAATATTATTAGTGACAGATATTGCAATAGCACTGGAGCATGGGAGGAGAGTTATCCAAAATAGAGAAGGAAACCCAGTTCCAGGCCCCTCGGGCAAATATCAGAACTCCGGAGAATCCCTTATTTATTCAAGCTATAAGGCCCAACTGGGTCCAGACCAACATCTCTCTCGAGAGAGTGAATCAACAATTCATCCTGCCGCTGCACTTAGTATAATGGAGACGGCGCTTAATCAGGTGCAAGTTGGGCGAAGCTACACAATGTTAACCAGGTGGAATCATAAAGTTACCATAGGAGCCCATAAGATAGCCAGTGTGATCTCAAGTGAGGCAATCACTCCCCCTGAAGAGTCAATAGTGGTTGCCCTGGCAGATGGATTAGGATCTTACCTATCGTACATCTTACACGCCTTCCCAACAATGCTAGGAGTCTATAACTCTTTGATCAAACCCGAGGACACTCCAGTTGCCACGGCCGCTATTTATTCCCCGCCCCAGGTCTATTGTGCAAGTGTGGTGTTATCGAGAGAGTGATCAACATTCCTGAGAACTGGTCCCGGTATGGAGATTTGCAATACCCTGAAACCTGGGAAGAACGAGATCAACCTCGTTCTGAGATGCAGAGAGAATAGAAGAGTATCTCTGGTCACATTTGATATGAATTTTGTACCGGAGGTCACTCGTCAGGCACTAGTGCTCCTTGAGGAGTACTGCAAAACCTGGCAGCCAGACACATTAATACTGAAGGTGAAAGCAGCAAGAGCCATTAGTGGGCTCACCAGTGAACTCTGTGCCCTTCTATCCTATTACAGCAAGATAAAGTGGGTGAAGCCAGTGGAATCCAGTCCATATTCGGACGAGATCTTCCTAGTAGCTCGACACAGAGAGTATCAGGTGGAAGTTCAGGAAGCAGCCCTTGTGGCCTCCCTTGCTAAGGGTTGGCAACAGTATTGTTCTGAGATGTGTCCATCTCAATTGGGGTGTGCATTAGTAGACCGGATTGTGGCTGGATGGTCCATTCACTATTGCCCTGGCTACATCACTATGGAGGACCGGCAAGAGATCCAAGAATCCGGGAAATTAGGGTTCATTGTGGGTCCTGCTTTACTTCAGTTGCTAGACCTTACATATCGGCGTTATTATACAATTGGATCACTAGACCCATCAGAACAGATTGTCACTAAGTCCCTGTCTCAACAGTCTACTAGCACCAACAGGGCAATGAAGGTCATCCTTCTAACTCTTGATATTTACATACGGATAGTGTCTGGTCATATAGGGCCATCGGCAGTTGATGCCTTCCTGCAATCTGTAAAGAGCAACCCTCAGGGGTTTATGAGCGAGCTGGATGCACTATCAACCCAGCTATCCCACCAGAGTGATTGGTCAGCTACTATAAGAGCAACAGGTGTCCGTCCTCCTGGCCGCACCCCCTGATCATCTCCACGATGTGGACACAGCTCTGCTACTCAGCTTCTTAAACCTGGTGGTAGCAGAAGGTGATCGATTCAGGATATTGGAAGATTCATGGAGAGAAAAGGCATGTTCTATTAGAAGGGATTTCCAGAGTGGGATCCCACATGTCCCCCCCCATAGTTGGTTTGTCCAGTTGTGCCAGGTTAGCATCTTTAGTGTTATTGATAAGCTACTGGTCAGGCTCATCAGACACTTGGGTTGGAAGACTGGCTTCATCACCTGTGGCCTCCCTGCATTGATGAAATATGTTGAGGGTCTTCCTTGGTCTTATCCAATACGTGTCTCCCTCTCGCCAAAGCTGATCTTGATGTCTACTACTATCTCTTTGGATCTTGAGCACTTGACATGTGAGGCTGAGGCTCTGATTGCTGTAATTGGGACGCCTGAATCGGTGTATCCGGGTCTGTCATCGCGATGGAGATATCTGGACTCCCCCCCCCCCATGAGGACAGGCACGCCGTGCGCATCTGGTATCTAGTATTAGGCCCCTAAGATTTAAATAAAACTTAGGGACTTGTGGGCTTGTAGCCTGTGGGGGGAGGACCGAGTTGCGGGTGCCTCGGCCTCTACCATGAGTTTGCACGAGCTGTGGCATTCGTCACTTTCGAACCTCCCCACCCCCACGCACCCCGCCCCAACCCCACTGCACTCCACTGCTTGTGTAGTGAGCGGCACGCGTATCAATCGCTTCAAACGAAACAAAACGTACGAAACGACGACGGCTGAGGGGTTATTGGGGGGGCGAGGGAGCGAATCGACGCTGAGCGATTCCACGCACAGATTAATAAAGAGCGCCGGCAAGGGTAACCTGATTTAGATGAAAGGGAATAGACTCACTCGGACCGGTGCCGGCAAAAACGAATCGCCGCCGGGATCAATGGCCGCGACACGAAACTCAGACTCGATGATTAATCGGGATGATTGCGGGACCAGGAGGAGGACCTTATTTAGAAACTCATTTAGATCCTTCGGCAATGTCGAGCTATTGTTACGATAGATATTGTCTCCTCGGTAACACAGTCAGCCCCGTTCGCCCAATGCAAATGCCAGCCCCGCCTGCCTTCCAATTACAAAGCTTCATCGTAATTAGTCATCGTTATATTAGGTTAAATTAGGTACGGAGACGTTTTGATGCAAAATCATCGAAGGCTCGATGAATGAAAAATACCCCTCGGAGGGAATAAAACTCGAAAATCCCAAGTCCGTTTGTTACGAAGAAGTGTATACAAGTGTCAGACATCGAGTCGCCAATACGGTATGTTAAGGATAATATATATATTGTGTAGAGAGAGAGAGAGGGGGGGGGGAGAATGGAGGACCGTGTTAGACTTACCAGTCGCGATTTTATTCGTTAATTTTTAATGGCCCCGCGCACTCTCGGAACGCGTCCGTCCTTCTTACACACTTACTCTTTTATCGTCACTCAAAAATATAATGCTTTGAAGAGGCAGAGCCGCGCGCAAAGGCAATCAGAGCGCACAACAATAACAATAAGAAATAAAAAAAAGTAATTACAGGATTTATATGGATTCGCTTAGCTCTCTTATGGATACTCGACAAAGGAATAATTATACGCGAGGCAATAAAAGTAATCAGTACGCTAACTTCTTAATTATTTGGGGGGTTATTGGGGTGGGGTGAGGGTGAGGGGGTGAGGGGCGGCGACGGCGGCTGGTACGATGAACGGGGGGAGGGTGGTAACGAGACGACGTTTGCTGCTCCCTTGGTCTACTCTGCCCTAAACTGAATGCCCGCCACGAGTTGCGTTATACTGTCGAACGAGTGTTTCTCTCGTAATTGGCTGACCCGGTGTGTATTCGCACGGCTCCTGTCACCCGTATTTGTCACCCGCGTGAAATTGCTCGGCGCCGAGTGCATCGAAGTATGCGTGCAAGTAGCCACGGGCTGAGGGCCGCGCGCGCGCGTTCCTCCGAGAAAAAGTCGAACAGAGAGAGAGAGAGAGAGAGAGACGACGATGACGACGTGGACGACGATGACGACGTGGACGACGACCACGATGTAGTCTTGGGGCTAATGAACCCTCGCGGTAGCGACTCTTGTGCTATTCAGCTTCCTTGGCCACCGGCGCGAATAAATAAATATGCGTTGCGAATACACTCGCGTTCGTTGTTCATATGTAATACCGCTTTACGTCTCTCCTCTCTCTCTCCTCATACTTTTTTCGTTTTTCTCTTCTCTTATTGCATAGCGAAGCGCATTCCTGGAGCACCGTGGAACTCGCCGTGGCTCCCGCGTCGTTGGCTCACATTTTGTCTTTGGTCAATTTTTCTAACGGACGCCCGGATACTCCCTCCTATTTTAACCCTATCCACCCCAATAACCCCCCAATAACCCCCCAAATAGCAAAAACAGAAGAGACGCCTGCTATAGAGTAGCTGTAGATATAATAATAATAATAATAATAATAACAACAATAATAGGCACGTATGGCGCGTAAATGATTTCGTTGCTTGATTAGCTTCCATCTCTCTCCGCTCTCCTTCTACTAACGCGGCAAGATGAAAATAATGACCGGCGGCACGCGGTTGCGCGCTCGACAATTTTCAAGCGCATTCTTATTATTTTTTGGATGACCGGCCGAGCCGCTCTTACCAACCAACCAATTGCCTTGCAACTGGCTTCCCAGTAATGCGCCGCCGAGGAAATCACATAGGATCTTAGTTCGAAAGTAACTGTACGTATACACTCTCTGTGTGCGTGTGTGTGTTTTCTAAAAGGTTACGTGTTACTGACGGGTGTGGGAGGAGGTGGGAATAGGTAGAATGAAGAACTACATTCTGCATTCGTTCGATTAATCTTTATTATCGAGAGCTCCCGCGTCTTCGTCCCTTTCCTTATGTCGCCACTGGCCGCCGTTCACTATTAAAGCGTTTAAATTTCCCGCTTGCTCTTATGATACGAGGGCTCCCGCTCTTATCGACCTCGCCACGTGTCTCCCGAGGCCTAACCCCACTTGGCGCCAATAATAACCCCAATAACCTGGCGCAGGCCTGATCCCTTGCGCCGTGGCTGCGCTCTCCCACCTTCCCACACCATCAGGCACTTGTGGCTGTCGCTCTGACTGCGACGACGTTGCCTCGTGGCTACATTCGTCGTCTATGCTCTCACCTGGTCGCCTGCCCGGATCGTGGCAGCGTCGCTTGCGTGCGTAGGTGGCTGCTTTGAACCCCAATAACCTGTCAATCGGCGTTCGTGTCGCCGCTGCTGCCCCCGTTGTCTCACAGTCCTGGGTCTCTGTCACCTTCTTCTCGTCCATCTCCGTCCGGTTCCATTTGATTCGATAATATTCTACTTACACTTGCTTCTTCTGCTCGCGATCGCCATCCGCCGTTCCTTTCTCCTGGTACGTCCGACACACTGCTCCCTCCCCGCCATCCACCTCCTACCTACCTCGCCTCCCCCCCTCATCATCATCTCTTCATTTGGTGCTTTTGTTTTTCTTTCTTCGACGCGAGCGACCCTCCCCTCTCGCGGTCCTAATTACTTTCTATACTCTCCACTCCCCTCCACCCCCCTCCCCACGCTGCCTGACGCGCTTTCCTCCTCTTGGCCCTTTTCTTGTTACCGTATCCGTCGGTAACAGTTATAATACTCGCGCGGCCAGCCTCGCCTCTCTCCCCACCTCCCACCAACCCCCAACCCCCACCTCCCCACCACCTGACTTTTACAATATATGTGGGGAGCACTAAAATTGAAGAGGATGCTCTTTTGAAAATACCAGTTTTTATCCAAGTTCTTTTAACAATCCTTTTTTTTTTCCTCCTTCCTTCCTTCCTTTCTTTCTTTCTTCCCCACCCCACCCCACCTCCCTCCTCTCTTTAATTGCCAGCTGTAAATATTGTTTAGAGAGGCCGGTAGTTTACGGCCGTAACAATTGTAAATTAGAAATAAGTTTTAAGCTTTTCTTTAAATGCTACTTACTGTCCAGTCATAATATCTATAAATTAAAATAATAAATTTACTTAATAGACTTTTATTGGCCTCAATAAAGCTTTGGGTATCTTGTTTCTCCGCACTAAACTTTTTATTGCCTGTAACTTTTTTTTTTTTTTTTATGAAAACGAGCTATTTGCATGGAAATTTTTTACATTAATTCTTACATTAATCGCTAAGGCATAAATTCTTTCCTTTTTTCTTTCTTTTTTCTTTCTTTGCTTTTTATTATATTCCCTTATCAGAAGTTATTGCAACAAATGTTGTAAGACTAATTAATTTTTAACGTATGTCCGTCCCGTTACGTATTACTTGTACGAATAACCGACACTTCTTCCCCTTATCGTTCACACGGAACACCCCTCAACGACAAGATAAAGCAATATAAAAAAAAACTGTACGGATGAGGATTAAAGAGCCCCCTCCCCCCACCCCGTAGTCAGTCATGTCATTATTGTTATAGTTTTACAATGAACGGGGGGGGGTGGGGGGGGGGGTGGCAATTAATATCGATATTAATTTAAATGCTTAAGGGCTTGGGTATGGGAATGCGTGGAATGCCGACGACGACACGTCACGCGCATAAATTAAGCTAAATGAAGAAGCGAGTGGCCGGTGAGCAACGCAACGCAAGTCGTCTCACCAACGAATTTTTCAGATTTTCCGATTTCTGTACTCGCTTGGAGCTTCATACGTAGCGAGCGGCGGGGTGGGATGCCTAAGGCCACGATACTTCACGATACGTCACGTTAACTTATTCAACTTTTAACTTTTAATCGGCGAGGCGAGTCGTGAGCTGCATGATTTACGACGTCCTTTAATTAGTGCTCGTTAGCATCGCTAATAAAGGGGAGAGAGAGAGAGAGAGAGAGAGAGAGAAATTGACGGGTGGTGTCCGCCATGCCCGTTGTTTTCTTACGACCACCGGGGACGGCATTGTCCGGTGGTGGGTGGCGGGGAGCAACGCGAGTAACGAAACGGAAGCGGCGGCGTTCACGCTCTACGTAAACAAGTTTCTAAATTACTTTTCAACTTTTGTTTTCCAAGGACCGATTAAAAAGTTTACCATAAACAAGTCTCGTTTATTTTTATTCCCTTTCAACGATTTCTGACCCCCGCAATGCTTATCTATCTACTTGCTTTCTTCTATCTTCTTACAATTTATTTTATGGAAAGAACCCCCCCTCACCTCTCTCACCCCCTCACCCCCCAGGAGAAGTATTGAAATAATATTGGCCGATTATTGCCTCTTTCGTTATTTATCCGTGTGGACATTCTCATATCGACGACGATATTTATCTATTAATGGCAGAGGGTATATTTAAAAATAAAAAAAAAAAGAAGAAAAAAAGTACTTAGGAAAGATGACGGGCGCAAATACGTTGGTATTGAATTTTCTCTACGTCGGCGAAGAGAAGAGAAAGAGCGGCACATAATTCCCCCGTCAATAAAGAATGGCTTTATTTTTTCAAACGTACTCTCGGATTAAATAGCGTTTCGTTCGTTCTATTACGGACTAATGGGATTTTCTTGATTTATTTATTTTATTTTATTTCATTTATTTCATTTCATTTATTTTGTGAACGAGGAACTTGTTACAATTGAGATAATTCCATTAGTAATGACGATCGCCATCGTCGCGGAATTGCAAATAATGTTCTAGCTCGTGAAAGCTTAAGAAGAAAGAGGAACGAGAGAGGGAGACGAGAGAATAAAAGAAAGGAAATCTCGGTCAGGTAATGGTAAAATGTAGCAGCAGCATTCGAGCGTAATGCTTTATTAGTTCAAACAAATCGAGTGCGCGGTTGAAGAAGAAGAAGAAGAAGAAGAAGAAGAAGAAGAAGAAGAAGGATTATTACCGCGAGGGTGAAATGAGAAGTTAAAATACAGCCCTCGTGTAGAATAGGATGGAAAAGGAAGGTTATTGGGGTGACGAAGCCGATTTGACATTCTGAAGATCGAAGGAGGAGATAGATAGTTGGTGGCAATCGAGTTATCGATTTGCGATTATCATAAATTACGTGGCCTCTGCGCCCTCCCGACCTCGGCAAACTATTGGCCTCTCTCTCTCTCTCTCTCCCACTCAATGCGGTAGGAGGAAGAGCTTGAACGGGCGGGTAGTAAAAGGGCGTCGGGGGGGCGACTACTTGTATTATTCCGTCCTCTTATTACGATTGCGATTGTTTTCTTTGGCCGTCCATCCCGCGTGAATATTTGCACTGGCCAACCAACTCGAGTCAGTTTTTCGAACGAAATAGCCCAGAGCAAATCGATCGTCGCTTGTATTATCAAGTACGTCGGATTCTCGGTACCCGGATAAATCTACACCGAGATCAGCTTAGGGGCGAAAATATTTTCCAACTCCAACGACGCCTTTATTACAAATCCATCCAATGGATTTTTCCTGTAAATTAGCGTGTAAAACGTCAAGGGTAATTGTAATCCAGAGCAACTTACGTAGTCGTCCGGACAGGATTACGTCATTATGTAATTGTATCAATCAGTGACTCACCTGTAACAGATAAAAAGTAAAAAAGATTATATATATATATATAAAATATAAAATAAGAAGAAGAAGAAGAACGGGGAATGAATATTTTGTATATTGCATTTGATGAGGTGCGGGGTGCGGGGTGGGTGGATACACGCGATGGGAAGGTACGATACGAGCGACTGCTCACGATTTTCTTGGGATTTTAGTTTACGATTGACAGAAGAGAGTCGAAATACTTATATTAAATGAAAAGTTAACGGCATCGCTTCTGGAAACTTCGATTTCATTTGAAATCCAAGCGGCGAGCGATATTTTCACTTCGCGGTACAATCCGACCGCGAGAATTCCAAAGAGAAAACATTCGACGCGCGCTCGGGCGGGGTGGGGTGAGGAGGGCTCGTCATCGACAATATTTACAAATTTTCAATTTCATATACTTAATGTAAGCTTAAATTAACAAATGCACCCTCCCCTCCCCTCCCCTGCATCCCGGCATTATATATTGTCCTCCTCGCTCGGCCATTTGCTACCTAAATTACATCACATTCCTTAACGCATTCCAATGAAATAATAACAATAAAAGGATGATCGCGTAAATCCCTACACAATATATATATATATATATATGTATTAAACATACGTACGTACACGCACGCGCATACATATATATATATATATATAGATTTTATTTTCATCCAATAAACTTTATTTGTATTATAAAAAATGATATACATTCGAGGCGAATCGATAAAGTATATACGATGTTCATAAATCTATTTCCTAAGCCATTAAAACATAAGTAACATTTATTATAGAGTTTTTTAAGCTCCTCGATAATAAAAAATTCGCGATCGAGTGAGAGAGAGAGAGAGAGAGAAAAGAGCATGTCGAACGTAAAGCGCTAAAATTATAGACGGCTTATAAATAAAGTGTCGCGGGGGCCTGCATTGTAAAACGGGGCGCGGGCGATACGCGTTTCGCGGATTTTATTATTATTATTCATTGTTTTATTTCAAAACTTAATTTTTGTAATGCCAATAAAATGAATCTCGCAAATCACATTTTCTTTCTCTCCGCGAGCAATATCGAGGCAATTTATCTTACGGCGTTATTTTCATTAATTTTCTCGTATTGTATACCCTCCCCCCCGACCCCGACCCCCCGTCGTTCCTCGATAAACGTCACCACTTATCCTCGCCAATCGCTATAATAAATCCCTCCCCCCCCCCCCCCCACCCCCAACCCTCGCCCGACCCCCGTCCCAGCCGCCCCACTCTGCTGCTCCTCGGCGACTCCCACTCCCACTCCCACTCCCACTCTCCTCTCCTCCACCCCGCCCCCCCGCCCCCCTTCGATACCGTTTCCATGGGACGACAAGCAATAACGAAAATCTTCTCTCTGTCGTTCCCATTTTCCTTGTCGATTTTTCAAACGGCGCGGTTAAAAAAACGAGTAGAATAACGCGAGCCTTTAAAATTGACATTTTGCAATCTCCGAATGGAATTGGCTTTTGTTAACGGCCTGTACGGGTACTCTTTTTTTTTTCTTTTGTTTTTTTGTTGTTGTTGTTGTTGTTGTTTTTCTTTCTTTCTTTCTTTCTTCAATCAAGTAGCCAGTTAAATTTTTCGTTACTTCAGGACTCTCTGTCTGTGTAGCGCTGTTGTGTACACGCTACGCTACGCTTACTACCCCCCACCCAATGTTCTCTATTTTATTATATCTCCCCCCCGGCTCCCCTCCGTCCGTCCGCGAGATTGTACATAAATGCGAAAATGGATTCTTTGAAAGCCCAAGCAGACTTTCTATAAAGCCATGCGGCGGCGTTTCCATTGCCTCGAATTTATTATTCAATAATTCGTAGTATATTTAAAATCGATAAAATCGGAGGGCCTTTTATTAGAGGGTTTAACAGGGGACACGAGAATGATATTTTCTACGATAATAATAATAATAATAATAATGCCGTATGCGAGCACGGCGTATAAAATTATTTCATATTGTCCTTTGGACGGGCCGAGGCAAGATAAGGCTTCCCCCCCTTCCTTTTTGCCTTCCTTCTTTCTCGCTCGCTTATAACGTCTATTCGGCAGCGGAAGAGATTCTTTGGTTAAAAAAAAAATAATTAAAAGTATTTATTGGCTCTTATTAGAAAAATCTGCAGAATCGAGGTGAAATACTTCGTCGTAGGCGTCGCTGCTCTACTAATTAATAACCCCAATAACCCCAAACTTAGCTCTTAAGCCTGGAAGTGCTTAGGCGACATTAAAACGATGGTTTGAACCCCTCCACCCCCGCCCACCAATCATTTTATTAATAACAGCGAGTGCGTGCGCGCACTAACGTAATGCGGAGGAGTCGGTAAGATTACGTACGACTCGTCTTGGGCTTATTGCGCGAGGGAGAGCATGATTTTCTCCCTGGCTTTGGATTTCGGCAAGAATAAAAATATGGACCACCGCCACGGAGACAATAAATTATAAAGGTGAAGGAGGGGAAGGGGAAAAATTAATAGCTCGTTTGAAAATACAGATAGAAGAGTGAGAGTGAGAGATTCATCGTGGGCAATAAGTATTGGTACGTGATCCCGGACTCGCGACTCCGAAAATTTATCGCTACTTTATATAATCATAATATGCAACGCCATTAAAGTATCAAAGTACATAAAGAAAATGCGACGGCGCGGGATTATTCTCCGCGTACGCCCCCCCCCTCCCCCTTAACGTAACACTGCATCTCAAAGCAATACATACAGTATTACTTCGTAAAGTACAACGTGGGGGGGCGGCGAGTAATGGGGAAAGTGGTGGGAGAGGGTAAATGGGGGGGAGGGAGGTATATATATATATAGAGAGAGAGAGAGAGAAGGAGAGAGGAAGGCAATAGGCTGATAGTCAGTCGAAATGATGAAGAGTTGCGCGTAAGAGAGGGGTGCGCAAATATTCAAGTACAATAAATTCCAATCTTATAAGGCAGGTCCCCTCGACCCTCTATCCCTCTCCCGGTAGCCACGGTGCCACGACAAGAGTCGTGGAACGGAATCGGAAAATCGATGACGCTGCCACGGAGTCGAGTCCCGCACCGGCACGCCCCCCCCCATCCCACCCCGCCCCGCTCTTCCTCCATCTCAACCGACCCCGCGCCACCAACGCACACGCACGCGCGCACGCGCGCACACGCTCACCCATTATGTTTATAACGATTGCATGTATTTATTAGGGGGCGATTCTAGTTAAATTAAGCCGATTAAAAAAATCTTGTTAACTTCTCGAGATTGTAAATGGGCTTTTAAAGCGACTGTAATTTCGTAGTTAATTAAACGGACGGAGGGTTTTTATCGTGACAAGGATAAAAAAAAAAAAAAAAAACTTTGCCAGATATAGGTAAATTTAATATCGCGAATGGAAAAATGTTAATAGCCGGGGCTTCGGATAAAGATGAATAAAGAATATGCGCGCAATAAAGGACATGACGCATTGTATTTGTATTCGAAACACGATACGGCTCTTTAATAATACTTTTTTTCTTTCTTCTTTCTTTCTTTCTTTCTTTCTTTCTTTTCCCATTCGCCTTTTTGCCCTTTCTTTACTTTTCTTTTCCAGCATTATTATCATTATAATTGTTGTTGTTATTATTATTACCTCGCGACAGATTTTTATCTCGGTGCGTTGCCAATAAATAAAGCAAATAAAGCCAAATAAATGCCGTAAAATGTATATATATATATATATGAAAATATTAATCAATCATGCTGCTTTCAATATAAGTGGTGGTGGACACGTTATTCCAGGGGAATGCGTTTATTTTAATGAGCGACTGATTTCTTCAATGGGGAATAAAAACGAATTCGTAATTACTGCCTCGTGATTTCCTTTTGTTTATCGTTTTATATTACCACCCTCCTTCCCTTCCCTTCCCTCCCTTCCCCGCCCCCAATAACCCCCGCATGCATGCATAGCCGGTGCACGCCAACAAATATATCCACTTTTAACGCATATTTTATATTGCATATTGTGCGTTTGCTTATAAAGCAATATTTTTCAATTGTATTTCCAATTCAATCCCCCCACATCATATATCATTCCCATATGAAATGCATAGAATTAATAATACAATTTATAGTGACATTGGGGTCCGTGAAAAAAAAAAAAAAAAAAAAAAAAAAAAAAAAGAAAAGCTGTTGTTATTGTTATTATTATTAATATTATTCCTAACTTCGTATTAATGTTATTGCAATACAGTGCTCGGTAAGCAACGATTTATCAAAGAGACCTTTTTCCTCTCTCTCTCTCTCTCTCCCCTTTTCTCTCCCCCCCTTTTCTCCTTTTTTCCTCTCTCCTAGCCCCTTTGTCTACTCTTCCGCTGTACATTTATATTCATATTTTACAGCGTTCGCAGTAATTATTTTTACACTTTTCAATACGTATTCGTGTATCCTCCGGACAACTTTTTTTCCTTTCATTTTATTTTTTCACTCTTTTTTTTTTTTTTTTTTTCTTCTTGTTAAACATTTTGATTTAAAACTTTTACCGCCAGTATTTTTTCTATCACTCTTTCTATTCGATAGTTCCATTGTAACGTCGAGCCATTGAAATTCGTTTCGAAAATTTGTTTCATAAATAATGTAGATGTCATCTTTATCCTTTTCATTTCCACTTCAATACAATTTCAAGACTCAATATTCAATACCATAAATATTAATGTCTCTCTTTCGATTCTCTCTCCTGCATTACATCCATTGGCTTTATATTATTCACGATAGAATCTCATGTTTAATTTAAGCGCCAAATATTATTTCCTTCCATGAAATGAAAAATAGTCGTCGTTTCGCCGACTGAGCATTAAATATAAATGTAAACGGACTCGCGCTCGCTCGGTCACGCGCACCCCCGCGCACACACACACACACAGTTCTCCTTATTTACAACAATGTCTCGCTAAAATAGAAATCTTCGCTAAATAATAAAAAGAAATGCAAGACACGACACGAGCCTGACGACGTTATTCCGCGTGGATTTATGTAAGGTTGGGGGTCGGGGGAGAGGAGGGGGGCAAGGCAAGGCAAGGCAAGCAAGCTATGCGAAATTAAAAGCTAGCGAGAATATAAGCTTCTTATTCTAAGCGTTAAAGAAGAGAGTTATGAGGGCTAAGCCAAGATATAATATTGCTTTTAGTAAAAGTGCTTATAATATAGAAATGGTCTTGAGCTGGATTATTTAACGGGCGACACTCGAGCGAAGCCGATAGTAAGTGCGACAATACTGGCGCGTCATCCTAGACGAATACTTGAGTAAAGAAAAAAAAAAAAAAAAAGAAAGAAAATTAAGTCCGCAAGGGTGAGTCAGCCATTCCCTGCGTCCTGGAACTCCTCGGAATTAAATATTGCTATAGTGTGGTTTCATTCGAGCTTGGAAAACGCCGCTATTATACCTATCTCGTCCTGCCCTTGCCTGCCTGCCTGCCTGCCTGCCTGCCTGCCTGCCTGCCTGCCTACCCCCGCCCCTCCGCCTTTCGCTTTGCGGCACAAACGAGTCACCGAGTGCCGATTTAAAGCTGCGGAGAGGGGGAGAGAGTGGACCCTTTTAAGCGTCGGCTCAATTAGCAGGCGAAAAGCCAGAGAGCAAGAGAAATCTAGAGAGAGAGAGACGACAACGACGACGATCATCGTGGCTCCCACGTGACTAGGAAAAACGAAGCTTGACACAGAGGCCGGAGAGAGCGGTGTGGAGACGGGACAGGTCGGGGCCATGATGATGACGACGACGACGACGACGAGGAGGAGGAGGAGGAGGATGAGGAGGAACTCGTTTCAAGGACAGACCCCCAGCGGGGCTTTTGGCCTCACCTGTCGGCGCGGCGCCTCGCTCGGCCTTTTTTTCTCCCGGCCTCCCGCGACGATCGAATCTCGCAATCTCCTATTGTAACAAGTCGTCGGCCATGGGGGCAGAGAGAAGTTGACAATGACGGATAGATCGGGCGCCCCCGGGCTCGGACGTCGACTGAAATTCTTTTTTAATTCGCTTTCCGGTAAGGCCGAGTAGGAGGCACGTGGTGTGTTGTTGTGTGGCTCCGGGCCTCCGCGGTACGTGTTGTATGTGCCCAGAAAAAAAAACGGGCCCCGCCGCGTACTACTACTACTACTACTACTACCGCGAGACACATCCACCCTGGCATTATAAATATCACGAATGAATTACTCTTTGCGGTCGAGTGGCGCGGGGCGGTCTCCCCCCACCCTACCCCCCGCCACCCGACGGCCGGGGACTCGACTGACTCGGGCCTACGAGATTCTCTCCATTGTTGCTCAAATTAGAGAATGCGCCAGCGGGCTTTGCGTGCGTGCGTGCGTGCGTGCGTGCACGCTCTCCTCACTCGAACAACCCTTATAATAATAAGTACGTATCTGATTTCGCCGCTTTTACGCCCCTCCGGAACCGCGTCACCGCTGTCGCCCCCCACCTCCCCGCGCCGCGCCACCATTACGCTCAATTCCAAAAGGTCACTACTACTACTACTACTTCGAGTCGCCATTGATCTTATAATTTATTTTTTTTTTTTTTAAGCCTATCGTCAAACCCCCAATAACACCAAGTAACCGTCCAACAATGCAATAATAACCCGACGGGTTGTTCGCTTCCCGATTAATCGATCCATCACCCGTCAGTCGGACGAAGTCTGGCCACTTTTCGCGAGCATCCCTAAGGGGGAGGTGGGGGAGATTTTTTCAATTAACTGGCAACGTTCTCGTTCTCGGCCACTTTAGAACTCTATCGGCCACTATCGGCACAGGCCGGCTCTTGAATGTACTACGGATCACGGGCGCCGTTCTTATCCATATCCATCGCCCGTAAAGCAAAACCAAAGAAAATTACCAGGCGGCGGCCTATATCTCATCAGTAATGCAGCAATCTGTCTAGCAGTGCCCGTAAGTAGAATAAGGTCGAGGGAGAGAGGGAGAGAGAGAGAGAGAGAGCATAAGAAGCACATTGTCTACTGCTCGTGTAAAAAAAATATTCAGAGTCCCGGAATTTTCTCGGTTTCGAAACAAAAAAAAAAAAACAAAAACAAAAAACCTATTGAATTGAATCGCCCGAAGGTATAAGCGATTCCTTCCCCCCCCCACCTCTTCCTCCTCGTGAAAACAAACAACAAGCTTTACGTTTATATATAGAAATTACGCGCGGAATCGGGAACATGTCGATCTTCTCCACTCACTACTTCCGCTTCCTTGAAATGTTCTTTACATTTCAAGGAAGCGTCGAAAAGCTAAAATGTAGGTTAGCTTACGGTGATTTTGGCCCCAACGATTTTCAATATACACATTAAACTTATGTACATTCGAACGTTCGAATGCCCCTCCTCAGCCAAAAGTGGCTCTTAAAAATAAAAAAAAAAAATAAAAAAATAAAAAACAAATGAAAACAAGTTATGGGGAAGAGGACGGCGGGGCGGAGGGGTGTGGGTAGGGGGCGGGGGGAGAGAAATAAGGAGATAAAGAAAAAAGCTTGTGAAATAAAGTGGCAATAAAACGAGAAAGTATTTGCATAAAACGACATTTTCCTTTTGTCTGGAAACGCATTTTATTTCGAAAGCAGCAGCAGCGGCGGTAGCAATAATAGCAGTAGTAGTGGTAGTGGTAGTGGTAGTGGTAGTGGTAGTGGTAGTAGTAGACAAGTCGCGTAATAAGATGAGAACAAATAAGAAACTCTGAAAAACTCATTTCAATCTCTATTTGTTTTATTTCTTTGCTTCACTCGCTTTATTTATATTTTTCTTTCGTTTTTTAGTTGCGAAAGCATAGGGAGGGAGGGAGGGAGGGAGGGAGCTGGCTGGCTGCTCGAGGTCGCTCGTACGCTCGATATATTGCAACAGCTTACAATGAAAACTATTGAGCAAACGAAATAAAATTTCCTTTTTATCATTTTTCACGTTATACATTTTGTTTTGTTTTCTCCGTTCTCGCGCCTTCGCTTTCTAAGCTTTCCTTTGCAGACATAAGAGAGAGAGAGAGAGAGAGAGAGAGAGAGGCAGCCTCGGAAGAGAAAGAAGGAAAAGAGATGAGGTGAAGTATGAGATGAGATAGAGAGAGAAAAAATAAAATAAAGTGCGTGTGTAGGAAGGATGGGGCCGCCGTCCGTCGACGAAGGAACGAGAAATAATAAGTGTACGTTAAAAGATCGGCGGGAGGACGAAGGAGGGGAAAATTAAGTGGAAGAGAGAAAAAAAGTGTGTAATGGCGTTGTTTGATTGATTGGCGAGTTTATTGCCGCTGTCCAACGGCCAAGATTCGGTGTACGACCACGTACAATCTGATACGAGGCGGCGATACCTATGTGGTGGTGATGAGGGGGAGGGGAGGGGAGAGAATAAAATAAAGAAATAAATAAATAAAATAAGAATAATATGAATTATGATAATAAGTAGAGTTTTGGTAGAGCATTGTATCTCGTCGTAGCCGACGTAGTTGTAATGAAAATAAATAAAACGAGGCAATAATAATTCACGGTAAATATTGATAGAGCAATCAAACGTTGGATTTGTTCATGTTTTTCTAAAGATAAATGGGGGGGGGGGGACAACGCGATAAAAGCGAGCTTCGCCCGTGTATTTCTCTCCTTATTTTTACATTTTACGAGGTTCTCGAAATTCTAGAGAGTTATGCCCCTCCCCCCCCCCCGCTCGCCGCGCTCCTCTTATCTCTAAACAAAACAAAACAAAAAAAACAAAAAAAAAACAAATTTTTCCTTTTAAGAATAAATAGATAAGCGATATTATTTTCAATTATCTTGAAATATTCAGGGCTTTGACACGCTGAAATTCTCCTTTCTTTCTTTCTTTCCTTCTTTCCTTCCTTATCTTCTCGTTCCCTTTCTATTAAGCTTTTTTTTCTTTCCCTCTTTCCGTTCTTTTTCTCCCTTTGCTTCTCCATCGAGTTGTTGAATTTCGCGAGCATTATTAAACCACGGAATATGAATATTATTTATTTTAAAGGATTTTAATTTTACCACGAAGAAGTTCTTCAGCCTTGAAACGCTGTAAAGTTTAGCTGAATTTTTTCCCTAACGATTCCCTTTTTCACTTTACAGCGCAACTCGCGATTGCGGATACGAATTTGCAAGAAATTTGTTTGCCAATCTTTCCAACTATAAATTATTAGATTAATATCTAATATTGATTTGCATAAGTAGTAATAATAATAATAATAATAATAATACGACTGGCCGGGACTGGTTAGCATAGAGTATAGAGTAGTAGATTATTGATTATCTATGCCACGAAGTGCCACCCCCCCCCACCCCACCCAGCCAGCCAGCCAGCCAGCGCTGCTCGACTTATTAACATTGTATTCGTGAGTAGTATGACGACGTTGCGCGACACCGGCTCAGTATTATTGTAAAACAATAATTAGCAATCGATAGGAATCAATTGGCTCCTTCCCCTTCCTCCCCTCCCCCCAATTCCTTTGTAAAGTAGTAATGAAATGAAAATATCTTTAGGATCGTAATCAATGCATTATTACCACCAACCAACTCCTCGTTTTACAATCTCACGTCGTTACATTACTTCGATTGGGGGGCGGGGTAGGGGGGACAATAATAATAATAATAATAATAATAGTAATAATAATAGTAAAAGTTATCTCGACGTGATTATCTCTCGTCTCGGGCGAGGGACGCAGAGAAACGAATTCTAAGATAAATCCTCTGCTTAAGGATTCGTGCGGATAGAAGATGCCAGCCGCCAAGAGCCATCCATCCATGTGTGAACCGAACGGCCGAACGAAAGGAGAGGTAGAAGCGAGAGGTAGAAGCGAGAGGTAGAAGGTGCATGGAAATTGTTTCTTTTACTCATAAGTGTTATCTTCTACTCTCTTTACCTGAAACGGCTTTTACCCCCCCCCCCCCACCGACCGCCGCGCTCCCGGAACCATGCATCACCACCGCCCGAATCGAAAATGGAATATATGGGAGTCGAGTCGATGGCCTCCGCTGTTTGTCTTAACCTCCCCCCCCCCTCCGCCCCTCTCCGCTTCCTCTACCGCACCGCTCAACGACTAACGCCATTATTCCTGCTGGCTTATTATCACAAACGACTCTATAATTTTTCAATCCGTTGTGTGTCTATTCTTGACCGATCAGAACGATAAGCTGGTGGGAGCCATTTACCGGACAGGTGGTGGTGGTGGGGGGGGGGGGTTACAGCGAAGGAGACAATAAAAAGAAATGAAGGAAGGAAGGAAGGAAGGAAGGACGGAGAGTAGAAGGGGGAGAGAGAGAGAGAGAGAGAGAGAGAGAGAGAGTACGCGAGACTGAGGAACGCGTGCGGGAGACGAAAGGGGAAGGGTAACAAAAGAGCACTTTGAATAAAAATAGGTAGTATGTGCAATTTTTTCGAGCTCGTAATTTCCTTTAGAATCTTTGTATAATTATGATGCTTGAAAAGAAATACAAGAGCAAGGATTTCCTCGAAATAATAATATTCAAAGCTGGATTGGCGGCTGAATTCCATTTATTTAAAATGCATTTAACCGGTCGGGGGGAGGGTGGCGGGGAGATCCAGATAATAGGAAACATGATTTATGTTTTAGAGCCGCTCATTGAGAAATTGATTTTAATGGACTCGATGATGTGTTGCATAATCGCGTTGCTGCAAAGCATTTCGTGGTATCGCTTTCGTGTATTTACATTGTGCAAGTTTCTTTCTATCTTTTTTCTTTTTTCTTTTTTCTTTATTCTTTTTCAGGTTATGTTTAATAGTGCATCGAACAAACGTTTTATTTAAATTATGAAATAGAGAATGTAATTGAGTTAATGCATATTCATGAGTTTTGTGATCATTATCATTGAAACATATTTCATTCGAATGCAGTACGTTTACTCCGTCCGTCGTGTACACTGTAATACGTTTTCTATTTTCATTTTAAAGTAAATCTAATTATAAATTATAATGAAACTCTTGAGTGTTCAAATACCGAATAATTAACGTTTCCCTACATGTTTTGGCTAATTACTAGACTAAAGTCCCTTACACAATTCTGTTCCGACTAAATTTATTTCCTTCATATTATTACTATTATTCCATTATTTTAAAATTTTAAATTTTAAATATTATTTTTAAATTATTCCCTTTCCTCTATTACGTTTCGTATTGCCCTCGGTCTCGTCTTTATTCACGTTAAGGAACCCTTTAGAAATCGATAAAATTTTATATACGTACACATATATATATATATACGTTGACAGGCTTTTGAATATTAATCTTATAAGTTTTTACGTAACGCACATTTTGAATGCACATCTGGAATAAGTAAAACATATTTTCTTTCGCTTGATGTTAAACAGGTGCGTTTAATAATTAAAATTATACAGAAAATGTAGTAGTCGCATTGGAAATTCACATTCGAAATTTATCACTTGTAAAAATAATAATAACGTTCGTTTTTATAAGTATACATTTACATGTATACATTTAAATTTATTTACTATGCACCGCAGCTGCGTTCAGAAAATGAACTGTTTTAAAACATCAGTTTCTCTTCTTCGAAATTCAACTTTTTATTTATTCTGGAGTACTTCAAAGAAAGAAAGAAAGGAAAAAAAAAAAAAACAGTAAAAGCATGTCTTTACATTTGAAATTTCAAAAAGAATGTAAATGATTTTTTAAGATTTCAAAAGCTCGCTTTAACGGTTTAAAAAAATAATTGCTTTAAAATTTCAGTTTCCTTTCACATAAATTATAATGATAAAATATATATATATATATTTAACTGCTTTTAAAATATAATTTTCGTTAAACTTAACTCCGTTTCATTAAAAATCATAAAATTCATGGCTTTCGCTAAATGCGGAATTTCCAAGAAGTAAGCCAACTACACGGCGTTGTACATTCGTTATTTACTGAACGATGATGGAAAATACGTTGGCATCATTCCAAAGCAACAAAAAAAATTATCATAATAATATGTAGGGGCACATACATTCTAAATTTGCAGAGGATGCACGCGCATACACATTATCTAAAGAGGTACATTGAAAAAACAAAGTTAAAAAAGGTAGAAAATAAAGAGGGCAATGAGAAAAGGGGAGGGGGAGGGAGGGAGAAGGAGAGAGAGAAGAGAAGGAAAAAGGAACGGAGAAATATAAAAGGAATAATAAATGTTTGATTATATTTGAGCTAAATAAACGTCCAACTCATGCTAAAGAATTATTCGGAGGCTAAGATTCTGTTAAATATTATCTGTGCTGCTTTAGCTTTTCAATTATACAACACTTGGAATTTGTTATCTTAAGAAAAATGAGGGTGAAGAAGAAAGAGAGAAATGTTTGTAGTAGTCGCCGAGGCCCTAATGGAAATACCCGTAAGGCATTTAGAGATTTTGTATTTTAGTCAAAAAAAGAAAAAAAAAAAAAAAAAAAAAAAAAAACCTCTAGTCACTAGTAATTATCTTTTTGAGTGTTTGAAAAACACAGTTGTATATTCCTAGTTGTACTAAGAAGCGTTTACCAGAAGACATTTAAATTCCCCCCCGCCTATTTTCATCTTTCTCGCGTGTAATACTTAACGGAATGTGAGGCGGAGGGGGGGAACGGAGGGTAAGGGGAAGAAGGGCATACGCTCGGTTGAAGTGAGCGGGCAGGCGAGGAGAGGGCTTAGAGGTCTAATGGTCGATGGTCTAATGGAAGAGGGAGGGGGCCGGCGTTAGTAGAAAAGGATGGGATAATGAAAAGGAGAACACATATTCTGAAATGAAGTTCTTTTAAAGTTTAACAGAAGGCACGGGAGGGAGGGAGGGAGGAGGAGGAGGGGGAAAAAAAAAAAAAAAAAAAAAAAAAAAATAAAGAGAACGGGCAGCAGACCAAAGCCATAATTTCACAATGAAGGTCTCTCCTCTTTGGGTCTCGATTATTATACTCGAGCAGGTAGAATCGAAAAACCTTTGTGAGAGTCTGAACTGACTGGAACGATGGAAGAAGAATGGGAGAAACGTCAAAAAATGCAGAGACGCCTCGGCCATAAGTGCATTTATTATAAAAGAAAAATCGTCTCGCTCATTTTTTATTCTCCGACTCCTCCGATCCTTGTCGGGAAAATACATATACGTATATACGTATATAAATATATAAATATACGTACAAGTATAAGCGCGAGCATGCGTAACGTGTATTTGTAGAAATGTTTATTTACGGGATTCGGCCTGGAATTTATTACCCAATGACTTTGACAGCCTTACGGCGGCCCATAGAGATATACAAAACAAATTCACATGCTGCTGTCTTAAATGGTAGAATAATTCCTACGACAAGTTCCAACGACAGAGGAATAATTGCAATAAAACAACAACAATAACGACAAGTTTTTTTTTTTTTTTTTTACTACTATGTATTTACTCACTCCGTGGACGCGCGGCCAAGTTTAATTGAAATGGAAAATAAATAGTACATTTGGGAATAATAATTATTTTGAGAATAATACGGTCGAGTCGAGTCGAGCGAGTATAAAATTCGTTCCATCCTGTTCCAGCAGACGTAAATGATGCGCGATAGTTGAAAAAAGGTTATTGGGGTTATTGGGGTTATTATTGGACAAATAAATAATTTCCAGGCCAAGTATATGAAAATTTGCTATTAAAAAATTCCACGGGCCGTAAAGGCTCGTGTGGATAAATTATACGGATAGGCGTCCCATTCCCCCCCCCCCGTTGAGGCCGAACGAATCAATGATCTAAGGTTTCCAGTATTTCGTCATTATCTCGGAATATTATTGGTGTAGCTGGTATAAAAAAAAAAAAACTTATTGGCTGCTCGAGGGGAGCATATAATAGAGAAGAAAACTGGTAAGAAGGATATTCGGAATGTAATAATAATAATAATAATATTAGCCTTTGTTTCGCTGGCTGGCTGGCTGGCTGGCTGGCTGGGCCACGCTCATAATGGGGGAAATTTGGGCGATAGTTGTTATTATTATATATCGCGTAAATATATTTGTTGGAATGCAATCTGTCGGATAAGAGAGTGACTGGCATCATTCATGACTTACAATCGGTAAGAGACACGTATGCATTAATTCACGCGAGAGCTGATAGAGGGCACCCGTCGCCTCGCCACAACGTTCCAAGGCTCGTCGAGTTGTTTTTTAAACTTCCCAGAACGATTTTGTTACTAAACGTCATTTCAGGGGCATTAGGCACAATAACTCAAGTGTATTCTCTCGTTTCTCTCTCGTCCCCTCCCCGCCAGCCCTCGCCATACGGCTGCCACCTATGGCCGCCGCCGCCGCTACTTCGACAGCCAGCACTGACCTGACCCATCTCTCACTCCCGTCTGCCCGGCGATCCTATATTATTTTCTTTCCATTTTTTTTTCTCTTTCTCTTCGTGCCCGTGAATACTCTATAGGGACGAGGGGGCAAAAAAAAACAAGAAGAAGAAGAAGAAGAAATCTGTCGAATGTGTTTAAGGGAAGTGTGTGTTGTTGTGCACGCGCGGCATATAATATATCGGGATCATTCGACGCTTTGTGGGCTCGAATGCATTGAAATGATGGGCGAGGATGGGGCGGGAGAGAGGAAGAGAAGGTAGATTAAAAACAAACGGAGCAAAATAATAAGTGCGTAAAGCTATTATTTCGGCGGGGAAGCATCGCGACGGAATGGGATGCGCTTGGGAATATTCTCCAAGCACATGGTGCATGCACACCACCGTGGCGTTTCTAAAGGGAATAAATACTACGTAGAAAGCCGAGGGCGGCCCGATTTATGAATAGAAGAAGAAGAAGAAGAAGAGGAAGAGGCAAAAAAAAGCAAGTTCTGCGGCGGAGCGGTTTGGCCGTCGCAAAATTTTCTCCTTTTCTCTCCTCTGTCCCGTCTCGGCATAATTTGGCCAATGGATTTTCCCGACCTTGAGAAGACGATGGGCACGAAAAAGCCCGGTAGAGGAATAGAAAGACTTTGGTTGGCGGTGGTTTATTATCCAGCGGGGTGGGGAGGGGGGGGTCTTTGGCCAGCCGGGCACAAACGAAGATTCGATCTTACACAAAGGGGGATAATGAGGTGAGATATTGGCATAAGGATTGGTAATGGGTGGAAGGAAAGCGGAGGAGAGGCCCGGCCGCCTTCCTGGAGTCGGACGACGACGGGCATCGATCGGCGAGATTGGAGGCGAACAACCGACTCCCTAGATGCTAATCTAATCGAAATATTTGGGGCCCGAGGCCCTGCCCACAGCATACTTAAGAGCCCAAAGAAATTTCGTAGCTCGGAATGTATTTATTACACGACTACGACGATATTACGTTTCCGAGCCACTTATTCCGAGTGATTTGACAGAACAGAACAGAACAGACACGACGACGACGACGACGACGACGACGACGAGGAGCGTAGTAGATCTTGGGAGGGAGGGAGAGGGAGCCCCATGAATTCCCCGGTCAAGTTGCAATTAGCAGAAAGTATGGCCCGAGGTGTTTTGTAGATTATCGACGGGCCGAGGCCGGGACGCCGGCCCCGCTTATAATGTAAAACTCCCTCCCTCTCTCCATTTAAACTCACTCTCATCAAGAAATATGAGTCTACGTATATACGTATACGTATACACGTGCACGCGCATACGCTGCTGCTTTTCGTCGATAAAAAAAAAAAAAAAAAAAAAAACGATTACGCTGTTATCGGAGATACTGTGTTGAAAAGAACAGACGCACGCTGCTGTGCATTATAATTCCCGAACATTTGAGAGAGAGAGAGCCCTCCCCACCCCCTTACCTTTTCAATTTATCAAACTTTCGAGGTGGCCCTTTAATATTGTATTTCTTTTTCTCGTATTATTTTCAGAGAATATTGCAAAGGATAGTTTCATTATTAATGAAGAATAATAAGGAGGAGGGTGCGGTGCGGACGAAGGGACGTATTACTTTTAATGTACTTATAATTATTATTTTCGGACACGCGGCTTAAGATAAAGCATTAGAAGTTAAATTGTATTACTTAATTATTTATTACGAACGACGCGGAATGTTAATAGAAAAGGCTCTCCCTCCTCCTCCACGATACGATGGCTCACATCGCGTCCCTCTCGGTTATTTCGCAATTAATTAAAAACGTAATTTTCATAAATTGCAAGACGGCTCCCCCACCCCCATATCATATAATCAGGAATATTACATATGATACCTACACCTTATAATCATTCTTCCTATCTTATTAAAAGATTATCGGATGATGGTCAATAAACACGAAACCGGGCGTACCAAGAAGAAACGAGAGAAACGAGAGAAACGAGAGAAACGAGAGAAAAGAGAGAAAAGGACGCATGTATCGCGGCATTGCAAATGACGACGGAGCTTTGCATAAATACATATGCGCGCAAGTAAGTGAATTGCGAGGGCTCTTGATGTAGAAGAGAAGCGCATAAGAGATAAGTATAATCGTGATCATTTTATTTATTTTTCTTTTCTTTTTTTCTTTTCTTTTACCTTTCAAAACTGTTAATTGCAATTAGAAGTTGTATTCGACGGTAACAACGTATCTGCGCCTGTTTAGAGGAGTGAAAAGCGAAGGGGGGGGGGCAGGGCAGGGCAGGCACAGCGCTGCCCCGACATCAAGATAACAACAAGAAGAGCCATTAAAGCCAAAGCAATAGTAATAAAAATACAATATGCTCAAACAGCTCGTATATATAATAAGCTTTCTCATCTCTATTGTGTGTTAATGGCTGGCTGGCTGGCTGGCTGGCTATTCTTTTTTAAAATGGTGATTTAAAATTAATTTGCTTCGTTGACGTTGATTATTTTTCCTCAACGCGCACAATAGCGTAAAAAATAAATAACTCATTACCAGCCACGTTGTTATACAAATAAATAAACTAATGATAAAACGGTATTTATAAAAATTACTTTCCATTACATTTGCTATGGGTTCTTGAAAAGGGCCGATTGGGGATAATGCCAACAATGCCAACCCGCCAGCGGGTGGGTGTATTCCAAGTATTTTCGTCGTTTCTCGTAAATGAGCTTTATCTGATTGCCGATAATTTATAATACATCGAGAAGCACTTTAAAAGAATTTTCATTTACGCGGTTGAAAATGGCGAGGCGAGGCTTGCTTGCTTACTTGGTCGTCGTCGTTGTTGGGCCTTGAGATAATTTCATTGAAAAATGTATTGTAATTTGCAGGGGAAAGGGAAAAAAAAAAACAGAGATAGAGATATAATGGGCATTAAAGTGAAACTCTTTCAAAATGTACACAAACATTTAGTTCGTCGATTCTACACGGAGGACTTTTATATTATAAAAGTAACGATAACGTTGTCAATTATCATTTAGTCATTTAGCACACGAGGCTCGTAATTAAATTACTTGGTATTATTTTTTTTTTTTTTAAGCTGAATACACGGATGTACGTACGCGTTGAAAATTAATTGTATAAAGTCTTTCTTACATATATATATATATACATGTTATAAATTAATATGTTAAGATTGGCATTATCAAAAACTTTGTTGGCTAAGAATCTTTCGAGATCGTAAGCCCAATACAAAGAAACGGGAAAGCAATAAGCGGACGAACAAAGTGGATAATGAGAAGATGGAGAAGGAGATAACGTGCGCGTGCGTGCGAAAGAGCGAGAGAGAGAGAGAGGGGGAGAGAGGGTGGGGTGAGAAAGAATGGAGTGAGAGCCAGGTTAGAGAAGAGGTAAGGTAAAATAAGGTACAGAGCGAATGATAAAAAAAAGAAAAAAAGAAAGAGGAAGTCTTAAAAGAGTTTGACGACAGGGCGTGAGAATAAGAGTGAGAGGGGGAAACGAGGGGAGGGTAAGAAGTATAGTAGATAAAGGGATCGAGCGAGAAGCCGGGACTCATTAAAATTCATAGAAAACATCGTAATTACACGTATATTAAAGAGAGAAAGAGGGTAGACGGGAGACCGGTAGACGCTCATTGCCGTATCCCGGAGGAGTGACGAACGAACGAACGGGAGGCGACTAAAAAAAAAAAAACGGTGTGACCCGCGAACTGTCTCTGACTTTACTTCTCGCTCGCTCGCTGGCATTGTCAGGCCATTAGCGGAGCTTAGTCAACGAACCCTGAAGAATCAACAATGCAAGAGTGGCGGCAGAGCACCCGTGCCGTCATTGTGGGGAGATCGAAACAAAAGTGCGTGCGCGCATGCCCGAGCGGGAACCTGCTCATCCACCCTCCGAGACTATATTTATTTCATTCGTTCCAAAGAGTCTCTCTCTCTCTCTCTCTCTCTCTCTGAAAATTGGTACTTAATAAATCGCTCGGTACTCGCCCGCGCCTGCCGGCTCACCCCCTCCCCCCCCACGGCCTATCTCCCGCGACAACAACAATAACAACAAGTGTAAGGTGTAATAACGGGCCGTGACGCGCCGGCGCTGCTCCCTCCTCCTCCTCCTCCTCCTCCTCCACATCTCTAAGCTTACGTTTTCGGCAAGCGTTTAATTTAATAAAAATAAAGCTCACGGGTCCCCGTCAATGCAGATGATCGTCGAATAAGATTCGGATGCTCTGAATCGACGTTATTGTTGGAAGCGCGCTTTGAAAGTCGACTTGTAAAGAGCCCTTTATTATATCTGCCTATGACGGACTACTACAAGCAAGCAAGCAAGCAAGCATTACCATAAAAGCCAACGTACTAGCCAAATGCTAGTCTACCACCCCCTACCCCGGCCCCTCTATACACCCCTCTACGCTACGCTACGCTACAGCCCAAAAGAAGCTCCTCCTTAAGTTTTAAGTTCCTTTTAGCCCCGCGACGCGGAACTTCATTCCCCCTCCCCCACCCCCGACAAGTCGTAACAATTAAAGACGAGCGACGCCGATTATTACTTGGGATCGCGAATTCTTAAACAATATCGCTCTTTAAACGAAAAGGAGAATTGTTTTGTTTAAGCTGTTGTTAAATTGTTGTTAAATGGATTGCGAAATTGGCAAAATTCAGCTTACGTCCGCATCAAGGACTCCTTAGGACAAAAACCCCATACGAGTGTCGACTCTCGTCTACGCGTTGTCGTCTTCACGTTATCTGAAATTTCATCGACGCAGCTATTTGTCATGTACGTGTCGTATACATACGCAACGCAACCGGTTGAATGGTAAAGTGTACAACATATTGGATATTAGTGAGGAGAGCGATATGAATCGATATGGGATTGCGTAACGTGACTATTGTTGGTGTACACACACAATACCGTTTTTATGCATGAAGCAAATCGCATTTTTACGACGGACGCACGACGACGACGACGACGACGACGACGACGACGACGACGACGATTTTTAATGCGATAACCCCCATATAACAACGCGAGGATGACAAGGAAGGGCGGATTTCTACGAAAATTTAAGAAGAGTATAATAAAAGTCTAGTAAGTTTTATTTAATGGCCGGAGGAGACTTTACCGTTAGGAGCTCGTTAAAATTATTACTGGTATATTCTCCCTCTGCTTAACGTTAGGGGCGGCTGGGCTGGGCTGGGCTGGGCTGGGCTGGGCTAAAAACTCCCTAAAAGCCCACGCGCCCGCGCCTTTTAATAAGTTCAATAAATTTTCACCGACTCCTCGCCTTGGGACTTTACGTTGAGTGACATGATACTTATAATATATACCGAAATCCATGCTATTTCGTATATTGACTTTATTGCTCAATGTCATTTTCGCCTGGATCTGTCCTCGGTGCCAGCCATTTCCCTCGCGATATCACTAAATTAGGCTTAAAGAAGTAAGAGAGCCACGCCGCCGCCGCCGCCGCCGTCGTCGTCTCGATTACGAAATAAATAATTTACGACGTTCTAATGATTTCGATTGTTTAAAATCCGTATTTGCATTGGAGAGTGCCGATACACGACGACTCGCAAAAATATTAAAATGATATTGAAATTCGTTGCGTTTTCCTTAAATATTTTAAATATTTTAATGAACGTCGTTGAGGAAAAATTAATTTTTTTTTTTTTTTTTTTTTTTTTTAATCGCGCGATAAGTTCGGCTCGTGAAAACGGTTTACTAGGAATTTTAAGCAGAAAAATACTCCCCGGGCTCTTTTATCTCTTTTTTTTTTTTTTTTTTCTTTCGGTAAACTTACATGGTTAATGACAGGTTTTGGCTCGTAAATCAAGCCGAAAAAAAGATAATGTACATAATGAACAATACGAAATCGGCAATAAATTTAAGTTCAAGGAAAAATTTAGAATTCTAGCTTTTTATTTATTATCCTCGTAAATTTATAAAATGTTGTTAAAATATTTAAATTGAATTTTTTTTTTTTTTTTTATCGAGTACAATAGGAATTTTCTCATTCTCGTAATGCTTTGCAATTCAATGGCGCATTAACGTTGACAATTTGCATGGAATTTTTCAACCAATTTTTCCTCTTTATATATATATATATATATATACATTTTACTTATAACTCGAATTTCTCGTATGACATTTAATTGATCCCTGCTATAATGGGATTAGTTTCAGTCGCCTCTCTCTCTCACTCTCTCCCTCTCCCCTTTTTATTTTATTTTTACGCGCGAAAGGAAAAATCTCTCGACAAAGGCGATTCATACTAATATTGCGTATAAACGTAAAACTTGATTAAGTCGGAAAAAGAATTTAAATTGGTTCGGTTTTAATAGCAATTGTTCGTTAAAAGCAGAGGAACTTTCATAAATTAGTAGTACTTTCACTTAATTAGTACTGCGCAGTCTGACTTGACTTGACCTCAATTTGCGGCGAGCCTGCTTAAATAACTGCAAAAACACGGATATCTAATGGAAAAAAGTCGAGGATCTAACGAAAGAAAGAAAGAGAGAAAGAAAGATCGAAGCGCGTCGCGGAGCCAAAAGCTGGGACAACGTTAGAGAAGAATTGCTTGGTAATTAGCTTGGTAAATAACGACAATGTAACACACTTTATAAACCGTAGATCTTTAATCGCCGAGTACAAATTTATCTATTAATTGGAATCAATCGTCTTGGCATTCGGCTAATTAATATTTAATACGTACTTGTTTTCTATATACCACGCGACCTACATTATATTATCCATTTACACATCTACATTAACTATTACGTCACTACTATTTACTACTAGTTGGTTCCGTCGAAAACTTTAACAACAAACGACATACTACTCTGTTTAAAGAGTCAACGACGGCTCTTAACGCACGAATGATTCTAATGTTACGATAAAATACAATCCTCGCCTCTCTCTCTCTCTCCCCCCCTCCGCCCCGCGAAATCGCAGGACTAGTTTTTTTTTTTTTTTTAACTCTCGTCAATTTACCGCTCGCGTTATTCTTTCTACAGCCATGTTGATGATGATGCTGCTGCTGCTGCTTTTCCCTTTCCACTTTACTTAGACCCTCCCCTCCCCCTCCCCCTCCACCACCGCCGGGCCCAGCGCTCTTCCAAACTCCTGCAGTATTTACATTCAAAGAAGATTGTTAACTTCCTTCATTCGCGTTTGTTTATACACGTTTCCCCTTCTATGTATTCTTCCCATTCCGGCGCGTCTTAGTCCCGCTACACCAACACAACAATGTTCAATTTAAATATGCCCTCCCCCCCCCAAACTCCTACCACATTATTTTAATTCCTTGCTTACAACGCCTAACGTGATTCTTTACACTCAATCTCTTACTTACGTATGGATTTTTTGCCTTTCAAGCCCAAGACTGGTCAAAGCCTTCGTTTTTTTTTTTTTTTTTTTACGCTTCGCTTGCATCATATAAGAAATTGCGCTACCGTTTAACTCGCCGTCTAAAAGCTACAAAATGTTTTTAAAAAAAAAATAATTCAGTAAAATTATAGTTAAAAGGCAGCAGCAACAATTTAAGGCCTTCCAATTTAATTGAATATTCACTTTACATTATCCGCGTCTTGTCTCGTTTCTTCCATCCATTTAAAGTATTAAAATACTTTTTTTTCTCTTTCTTTTAATTAACCGCAATAGAAACTACAAAAATAATATACTCGCGGGGATGTAAAAGTCAATAAATTAAATTAGGTAAGGTATGCGCGCGTTCATTTACATTTCTAAAATTACGTGGTTTTTATTTCAAAAGTGTGTCGTTGTAAGATAAACGTTAGACGACTCTCACATTTATCCATTTCGTCATACATTTGTTTTGCAATAACACCCTCTTAATGTTGCAGTTGCGGCTTATTATCGAGTACAATTGACTTTCATTTGCCTTCAATTCGCTCTTGTAATAAATTAATTAATTAATTAATTGTTACGCACAAACATGTTTGTGAAAAAAAAAAAAAATTAAAAATAAAAACGCTAAAAAAAAAAATAAATCGAGTGTTTGGTATGCTTTCGGTGCTGTATCGTGAATGTTTATATTCCACTTCCTCGGTAAACAATTATCCCATCCGCTGTCTCAAGACACTTGAGAGCTCGAATTTAATATTACTTTAAACAATATTATTTTCAATTTCAGTTGCAAAATTGTAATTCAAAGAAAACTCTTTTATTGGTACGACAGTGTCGTCACATTTATTGTATTACACTTTTTGTTTAATTATGCTAACATTATTATTTGATTTAGCAAAAAAAAAATTTATATACATTATATTATGATTATTTGAATTTCCAGTTATTTTATTTTATTTTTTTTTTGTATTTAATATGACATAACTCTTTCTCAAGGTTTTCTTTGCATAAACTATGTTTTATATAATGTTTGTTAATAAATTAGACTCGTTAAGAAAATATATCTATCTCTGCTGCTTGTATTCGTACAAATATTATCATGTTGTCATGATCTATTGTAAATAAATGCAATTACAAATCGGTTTTTTTTTTTTTTTTTATTATGAAATTAATGGGTTACGTATAGATATTCTATTGTATGTATTAAATTATCTCCAGCTATTAATGTTGTAATTATTTCTAAACATATTTAAAATATTATTACAAAATGACACGCGATTTTTTTTTTTTTTTATACTTATTTACACATCTTGATGATAATAATAATAATAATAATAGGAATAATAGACTGTTGAGCTTTGCTATCAATTACAATTTTAAATAATACTTGCATATATTTGTATAATTATACATTGAAGGATAATGCAATAATAATATAAAATAATAGTAGCTATGCCCCGCAGCGGATCGGTCGTTTCGTGTAATTAAACGTTCACTACTCGTCAGAATCACTATAATAGAAGGGATATATAGAAAGAGCGAGAGAAAGTATCGGTATAGGCCGAGGAGAGAAAAAATTATGCAACAAAAGACGTGTCCCAGTTATACTCGTAATTCTTAAGCTCGATAAAAACGTTGACGTGATGCTATATACAATAAATACATATATATACATATATATATGTGCGCATAGGAGATACGTGTGCCCACGTAGTTGTGTATCCTCGTGGCGAATGAACCGGTTTATCTATCGAGAAAATTTACTTCAAAACTCGCATAAAACGCGACCTGTTCGCATTGACGTTTGATACTCGTTTTTTTTTTTTTTTTTTAATATCATTTAGTCTTTGAGCGAGTGAGAAATATAAAGAGAAAAAGGAATGTAAGGGGGGGAAGGGTGAGAAAGACGAAAGAAAGTATGTGCCTGTTATGTGAGATACGAGAGAGATGAGGATGAGGATAGGAAAGGAACGTGGAAAGAATAAAATAAAGAAAGGATGGGGGGAGGGGGTGGGGCGATGCCCGCGGACGGGCGTCGTTTAATTGAAAAATATTCACTCGATTGTTTTTATAATATTCTCCGACGGCTAATATTAAAAAGGAGCTTACGTATCCCCCCAGCCCACCCCACACTTCTTCGATCTATAGCTCATGCAGAGGGGGGGTGGGTGGGGGGTGTATATTTACTTGCGCGCACACGTCAGTCCTTTATGCGCGAATTTCAACTTTGTCGAAAGTTTTCATCGCGATAGGGTTGATGACTGTTCGGGCTTAATCCAATCTTATCTGTCGTTATATAGCCAAAGTCGTATAATGAATCACAAGAGGTATAATAACGAAGGGGTTAGAGACCGAGAGAGCTTTATAAGGTGTGCGTGCAGGAACGCGCTCGCCCCCCCCCGTACCTCCTCCGTCCCCCGCCCTCACCACTACGTGCGAGAGCGCGGGCGCGCGTGCCTCAGTGTATACACGTAGCCTGCCTGCGTGTAACGTGGCGTGTGCGTGGCGTGTACGTAGAGTGTACGTAGAGTGTACGCGGGGAAGGAGAAGAATCCCGTGAAATAATTTTTTAATTATCTCATTTTCTCCCCTCTTGCGAAAATAATTACTCCGTTCCCTTGGAGAAACAAGTGCAGTTAAATAAACAGGGGAGGGGGGGTGTGTGGCAGCAGATGTATTCATAAATAACGTAAATCCCTCGACGAATTCCCCTGTAATATTACTTTGCTGACACGAGAAAATTACTTTGAATTACCATTGAATTGGGAATAATCAAAAGGGAATCCGAGATCCGAGCGAATTCGAGAGCAACAAAAGAAAACCCGTATAATAATAATAATAACAATAACAATAACAACAACGACTGGCTATTTATTACGCTCTTATATGAAGAAGAAGAAGAAAAAAAAAACAAAAAACAAAAAAAGCTATCATGGCATCCAATAAATAGCTAGCTAAGTTGCATATAAATATGTTGTATAAATACCAAGTGGAGGGGAAAGGTTATTGGGGAATTCACCGTATGCGACAATACAAAAGCCCTACGCATTTGCATCTTCATTTGCAGTTAAAATAATGGCGATGGAATTTTATCAAGACCTGCTCCTGCTGCTGCTGCTGCTGCTGCGGCCTGCTTTATTTTTTAATTCGGTTCTTTTTCCCCTCCCCTCCTCCTCCTCCTTTTTTCTTTTTTCTTTTCAATTTCAAGTGCATGATGATATGTAAATGGTGTTTTATAAATTTAAACTGCCCGCCGACTACGAGGAGACTACGTGGATAAATTTTTATTTATAGTAGAAGAAGCGGGGAGGCGAGCAGTAGTGTCGGGGGGGATCGAAATGCTTTATGAACTGTTACCGAATACACATACAAAGCAAATAATCCATCTGAGAAATAACAAAAGAGGCTTCTCCGCCAATAAAAGCGAGCGATGAAAAAAAAAAAAAAAAAAAGGAAAGTTAGAAACAAGGGCAAAAATAGCTCCCGCGGGGTGGGGTGGGGGAGAGAGAGAAACCGGAGAATAAGATGAAGCGAACAACGAGGACGAAAGATAAAAATCACGAGGAAATACTTAAGAGGTAAGAGGAGATGCGTTGTAATAAAAGCGCGATGTTTGGGAGTACAAAATATAAACAACAAGCTATCGAATGAAGATAAATGTTGACGTATTCTGCCTGCCTGCCTGCCTGCCTGCCCCCCCACCCCCCCCCGCTCATACTCTACATTATTATTATTATTATTATTATCTAGAAAGTAAGGAGAAAGAAATGATGCAAATATGTATATAAAACCGGCCGACGCGTGTATTTTTGGCCGCTTTTTCTTAGAAATAAAAATATCCGTGGGGAGAAAAAGTATATTTTCCACGATGAAAACTTAGCCTCTGTTTATTTACATTAGATTCCCGGGATGCATGCATTTATTTTTACAAATACTTATGAGACGTAAAGCCGTACTTCAGCCGTTACAAAGGAGATCGACGATGATTCAGCGGCGAGCGTCAATACGAGAAAACGCTCTTTGCCGCGCCAAGTTTGTTGTTCCTCTCTAGTTTCGAAAACCGTTGAAAAAAAAAGCTTATGACCTTAGTTATTGGGGTACAGCACGCGGCCTACGTGTAAGGACAAACGAATTCGTTGTTCGAAAACATAATATCGAGTGCTGTTGGTAGTACAACCGACCAACCAACCAACCAACCAACCAACATCCATCCATTCTCCATCGTCCGTCGTATTTTCTACTCGTAAATTGCATTTGTGTGCACGATCGAGGCCGACCGATCATCGTCGTCGTTCTTGGAAGTCTAAATTTGGTCGTACGACGTACGTCGAAGCCGCGTAACGTTTCCAATGTTTTATATACGAAATATGCTAATAAATAATGCGTAAAAAGTATAACGAAATGGTCTCGGGGGCAGGGGGGACAGGGGCATTATTCTCGTAAGCGCGCGTAAGTACGAGAGCACAAATTGAAAACGACGGCCGATATAATTAAAGGCCCAATACCCCCCATCCTACGCCAATAACCCCAATAACCGAACCCCCCTCTACCCTCTCTACCCGCTAACCTAACAGAGATAATACACTTTAGCCAAGTGTATTTGTTGTGTATTTCTTAAAAAGGAATTTCGTCCTTTCTTTCCTTTATTCTTCTTGTTTTTTTCTTTTTTTTTAAATACTAATTTGAAGAATCAAATCTTTTTTTTTCTTTATTTCTCTATTTCTTTATTTCCTTTTAAAACGAATGATGTTAAATCTAAATTATAAGTAATTTCCAGATACTTTGAAACCCGATGCCCAGCGCAACGTCATGAAATCGGAGAAAAAGAAAAATGACAGATATGGACAATAACCGGAGGAGAGGGGCACGAAAAAAAAAAAAAAGTTCGAAAAGAGGTGGACAGGAGGGAGGGAGAGGTCGGGTGGCGGCGATAGCGACGGCAAGGGGGGGGGCTAAGGGAGAGGAGAGCTAAGGGAGAGGACGAGAGAATGGAGACGAAGACGCGCAACAGAAGGGAACAGATGGTATTACCTGACCTGTTTTCTCCTGTTAGCTTATAGTTTTCGATGTGCCTGCGCTCGCGCGCGCGCGCACACACACACACACACAGCCACCAGATCTAATAGATACCGAAAAAAGAAAGGGCCAACTCTAACCTTCAACAAGCGTGACCAGCAACCGGTTTATGCCTCCCCCCGCTCCGCCCCGCCTCCTCCTCCTCCACCCAGACCACCATCCCGCAATTCCATCGATGCCGACACCCCCCACCCCTTCTATCCCAACCGCGAAGAGAAAGGAGAGATACGGTATAGACCGCGCCTCGCGAGGAGCTTTTTCTCTCCTTTTCGACGGAGACTTCTTAAAAAACTCTTCCTAAAATGAAGTATAATATAGCTCGAAAAATATATCTACTTCGCGTAAGGAGAACTCGAAGCGAGGCTGCCCTCCCCACCCCCCTGCGACTCTACCGCCCACCGATCCCCCCTGATCCCCCCCCCTCACTCACTCGCCCCATCGCTTGCTTCCCCTTCCCCTTCCCCTCTCACACCACGGCATTATTATGATAATGAAATTCTACCTGTATAAGAACCTATAAATATGATAAATCAATAAAGGGTATTTCACTTGGCTGTACCAGCCTCTCGTTGCAATTTCACTCTAGATTATTATTCTCCATTATGACAGTATCGAGCGGGAGGGTAGGGGGAGGGTGGGGGGGAGAGAAAGAGATAGAACTTGTATTTGCCAAATTGTTTATGCAATTCGGACGAGCTGAAATTGGGTTACAAGGTTCGAGGTTGGTTTTTTCGATGACGAGGGTAGTATCAGTAGAGGAGAGGAGAGGAGAGGAGAGGGGAAGGGCTGTACAGCAGCAGCAGCAGCAGCAGCATCAGCAACAGAACATTGGTAATGCAGGACAAGCTCCATCCGCGTGAATTGGAATGATGACATGACGGATCCTTTTCGGATGAGATAAATATCTCGGAAGAAGAAGGGAGAGAGAGAGAGAGAGAGAGAGAGAGAGCAAGAAGCATTCCACGGGACTAGCGATTTTTTTTTTTTTTAACGATCTTGTAACATTTTCCTCGGGAATGAGTAATGTGGCCAGCAACCCGTTTAACAGACCTTTTCTTTTTCACCTTTTTCACCTTTTTCACCTTTTTCACTTATATTTACAGCTCTTAAAACGAGCCCACGCTCCACGGCTGCGGAATCCATAGGTACACACACACACACACATCCTACGTCATTTTTCTTTATTCGCTCTTTCTTCTTCTTCTTCTTCTTCTTCTTTTTTTTTAATTTTTTATTTTTAATTATACGTTTAGTTTGTCTGGGAATATTTTCGCTCCCTTACATGTTAAACCTGATTACATTTTCTCCTCCCCCCCCCCCCACCCCACCGTTCAGATTATACCGCGCAAGAGCACTTTATATTAAAGGCAAAAATAACATTAAGAAGTCTGAAAGGAAAAGAGAATAAAAAAAAAAAAAAAAAAAAATAAAAAGAGAATAATAATAACAACTGCGTGGCAGTAGTAATAACAATAAGATGTTATCATAGTTTGAGAGCCGTAAAGAAAGAAAAATTGACGCTAAAATGGGTTATATTATCTATTGATTTATATTATTGAAATCCGAGCATTTGCATAATGAATATGGATTTCGAATTTAGATTACACGAGCGTTACAATATTATTTCAGTCTCTTACATTATCAATGTAAAATAATACGTTTCACGACGTTTCTCCTTTTATAAAAACCCCGAGTGGACGACGATACTTTAGTATTTTAAATTATTCTTTAAGGGCATTGACGATCGATTGTATATAAAATAGAATATAAAATAGATAAAAAATAGACGTATTTATTATTTCATTATTAAGTATTAAGCTTTTTAACGTAAATTTGTTTTGGTTTGTTTGTTTTAAATTATTATCCGGAACATCCTCCCCCATACGTCTTGAGGAATTTAATTGTTTTGTTTAAAGACGAAATTCGCCTCTCTTATTCAATTTGCATACTAATGTTGTTACGGGAAGCAGCAACGTTATGATAACAAAATCAATTTATCTATCTGGAAGTTAATACGCACGCACGCACGCACGCACGCACGCACGTCTCCTTCGCGCGAGGACAATATTTTTGATAATACGCGAATGAGGGGGGCGGCGGGGGGCGGGTGCGTTGTGGTTAATGTCATTTAAGAGTCACAAGTCCGAATGTGGAAGAATATTGCCTGTCCGTGTCCGCTTATGAAGGTAATTGGATTACATAGGCGGCGATACCAAACCAAATACCAAACAGAAAAGGCTTTTTATTAAAAAAAAAAAAAAAAAAAAAAAAAAAGGAGGGTAGGAAAAATGAAATGAAAATCTATCGGGACGGGGTAAGGAAGTCGTCGCGATATATTCAATTTACTTTTAATAAAATTTAACACTCTTCGTCCCACGACCTCCTATACCCCATACCCCCCCATGCCCCGGCCTCGGCAAATTAAAATTTATGATAAAGCTTCGTCGAGGGGAGCTGCGAGGGTCCGTCAAACACCGTTTCGCGATTCGCAAGCCTTGGGAACAGACGATGAAGAAGACGAAGAAGAGGAAGAAGAAGAAGAGGAAGAAGAAGGAAGAAGAAGAAGAAGAAGGAGAAGCAGGGGAAGGGGGATCGATCCTCCAGCCAGCTAGTCGAGCATATGTGTATTAGGAATTACAATCCCGCAGGGATTTACGTTACCAGCGGCTAACAAATTCGGGATCATGCGTCGACGTCCCCACCCACCACACCACACCACACCACACCACACCACACACCACCACACCACCGTGCACGACTTTTTCAACCATTCTTTATTCCTTGCATAAAAGCAGCAGCGAGGAGTAGTAGTGAAGGAACGCGATAGACATTCCGCGGGGGAATAAACCACGGAGTGTAGTTAGTAGTTGGCCAATACTACCATTGGCCATTATAATCAAACGTTCAAACACTTCTTCTTGCCGTACGTCCGAAACAAGTGTAGTGCGGCCCGCCCCCGTCCCCCGCCGACTAGGCCTCTCCTCTGCCGAGACCAGGTGCCGACCACCACCACCTCTCGTTTCGCGTTGTTACGAGAACGTGGGCTTGACTTGGCGCGGCCCGGACAACGTCGTAACCGAAACGGCGAAAGTTGGTCGTCCACACGTGTAATTCAATTACTTGCCGGCGGAGTAAGAGCCGCGACGTACGTACGGACGTACGGACGGACGGAGGGAGGGAGGGAGGGAGGCGCGTGCCAATTCAGGCGCAAGCAGAACTCAAATTCTCCGGCAAAGGTGAACAAACGAAACTCCGGCTCTCCTCGGTCACTTAAAAATTTTCCCGGTTCTCCGGAACTTTTCACTCGCTCTTTTCACTCACTCACTCACTCACTTGTTTTATTTTATTTTTTTTTTTTCTCTCTTTTTTCTTACTTCTCGCGGCCATTTCATTCGCTCCTTCTTCGTCACGTTTATCTACTTTAATGAATAATCATCGTAGAAATTAGCGACGGCAATGGGATCGAGGATACAACAATTGGGGTCGATCATCGGTGGATCGGTTGTGTCCCCCCCTCCCTTTCTTCTCGGCCAAAAAGCACGAAATTTTGCAGAAGAAGAAAAGAGCGTTTCGCAACAGATGGGTGATAATATCACTGCTGGTTTCACTGGTGGCTTAAGGCGAAAATCATTGTTCGCGCGGGCCAAACATTTATACGCCACTTATGGATGAGTAGGAGATGATGATGATGATGCAGCAGCACTCTTTCGACGTTTTTCACTTAATCCTTAAAAGGGGACTCGCACGCAGTCGCTATTCCTTGTTCCGAGTATAACCACCGGTGAGCCGACTCTAGCCGACGGCCGGAATCATGGACCGAATCATCGACCGATTACCCTCCCTGCCTTGCGATTATAAACTTTTTTTTCCTTGGCTTCCTTCACCAATACAATGATGATATTCACTTTCTCGACGTAGGGGGCACGACAGCACACGTTGCACACGGGCCACGGGATCATGTTATTCATTCCTATTGCTCGCGCTACTACTACTACTACTACTACTACTACTCCTAGCCGAATACCGACGACGACGACGACGACATTTCACATTGCACGATGAAACTTTCATGAGACCGTTTTTTCACGAATACACCGACACACCATCACTGTGTTTTTTGCACAATACCGCTTCTCTGGACACCCAAGACACGCATCGCGCGAGCTAATAAACATTTTTATCTGCATCGATGAACTTTTACTCGTGCTATCTAGTGTGAATACGACAGAGACAGAGATAGAGATAGAGAGAGAGCCAAGCTTGCCTTGAAATTTCTTCTTTTTAGCGCACTTGGGGAGACACGTCGCACTGTGCCCGTTTGTTTGTTCCGACGTACGTATATGTCTAGTCATTTTCTGCGATTTTTCACTCGCGCGTAAAAGCCAGACGAAATATATATATATATATATATGTACGAAATGGACGGATCGCGACTGGGATCTAAAAGAGAACGAAATGCGTAATGACGAAAGCGCGCGCGCGCGCTTAGACACTAAATTAGCCAAATACGGATATGGCGTGAGTGAACACGCGTTAACGTAAGACGAGACTTTTGACTTGAAAACAACAAAAGGGCTTATTATATCGAGATACGCGCACCAATTTTATATATATATAAAAAAAACCCAACGCTTCACCGCACTTTAGATACCGTACTCGCAACGTTCGTTGCCGACGTAATCGAATAGAGATAGAAAGAGCGAAAGAAAGCGACGGTGGGTGGCGGGGGAGAGGGGAGAGTGGACACGTCGCAGTCGCATCTTACGGTAAATGATTTTTCACGCGCAGACCGCACCTGCACCCACGCATACACACACACACACACGAGCAGTGTCGAGTCATCGAGATGATGGAGAATCACTTGCAAGGCCATATTATTTTCCGAGGTATCCGAAGAGGTGAGTAAAAACAAGAGGAGATGTGCCAAGTGTCCTCGAGCTCGTCCCTCAATAAGAAATACAAAACGCCAATGTCGCGAGTTTTAGAAAGTCATCACATACCTTACCGGCGCGAAAGTTTAAGCGAGCGTCCGGTGAGATTAAAGTTCCGCCCAGGGAATTCGGTTATTGGGGTTATTCCATTATATGATCTCTCATTGCTCTTTCGTAACGTTCGTCGTAACGTTTCTTTTCTTTCTTTCTTTTTTACGTATCACAAGAACCGAGGTCCGTATATGCAATAGATAGAACGCGTATAGAGAATATAAGCCGGCTATCGCGTAGGGACGGCTGATTGGCTGACTCGGTGTTGTTTCACTTACAATTATAAGCCTAAGGAGTCGCCAGCGAAACGTGTAATTTTCATAAATTATAAATTTTATTGGACCCGCGGCTTACGTTGAAATTGAATTTTCAAGGAAAAGAAGGAGCTAAAGGAAGGAGAAGCGCCGGAACACGAGAGGAGGGACGACGACGAGTAAGGAGTATCCCCATCCATCCATCCATCCATCCATCCATCCATCCGCCGGCAAACTTGTAACCACCAAACGTCTTCCTCCACCCCCATGTCTCCAAATATAATTTAAGGTCGAATCGTAAAAAAAAAAAGTCGATCTATAAAGTTTTAAAAATGAAAATGTAAATTGGCTATTTCGGCTGTCGTCGGGCCATCCTGTGCTATAATACGCAAGTGTGGAATATACAAGAACATAAGAGAGAGGAATCGGGTCCGTGGTTATTGGGGTTATTGGGGATATTGGGGTCCGGGGTACGGGGCCAGTCATAATACCAAGAAATCCTCGAAAAGAGCTTCTAAATGTAGCCGTAAAGTCGGAGAAGTTAAAAGCCTTTGCCGCTTCCTTAGAATATTATTTCTGGTATCGGCGTTCTGACAGGGGGATTACTTGATTTGTATCGGTAGCGGGACTGTCCGGGACTGTGCGGGACTGTGCGGCGCGAACGGGGTGAGAGCGGGATTATTGTGGACGCGGCTTCGGCCGGGTGAGGGGGGGCGGAGGTGGAGGTGGAGGTTGGGAGGAGGTGAAGGAGGAGGAGGAGGCGGCGGGAAGGAGGGACGGGGTCCGGACCCACTGCGGGTACTCACTCCCTTACGGGTATTCGCGAAAAAAGGGAAAGCATTGGGCCTCGGGTTGGGGGAGGGGCGAGGGGGGAGGTGGTGGTGGTGGTGTAAAGGTGTCGAGAGGGCCGCTATCTCAGGACTTTCCCGGAGAGTAGGCGCTGTCGCCGTTCGTAATGTGCCCGGGAGATGGCGACACCTGAGCCACTGTCGAGTGCCAGCCAGCAGATGGGTTGCGCGGACTCGGCGAGGGCGGAGAGGTGGTGGTGAGCAGACAGACAGACAGACAGACAGGTAGGTAGGTAGGTAGGTAGGTAGGTAGGTAGGTAGGTAGGTAGGTAGGTAGGTAGGTAGGTAGGTAGGCAGACAGGCAGACAGGCAGGCAGGCAGGCAGGCAGACAGAGACAGGCGGCAGCAGGAACGTCAGGAACGTCAGGGACGGCACGCGCCGGGAACACGTTTCGGTCACGAGGATGAGGTTGGCCTTGAGGTGCGTTGGTCTCGAAGGAGGAGAGAGGTTGGTTGGGTGGTTCGTCGATGATACGATGATGGTCGATGATACGATGATGGATAATGATGTTGCGACTTACCGGCGCAGCGAGACGGTCCGTCAGAACGAAATCCAGTTTAACGCGGTTTCTTTCCACTTTGCACGTGACGAAACGAACCAACAAACACCTCGGGGCTCACTCCAGCTGACGCTCGCCCCAACACCGTTAACAACAATATCACAGTTTTGGCCGGTAGCGCCGGGTCGCGGGCGCGACTCAAGCCAACACAGAAAAAAAAATATATATATATATATATATATTACTTTTTTTAATTATTACTTCTTTACGTATACATGTATTTGTGTGTATATATATATATATGTATATATATATATATATATATGCAGGTATACGAATGGTGGAGAGCACAAACAAGTACGTTTATCCCGTGATTAATTATCGTTGGATTGTCGAAGCTCGATTCTAAACAAGATAAGGTGATAATCGTTGTGCAAGGGCTGCAACACTTGCGGAATGGTCGTATAAATGAAGTATAGCGATAAGAAAGCACCACAAAACTCGCGGTCCGTGCACAGTCCTCGCGAGGTTCGTTCGCCGCCGATGAGGAAGGAGGAGGAGGAGGAGGAGGCGGCGCGTGATAATCGGCGTGATGTCGGCTGCAAGAGGCAAACAAAACGTAACGCGCACTAACGGCGCTCGACGCGGAATGAAGGAAGCATGGCTGCCGCGGGTCGCTGAGCAGCGGCAGCGGCGGCGGCGGCGGTGGCGGCGGTGGCGGCGGTGGCGGTAGCGGCAGCGGTGGCGGCGGCTACGACGGCGACGGCGGCTTTTACCGTGGCGGTGGTGGTGGTAGTGGTGGTGGTGGTGGTAGTGGTGGCGGTGGTAGTGGTGGCGGTGGTAGTGGTGGTGGTGCTGCTGCTGCTGCTGCTAGTGGCGGCGGTGGTGGTGGTGGTCGTCGTCGCCGTCGCCGCCGCCGCCGCCGTCGTCGTCGTCGAGGTGGTGGTAACGGTGGTGGTGGTGGTGGTGGTGCTGCTGCTGCTGCCGCCGACGACGATGGCCAGCTCGATTGGTGAGAAGTGGGGTGGCGCGCGCGCGCGCGCGCGTACAACAATTTCAAAAAAGCAGACGATCGTGTAGACGTCGGTGACAACAGTGTAGCGTTAGTATTAGAAGTATTAGGAGTATTAGGAGTATTGGGAGTATTAGGAGTATTGGGAGTAGTAGGAGTAATATAAATAATAGCAGTAGTAGAATTGGCGGAGGTAGAACTGGAAGTAGAGGCGACGGTGGCGATGGTCGCGGCCGCGGCCGCGGCAACGTCGACTCGGTGGGGTTGCAAAGGGTGGAGGGGAACAAGTGAGAGCACGCGTCGTAACGAAATAGAGAGAGGGAGAGAGGGAGAGAGGGAGAGGGAGCGCGAGCAAAGATGCACGACTCGCGCTCGCCTCTCGCTCGCAACGGGACGCGCGCGACCGTCCCGGTGGTGGGAGATCGTCCGGTTCGCGGGGTGGTGGTGGTAGTGGTGGTCGCGCCGCCGGTGGTGGTGGTGGTGGAGGTGGCGGCGACGGTGGGGGCGGTGTCGAAGGCGCAGGGGGCGGGTGGGCCGCTAGCTAGAGAGACCGAGTGAGAGAGGCCGCGAGAGAGGGGGGGAGAGAGAGGCACGCAGCGTGAATCCGTCCTGTAGAGGACTACTACTATACTGCTCACTCCGTACCTTGTCACAAAGACTCTCTTTTCCATATCTTTCCTCCATAATGCGAGCTTCGATCGTTCTTAAACTGAAGACTTCCCCCACCCCCACCCCAATATTCTCCCCGGAGCTGCTGCTGAACAGCGAGCGATGCCATGTTCCCGGTGTACGGGATGTCCTGATCCGCGGGGCCTACTTACTCCGGCATTATTATTTCCTTGCCGGGGTGCTCGAGGCCAAGTTCGAAATCACAATCGAGCGGCGATCGAAATCGAAATCGAAATCGAAAACGAAATCGAAAACGAAAACGAAATCGAAAACGAAATCTCCCGTCGCACGGCCTTGAGACTTTATATGTAGCGAATGCCCGGCCGTTTCGCTACTCGCGGCCTGAATTTTACGTCAGCTTGCGACGACGACGACGACGACGACGACGACGACTTGCCTTGCAATTAGACGAGTCGCGGTGTAATGGCCGGGGGTACCCCCCCCCCCTAACCCTTCCTTTCCTTTCCTTTCCATTCCATTCCTTTCCATTCCATTCCTTTCCATTCCTTTGCCCCGGATGCGAAGGGTCGTCGATAACACGAGGCTTGTATAGGCCAGCTCAGCGGTTACTTGACCGCCATCCCCGTGAAAAAGTTATTGCTGCCTTAATATTCAAGGATCTCCACCGATAAAGGTACAGCTAATGTAAACGGTAATGTAACATTTGGAGGTAATTAATTGCCATGCGGATTGTTTTAGCGAGCGCGGCGAGCCAGGTAGGCCCGGCCAACTACGAGGCTTAATTAAGTAATTAACTTAACTATTATTCTTTCTGTTGATCCCGAGAATTGGCCGAGAATTGGCCGAGAATTGGCGCGAAATTATACGATTTGCCGACAATAATACGGTAGATGATAATGGTACTTTAAAGTAAAAGTCCGTGTTTTTAAAGGATTGATCTATCTTTGTTGGAGGAAACTAACGTCGATGGTCAGTAAAGAATAGAGAAGAAGAAGAGAAGAAAAAAAACAAACAAACAAACAAACAAACAAAAGCATTCGTCTTTAATTCGAGTTTAACATTGCGTGGCAAAGAGGTGGAGGTGAGGAAATCTATCGGACTTACCGGATCGTCTCTCTCTCTCTCTCAGTCTCTCAGTCTCTCAGTCTATGGTCGAGAGACCCAAATTTCAAACCCGTGGATTATATTCATTGTGAATGATGTTTAATATTAGAGTCGTTATTATCTGACCAAGTTGAAACAAAGTTAGGTAAGGCCAGATAAGGACAGATAAGGTCAGATAAGGTTAGAAATGTAATGCACAAGGAATGCAGACGGGGTAAGCTAAAAGATCGAGTCCTTTTGGCTTTAAAAAAAAAAAAAAAAGCTTCTTTGTATATGAAAACTACTTTATTATTCTCGACACCCCGGGTTAGCTGGAATAGTAGTAGTCGGTAATAATATTTATTTATTTTAACGTACGAAGCTCTGACATTGAATAGCTACGACGGGGGGGGGTTATTGGGGGTTATTGGGGGTTGGGACGTACGTACGGGGAACAAAGATCTAATTTTATGCGATTGAAATAAATTTGCCTCGTATTACGGCTCCGGCGCCTCCTACGAATTATTAAACGATAAACATTCATTGGCGGAGAGCACTTGACTCCGTTGCCGGCCTCCCAGACTAACGACTCCGTCCATTCCCCCTTCTTTTACACCATTTTCTATAAATAATAAATAGTTTGCTTGATGTAAAATCGGGAAAGGCTCGAGTGGGGGGAAAAAAAAAAGGCACTCCTCTTATCTAACGCAATGACGAATCGGCCGTTAAAGTCGGATAATGCATAGAGAGAGAGGGGGGAGAGAGAGACGCATTCCGTCCCATTAGGAAATCTGAAATCTTCAATACTCCCGTTATGTTATTTAAACGTGTACGTGGACGTGCGCGTGTGTATGGTATAGTAGGAAGAGAGTGAATTTCCTGTTATATAAAAAGCAACGTTCTGTTGCAACGATTCCGAAATGCTCGGAAGAAATGATCTATACCGAATGATGAGTATTACCTGCGGCACCGTCAAGTTTTGTATGTATTTGGAAATTATCCATTTACGTTTGGCCGCTCTAATAAATATCATCGAATGTAGAGAGAAAAACGTTGAGCTGACCCCACCCACCCCAATAACCACCCACGTGGTCGACTATGCCGATGCCGGGTAAAAAATAATTTTATATATTGTTTTGGGCCTCCTTCCTCGCGCGCCTGATGCATACGTGGGCTCGCGTAAGTGTACGTATGCGCGCCCGCGTACGCGGATACGTAAGAATAGGCCAAGTAAAATAAATACGACGGCTCGTTGTCTGATACAGGCCTGTTAAATCCCTGTCGCCGTGTATACAAATCGCCTTTAAATAATACATATCCTTCCAAAAGGAGATGCGTTTTCGATTCTATTTTTCTTTTTTTCTTTACAATCCTCGCTCTTTCTTAATTTTAAAAGCGATTCTACGCATCCCTACGCATTCCTAGGCATTCGCCATTGAATTAATTCCGTTTCTTATATATTTAGAGAGGCGAGGAATGTCGCGATTCACGTGCTTGGACGTTTCCGCGCTTAGGCGACAATGGAATATTAGTGATAATCTTAGATTATCGTTAGAGATTTTAATTTTCCAAAGTCGTTTCGGTTCAATTAGAATGTTCCAAGAGGACCACATTGTACGCGTGCAATTATTATATTAAGATTAGATCGTAGTTAGCCTTTTTTTTTTCTTTTTTTTGTTTTTTTAATAACATAATCAAAGATTACGAATGACGAAAGGAGGCATATAAAAGTATGAAAATTACAAGTAAATAAACAATCGAATGAATATATATATTGAGAGTCGGACAATTTGAAGGGATTTGAAACGAAACGCGAACGACAATCAAATATGGTTGGATTCAAAATACTTTTTTTTTTTTTTTTCTCTCTTATTCGAGTATAGATAAGGTCTTTCTTTCTTTTGAACAGTGCTCGGGATCGAGAAATAAACGGCAAATGCAGTTCATGCAATGTCTCTCGCTCTTTTACGCTGCACTTGTCTTTCTTTTTTTTTTTTTTTTTTCTTTTTTTTTCTCTCTCTCTCTCATACTCATCATCATACTCGAGCCTCTCTTTCTTCTGCTCTTGCCGCTTATCATCTACCCTCTACCCTCTACCCTCTACCCTCTCTACAAAACGATAATCATCGATATCAAAAGATTTATCATGATTAATATTATTTTCATGAGAAAAAAAAATAAATTGTAAACTCGTGCGTAATGTGTAATGGAATTAATTGGAAGTATGGAAGTGAAACGAAATGAAATAACCTACTTGTACTTTTACCTTGGGGCTTGAAATAAATATGAGCTAATATAGATCAATTAGTCCAAGTTTATTTCATTTTGCGAATAAACATTATACTCGTATGCTTTTAATATTAATTCCTTTGATTACGTTTACCAATTTATTTATTTCATGTCTCAGACAAAGTCCAAAGAGGTTTTGCCGGTTGAGTGAAAGGGAAGACGAGCGAGAGTGTGAGAGAGAGAGAGACGACGACGAGCGTCGAGAGCGGCGCGCTCGTTTATGTCCGCGCACGAGAAACGTAAGAAGATATAACTACAAGATTTCAATATACAATAATGACCCCTTACAATGTATGCTAATAATTAAAAAAAAAAAAAAAAAAAAAAAGAAAAAGAGAAAAAAAGTCCATAAACTCTAAACATTAATCCGAGTACAATGAAATTAGAATATTAAACGTTATTTTACAGCTCCGATTCGTATTGCTTTCATTTTTAATTACCTCAAATCGGGAATAAATAATAAGTAAGCGATAAATCTCGAATACTTGAGTGAAGTAAGTAACTGCGAATGATTCGTCCTTTGGTAACAGTCAGTGCAAACTGATTGCCGTGAAAATTAGAGAATTTATGATAAATTACGCGTACAACTCGCTGTTATTATAAAGCATTACGTAAGACCTGCGTTGCACTTGTGCGTAATTCCGAGTATGGGTAATTATAATCAATTCGGGTAGGTGATTATTGGGGGAAATGAATAATGAAAGAATGTCTAAAAGTCAATCGTCCGCTCGATATAGAAGAAACGCTCGCCGCTGCAATGTTTACCGAAGCTAATTAATAATACGCGGCCGAGGAGCCACCGGATTTTTTAGGATTATTCACGAGAATCTCTCGAGTTATTTATTTCATCTCGCGCGCCAGTTTATTGTAATTACAACAACATTAATTACAACATTAATTACGACATTAATTACGACATTAACTAACTCACGAGGATCTTCGGTAATAATGGCTCGTAACGGGATCTTTCCTTTCGTTCGCGGATATATTATTATTATTATTGTTATTATTATTATTATTATTATTATTCCCTTTGCACGGACCGATCCTCGTTAATGGCGTCAAGGCATGTAATAATAACGGCTAATAAGTGTAAATAATTCTGTCTGTCCGCGTGAAATCGTTAATTTTCATCTTCACCAATCAGCCAGGGAAATCATTACGATTCCTTAGTATTAGTTTTATTTCCACGGTACATTTACATTACTTCTCATTACGGAATCTCTCTGTGTGTGTGTGTATATATACATATATATATATTGCTAAATGACTCGGTAGTATCGTTAAAAAAATGTTGCATCAATCTTAGATTTTAACGGCAGTAAGAGAAAATTTTTTTCAAGATTTGTTGATAGAAATGCGTTTCCGAGCATAGGGAAACCCATTCGAATAAACTACTTTTATAAAAAGTAGCGTGTACAGGTGTTGGTGAGCGCGGCTGCCCGTGTGTGCGCAAACTTTCAGATCCCGAGAACAGATGAACCCGTTTCTATCTGGTATTTTCTTCTTCTTCTTCTTCTTCTTCTTATTCTTTCTTTTTCTAATGCTTTCATTGTTTCAAACAAATTTTCCGATCTTCCGAGCGTTCTTTTTCAATTCTTATGAACGAAAATTTGAAATTTAATCACAACCCTACGTTTTCCATTATTCATTACTGCGCAACATTTTCAACATTTATTATGATTTCTATGATGCTATTGTGAAAAACTGAGTATATGTGAAAAACCATGACTTTACCATAACCATTTGTAATTATTAAAATATCAATCATGTCCAATACCAGTGAGGAGAAATGTATTTTTAACAATACATTCGTTTTAACAATTAATTTACACAGAGCACATTTTAAATACATATACATACATATATATGGATAAATGTGTTTAATTATAAGATAGCGAAATACGTGTTAAAGGTACTTATTTGAAGAAGGCATCTAAATGGGAAACTTTAAACTGTAACGAAGACTTATTATCTGAATAAATAATCTGAATAAGTTGAATGTTCTAATCAGAATAAATTTAAAAGGCCGGAAGGTTTCGCGGCTCCGTGCACAAAACTATTATTTATTTACTTTCATGGCTTATTCATATCGTGCATTTGTATTTCGCTTACTTTGCTTTATGAATTTAATTAAAAATTAATTTCAATTATTAATTACAATGGTAATACGTAATGGTAAAGTCGGACTTTATTGAATTCAAGCATTATATGCTTTATTTACAAATTAAATAAAGTTTACTTATTTAATAATGTATTTGACATTTACGACATTTGAATTTATATTATTTTAAGTGTAATATCCGAAAGTGACTCCTCGGCTCGAAGCTTTTCCATTAAAATTCAAACAAATATTTATTTTCCTGTGCGCGCGCGCGCGCGCGCCGATTTTTATTTTTCTAGCATTTCATAAATAATTTCAATATAAGTATTTCGGGCCCGAAGCCGCCACTTCCTACCGCGCAACAGTAGAATTGAATTTACGTGGGAAATTAATTAAGTAGCATTGAATGTTGAATGCCGAAATCGCTTTCTGGTAAAGCGACGAATATAAAAGGGTTACGCTCTTACCGACGGGCATTAATCTCATAAATACAGAAATGTAATATTAATACTTTTTAGAGGAATTTCATATTAAATTGTATTTCCCGTATAGAGGAATGTACGCGGAAGAGAAAGCAAGCAGTCCATTTCAACAAAAAAAGAAAGAAAAAGAAAAAAGGTAGAAATGGAGAGCTTGGAGAGAATCCTTTCTTTATAGAGGAATAAAAATTGCATATTTCTAGAAATCCTCGAGCTTACACGTACATGGGTGTGCACATGTGCACGGATGTATACAGGCGCGCGCGCGCCTGCTCCTTGAACATAAGTACGCTGCTAACGCGTAGCTACACACTTCTTGTGCGCGCATGTGTGCAAGAGGAATGTCTTATTGAGCGACTGTAATAGCCTCTGTATGGAAGAACTCGGGCATGAGTTGGAGAATCGAATCGCAACAGATTCCCCCGCCGCCTCCCCAATCCCTCCACGCTCTCGTTCTGTGGGCGTACACGTAGTATATATACACGTGCTCGCCCACGTACGCGCGCCTCCGTACGTGTGGATAATTCTATACACATGCTCGTAGTCGAGCAAACACAGGAGTGAGAACAAATATACATATCCAAATTTCCAATTCACAATGCTACAATTACCTGACGCACACGCGCGCATAACTCATATCATATACACGAATAAGAAAGTTGGATGAAGAGCGAGGGAGCTGAAGGAGACGGTAAAAGCAAATGAGATAGTTTGTAAGGGAGGAAAACGTACATATTAAGGAGGGAAGAGACAGGGGGAGAGGAGAGGACGATTGCGAGAGTTATGAGGCGGGGCGAGGAGGGGGACGTAAATTGATGGATAGAGAAAGGGAGAAAGCAGCAAGTTCGTAGCTAAGAGAATGAAAGGTGCATAATGAGAAATATAGAGTGAGTGAGTGAGAGAGAGAGAGAGTGAAGTTAGTTCCATATGGATATGTAAAAGATAAGTGGGGGCGGGGGGGGAGCGCTTAGAGTGGGGATGAAGCAAGTAGGAGGAACGTTGGTAGGGGAATCTGACGGGGGTGGGTGGGATAGAGTCTCGCGTTATTACGTTTCTATGGAGATATCGCGGAGGGGCTTTAATTTCAGAAGTATTTAAATTTATTTAAATCCAATTTCCTGCAGAGTTTCATATTAAATCCGTTCTGTAGTCTTGGCTTGTTTCCTCTCTTGTACCGCCCCTTCGCTTCACACACGTCCATACACTACCACCCCGCGCGTACCCACGGCTGTGCACACTCACTCACATACGCAAGTGCACTTATTCTTATGCGAATGGGTGCATCCTCATCATGTGCGTAAATATAATAATACATACATACGTGTATAGATTCCTCTTTTTCTATGTATTATATTACATTTGATTTTTTAATAAGTGGTACATCGCATACAACGTACACTTACTATATACCTTTTATCTCCGTTTTTACCCCACTTTTATTAAAATTCCGCCCGTTCCCCGCATCCCAATTACTTATACAAGATATTTAAATACTTTTGTCCATACACTTTCGATCCGCTTCGATTTTTATCCGCTGTTGGACAGTTGGACCCATCACTCCATAACCCTAAATGCAAACTTGTATTGATTAAAAAACGCTTGAAATCTATTTTAAAATTTTTAAATAAACAATTAGAACGAAGACATTGTAACGAAAGGCTTTTGCATAAAGTAAGAATAGTTCTATGCTAACTACGGAGGAAGCAAAAGTGAATAGGATGGAAGAGAGGTAGAAAGGGAAAAAAAAGATTTTTCTATCGACGTTTTATTTTATTTTTATTGAGCGGTTCTAAGTTTCGATATTCTATATCAAGATAGAACAAGAACAAGTTTTAATGGGTATAGTTATAATCAGTTGTCGAAGAACTGGATTACGGAATAACAGAAAGTTTTTGAAATATTGCTTTAACCTCGATAATATTTTATTTTGAATTTTTAAAATTTTCAAATGACTTATAAATTGCACATTAAGCTGAATGAGCTATAATTGAAAACATATTATTTAAATTACCCAGAGCTAATATATTTATATATGGAAATTCGTTTTACTATGCGCGTGCGCATACAAGGCCTTTCATACGCATGCACACACGTAGTCTAATGCACGCGGATGCGCGCGCATCGCGCACACACACACGAACCGAATGTTCTATTAAAAATAATAATAATACGAAGGAAATTAATAGTAATGGTATTTTTATTAATATTACGATGCGCGGCAGCTTAACATTATCCCAACTCTCTTGGGATTTTCATGTGTTTAAAAAAAAAAAAACAATAAATAAATAAAAAAAACTAATAAAAAATTTAACTTTGTTCAAACAAACCTGAAATGATGTAAAATAAAATGGACGTAACTTTTGTTTCTTGCACAAAAACAATTTGCATTAATATATTAAGTTTTTTAAAAATTAAAATCAAGTTTTAATAATTTATTATGAATAATTTTTATGCTAATTAGCCGTTTTTTTTTTACTTGAAACGTACGAAAGCGAAAATAGTTCTTGTACACAAAATTTTATCCTTAAAGTGACTTGAAACTTAATTTTTTTTTTTTTTTTTTTTATATTTGCACGTCCTGTCATTATACGTAAATTATATACACGAGAACGTCTTATACAACATTGTTCGTGATCCACTTTTTTCTTAGAACGATTAATGAATACATTCTTTTAATAGGTTTAATCAAAGTCTATTACGGGCATTCTGATGAAAATTTATTTTACAAGATAATTAAAAAATGTTAAATAATAAAGTACACTTTGTAATTACGCCGTATTACTTATTAGCGAGGATTGAAAGTATATCTAATTATAAAATAAGATAGATAAAACAAAAATTTTCGAACTTTTTCTTACGCTACAGAATATTACTTCTGCAATATATATATATGTATATGTATATGTATATATTATTCAATAACATTCTTTTCTTTTAATAATTCATTTGATATTATAAGATTTTACCTAACATGTTTATGCTTTAATAACAATTTTCCCGCATAAAGAATGATTTATTATATTTTGAATAACGCATGAACAGCAACGGCATTTTTTTATGTCCAATTATTCTATCAAGTACAGATATTCAATTTTGTTTAATAATGTGCATCCATTGTGTATAATTACATCCATTAATTATATTTAAATGCTAAAAGTTTTCACATGCTCAATGGTACTATATAACTCTAGGAATAAATTATGACCTATTCAGTAGGATTAATTTCTTGTTAGCGTTAAGGTTTTTTTTTTTTCTTCTTCTTTTTTTTCTCTCTCTTTCTTAATATTTCTAACATAGAAACATTACCATTTTCGGTGACTCATCTCGGTCCTTTCATTTCATACAACACGTACGTGACCCACACTCGCAGGCATTCTTTCTAATAAAGTACACTTATATATCCGACTCCGTGTTAATGCCATTGATATTTTATTAATTCATAAGTTAATTTAACAATGCTTGTGGAGCAGTAAAAATATATATTAAAGTGCATTTATAATTAACGTAGAGAATAGAAATTAAAATGTAGAATATTAAAAGTTGAGCGAATGAAGTTATTATCCGCAGTAAAACTTTTAAGAATTTCTTTTAAATTTAGTTATAGATTATTCTAGATTTATGATAATTAGCTTTTGTTTAAGAATGCTGGGGCACGCGCTATCAAATAATTAATGAATTACGATTAATATACTGATATGCTTCTAATGTTTTCGTTAGTTCAACAAATAAAAGCTTATCGAGCTTGAGAAATTAAACATAAATTGGTAATATGATTTTTTTCTTCTTCTGTTTTTTTTTCTTTTTTTTTTTTTGATTCACAAAAGAAAAGAACGAAGATAAATTGTTAAAACAATATTTTTTGCTACGCGAACATTTTTGTAATATTTTATCGCTGCTTAAATATTCGACTACAAAACTGTAACATGTGTCAAAACGTAGAACAATATAATATATGTATATGTATATGTATATATTCTAGCGTTCGTGAATAGAGTTTGTATATTTTTCTTGGCCCTTTCGTTGTATGAACCGTAAAATTTTAATAAAATTTATACATATATATATATATATATATATAAATTAAAATGGAAGGATAAATAACATATTCAGTTTATTTTACGTACACTATGACATATCCTATAACTTCTAATAAAATTCACTTGAGTTAACATAAAATTTTTAATGAATACCGAATCAGTGAATTTACTTGCGAGGTACAAATAAAGTAATCACTATTCATATCCAATTTGAGCAAGAAGCTTTTGCTTTGAAGAGTATTGATTGAATAAGTAATTTAACTGAAATGTAGCTTAATTGTGTGTGTTTTATTATTTTTATTATTTTTTTTTATTTTTTTTCGTTCTTAAAACTTTTTCATTATATTTGCATATTAGATATTCATCCGTTGATTTTATATTTTCTGCCAAGTTTTATATTATACGGGAAAACTATATAACTCTATAATTTTGCATAAATGACTTGGGCATGTAGTATTCTTTCGTTTCAAAATACGTTTTACCGAGAAGATAAAGAAAAACTTAGGCACACATTACGTAAAGTAAATAAAACCTAATAAATATGTACGTATGAAATATTTCATTATTAATGTATATATATGTATCAGAGAGTTTTCAATTACTTAACGTTAATATAAATTTAATTACATTATACGAGAGTGTCGTACTTGACGTATATAATTTTACTTTAAAAAGGTCATTTCGTAAAACAGTTGAAGTATTCGACGAATGAAATTTCTTTTTATTAAAAATTCGCTCTGCACGCGGTAAAAGTTAATTACATTAACAATTCTAAATTACGTTATTGTAATTAATTATCGGATTATGTAATTGGAAGGATAAAATTTTATTACACATTCCCTGTGAAGTGAGCTTTGAAATTTAAAATAACTTATTCTCACATGTAATGTATAAATAAAACTTTCACTACATTAAGCGTACGTAATTCGATTCAAAGAATTCAAATACGAATAAATGATTTATAAACAAGCGATATTAAAAATAAATTGAGCCTTGAAATATCCGGAGACACATACCTACACGTATACGTATACGTATATATATATAAAAAAAAACAAAAAAAAAAACAAAAAAAAAACAAAACAAAAGTAACGTACACAAGTAGCTTCGCATACGTACGCTTATTTATACACGAGACCGCGGCCGTTCATGTACACATCGCAGCCGTACAAATACATTTTCTAAAAGCAATATACGTCTTCTCGATTACTACTACTAATCCTTCAAACTTTCCAAGCATATTTATATAATAAACTCTCTTTCGCGCGATTATAAAATTCATCGTTTATAAAGTTTAACGTTCGTGAAAACAAAATAATTTATATGTGAAGAAAAACTTGTAATGCTATTGAGCGACATTCGAGCGAGCCTTTATTCATTCTCAAAGAAGGAAAAACATCGTTTTTCCAATACAGATTCTTGGATTATTAATCATTTTTATTATATTCCGCTCCCGCGCGTTATTGCGATATTATTTCATGTCTATAAAAAAAAAAAAAAGAAGAAAATCTCTCTCGGCATATTAAATTCCGAACAATAAATACCGTAAATTTCAATTTCGCCCCCTCTACTTCTAAACTAATATTAACTTTCTAAATAAACATACATTTTGTTTATTTCGACGGCCCAAGAATATCAATTAAGTATTATTAACATTTCATATGATTTACATACGTGTCAGGCTTTACATATGCAAATAATGTTATTCCAAGCACTAACTTTATTTAAAAATACGTAAATATAATTATTTCAAAAGTAGTCCATGAATATTTAAATAAACTAAAAATGAATTTAATTTTCACTTAAAATAATAACCTCAAGCGAATCAGCTCCATTAGATTTTCTTTTTTTTTTTTTTTTAATTTTATGTATAAACTTTGTAAGGGGGGAAAAAAAAAAAAAAAAAATACATTAGAAAAATATTATTCGAAGAATTGGTATTATTAGCATTATACCAATAAAAAGATTTCCATAATCATACACTTCGATTAAAATCAATATACGTTGAATTAACGGGATTAAATAGAATTCCTTTATATAATATAGTGGATCGTGATAATACAAAAACGTTAATATATTTAAAAAGTTGAATGGTGGTACGTCTGATAAGATTACGTTTAAAAACTCATAGAAAAAACGTTTTCAACACTCGATAACCTTTTTTCTCTTCTATTATTTAAATGTATATAAGATAAAGAAAAAAAGACTCGTTTCATAACTTTTAGCCTTTTTTTTGTAATTTAATTGTCTTTTCTTTTAGATATTATTAGTCTCTGTTGCGTTTCAATGCAACGTTTGCAATTTTAATCGGGCCGTTTTTAACATTTCCACGTGAGATCCGTCGAAAAGGCTTCGTATTATTATTGCAAATTAATTAAAACGAAAACAATGTAATTTGATTATTTACGTAATACGTTTTCTCGATACTATTATTATTATTGTTATTGTTATTGTTATTGTTGTTATTTAAAAGCCGTCGAGTGATGCATGGCTTAGAAATCGAAAGAGTTAAGGAGCTCCTTACGAGCTCGACAATTTTAATTTTACATTTTCAAGAAATACAAATTAATTCAAACAAAATGCTCGTTGAATGCCAAAATATTATCCGCAATGCATCGGAATACATTCGCACGCCGCAAACGCACACTCTCTTCCCGTTTTCTCTGCACTTTACCGAACGAAGTCTTTTTAATTCAAAACGTTCGAGCGACAGTGGGAAACTGTTGCTTTTCGCGACTTTTCTCATATTTCAGATAAAAGAAAAAGTGTTTGTTTGCGAAAGAAAAGGGGAAAAAAAAAAGTCTATGGGCATTGACGCACGAGGTTGTCTCGAAAGAATGTATAAGAAATACCACCTCTATGAGATTAAAGATTCTTTGAAAACCATTAAATCCTAAGCGACTCGGAAAAGTCAATTAATATTCTCAACTACAGATAAAGATAATTATACATTTCTATAAATAAAAATTAAGCGAACGTATTGCATTGTTTTTTTGTTTTGTTTTTTTTTCCGAGGAAACGGCAAGGAGGATCGGTTTTACCCAATAATATTTATTTTTCGTAATTTTCCACTGAATTTGACATGAGTTTAGTCTCACGAACGTAGAAAACGTAAGAAATAAATACTGGCCCGCTAACGTGTAAAATAACTTAATATGAAAAATGTACGCCGCTAATGTCAGAATATTTATTATTCATGAGCATGAAATAATGATACATTTAACATAATTTCCTTTTAAGCTCTTAGTTGTAAAACAGAGAATTCCAAAGAAAAGTAGAAATTTGTTTCGTTGGCTGTATTATTTACGGAATATTAGCGAAGCGTATATAGTAATGTTGAAACATAGTATACGGGATACGCAGACAGTTATTTCTATTGAAAATAATTTGAAAATAACGAAAGTTCGGCGAGTTCCCTTTTCATAAAGTTTCGTTGTTATTTTTAAAACGCGTGCGTATACACGTTTCGTAATGATATGCAAACATTTAAATTCCTTATATTCCCTATTGGGATTGCGCGAGGTAAAGATTTTAAGGCAATTTAAATATTAATTCCATAACTTTTTGTTAAAGATATACTAATTTTGTACAAACATCCTTTATTCGACTGATGCTTTTAAAGGGTGTAATTATATCTTCCCATTTAAAAGCGAGCGAGTCAATAATAACGTCTTTTTCACGTGAGCCACCTGAGCCAATGTTTATTTTATATATATATATATATATATATATATATATTAAAAAAACTGTTGTTAAAATATTGGTTGCTTTTTTTCTTTTTTTCTTTTCTTTTTTTTTTTTTGTCCGCAAAGCAAATACTCGTATCAGTTGCTTCGTTATTATTTTATTTTACGCGGATCACAAAAGCTTACGTTGTAATTACTTTTGAGAATAATTCCTCTCGAGAATTCTCCTCACCATTAATAATAACATATCAATTGATTATAATGACGCGCAATAGAAAAGAAATGTTTCATTATCTCGAATCTCGAGTCGTCGGGACTTTTAATATTTTTTTTTTCTCTGCTCTCTGTTAACTGCTTAGTAAGTAGAACTTGATGTAAAAAGAAATTTTAATGTATTACGGGCTCAAGAACTGATTTGACGATAAAAACAGATTCCCGGGCGGGGGGGTGGGAGGCTTTGGTAAGTGCAACGTATGTCCGATGCAGGTGAATCTCGAATCATAATGAGTACTATTGTACCGGATAGCTATTGATTTAACGACGACTGGACGTTTCAACATTAACGTTAACATGTACATTTTCCTACGTTAAAGTGATTAGATATAATTTTGTAATGGCCGTTTATATTGTACGGCCTCAACTCGTTTTCGAGACATTAAATTTTATGTACCTTGGACATTAACTCGCCAAACTTCCTTCCTAATTACGCCCTTTAACTTTATCTTGCACTTCACGAAAATTTACCTCCTCCATTAATTAGAAAAAATAGTTGTTTGAACGAAATTTTCCGATTGTACGTCCAGGCGATAAAGTTAGTTATATTTAAAAAAAGCAATAAAGGTTTCGTTGATTTTAAATACATACTTACTTACAACAACAACAACAACAACAACAACAACAAAAAAAAACAACTTCTCCGAGCAACAATCGTAATTACTGAAATTAAAATTTTATATTTTTTTATTTTTTTTTATTCGTAAAACAAAAAATAATAACGCAATAAATAACGGCATGAAAAATTAGCAATGATAATAGGATGGATTTTAATATTAATTTTAATTTTAATTTTATTAATTCCGAAGGCAATGTATTTAGATTTTATTCCGGAATAAGGGGGGAGAGAATCGATCGATATCCCGGCGAATACGGAACAGCTAAGAAATAAATTCGTTAAAAACATTGTAATACAAGATTTCGGGAATAACAATAAATTGTTTGGAATTGAGCGCAAGCCAAGTCAAGTCAAGTCTATTGTATTGTAAAATTACAATTTCCGGCAGATTTAATGAGATTACAAAACTTTGATAGAGAGAGACTGTAGCATTTTGATGAAAAGCTCTTGGGAATTCAATTTTAAAAAATACCCACGCGCACAAGTTTTTCTTTGAAGAGCATCTAAATATGGCAGAAGCATATGGTAAAAACCCGACAAGTTGTGGAACAATTTTAACTTTTCTCGCTCTCGTACTTTAAAATCCCTTTTTCGGTATATTCTTTTGAAAAAGTAGGCGTAGCCTCTCGGTCCCGAGTCATTTATCATTTTGAAAGGTCGAGCAGAAGGAAAGCTTCACGATAAAATGAAAATACTGATAAATTCATGGGTAATGGAGAGAGTGCGAGAGAGAGAGAGAGAGAGAGAGAGAGAGAGCGTTGCAAGAGCCTTTTATTCGACGTACACGCGTGTAGTTGGGCTTTTAAAAACGCCCGCTGATCCGATAATCGATAATAACAAGATTGCCGGAGGATCTCTCTTTATGATTTCTCGCGACTTACGAAGCGCGCACCTCGCATCACTAAACGATTAATATTTTATAATATCTCGATGTACGTACACGATTACATTTTATATAATGCATGATTTTTTTAATTTAACATCAATACGTACGGGGTGAAGTAGGCAGGCGAATGCTTACAATAGATTTGACGATAACGTCGTCACGGATTTCGTCTGGTTTTTCAAAAAGTGAACCCCCCCCCCCGCCCCCGCCGAGGCGTCAGACTCGCTTTCTGCATTAGAATTACATAACTGCAATCTGAGCGCGAGTGGCTTGTCGTCGAAAAGAGCGCGTCCGGAGTATTTAATTGCTCGGAATAAATTGCACTCGGCGTCAATTCACTCAATGCAAGTACCTGCGACAATTGCATTGCTGTAGGGCGGTGCGGCAGGGGTGGTGCGGGGGAGGAGTAGAAAGCAGAGCAAAAAAAGAAGGATTGTTGCACTAGCTTTAGGGCACAACGACCCGTTACATCATACAAGGAACTTTTCGCCTTTTCTCTCCCACTCTCCCACTCTCTCTCTCTATCCCTCTATCCCTCTCTCTCTGTCCCCCCCCATCCCATGCAATTCTTTCTCTCTAATTCTTTATGCCACTCGCCCCTTCGTCATATCTCTCTCGCTCGCTCCCTTTCACACACTTTCTCCTCTTCTTGCGCTGTGTTCGCACGCTCAGCGGTTCCCGGTTGGGGATCGGGATACGAGGCGGTCGGGTGGGGGGGGGGATAGGGGCAATCCACCCTTCTCAAACAATGAATGAAATCGAGGCCAAAGTTAAAAACTAGATATCTTTTTATGAGGTGCATGTGACGGCTTACTAGATTTAGAAGGGATGGGGGAAGAATTGAAAATTGTTAGATTGCAAATTTCTTCATTGTTAGCACTGATTTGGATACACAGGCAACCATTTGCATTCCATTCATGCGTACAATTGAATTTTAAAGAGACTTTTGTCTAGAATTTTGCCTTTCACTTGTTTTTTTTTTTTTTTTTTTTCTTATCCAACGAATGAAAATGATAATTGCGCAAAATATACAAAGTCATACAATGGAATAATCAAAGTTGTACGTATAATAATGCGTTACTGCTCATTTTGAAAAGTTGAAGTTTCAGACATTCAAGTAAGTTTCAATATCTTAAATTCTATGTTTGACTTACATATTTAATTTCAAACTTTGCGCATTATATATATATATATATACATATAAAATCTTACGAGTTTCGCTCAGACGGCTTACAAAACGCGTACAATGCTACGAGTGCAAAAAAAACGTCCCGATCTGATTGAAATAATTAAAAGTTGCGCACAACCTTAATTATTCTTTCAAATGATACTGAAAAGCTTCTTTACTTAATAACAGTCTTTCCTTCTTTCTTTCTTTCTTTTTGTTTCGTTAAATATGAAATTAAAAGTGACACGCAACTCCGTTGATGACTATTTAACATCATTTTGCGTGGGTTATTTAATAACAAGTACTTTAGTTTCTTATCGTTTGAGTTGAAATAACTAAAATATTGAAATAGCAAACGTAATATACGGTTTTTTTACTTCTCGCATTGCAATTAGTAAAATTCATAGCAGAGTTTAAGAAGAAGAAGAAGAAGAAGTCGGTATATTATGTCATTCGCATATATATATATATATATATATGTATATAGAATACGCGTTAGAGATTATATTGGCAACAGAGATTACTGATTGAGCATTTTTCAATGCGGGCATTGAATAGTCGTATATTTCCTCGCAGACGGATGTAACGTTAATTGCGTTATTCAGATGCCGTGAATTTCCATCTGAATAATATTAAGCCCGAAATACAAGCGCAAACTTCACCTCTAACGAAGCCCCGGAAAATTTATGATAAATTATAAATTTTTTAATCCCTACACTTTAAGCGGAAGATCAATAGCTTAAATTATTTTCATGGCGCATCATTAACAAACAAATTAAGGCAAAAGCTTTAATTTCACTATCTTGGTATTAATACAAAAAAATTATTTTTCAATTTCATCGTTAGCCTTACTCGCTTTTTGAGAGGATTTTTAGACAAAAAAGTCTCTGATTTAAATGACGTTTTAGTGACATTAGTTTTAATAATAATAATGTGCGTGTAAAAATGGAGGAGCGCGGATCAATGTATGGGTAAAAATATTTTTTTGCATTTCAAGTGCTCGTAGGCGTTGTTGGGATAAATCGAAAAATCGAAACCCGAAGATCGGAATATTCCCGGCCAGTATAAACTATATAAATTAACAATAACAATATTAACAATGTTTTTTCGGATGATTTTTCCAATTAACCTTGAATATTCAATGTGAGAAATAATGATGGCCGAATGATATTGTATTTTACAAAGTAGCAATGTAAAATCCATCAGAGCATTGACGACGTACGTAACTAAAAGCCTTGACTTTGCATAATTTCATTTATTCTGTACTGGCGATAGATATTTTAATATCCGCGGAATACGAAGTCATACGAAACTTATTTATATCCACGTTAATTACGTTTACGTGAATATTTATAAATATTTATCGTTACAATAACGATGTATTTAATTTATGTTTTTAATTAATTTGCTCGACTGTTTTTAATACAGGCTCTCTATATATATATATATATATTTTAATAATTGCAACGAGCGCCCCCCCCCATTGAATTTAAAAACATTGAATTTCTTTAATCGGGCTTATTTAAGATTGGAGTTTAAAAGGCATTTCTTGTAGACTAACGTCGGAACGGTTTCTCGGCTAGCCAGTCTCGACTAGCCGTATAAGGTCGCACGTTAAGTGTCACACGAGCACTTGATAAATTTATGATTCTTTGATATCCAAGAAGCGTATTTCTTGGCTCCGCAGAACTTTTATGAAATTATTTTAAAAATAAAAAACTTTTATTAACGTTATTACGTTTGGCTTTATCAAACCTTTCGTTCGGCTAATGACCTTCCTCTCTAATTACCGTAATATTTGTATATAAAAAAATAAAAACAAAACAAACAAACAAACAAACAAACAAACAAAAAATTTATACACCAACAAACGATCGCGGAAATGATAAAATTACCTCTGCTCGTAATATTTATTCCCTCTTACTTATATACCTTCGCTAATCGCTTAATGTATAATTGAAAATGTCCAACCAAGACTGTTGTACGCGCAGAAGAAAAAGAGCAACGAGACTACGTAATGTCGTGTGGCGGCGACCTTGCCAAGCATGTCATTTAGTAATAATGATTTCTTGGCTAATATTATTGGCTGAAAAAGAATGTCGGCAATTAAATTGACGTTAGCGTCGGTAGCCAAGAAAGTCGATCTCCTGGAAAAATCCGAGCCGCATTGTAAATTACCGCTTCTTATATTTATATTTAATAAGTCTTTAAAAGGTATCTGATTTTATTATTACGTCAGCATTCCAAGCGACATTTCTCTTTCTCTGCACGGCGACGATAGAAACGAGTTTACTAAGACGACGACGAAGAAGAAGGAGAAAATAATACCTTTCTTTATATATATATATATATATGTATATGTATAAATTAGAGCGTATAAAGCAGTAGAAGTAGATTATAAAAATATGAAAGGGATTGAAATTCTTCTTCTTCTTCTTCTTTTGTATCATTTTTCTCGTTCGGAAACGAAGCCCGAGTGCAAAAAAAATATCGTAGTTTCGGGTCATCGATTGAAAACGCGAGAAAGAAAAGCACGAAGCCGAAGGCGCGTAAATATAATGCTCGCGAGTCTCGCTCGCCCGTGGATAAGACACGTAAACAAAGACAGGCCGGGGAGTAAACTCGAGCGGATGACGTCATCGGCCTGCTCTGCCTTTTGATACTCGACGACGAACTTTAATTAAAATTGATTCGATAACGAGGCTACAAGTGTGCCCAATACGTGTATTTAAGTCTCGTCCCGATTCGTATTGAGCGCCATTAAAAAAGTTTTTATATCGCGCGGATCTGCCGTAATTTCCTTTTTCCCTACTACATTCTCCTTACGCAATTTACTTGCGCGATTTACGTATATTAAGCTCGCATTGACTAAAATTTTTATATCCTTAATTAAAGCGCTTCCCGGAATCGATAAGGATTTCACTTCGCGGACGGCTGTTTTCACATTAATTATGTAAAATTAACTTTTGTACCCGCGGCCGTGTTAGGCGGGGCCGGGGCAGGGGGCCGGGGCAGGAGGGTGGGGTGGTGTGGTCTGGGGTGGGGGGTGGGCAGGAGGAGGAGGATGAGGGGTCTGCCAGAGAGCAGAGAGTGTACGTGCGAGTTGAACATCTTCCTACGCGTTCCTTTCCTTTCCTTTCCACCGGTTTTGTTGTTTCTCCCCCTCCCCCCCCACCTCCTGCTACTTTTTCCCATTTTCCATTTGACGAAGAAAATCAACGTCGAACAAAAAGTTAAAATCAATGTTGAAAAACAGAGGTATGTTGATCTTCGCGAAAAGATAACTCGCAGCTCTTTTACGGGTAAGGAGGAGGAGGAGGAGGAGGAGGAGGAGAAAGTAAGTCCTTATACTTGTTTAAAAGGATGAAAATACGACTTGGTTCTTAAATGTATTAGTGGGGAATTGATAACGAGTGCTCTTTCCTAGCCCGGACCCCCGTTCCCGTGTGCGCGCGCGCAACCTTATGTGCGCGAGATATATAAATTCCAACAGATAATGAATGCATTGGTTATTTAAGAAAAGTAACGAGCTACTGGTTACTTTTAAATAAAAAAAATTCATTATTAATCGAGCAATGACAAATTTATAATAATAATGACAAAATAAATAAGTAGTCCAGTTGTTGTTATAAAATAAAAGAGTTGGTTTCCTCTTCTTCATCTTCATCTTCTTTTCCTTTCTCAATAGAAAATTAAACCTAAAAACGGCTTTCGAGTTAAATGTGAATCATCAGGTCTCATTGCAGTTCTAAAAATAACACATCTGTATGGAACATGAAACGCACGTATATGCAAACAAAGAAACTTTTAATGATGATGATGGAATTTAATTGGAGAAGAAAAACATTTCTGTCGCTCAAGACTTGAAGAATTCTTGGCTCTTGAAATTATGACTTATTAAGCGCTCATGCTTACATTTACAATTACAATTACAATTACAATTACAATTACAATTACAATTCTTATCTTGTGGAAAAATATTATTCGAAATTATAAATTAATTAATAGGCAATGTCGAACGGTCAGTTGGTCGCGTAAAAATGCCATGTAAAATTAATGCCGAAATTCGATATGTTCGATATTCGATCGATACGTATTATAGCTTTCAACGATCACGTAGATCCATCGTAGATTCATAGTTTCAAATTATTTAAATAATTCGAAATCGGCAGGCTTTCATAAGCCAATATTATTGTCTACAATGTCGGAGGACAATAGTAATTTACATGTAATTTTAACGAGCCCGTAATACGCATTGTAATAACAATTATTTAAGAAAGACGTATATAAGACAAATGCGCCCGGACGATGATTTTCAAACGATAAAGTGCCATCGATCGTCGCATTGCTGACCGGGCCACGATCCACTACGTATTACACTTACTTATTATCGCATCTCCTTCAATACGCAATGTATGGTGGTTGTTGTTGTTGTTGTTGTTGTTTTTTGTTTTATTATTGATATTTCGTTGATTACTGATACGACAAGTAGTGGCATCGAATACATTGACAAAAATACGTATATCATAGTCGAGGTTGGTGCGCGAGGATGGCTGTGCCGCCTAGGACGACGACTTATAATGAGCCAATAATGAATATATTCATGTCACGTATGGCCAAAGTAACTCTCTCTATATTATTAATATTGCCTTATCGATGTGATTGCCAAAGACATTCAACGTCCAAATGATAACTTTTCGACGTATTGCTGCGGACAGCTCGGAAAGTTACAGTTTTACTTTTAAAAAACAAAAAAACATCGCCCCACATTGAGGGCGCGTTAATTTGTATTTATTAATGCCGAGACCGTCCAGAGAGAGAGAGAGAGAGAGAGAGACTGCGTAACAATTAAAAACTTCCCTTTCGCGTCGTTTTAGCGATGCGATCGAGGAATCGAGACGGAGATCGACGGAGGCGTGCGCACGTTAAATTAAAAATTCTCTTTATTCTTCTATGAATCCGCGATGCGATTTCTCCTTAATTACGATAGAACGTGACATTTATGCCGATATTATTCATTGTCAACTTGCTCGTTCTACATTGTTCGCGTGAATTTATTATTACATTACTTGGGCTGGCTTTGTAATACTATTCGTATATTCGTATCGTCTGGTAATAAAAGGCAAAATGTCTCCGTGAACATTAAAAAATTTCTAGCCAAACGTTCGTTTTACGACATTTAATGGACGTCTATTGCTATTGCCACGACAAGATTCCCACTGCTTCCTCTAATATTTTTTTTCCCCAATAACCCCAATAATCCCCGCTGTTCTTTGCTGTCCTTGAGCCAGAAAGCCGGATCAGTCATATCCTTATTATATTAATATTACGTACCCGATTTGTTTGTTTAGGGGAAAGTCATACGACGTAAGGAGCCGGTAATTTGAAAAGGACGACGTTCCGAGAGAAATAACGGAGGACAAAAGAAACGGTAGGAATTGATAAACAATGACTTGTTGTTATCGGGGCCTTAACTGGGTTAAGGCTGAAATAACGTACGCGGCACCGAGGATAGGATGCACTGTGACAATAAACGGAATGAAACGGAATACAATCCAAGCCAAGTCATCGGTGTATAATCCGAGAAATGATATGGACGCTGCTGGTGCTGGTGGTGGTGGTGGTGGTGGTGGTGGTGGTGGTGGTTGTGCTCCAACTCGGCTCCTGGGGGGCCGCGACATGGTAAAAGCTAAGCAGCAGTCTCACTCGCTTGGCCGCGACCGTAGCTCCGCAGCGTAAATTTATTCGCAAATAAGATAAATAATAATCTTAATTGCTGGGGGGGCGGGGCGGGGGAGGGGGCCATCCCAGCATCTGGCCAGATCTTAATTGCAACGTTTGATACGATGAAGCAACGGAACAATTCCTCCTCGGCCGCGAGTCTTACGTAATTTTCTTCTCCTCCGACGCTCCCGTAATTTTATCCTCCCTCCGGCCCCATCCCTACCCCCCTCACACTTGTAACCAATGTACCACCATTGTCTCATCGGACCTTTTTTCTATACGTACGTATTTATTTATTTGTGCATTAAGCTATTGGTGTTATTGGGAATGGGCCGAGATTTCTCACCCCCCCCCCCGCCCCGCGAGATCGCTGTACAAATTGAATTGTCTCGATACTTTTGAGAGATTAAAATTACTTTCGGCCGAGAGAGAATTTACAGCGAACGAGCCGATTAAAATGGCCCGAGGATTTCTTTTTTTTTTCCCCTCTCGAAACCGCGGCTTTGCATTATCGTTCTGAACGTTCTTTCTCTCCGTTTTCTTTCTTTTTCTTCCTTTCTTTCTTCCTTTCTTTCTTTTTTTTTCTTTTAAATTCAAAACGAATTATAAGTTTCAGTTTAATTTAAGCTTCTTTTTTTTTTTTTTTTTTTAATTCCAAAGCAGGATACGACCTTGGATATTATTTTTCATATCTTTTAGACTTGCGCACACGTTCTTAAAAGTTATTAACAATTAATTTCCATCGGCCGGTAATTAATATTTTATATGTTTAATTTAATTTTCAATCAAAATGTTACATTCATTGCTTCTTTGCTTATATATATATATATGTATATATAAATAAAGTATAAAATTTATAAATTAAATAGCTTTATAAAAATATATAATTTTCTCATTAAAGTTGCGCGCTAAACAGTTCCATATTTATTTATTACTGTGTACATGACGTAAGTCGAATATTTTCACATTGATTATAACAACTTTATAGCTTCCTCCTTTTCATAATAACTTTTTTTTTTTTCTTTTTAAACTCTGCACATTACCGAGCAATAAGTAAATACTTTAATAATAATAATAATAATAATAATAAAAACCATTTATAATGCAGATAGTAAACTAATTAATATTAGATATGCATTATCTTCTTGTATGTTGTAAAAAAAAAAAAATTATGGTCTGAAGAAAAATTATACTTCACATCATTAAAAATTAAAAATAAGCTTTTTCATTATTTTTAATTTACATGGTAATATATATATACATATATATATACATATATATTACTATAATTAAATATTTTTAAGATATTAAGCGAAGGCATTAATCCATTCCATTTAGTTTCTGCTCTGTTCATTATATAATGTTTTTCAAACTTTCAACTGAAAAATTCTTCATTTTTCAATTATATTAAAATGCTTATTTTACTTTTTTTACAAAAGTTTTACTTTTTTTACTTTTTTATTATCTTTTGCAGTACGTTCGCTCTCATACGAAGTTTGTAATTTAAAAATACGTGATTTGATAAATTTGTTGACAGAATTATTGTTTTAAATGTAATTATGATTTATTTATAATGCAATTTATAGATTTAATTTCATGCTTATTTTATATTTTATCATTGTTTTTAATTAATAAAAACTGAATATTAATATTATTAATAATTAGTTACAATTTGATTTATCTTTAGTAATGTTTTCGTATTAAAAATATATAAAAGTATATATTATTTTTACTAGTATAAATATAAATAAGATAATACATTCATTTTCAATGCTTGTTGTTCATAATTATAATTAGAAACGAATGCATTAATAAATATTTATTTAACACAATAATAGTACGAATGGAAATTATTCAATCTAAGATTAATTAATGCAGTTAATTATGTTTTTTTTTTTTTTTTTTATTTAAATACTTCGTACGAGTTGATTAAAATTATTATTAACGTTGAAATTATTATTAACGTTATGCATATAGTAATTTTGTAAATAGAAATGAATATTACAAATTGAGTAAAGAATTTTATTTAATTATCATTCTTCGTGTTTTTACTTTTGTAATCTCCTAAGTATTTTACATTATCTCCGCAGTTAATATATTCTAGCAGAAGCTGTTTTTGCGTATAATTACTTATTGTTAGATTACATTTGTACGGAATTCACTGGTTCATATAAAGCCAAGATATTCTATTCTATTTATTTATTTATTATAATTTAATGTCTCGAAAGAAAAAAAAAAAAATACGTGTATTAATTATTTCAACATTTTTGTACGTACGAATGCATCTTATCCGTTTTGCTTTGCAAGACCGTAATTTTGCATTACAATGTAACAACGCGCACACACTATATCAATTACTTTATATATTCCGTATCTGAAATATATTTCTGTTATTATTTGAAATATCGTATTTCTTTTAAACATTGATTGAAGTTTTATCTCCGTCTTTGCCTAATCTCATAAATATAATTTTCTTATTATAAATTGATTCGGCTAATCTGATCGTAACGAATCCACCATACGCTCAGTTGCTTTATTTTTAAATTGAAGCAATTGAAGCATTCTTTTTTTTTTTATCTCCGTATCCTGTAATATTTCTTTCTCGTGCACTTGGTATATTGGCATTAAAATCTTTTACTTTTTATAGCCTTTATACATTCATTTGTAAGTTAATAATAATAATTTATTACACGGATTTTTATTTTCGTCTCAGTTCTACGTAATCGTAATCGCAGAATTCTTAGCTCCTTATCGCCATTACATACATTTCATTAGATAATGAAAAAGTTCTTTTTTTCTTTTAATACTTTATACACAATCTTATTCATCGGCTTCAGTCACTTTATTAATAGGACGGCCATTATCCCATTGAACTGCGTATATTTACCTTTTCAATACAAATTATTATTAATTTGTTTAAATCACTATATTGAATAATTAATAATTTAATTTCACTTACGGACTTAGTCGAATATTATTAATAAAATGAGCTTTTACTTTTAATATTAATTGCCTCAATGCCTCTTGAAATTATAGTTAAATCACGGACTGAGCGAGGAATACACAGTCCGTGAGCATGAATCGAATTGAATCGATCACTCCATCGAAGCCAACCATGAATTGGCTTGAAAAACATATATGACTGTTGGAAAAGCCTTTTTTTTTTTTTTTTTTTTTTTATATACAAGCTCTCTTAAGTGCTTATCTTACTAAACATTATTCGTTATCATTCGTCGTCATTTCACGTCTCCCATCGAACTTCTTTTAATATTACGATAAATGCAATACTTTAGACGTATTTTATTTTTTCCGCTATTGTATCGTGTACAATGCAAAACGCATACATTTTTAAAAAAAAAAAAAAAAAAAAAACGTAAACAATTCTATAATAAGTATTTTCACGAACCCTATGATTTTTTGATGGCGTGCCAAAATAACATGTCGAACGTATTCAATTAATTACACGTACGTGCCTGATAGTTACATTTCAAACTATAAATAAAAAATAAATAGATTATTTAATCGTTGGTTGGATGGCTTGCCGATTGTAAGTAGTTTCGTTTTCGGCTTTTGATTTTGATTATTACGTTACTATTTCTGATTTCGGTCGAAAAATATAATATTATTTGCTAAAAGTTGTTAAACAACATGTAAGGTCGACGTTGCCTTCAATAGCCAATCTTATCCGTACGGATAAAATAATTTAGTATAAATTTATACGATCTTCGATAAATACAGCAATGTTTATTATATTTTGTTAAATGGATTATAAATAAAAAGTCTTATTGACTTGAGATTGTGATAAGACTAAAGTTGAAATTAAAAACTTTAAAGGCTCTAAGTCGATTTGATTCGCTTGAATAAACATAGCTGATTAACTCGAATTGACACGGTTTATATTTGTTTATATTAAAAAATATATATTTAAAAGCAGGCTCACAAATCCAAGATAAAAGTGTTTAATTTTAATTGGAAAGCAAATAGAATGTCCGTATATATTGTGTAAATTATAAGAATTGTAAATTAGGAATGACCTTGTTTTCGAATATACATACATATACATGTGCATATATGTACATATATATATATATACATGTGCACGTGTATATATATATGTATATAGCGTGTAACGTAAGGCCGTGACGGAGTATGAAAAAAGATAATGTATAAAGGCTGTTTCGAGCAAAAAGCCATAGTTTATGTATTGAAATTATTATAATATTATTATAATATTATTTTAATACTTTTAATGTATTGTATCATTTCAAAATACTTTACGTGTCTTACATTCATATAGATTATTATCGAGTTGGCCTCGATTAGAGACCGCCGCTATCAACGACAGAAATTGTGCATAGCATTCGAGCATTCACATTTATATACTCTGCGATACTAAAATAAAAGCAACTGCGAGAAAAGACACGATAAGATAAAGTTCCGAGTGAAAATAGATAATATCTAAAAGCTCCTATTGCTTTCCTTTTTACATCTTACTGTGCCTCTGAATATTACACGGCCCTTTATTTCAAAATAAAATGTATATTGGACGAATAGCCTTTTCTTTCTTTCTTTCTTTCTTTCTTTCTTTCTTTCTTCTTCTTCTCGAAGTAATCGAAATTATTCGGCACGAGTGTATTATTTTAGAAATGTAGAATTTTTTTCTCCTTTCTACTTTGCCATTATCTTTGTTTCGAAATACTTTGTTTCATTTTATGTGCAGGTCATTAAGGTTACGGATGTTATGTTTGTTTGTTTAATCAACGATTAAACGAAAATCTACGTTTATTATTACTACTACGGCAATTGTCGTTACGATGAAAATATTTTGTTATTAGTAATAGTGTATTTCGTTGAAATAGCAGTGTATTTAAATTTTTTTCTTCTCTCCCTCCCCCCCCCGCCTCCCCCCCCACTTAATGCTCGGATATTACTTAAAAATCTGCTTTACAATTTATTTGAAAATATCCTATAAATATTCTGCATAGTTATTTAATCCTTCAAATATTAGAACGGTCGTTTGAAATTAATTCGTAACCTTGGCGAGGATTTTGAAAACGTTATGGAAATACTGTGCGTAAATTAAGAGAGAGAGAGAGAGAGAGAGACAGAAAAAAAAAAAAAAAAAAAAAAATTAAAATATCTAAGAAATATTTAAAAAAAAAAAAAAAAAATTAAAAAATTAAATATTATCTGTATTAGCTATGTCGTCGCTTCTATTAAATTCTTAGTCATATAGAAATATTGTAAAGTAAGTAAAAAACGGCTTAATCATTGGCATGTGTTTTTTTTTTTTTTTCTAAGCGATAATAAAGTATTTAGAATTTTACTTTTGAATATCTATTTTAAATTATTATTAATTAACGCCTTAAGATTGCATAAAATTTCTTCCTCGTATTATTATAATTATAAGTGGGTAGGTAGGTAGGTAGAGAGAGAGAGAGAGAGAGAGAGAGAGAGAGAGAGAGAGAGAAATCACTATTTAATGATAAATATTTAACTTATTATTTATCAGGTTTTTTTATCTCATTAAACATGCATTAAGAGATAAAAATTTTAACGTAAATTTTATTTATTAATTCATACGCAGTAAAGATTTTTTAAATTAACAAAAGATAAGGAAAGAAAAAAAAAAAAAAGAACAATGATTATTTAAGTGAATACAATGTTGAATTTAAAAGTCAAGGTCTATGATGTAAGATTTTAAGAATGTATCAATGCTATAAATTAAGTCTAGTTGAGATAAAAAAAAAAAAAAGAAGAAAAAAAAAAAGAAAAAAAAAAAAATAAAAAGGAAACCACAAAGGCTCCAGGATTAACAATAAAGATAATATAAAATCCGTTTGTTATAAAATATTAATTTTTAAAAAAAAAAAAAAAAAGAATTCATTATTTTTCTTTCGAGTAATAACTTTTTATGGAGATCGAGACTCGTTTAATGATGAAGCAACGATGATACAACAATGCCAACGAGTATTTCAAAAGCATGAGATATTTTAATTTCATATGTAAATAAAAACACTAAGGAATTTCTCGTTCTCGTTAAAATTAAATACTCCTACTATTATAAGTGGACATATCGCTGAAACTTTGATGTCTGTCATCGTCATCATCGTCATCATCGTCATCATCGTCATCGTCATTCTCTTTAACGTTATTATCATCATCATCATCATCATCATCATCATATTATTATTATATGTTAGGATAAAAATGATATTTAAACAATGAAGGAATTACATGAATTGTATGAAGATAAGAGCGTAGGTAATTAAAAATTTAAATATTACGAAGGTAAAGAAACGATACGGATCTCTCACTCTTTATACATACGGACGCCGAGACTTTTCTCAACTTTTAGTTCCGGGAAAAAGGTACTGCGATAAAAAAGACCCCCCCCCCCCCCCCCCCAGAGCATTATATTCCCCTTTGCATATTTATATATACTTGCAATACTGGCGCGCGCGCGCATTTGTAATTCCGTACATGTATTCGAGCCATTGAGGCATTAAGGTTTGCGATATTTTTCTCTCTCTCTCTCTCTCTCTCTCTCTCTTTTATATATAATACGGATGCAGGCACGTGCGCGAAGGATAAGGTCGCGATGTGAAATTATTTTTACAAACGATTTGAAAATCCGAGATGGGAATTATGTTGGGGGAAGAAGCTCGTGGCTATTGGGGTTATCGAGACGCGTATTGAGATTGACAATATTAGAGGACACAAGGATTGTCTTGTGGAACGAATGATCAAGCAGTGCACACGTTCTTTCGTTATAATTTGCATTTTCAATGTGTCGGGCACATGTCAATCCAATCCCATTGGCAATCCCATCAACATCGAATAAAACACAAGCCCAACGTTACCGAGTCATTAAAAACATTATAAAAATACTTAAATAAGGTGATTCGTTTCATTTTATTTTCTTATACAAATGGAAAGCGACCCGTTTTTTTTTTTTTTTATTTTTTTTCCCCTTTCTTTTTTATTCTAGAGATTGATAAAGCTTAGAATTACAGAAGGCCTCGTTGTAAACAAAAAAAAAAAACATTTGCATACAATACCCGCGTGCATTCGTACAGTAGATATTGTAGTACATTTTGTGCTCACATCTCACATCGTTACGAAGCCTTTTTACGAAGCAAATTTACGGCAGATATTTACTATAAATTTGATTTTTGGATTTTAAAAAAGCAGCTTACCATCGGTTTTCATAGGGAAACACAAGTACACGCATAATAACCCCATAAGAATACGACTTTGCGGCTTCGTTGTTCCAAGACTTTAAACGATGAGATGAGATGTATCACGCTACACTAAATAATACAATATCCCTTCAATCACTCTCTCTCTCTCTCTCTCTCTATATATATATATATATACGTCAGTCGCATTTAAAGTTGTAAGATTAACAAGTAAATTCGTTGAAAGATTATATTAATTTTTTTACAAGCACATTAAATTAAATACAAAGTTAAATATTAAGTATTTAGATTTTCGTTTAAGTCCATAACTATAAATAATAATTATTTATTAGCTGCCTGTATTACGCCAATGTCTCTTTCTCAGTCGCACTAACGCATCAATCCTCGCTTAATAACTGATACTACAGACGATTTGTGCATTATAAATTATATGCGTAATTCAATGCTAGACGCGATTAGCTAATGGTAATATAAATTTTCTAAAATACCCTTCCAATAACCCCAAATTGACTATTGTACCTTCGAAAAGTCCTCGATATTATTTAATTGTAATTGTTAATCTCGGAACTCTCGCGGATTTATATTTCGCTACAGTAAATGATATTCGCCATTACGAATAATATGAAAAATAAAATAAAGTCTCCACGATAAAGTTTTGCCGACATGAAGTAAAGTAAGGTAAGGTAAGGTAATGTAAGCCAATATCTCTCTAATAGAGAGGGTTTGATAATTTAGCCATGCAAGTGTTTGGCGATAGTGTAATAACGGATCGTCCAAGTTGTTATTTTAATAATGTCCGGCTAGCAGTCAATTTTCACGCATGACTACACGCATGACTACACGCATGACGCCACGTTTCACAACCACGTTTCGTTATTCGATAATTTTATCTTTCACCGAGAGTCGTCCCGTATGTATATTCGACTGGCCCGAGCTACGTATCCTTCTCTTTCTTTCTTTCTTACGCACACCTGCGCCCGACTCTTATAAAGTATCGTTTATTTTTACGCTCCTCCGGGAAATTCATTGCCCCATTAACGGCTTTTCATTATTATTATCATTATTATTATCGTCACATTCGTTCGTTTAAGCATTCGATTGACTTTTATGTAATAAAAATGAGCTAGCTAATGCTTGATATTTCCCCTTACCAACTTATCTCATCTCTCAAACGTACTTGTATACGTATACGTATACGTATACATCGTTAATTGTAAAAGGAATGAATAAATTAATCAATCAGTCAATGAATGTGTTGTTGTTTGTTTGTTCGTTGGAGTTTTTTGCCGGACCGGAGTCCGCCCCAACTCGATATTGGGGTTATTGGGGCTATTGGGCCCGGCGGTGCGTCCCCGTTACGTGCATCCCGACACAATGCCCAAGGTTCCGCTAAAATTGAAAAGAGCTCGGGGCGCGCTCGGGTCTCTGATGCCTTCCTCGGTCATCTCGGCCTTTACCCGCCGTCGCCTTACGTCCACTCCACTCCACATCCGGAACTTAATGTATTCAAGCCGTTGTTGTGTCACGCGTCGTGACTCCATTCGTTTCATATAAAACTCACGACGACGCTTTTTTTTTTTATTAAACCACCAAGTCTTTTATTTATTGCCGATTACGGGCAAGGCGATCGGTCCGTGTATACCTCGTAATTGAATAATTGCTTTATTTAGGATATACTTAGCCTTTAGTACAGTACTTGAAAAACAATTCTTATCGTCTCCTTATCGTTTATCGGCTGGTATTTTTAAAAAAAAAACAATCCTTTAACCCTTCCCCATACGTTTATCGCGTGAGAATACGTCTCTCTGTGTGTGCGTGTGTGTGTTCTAGGTTACGAAATAAAGCGCTCTAGGCGTCGTCTCGTCCACGCTTTTACCCTCGTAATTCCGCTCAATGGGAAATAAAAGCTAAATCAATACGCGAATTTGCTTTTATTTCGCATTTCAATGGTTTTCAGTTAAAAGTATAGATTACTATCTGGTCAGCTGCTCCAATTAATAATATTGATTCAAACGACTTATTTCATATTCGAGTTAATGCGCTGTAACGATCCCCCAGACAATTCAATACCTTTATCATTTCCACATTGATATTTAATAACAATGACAATGGCAATAACAATAACAATGGCAATGGCAATAGCAATAGCAATAGCAATGATAAAATAAGGACAGGCTGTGTAAATTGAATTTTGTTTTGAATAATAATTCTTTATTGCTCGCAACATTTTTAGACAATCGATAGCTGCTCAGTTTTGATTAAGAGTAATATAGTCGTTGTTCTTTTCTTTATTTTTTATGTTATTTTTTTTTGTTATTTTAAATTCATATTCATTCCATTACACGTAGGGACAACAATGTTTCGTTCCACGTGATTTTTTTATTATCATAAACAAATTACGCTCCCCTTAGCTTTATTATAGAGATAAATAACATGTATTTCTTTAGCCGTGAGTATACTTGATGGAGCAAATAACTAGATAATAGATATAAATAGCGCAGCTATAGCCTTTTTATTATTCTTATTCTTATTACTTATTACTATTGTTATTATTGTTATTCTTTAACTATTAAGATGATGAAGTAATAAAATTGATTGAGCGTGGCTGCGACGTGATTTCAACGAGAAAATCGCTTGCATTCCCTCCAATAGATCTTATTTCGATTAACGCCAAGAGATTTTAGATAAATAATAACGCGTGCGCGTTAATACCTAATAATTTCGTGGATTGAAAACGATATTCTTAAATAATCCGAGAATGACATCGCCCGATGATAATTAATAACGCTTAATAATTAATAACAGTATATATAATGGGGATATTATTAAGAGCATACCGAGTCACGCTTAACTAAACTATATTTAAAATTAAATTGTTATGATGTAACGCGCACCCAATGTTGTGTACACAATGAATAATGATATTCATGACTTTTCTGCGAATAATTTAAAAAGGCAGACAATCGACGCGTTTATGCAAGTAATATTAAAAACTGCAGCGCTGATTTTGTAATTATTAAAAGCATAAACGTGGCATTAAGTTTTCTCACAGGATTCGCCTTTTTATTCTTCTTCTTCTTCTTTCTCTCTCTCTCTCTCTCTCTCTCTCTCTCGCAATAATGCTTAAAAAAAAAAAAAAAATAGGAGCTCGGAATTCCCGGATAAATAAAAGGCCTTTTTTTTTTTTTTTTTATATAATTTATACTACGTGCTAATAACGAAACTTGAAATTGTTATACAAGTAGCTGAGAGCCGAGAATAAGAGTAAAGTAAGCCTACTTTCCGTAACTTTTCCCGTAACGTTTCTATAACGCTGGTCCATTATATATATATATATATATATATATACCATTTAGTTTGTAACTTCGTAATAATGTACCGGCAAGTGCTGCTATAATAAGATTAAATGTACTTAATGCAAAGCAAAAGTTAGTTAGCATAAACAATTATTAATATCCATAATTATTAAATTTATATTTTAAATTACGCGGGCTCTGGACTTTATGTTCGCAATGTTAAAAAAAAAAAAAAACAGCAAATCCTATTATTAACATTTGCACGTTCTATCACCTTTTTTTAATTAAGAAAAAAAAAAGAAAAGGTAATAAATAAATACAAGAAGAAGAAGAAGAAGAAGAAGAAGGAAGTACTGTAAAATATAAATGTATATATTATTATTATTACCTTTGTTTTTACGAAAGTTATGGCTGCGCCATTAATTAGGCACAAGTTATAATATTAATTTGCTGAATTTATTCATAAATAAACGAGCTTCTCGCACCTCGTAATGACGTAAGCAAAAAAAACATTGTAATTATTTTCATAAATACTGCGTAATGAATGCAGAGCCAACGTAATGAAAAGAATTCGCTTGACTTTGTATATATGAAACCTTCGAGACGACAGGAGATCCTGGCTTAGGCGTTTCTAATCCTCCGTCTTGCTCTAGGTATACAGTGATACAGAGATACAGTGATACATAGAGATACAGAGATACAGAGAGAGAGAGACTCGTGTTAAGTAGAAACTGTTTGCGAGCATTGTGATATCGCTGTGACGATTTTCGTGGCCTTTAAAGTTGACATCCCCCCCCCCTTCGCCTCCTTCCTCAATTCAATAATCGCACTCTGAAACTATTTATATTATTATTATGTTTTTCTTTATTATTATTATTATTATTATTATTGTTATTGTTAATAATTTCATGGTAAATGTGAAGTTTTGATTTGAAAGCAAGCCACGATATTATCCTTCGGATAATTCCATTAAAGTTGAATAATCGTTTAAAATTTTTCTATCCTTAGTCATATTCATTTGAAATGCGTGCGCACGTACATTACAACAATATTGCGAAATAACATTAATATATATATATACTTTCAACTTCTGCATTATATTTCATCAGTTTTATAAAAATGTATTGTAACCTTTACGACAGCTTATCAGCGCTCAATTACTTTTTATGTAAATGTACATAAATATATTAATTTAATTAACTTTTAATATCTAATCTTATCTAATAATTAATTTAATCAATTTAAAAAAATGACGCCGATGGAATATTAAAACGACATATAATTTAATTAAAACATTTAATCTGTTAATTTTTCGACAAAGACTTTTAATTATTTAAGTTCGAAATTATTATTTTATTATTGCTCGTGGTATATAAAATAATGCCGTTAAAAGTTTATTTACGGATTCTTTTCAGTAATCTCTTTATGACAGCAAACGGAAAAACATTTATTGTAACTTTTAATTTGTAATCTCATTCAATAGTAATTATTTTGTATTAAAAAAAATTCATAATAATGCTCGTCTCGATACTATTGAAATAAGCAGATAACCGTAGACTTTTGAGAACCGAAGGTAAAAAATAAATTAATCAACGTATTTTATATTAACAAGTTTATTTGAGACCATTGATGATTATTCTTATGTAATTTGTATTTATTAATTTTTTAGATGCTACGAAAAGAGAAAAAAAGAAAAAAAGAAAAAAAAAACATAGCATCACGTCATCTAAGTATTAATTTCTTTAGTACGAGCGCTTTTTATATAATAATTTCCAAGCTTTTTAATAACGTGTTGCAAACATTGCACAGTATCATTGGGATTATTGAATAATAATAATACATTTAATATAAATGTTCTCAGTTTGTCATATAAATGAGATGGAATTATTCATTGGACGTGTATATATATGTATGTGTATATGTATGTATATATATATGAGAAATAAGCCATTCAAGAAGATTTTGTAATACTTTATATAAAGGAAAGTGTGTATATAAAATCCTCTGATTTCATTATAATCTTTCTTATCGCATTGAATGAGAAATCACGATTCCATTTGTTTCATGTCATCGCGTGATTGCTTGATAAAAGAAAACAATAATATCCTTCCGTTTCTTTTCCACAAATAATCAAAGCTGGCATTGAGAAACTAAATTGAAGATTTTTATGATTATCGCATATCGCAACAAAAAGTAATGATTTTCCCGTCCCGTCCCTTGTACCATGATTTATGAATACCTACAGCACGTATATATATATACATATATACGTATATACGTATATAAGAATTGGAATCTTTATAGACTCTGATCCGTCTATTTTGTTTCTTATCCGAAGCTTTTCAGTTCGCTTTTATCTAATTATAAATATACTGCGTTGTTTTTTTTTTTTTTTTTGCTTTTATCTAACGCGTAACCATTTATTTTCATCTTTCTCCTTGCTTTTCTTTTCTTTTCTATTCTTTTCTTTCGTAAGAGAAAGTCGTAGGCTTTGCTTTATTATCCCTCGATCGATATTGAAAAATAAATTATAAAATCCGGCCTCGTTTTTATGATTTCGTTTTATGAAACACACGCAGTCGAGGACTAATATTGTAAGAGCAAGTGCATTAGCGAGACTTGAATTTAAAAATCATTAATAATTTTAATCTTAATAAAATGAATTTCTTTTTTACATTTTCACGCAACGAACGGCTCTTTTATTTTATTTCGAAATATCGAAACGCTTCGTAATTTACGCGACTCGTTTAATTATATATAAAATATATTGAAAATCCTATAACGAAACACACATATATATATATATATATAATTAAAGAAAACTTTATAAAATCGGAAAATCTTTTTAATTTATTGATTAATAACCTCGGAATGCTGATGATTCTACAGTAATTTTCCATCTTCCCTTTTCATTTTGTTAAACAGTTATTTCTTTAATATAAATTGATAAAGTATGAAGTAATCTCTTTCTTGAAATAAGTTTCATCTTCTTCTTCTTCTTCTTTTTTTTTGGTATATAAAAGAAGAAGAAAAAAAAGAAAATTATGATTTATAGTACTTCTTGTGAGCGTGGAATAAGAATTTGTAAAGTAAGTAAGTAAGTAAGTTTTAAATTCTTAAAGTTATAAAAGGAACTTTTCCGTCGTTCCATAGTTAAATGAAATTTTTTGTCACGTTAAGGATGATTTAGCGTTGGAAATCGTTGTTTATTTTAAAGGAGCTCGTTGACCCTCGGAACACGGGGCTACGAAGGATATTACAAAGACGTGTTTCTACGCTTATAATCAAAGTGTATAATCGTCGATCCTTACGCGCGTTTGTTATTGAGCAGAGTATTATTTTTGTCGCCGTGGTTACAAAAATTTGCTTTCTTATTCAAATAAACAGCGCGCGCGCGCGCGAGCAGCGGCAGAATCATGCACGAGTCCCTAGCGTCTTACGCGTTAAATAACCGTCACCTCACAACGGCTTACTTATTCTGTGTATATATACGTCAAGCTATTTAACGTCCATCCACGCCTTTATTTATTAATCTCAATAGTAATTTTTTAGACAAACTTTATGCTGTAGCGCCCGTTGTTGGCTATAAAATAACAATGATTTTCATATTTTTTTTAACATCGCTGTTGATGATGTATAAGCGCCGATACTCTCGCGACGTATCGTTCACGAGATAGTGACGTACGTACCTACGGTATTCTCAGCATCCTTCCCCCCACCCACCTTTCTCTCCCTACGGTGTCCCATTCGTCACGTGTCACTTTGATTTTTTTCTTCTTCCTCGCGATTTTGTGCGAATATCACGCGAGCCAAGAAGAAGAGTCTCACGCATCGAGTTCATTTGTCCACAGGATACAAATATGATAAATGTTCGCGCGTGTGTGTGTGTGTGGATGTGGATGCTGTAACGATAGCGCGTCTAGCGAGCAGAGGCAGAAGGTTAACGCTCAAGGAGATTGCGCGAGCAATGCACGAGGGGAAATACGAAAGAGGAAGTATTGGATTGTAAGGGCAAAAGAGAAAGGGGCAAACCTGTAGATAGATAGAGAGAGGGAGAGAGAGAGTGAGAGAGGGAGAGCCAGTCAGACGCGAGGGGCCGCAAGAGTGGGATAAAAAAGAGAGGGGAACGAGAAGTTTCTTGCAACAGTTTATACTTATGTTGTTATATACTCTACTCTCGTATAGAGAGTAGAGCTTCTGCAGAGCGTAGTTTCTTATTTTCCATTATTACAACCTTTTAATGCCCGATCATTCTGTCTTTTTCATTCTCCATCAGGCATGCTGCGCGCAGACTCACACGCACACGCACACGCACACGCACAAGCGTCCCCTTTAACTCTTTTTTACAAAGTTTATTCTTAATGCTTTTGATCACTCTGACTCTCTGACTCCTCCCCCCTCCCCACCTCTCTCTCTTTATTCCCCGCTTTCTTACTCCTTTCTCTTAGCAACCGTACCACATGCACTCGTGCAAATTACGTTTTTATACGAAAAGAAATGAAAAAAAAAAAAAAAGGAAAAGAAAAGCCTTCTCAACTATATTTTTTGTTGTTTTTCTCGCCAATTGAAAACGCCCTGCACACGTGTAACTTCATTATTTTTTAACGAATAATATATTTCTTAGCCGACGATTTTTTTGAAGCATTTCGAAGCACTTCGAAGCATTTCGAAAGGAAATATTATGTTTCCGAGGTTCGGAACTTTATACGAGGACAAAGCTTTTGTTTTTTTTGTATTTAACATTAGCCAACAAGTTTTGTATAACCCCAATCAACGCGACTGTCGTAACTTTTCAATCTAAATTAATTAATTAATTAATTAAAGTATTTGTTCTTTAAAGACGAATGGCCTTGGTTCTTTAAAAGGAGATTTAGATTTATTTTAATAGCCCGTCTTATTAGAATTTATGCCAGTACTTTTAATGTAATTTAATTTTCATAAATGCTTTCTCGATAATTCCACTCGAATGATTATTATCTTACTTATTGCCGACTATACTTTTGCACCTCTAACCTTCAAGGTATTAATGTATATATATATATTTTTAATACAAGTTGTACCGTTGTATAAATTATAAATTGAACGTTACGTCCGAAAGGTTATTGTGAGTATTAGACATTACAATTTTACATTACAATTACGTTGTTCGATGGTATAGAGAATCAGAGAAATATAATCATGGTAGTCGTAATTAAAAAAGAAAAAAAAAGAAGGAAATTTAATGCATTAACGTGCACAAAGTTCTCTTTCCTCTTATTTGCTCATTACGAATTTATAATCACTTTAAGCTTAACGAATCATGCAGCAAAGGGCCCTTAACGTTGTCAATTTCATCCTCAAAGTCGACGAGTAATTTGATTAGAGCGTACATAAGCCATATGGATCTGATTAATAATTAATGGCTTCTTCTGATTTCTTTTGGCTCCCGAGAAAAGCGTTAAGCGTTATAAGTCTATGAGGAGCGATGATAATTTTTCGTTCGGCTTAAACAAAATCTTAAAAGCTCGCGCTATTATTTCCTTTGTTTATTTATAACGGCGCTGAAAAGTTTATAATAAATTAGCCGTCGAAATAGCAAACAGCAATTAAAGTAAACTTTGGCTTTAATTGCACGTTTACTCGAATTCCCCGACTGTATATTTTAAAAAAAGAGATTTATTTTAGTCCGTTGACACTGTATTTGCAACAAAAACAAACAAAAGAAGAGAGAGATTAGCGTATGATTTTGTATGAAAAAAAGTGCGGTATTTAATTTGGGTAAATCTTACGTAAGATTTATTTGTGCGGGACGCTCTCAGCACGATGCTTTTTTTTACCAATTCACGGACATTTTAATAATTCGACACGTCAAAAAGTATAAAAAGTTATTTATTTATGAATTTATTCGTCGAGCGGTCCGTATCTCCGTAATTAGGGATCATCTCAAAACGTTCGACAACTTTAACAAACAAACAAACAAAAAAACAAAGAAAAGAAGAAAAATACTTTTGAAATTAAGTTTGGTCAAATTTTCAATAAAAAGCGGCACGCGTACGTAAAACTTTCGTATTAAATATCGGCATTTGTAATCTATTAAGCAATTTCACTTACAAGTTTACTTACGAATCGACGCGCCATTCGAGTACTCGAGTACTGCGCAGTATTTTTTTTTTTTTTTTTTTTCTTTCTTTTGGCAGCTGCTCCTGAACCTTTACACCGATTGGTAATTATTGATTACGAATAAATAATCATGTTTTGGGACGGGCTGTTGTTCAATTTGTGTTGTTCGCTTACCATTTGAATGATTGCTTTATCGATCTTCACGTCCCGCCGCGAGCCTTTCAATAACCCCAACAACAACTAGACGTACTGAATTCCAAACAACTTACCTGGAACACAACAACAACAAAAATAATACATGAATATATGTATAAAAGTATGTAAAAGTATATATAAACTATCATTAAAATTTTGAAGAAGAATTATCATTGTAACGCTCCACATAACTTATATGTATATATATATATATATATAAGAACGAGCACGACGAGAGAACAATAGTCGCGTAAGTACATTCGCATGAAATGAAATTTCTCGAAAGTATCGATTACCCACTACTCGGTACTTTAATATATTATTACCAAGATCTTATGCATGTATTATTACCGTTACGGGCCTTTCCCCCCCCCCCCATTTAAAAGCGCGTTATGTGTTGCTTAGGTTATTTGAGTAAAATAACTTTGATAAGTCGAACGCGCGTCAAATGGGATTTTATATTATTTATAAGAAGAGAATCTGTCCACAAGCTAACCTCGATCGTATGGGCAACAACATTGGTATAAACAATTGATTGTTTAACGCGGGATATTTCTCGTGCGTTTTCGAGCATCTCCGAGCACTGGATCCTTCGGTATGATTCGATGCCACGAGGTAAATCATAATCCAGGTTATGATCTTCTCGGACGCGTACAAATATACGATGGTATTCGATTGCGACCCAAGTAATTAATAAATTAAGAATCGCCGTGTACTCGATAAGGCAATGAAATTCCACGTCCGTCGGAGGATTAAAATATTTCGGTGGCATTAGCTAGGTTATTGGGGGGGTGGGGGGGAAGGGGGGTTATTGGCTTCACTCCCAACAACTGACAATGTCATTTCGTAAATGTTTCGTTTCGTACAATAACCCCCCCAATAACTCCAATAACGACGAACGAATTTCGACGAACGAGGAGCATTTATTTATTTATTTATTTATTTATTTATATATATCGAAGAGTATTCGTTATTATAATGTAATATCGCGTTATCGCGCCTCTATTTATTTACAAGGGCGCGCTCGTCCATGCCATTATCCATGCATTGTCCGTAATCGAACGGTGGATTCCATTAAAGTCGAACCCAGTTAGTCGTTCTACCTACGTTTCCCTAGTTTCCCTAGTTTCCCTAGTTTCCCTAGTTTTAGAAAGACAATCGAGTCCTTGCAACGGGATCAAACGTCGCGCGGCTTATTAATTTACATTTAATAATCTCGATCTCGATCTCGACGAGCGAGGAGAGGCCAATAAATTGCAAACTTTTCTCGGGCAAAGCGCGCGCTCGCAGCAGCAGCAGCAGCATTTTTTTTTTATATTTTTCACCGCCCGCAAAGTATATATTCGAAATGAGATTATAATTATATTTTCAATTGATAAAATCGAATGGGATTGCAGATAAGCGTTTATCGAACTTTTGTAGAAATGCCGTAGCGATTTCATTCTAACTCGCGCTCTTTTACGAAGCGACGTTAAAGCCGTTTTTGGATTTTTTTTGTTTTTTTTTTTTTTTTTTTACACGCACGCTCGCTAAAGCGTGTATTAATGGAGCGGCGAATTTAATTTTAATTAGCGATAAGACAAAAAATAAAAATGTAAGTAAGTTTCTTATTATTGTAAGTGTGGCCGTGGACTGTGACGTTTGCTCATCTACAGCTACAGTAGTAAGCACTAAATTATAATTTGATTGTCTCCAGCCCCCCCCCCAGTCATTTTCCTGTACAAAGTCGAAGTAATTGAAGATAATAAACCATAATATGACATTGGATCGATCGACTTCCTTTTTATGCTTTATAGCACGACGGCCAATACGTGTTTCTTACGCTACGCTATTGAATTCTCTTTATTGTAATAATAACAATAATGATGATGATGACATGATGATGATGATGATGATGACCCCAATAACAACAACAACAACGACAACGACAACAACAACAACAATAATAATAGAAAATAAGTGGCTTTGCAAAAGGGATTTTTACAATCGCAGGTCTATTTGTCGATATTATTACGGTATTACAGTCGATTGGGGTCGTCTCTTATCGCGCTTGACATTCCATCGGCGCAAATAATAATAATAATAATAATAATAAAGTCCTAGAACGTATGTATATTTTATAAAACGCTAGGCCATTGTTAATACGGAGCAATCTAGAAATCTAGAAAGGAGAGAAAACAACGACAACGACAACGACAACAACGACAACGACAACAACAACGACAACAATAATAATAATTAATTAATTAAAAAACAAACGGGGCAAAAAATAAATAATAAATAATTAAACACATAATGGAGCTCTGGTTTTCTAACGAATCGGATAAGATACGGAGATTACGTCGCTCGGTAAAATTTATTACAATTCATTTGGTGCTCGAAACAATTTTAAACGAAGCCTTTTATAATAAGTAAATAAGCGCGAGTACGTATTGTATTTATCTTTATAGCGCGTAGGCGAGGCAGGCATTTATGAATTGCAAATATTCTGTATACTGTACCCTCTATGCGTTAAATTAATTAACCGTTTGTTCGTTCGGTCGTGAATTCTTATTTCTACAAAAAAAAAAGGATAAGGGATAAAAAGATAAAAATGACGAAGAAGAAGAAGGAGAAGGAGAAAAATAGCTTTTTGTGGTTTATCGAAAGCGAGGAAATCATTGTAGGGGCGAGAATAATTGTTTAATGAGACGAACGCATTTATTATTGACGACAGAAAGTTGATCGAGAGCGTCGGTACGCACGAACCTCATGCGAGGCATATTAAAAACAATTAAACAATATTACAGAACGTCTCTCCTCACCAAGGAGGATTTCCTTTTTCTCTATTCCTTTTACCATTATTGTTATTATATAGTCGTAGGGATTGCCGAGGTTATTGGGGATAATCGTAATGACGAAAAGCGGGGGTGGGGGGGGGGCGTCGTCGTCGCGCTGTACGTGGCTTGTGACACGTGAGAAAAAAAATGTCTTCCAATTCTTCCAATGTTTTTTTCTCTTCTAATGCCGTAATTAAAATGTCGTAGGGAGTCGCGGATAGCCGTTAATGTAATTAATTAGCTCGGCGAGGCTCTACGCGGCCCAGCGGGTGAAGAAGCCGGCCCGTCAATATAATAGAGGGAACTAGCAGATTTTCAGCCGCGCCCCCTCCTCACGAAGTTGCGGGTGGGGGCGGTGGGGTTGGGAGCGGGGGCGGGGCTAGAGCGAGAAGACACGGGTCCAATTAAAGGGAGTGGAAAGGCGTTTTAAATTGATTACCGGTGGCACGCGCCGCGCTCCCGGCTCAAATTATCGATCTGAGCTTCAATATCGAAGCCAATAGCGGCCAAGTTTAACGATCCCCGGCCATTATATGCATATATACATATACATATATATATACATATATATATATATAAATACATAGACGTCGATATTGAAGCTCAAAATGCGAACGAATCTCTAATGCGCGTTAATGTATATTGCCCCCCCCTCTCTCCACTTCAGTTCCTGGATATTCTCCGTTGGAGCTCTGCGCGCCTTCCCGTCGTAACCGATCCCCCCTGCCCCTCCCCCTACCCCCAACCCCGCCGATCCATCGTTCGTTCCGTTAAATAAGCCGACTTACCAGCCCTCTCGCACTTAACCTCGATGACTCACTTAGTCAAGTCATGAAAATGAGCGGGCGATCGATTTTTTTTTTACTCACGGGAGCTCATCGGCCGGCCCGCTTCAACGTGCCACGGCCTTGCCTCGCCCTCCCCCATCCCAGCCCAGCCCAGCCCCCGAGGATGCCCCCAATGTCAAGGCCGTCGTCAAGGTCAGTCACCCGCTCGGGCTCCTCGTCATTATTATCAGCTCGTCAGCGGTAGCTCCTCCGATCTCTCTCCCCCGTCCCCCCATTCCGGATATCGTCTTCGATAATCTTACCGCTTCATTTATACGGCCAGTTAGTTATCCTTTTACGCCTATCTTATTACCCTCGAGCCCCCGTTGATCCTCTCCCCACACCCCCCACCACCAATAACCAAGCTTCCTTACGTCCTTCGACCCTTTTTTTCCTTACAGAAGCTCGCGCTTCATCCGTCTACGTTTGTCCGAGACTATCGATCCCTTTCTATACGCGACCCCATAAATATTCCTTAAAACGGCTTCGTACATTTCGTATATAGCGCCCGTCGTTTCATTTCCATTTGCTGTTACATTCCCAAGGTTGAATTTAACTCAACCTTGCCGCAGCTGTCGTGCTGCTCGTCAAATACATTATTAATTCCCTCGAATTACAAACTTATCTCAGCTCGATGCTTTTTACGCTGAATATACGTAGGCCGCGGGAAATGACTTGTCCTATCTTTATAGATCTTTACAGACGGCGGCGGTGGGGGGGGGGGGAGGAGGCTAAGCCTTCCTTTCCAATCCCACAGTCCTCTACAAGCTTCGCCGTGTTTATTTGAAATAACCGATACTACCCCTTCCCCATTCCCCCCACCTCTCGAACACTCGACGACTGTACCGTAATGCCCTTAGCGTCACTTATGCAATTTCTGTGTATTCGATCGAACGTTATTTTTAGCAATTTGTTCCTGCTTAAAAGAAAGATATTGAATCTGTAGAACTTGAATGTATAATATTAATAATCCTTCATTATCTTTTAAAGCGATAAGCCGAGTTTTAGTGCTGGCATTAAATTTTCAAATGCCACTCCATATATTTAAGTCACTTTTATCAAGAGAATGCACCATTGCAGACGTACCACACGGCGGATAAAATCTATATTTTACGGTAAATACTTTAAACGTTTGCTTACGACGAATAGTTACGACGAATGTAAGTATTTCGAAGAGTTTTCACTCATTATCGATAGGAAAGAATCTGCAGGCTCTTTTATCCTTGTCTCTCGTTTAAAAAAAAAAAGCGTCCATTTACTTAATTATATAAAGTTGCCGTAATGTGGGATTGTATTAAAAAGAAAAAAAAAAAAAAAAAAAAAATTCTTACAGTAATTGTCGCGGAGATAAAGAAGGTCTCGCGCTCGCTCGACCGGAATGCACGAATAATTGTGAATAATTATTATTATTATCATTATTATTATAAGCGATTACGAGCTAACAAGTCTTGAATCCTCGTAAAACACGGAAAGAAGAAAATTTAAGGAATACATTTTAATAGATGTAATACTATATTGTATTATATACACTTACATTACATTGTTTACAAAGTAAAAGCTTTATCTTAATTTTTCTCTCAACAATGTCTTAACGATACAAGAGAAATTACAACAACTCGTTACTTAATAAAAGCCCAAATTATTCAATTTTGTATAAAAAAAAAATGTAGTATCTTTATTACTCGCTATTATTAATGTAAAAGGAATGTGGCGCGCGGCATTTATTAAACTTATACGAATACTTCTTAAATAATGAAGGTACGTAGAATGTAAATCCATACGGTGTACGTATAATGAAAGGTAATGAAAATAATTGCAGCTCAAAGCGCTTTAGTTTGAGAATGATATTTAATCGAATCGAAGTAAGAGATCGAATAGATCTCTTCGAACGGATAGAAAAGAATTTAATTTGCGCGTTAATATTCTACGGACGGACTTGAATGTATTTTTATTTTTTTTTTTTTTTGAAACAAAGCCCTTCAAGTCACGCGGAAGATAAATTTGCGGCTTTTCCAGAAGAAACTTGATTTCCCGAAATAACTCTGCAAATTAATCGACGCGCAATGCATTCTTTAACGATTTAATTGCACGACTTAATTAGATATTGGCCGATAAAAACAAAAGAAGTCCCTTCGGATGTATATCTGGCCCCCCTCCTTCTACGTAAAATCGGACCTAAAATCGGACCTAAAATCGGAGCGAGTGTTGAGGTAAGAGATTAACAAGATATTAACTTTCGTTAATATTTGGCTTTGCCTAGACGAAGCGCAGACAATAAAGACACAAGGGCTTTTTTCTTTTTTCTTTTTTCTTTTTCGTTTTCGAACGAATCCTCGTAATTTATGCGCTCACGATAGCTCAGGCAGCGGATCAAGTAATTGCCGTAATTATGCCGTTAAGTGGCAACATTAACTTAAAGCCAAATCTATGGGTTACGAGGGCGCGCGAGAGAGAGAGAGAGAGAGAGAGACAGAGAAGTTAAATAAATTATTTGAAATAGGCGCGTTTACAGGCACAACGAATGACAGGAATGTCCACACCGCGAGCACAATTTGACCAAGTTCTTGTTTTGTTTTTCTGTCAATTACGCAATGACACGGAGATCGCTACGAAATTAAAATTATAAAATTCACGCGCAATTGTTATTATTATTATTATTATTTGTTGTTATTATTATTATTTAAAATAAGGAGGAACAATGTGCAGTTAATTTGTACGGCCGGGGCTGAATTTGAAATCGCTTGGTCTTGGCAGAGGTGGCCAATTCCCACTCTGTACAGGAGGTCATACACAAGCCGCGTAGTTTGATTTATAAAATGAGCTGCATCGTATGCACATACATTGTTGTCCCATTACCCGTAAGAGACAATTTATGCGAATTTAAATGAGCGCGCCCGATCGATGCGCGCGCGCGGGGGGGGCAACGATAATTTACATTACTTTTCTCTCTCTCTCTCTCTCTCTCTCTCTCTCTCTCTCTCTCTCTCTCTCCAAATATTCTTTGATACAGACCGTGTGCAGGGAGGGAGTGAGAGTGAGAGTGAGAGTGAGATCCGAAATATATACGAGGAAACGATGCGAGAACGTTGGACATTTAATTATTTCAAAGATCACTGTAAGTTTACACGTTAAGACATGCCTCGAATGAGAGAATTCAATTTTAGAGATTGACGGGAATAGGGGGAATGGGATGGGGATGGCGGACGGGACGTCAGTCCACTCGAGTCGTGCGATATTAATATTAATTTCAATATCAGTAGACAGATAGCGGAGATAATAGGCCCGCCCGCGCACATCTACCCGGCAAATAATACATTGGATCTATTTTTAAAAAGGCTCCTCAAACACGTTCGTAGATAATAAATACCAACAAAAAAAAAAAAAACCTTACTAAAGACTGAACGAGACTGAACGAGACTAAAGGAGACTGAATTCCAAAAAAAGGCTATGCACACGGGTCTCGTGTATTTGTACAAAGTATCATTAATTACGTATTATTATAGTATATACCGTACGTATTTAATAGAGATCGGGTGAATTAATTATCTTGGGCGATAAGTGTCGCTGGGGCTCAGGACTTGACGACTTGGCCGATAAAAAAATTTATGGTAACTTTACCGGCGCGTACCGTTTGTCAAAAAAAAAAAAAAAAGGAGGCTTGGCTGCTCGTGATTGTTCGCCTTCAACTCCAACTTCAACTCCAACTGTCCAAAGTACGTACGGCCGCACGTAGGAGTATCCCCCCTGATATCCTAACGATATAAGCAAGCGCATTGACATTTTACAGGCATGTGCAGTAGCGGCGAGGCTCGAGGCTCGCGGCCGACATTTTACAAAATCTCCTCGGGCTCTTTCTTTCGGCCCCGTTCGGAAGAGTACTCGTAACGCCACGTAATCACGCAGTAATCTCTACTGCGCGTTCCCACTCCTCCCTCTCTCCTCTCTCTCCTCTCGCATAGGAGCTCCTCTCTTAACAGGTCTGGTAGCGTGCACTGGTCGGTATTTGAACAACTGATTGAATAACGCGCCGTTGCGTTCGCGCTTCTCTCGATATGTGCACAAGATCGGGTCCTGGTCCTGGTCCGAGCGCCGATATAGTCGGTGGTGGTCGGTGGTGGTCGGTGGTGGAGGAGGAGGACAAGAAGCTCGTCAGAAATCGAAATAATTAACGGACGAATGGTCCGGCCGAGCTAAACGGGGCGTACGACATGGGCATAGGTAGGGATATGCCCTACGTCGCATATCGCGTTTGCCTATGTATTTAATTGGCTTTCGCGAAATTGTTGCACTTGATTGATTGGGTCTTATTTGATCTGGTCAGATTCCCCTCTAGAACTAGTCTGAGAACTGTGGGAGGGCTGTGGGAGGGCTGTGGGAGGGCCCCGCGGTTCTAACAAAAAAAAAAAAATAATAAACAGCACGACGAATATGGATAAATGTCTCGGGATTTTTGGCCATATATATACATATATATACATATATACACATAGTAAGATTCTCCCAATAACCTTTAAGAAGAAGAAGAAGAAGAAGAAGAAGCGAAAATTGTATCCGATTTCTTTACGCGCGAGTTTAAACTTATTTTAACGATTTCAATGCCTTAAAAGCCGCTCTTAGATAATGATATGGACAACGATAATGCCGAAGGTGTGTTAACGGTACACGTGTCTTCACGTGTCTTCACGTGGCTCGACCGAACACGTATATACATATACATATACATATATATATATATAAATATTATTTGAAACATTACCAAGTTTGAATAGGGGACTCAAATATTTATCATTATATTGAATACTATAAATTACAGAGTTTGCACTTTACGATACTAGCTGACATTTATTATTGGCTCGTTCGTTAATAATAAGGTTACATAAGTCAGTTTTATTCAATGTTTCCTTATGCTTGGGAATCGAAGCCATTCGAGAGATAAAAATACGTTAGTAGTATCAAGCGTGTTCTATTACAACGAGCAATTTATCATGTTATCATCAGCTTACATCGTCGTCGTCGTCGTCGTCATATTAATTATCGTCATATATTAATTAATTAATTAATATATATATATTTCTTTAAGTTGAAATCGTACGGAAATGAAGAAGAACGGAGTTGAAGGTAATTGTCATGCGGACGAAATTGTTATATTTCTTTTTTTTTTTTTTTTTTTTTTTTTCCCCGCTGAAAGTCGTTAGAAATTAATCTATATTTTCTTAACGTCATGTAGATTTGATTAAGTGAGGCGTTATTTAGAAAGTCATTCCGATAAACTTGAGGCGATACGAGCGTAATATATATATATATATATATACACATACAAAGTATTCAGGATAAGAAGAGGTACACAAGCCAGCTAATACAGCATTTTACTTAAGCAGTTAAAATAAAGTAAAACAGACGCATAAGTTATCGGGTTTCCTTTTTTTTTCTTTTTCTTCTTTTTCTTTCTTCTTCTTTCTTCTTCTTCTTTCAAATGTTTAATTAGTAAGAATAATTTTCGAATTACGGCCACAAGTTAATGTCAAGAGTTAATGTCCCAGTCTCGGATAGTATCGTTATTAGTAAATGTAAATGTTCGTATTTTACATTCGCTCGAGCCATTTAATTGTTACGAAATTCCGAAGGCTTAAAGTGCAGTTTAAAAACATTTGCTAAATATTATTATACGGCTATTATAAGAAAAAATTACAACAAACAACGACAACAACGACAACGATACAAAATTTATTCATTATTGATGAAAGAGTAAGAAACAATGGGAATTTCCTTATTCTGAATATTTTATTCAAGTAAATAATCGCGCTCTTGCAAGAGCTGAATGTAGATTTTAATTTGAAAAAAAAAAAAAAAAATAAATAAATAAATAAATAAAATAATCTTCCCCCTCCGTTTTAATATACATTTAATGCATTTATTTTTACGCATAGAAAATTACTTTACGAACATCCGCGGATAATCGTGTTCCGCTTAGTAAAAGAATAAAAAAAAAAGTAAAAAAAAAAGTAAAAAAAAAATAGGAAAATTTATAGGTCTAAGCTCCATTACAAAAGGTATAGTCTTTTGTACGCTCAGGAGACGTTTTTCCCATTCCTTTCCCATCGTCCATCCCTATAGGTAGGTTTTCTCTACTAGGCGCGCCTCCGCGCGTATCTGTCAGAGAGATAGAGAGAGAGAGAGATAGAGAGAGATAGCGAGAGAGAGAGAGGAAGCGAGGACAAAAACTTGTCTATTCATTAGAATTCAGTTTTATTACAGCGATAGGAAAGAATTATTAAGCAGGGCTTATCTCTTCCGCGACATCTGTGAATTATGAATATTTATCTAAATCATGGCAATCGTGAAAGATAGGAGAGGCCGGTAAAGTAAACGCAACGTGCGCGCATCAAACAAGAAGTTTGTATTCCGAGGCTAATTCGTCGGCCGAGCGGAAAATCTGCTATCGCCATACATGTGCTGTTTTGTTTACACATACGTACCAGCGGAGATAGTGTATATATATATATATACTACGGCCCTTCCTTCCTTGCGAGCCACGGATTTCTCTTATATCCTTCTCGAAGGCTACTTTTTTTTTTTTTTTTTTTCTTTTCAGGCCGTCTATCCTTTAAATTTTCTTTCGTTATTTATTTATTTATTTATTTTTCAACTTTGACGTATCGTCTCCTCCTCCCCCCCCCCCTCCCCCAGGTCAATTAGTCGCTGTACGCGCTAGCGCGAGTGGAAAGAGTCTTTATCGGCTTCGATATTAAGAATTTCGGTAAAGGACTCGCCTTTATGCAAATTCTCCCCGGCACTTTCCGTGCGCACTCGCTTCTTTCCCCGGCGTTTTTACTTATTGCTTTCGCAATAAATCTTCCGCATACGCGGTTACGTAATTAAAAAAACCAAAAAAAGAAAAAAGAAAAAAGAAAAAAGAAAAAAGAAAAAAAAATTGTTAACTCAATACATTTAGATTGCACAATCGAATCGTAAAAACGCGCGCGTATACATGCGATCTTTGTTTACAATATGCAATTAACAGTAACGCCATTAATCTTTATTTCCGGATTAATAAATTTGCATTCAATTACTTCTGCTAACTGATTTTTAATGTCTCGTGAGTTTATTAAGTAATCTTATTGAGTCTCGGCAGCCTGTTGGCTATTATTACTATAAATTTTCGTCCCTTCTCTACTCCTCTGCCTCCTCAGTACCTTAAATTGTCCTAACGACTTTAAAAAAAAATTCTCTACTCTCGAAATTTAGAAAATAAATATCTTAGTGTACGCTTAGTGCGTGTGCGTGTGCGTGTGCGCTACAATACAATACAAACCCCAATAACCACACCCAAAGCATTACAAAAAACAAAGATTACTGTCTTTATTTAACAAGTATTTCAAATAGACACATTGAATAAACAATTGTTTAAAAAGCTGTCTCTTTTTTATTAATGCTAATTGAGATAATAATAATAATGAAATACTTAGAAAATCCTTTCGTCGTTGTGTAACTGTAATTGTGTCAATATTTGACGAAAAAAAAAAAATAACTTTCATAAATCTACGCTGCTTGTTTACTACGATTTATTTTTAATTATTATTGCTAAATAATGTTTGCCTTTTTATCCTTGCGAAGGAGAACTCGTACTTCTTGGCGAAGAAAACAGAAAAAAAAATAAAAATAAAAAGCATTGAAAATACATTGTTTACAAAATAAGTAGAATCAGTTGCTAAGTTATCCTAAGTTAAAGAAAAACTTTATGTCGTTTGGATCTTTGAACGAAGAAGAAATTATCAATACGAGCAAACGGATTGTCGATATTTATATACAAAACGTTGAAAAAAAAGAAAAAAAAGAAGAAAAAAAATAGAGGCAAAAGTATTTAGTACGTGACATTGATTGATAATAAAAAAATATTTTTTTTCTATATCTCGTACATTTAGCATTATTTCTCGTGCGATTGGCAATTAGTTAATAAATAATTCATTAATAATTACGTAATTGTAGAGAGGGTCATGATAAAATTTATCAACCGCTTTGATAATGAAGCTAATAAACTCGAAAACGTGGATCCAGTGTGTACGATACGTATATATATATATATATATGTATATATTTCAATTAAGGTTGGTTGAATCATCAAATTATGATTTATTAACATTAATAATATATATATATTACTATTAAAAAGCATGATAAATTGTAAGATACATATGGCTGCGTGTAGCTAAGGCCATTGGAAATAATAATTAATTTTATTACGGTATTTTATTTCACGGAGTTTATTTATGAGCTCGTGGGCATTAAAGTTATTTCACATTAATCGCAACTCAATATTTATTTTAATGTATTAGGCTTTTGTTGAAAGTATAAAGAGGCTGATGGAATAAAGGGGCTTTGTGCTCGTTCTAAAGCCCGTACTCACTTCGGTATCTAGCATACAGAGAGAGAGAGAGAGAGAGAGAGAGAGAGAGAGAGTTTAGACAAAAATTTTTCGCGAGCCAAGTCCGCTAAATGTCTTTGGAAGCGTTACGCGGGATGTAAGGTAATTGAAACTTATATCCGCGGGTAATCCGTGAAATGAAAGGCCAGGCGTAGTTCAACGAAGTAGCTATTTTCTTTCTTCTTTTTTTTTTTTTTTTTTTTTTTACCATAAAAATCAATCAGAGTCCGTTGACTCAGTCGTGCAAAACAAATCCGCGGTGTGTGTGCGTGTGCGTGTGCGTGTGTGCCTGTGTGTCGGGCTTGCGTGGTCCTTAATCAGACGAGCGACGAAGGCAAATAGATTTTCTTGTTTCGTTGAAAAGCCTTGAAAAGCAAATAGGCTGCTTCAAGCCAAGGCTGCTGAATAATTTGCAATCCTTTTGCCCTCGGGAAACTAGTGGATTATTTGAAATATCTAGTCGCGGTCGCGTTTCGAAGGTCATCGTGATATTCGACCGATATCCGAAATCGAAAACTCCCGGCGCGAATACTTTACATTTACCCGTCCATTTTTTTTATTCCTTTGCCCCCTCGTTAATCTTCTATATGCTTTATCCCGTTTTTTCTCGGGGGATAGGGGTGGGGGGTGGGAGCCCGGCAACGAGGAAAGAGAGCGAAGTTGTGCGAAGGAAGGAAAAAAAAAGAAAAGAGGAAAAAGAAAGAAAGAAAGAAAGAGAGAAAGAGAGAGAGAAAAAAAAAGACTCTTTACTCTTCATTCGCGGTTTTTATCGCGCGGCCATAAATTTTGAAAATAAAAACTTTTAAAAACGAATTTACGACTTTGTATTTTCAAACTAATACGCGCAGTTATCAAAGTTAAATAAATTTCGTCCAGTTCAATTAAAAGAGTGATAAAATTATGATTCGAACATTTTTAGTTCACGTAGTGCGCGACAGGGAATTTATGCCCGGCTCTAAAAGTTTTTATGATTCTAACGGTGAATAAAAATTTGTGAAGATACTCGAAACGATGAATGTATGATAAATAAACTGTGGGGGGTGGGGGGAAGAAGAAGAAGAAGAAGAAGAAGAAGAAGAAGAAGAAAAAGAAGAAGAAGAAGAAAGAAAAGGCAGATGTTAGTTAGTTGACTTTGTGAAATCAGCCAATCATCATACGTATGATGTCATGTCATAATTGCTGTATACAACAAGTCACTCTTTGAATTATGAAATTTACACGCTTGACTTGAGAATTTTTAACTGTAAAAAGAAAAAAAGAAAAGAACAAAAAAGAAAAAGAAAAAAGAAGAAGAAGAAAAAAAGATGCCAAGATATAAGCCCGATATTTACCGACTCGACATTATTGTATCCAATGTTAATATTTGTTTGGGAATTAAAGGTCGAAAAAGCCTTGGGACGGATGCTCTTACGACATTAAGAACGTTTCCCTCGCAGGACGGACAATTAATTAATTAAGACAAATACAGACAAATACAGACAAATACAGACAAACAAGCGCTTCCTTACCGACTCGATGATGACACTTTACTTAATTATTAATACAAGTATTGTCGAAAAAAAATGCATTTGCAATGTCGGCTGCGACCATTGCCGAGCTCCATCCGTATGACGTTATCTCGCAAACCATTCGATTGTCACGCGCAAATAACCCCAATAACCATTTGCGCCCGTGAGCGCAATTCAATGGTACTTATTACCTATTTTGTTTTTTTTTTGTCACCTGGCCGTTTCGTAAGGGAACGCGGCCAACGAACACGCAACTAAATACATTTCGTTTCAAGTGCATTGTCCATTACGCACCTTAAACTATACAATTCCCCGTACACGTGGTCTAAAGAGTAAAACAACCAACAACAACAACAACAACAACAACGGCTAGAGTTAATTAGTCATGCGCGTTAATGGCCTTTTCGCTAAAAAAAAAAAAAAGTATACTCCCCTTGCACTCGCGGAAGAAAATATAAGGAAGGAAGAAATAATTGGCATTGGTACTGTTGTTAATTAATTAATTAAAAAGTATAAATGCCTTTGCGATCGTCAATTAAATGACAATGGCGATTTATTCTTTCGAAAAAAAAAAAAAAAATTGTAACGTTAGTCTGGGCATTTGGTGGAAGGCCAAATACTATTGTAAGTAAAAAAAGCATATCCGTCATTGTCGTACCATTGGCTTTTGCATATTATCGTATTGTTGTTGTTGTTATTATTATTATTATTTATCGAAGGATCATTCGTCCCGTCGAGACGTTACTTCGCACAATAATATAACCATTCTGTAATATTCCCCAAGTAATTATAAGTATTTGTAATAATTATTCTACAAGGGATATTTCAATACCTTTAAATGGCAATGTATTGTTATTGTTATTATTATTATGAGCTATAAAGCACACGGAAAAGTTAAAAAATCCCCGAAACTTTAGCCCGACGAATAATAATAATGCGAATAAGTAGCGGGAGATACGTACAATAAGAAAATACGACTAATTGTGACTAATCGTCCTACAATACAAATACCTGCGTATTTATCTAGAATTTTTTTCTCCTCCTCCTCTACTTCTACTTCTACTTCTACTTCTACTTCTACTTCTGCTGCTGCTGCTGCTCACAATTAATTCAAGGATAATCGGATAATTTTAAATGAAGCAGCGGCAGATTTAGAAAATTCCAAAACGTATGCGTCCGCGCGATTATTAAACTATTTATTTCACTTTTAACGCAACTCGTTATCACGCCACGTCTTCCGATTCTTATTACACTTAATATGGCCTACTTTGTTACTCTCAATTGTATCGGTAGTTTACTCGACAAAAAACAAAAAAATAACGTACCTTCGTGGACGGCCAGTTTATTACGAATATTTGTATAAAAAAAAAAAAAAGTAGTCTCTGCTATGCCAATAACCCCAATTATAATTTATACATTCTAATAAATCTTCTAAATAACACTATGCGTAAGAAATTAATTGTATTATATATATATATATAAATAAAAAAATAAAAAAAAAAAAAAAAAACAAGGTATAATAACTCATTGTAATTGAATCGCGTGCTGTTGTTGTGAGGTTACGAGGCAAAATACAATTTGTAAGAGCACTAATGGATTACTGGTTTTACGCTTTTACTGGGATTGCTTAACGTTTTGCATTATTAATTATAAAATGTAGAATGACACACGAGAGCTTGAGCGCCGAATAACAATGGAGCGATTAAAGAAACATGTTTACGTTCCGCTATTGCTTGAGGTCAGCATATTCGTACTATCAATTACCGCGCCATTCCACGTATTATCGAATTCAGTAAGGAAAGCGAACCTTTTCGCCGATCAAAATAATCCTCAGATTTCCACATACATATATATATATATCGCGAACGCGAAACTATTTGAATATAATGTTGCGCAAAGTTTTATGGTAAATTATCCCGGTACGTAATATGCTCATTGGGCAGCCATTGCGTTCTTGGTAATTGCAAATCGAAACATGGCCGACGTTATACACACACACACACACGTCGCCCACGCGCTTACACAATTAATTACCATTTGCTTAAAAGAAAAAAAGAAAAAAAGAAAAAAAAAAGAAATCAATATTTAATAATTTACGATCGCTACGTGGAATTCTAAATGTTATCGGAATAATAATCATTGCATATTACCATAAATATTTAATGTAAAAGATAAATAATATATATATATATATATATTTAAGCCCCGTAACGAAGGCAGACGGGGGGGGGGCTCGGTTTAGCCTTATAAATCATTACAATGAGTTAAAGTAAATATTTGTCGGTTCCAAATTTATTATTATTCTTCTTCTTATTATTATTATTATTGAGATTTTGTGCGTGATATTGTTGTAAGGACTCGAATTACAACGGAACGTACGATTGATTATAACGCACGGCAATATCATCATCATCATCATCATCATCATCATCATCATCCATTCGAACGAAAGATCGTGCAAAATATCAATGTAAAAAAAAAAAAAAAAAAAAAATAGCATTATGCGTTATATGCCGATCGAACGATTAGGCTGCGAATTCTCTCATGGACAGATTTATTAAATCGCTCTATTCAATACTTGACTCCGAGATTGATATTAAAGCGCAAACGTTGCAATCGCGCGCGCGCGCTTGCGCGGGTCTGAGAGAGTCAGAGAGTCAGAGAGTCAGAGAGTCAGAGAGAGGAGGGGGGGGGCGCGGAGGTTAATAAAGCCCGTCAGAATTGCAAAGCATCGATATCTTTTTTTTTTTTGTTCGCGTCCAGCCCGATAATGATCTCGTAATAATGCATTTACAGTCAATTCTCGGGCGATAAGAGGAGGGCTTTGTGAAAAAGCGATGGAACAAGAGAGAGAGAGAGAGAGAGAGGGGGGGGGAAGGAAGGATCGTTCAACGATTTCAACGAGCAAACGCCAGCCTCCTAGAACTATTTCAGTCGACCTTATGCATTATTCGCGATGGGCCGAGCAGAGGGTGCATACGATACATAGGACTCTCAAGTACCGATTCTGAATCTCTTTGCTTTTGTACTTTTGTCGTAGTACGATTATAACGGTTCTCGTGCAGAGATATGAGCCCCATCCCCGAGGCCGTTTCCGTACGAATCATTCGTTACGTTGTAATTTATTTTTTTGAAAACAGGAAGCGAGCTCGCCTCTAGACTCTAGGCCGAAAGTTGTTAACTGGAGTGGGGGGGGGGGAGGGGCGGGGAAAAAACCCGGCGTGCCTCTCGGATTTTTCTTCGAGCCCTAAGAAAATCTGCCCTCGTACTTATAATCCTAAAAGGATTTTCTGCCCAGACGCACATTGACAGACAACAACTACGATCATTTTGTTGTTTAAAACCAAATAGGTTATTGGTGTTAATGTTAATGTCCATTGAGTGCTAATGGAACCGGAAACCTTCTTTTTTTTTTGGGGGCAGACAACGATGGAAAGTGAGTCCCATTTAATAGAGTCAACGTAAAAAGAAATCGAATTCATTTACTATATTTACTGGCGTTCATTTCCATGAAAAGAAAAGAAAAGAAAAGAAAAGAAAAGAAAAGAAGAAAGAAGAAATGAAAATTTATCGCTCAAAGCAAATTATTTGCCTTAATAAGAATAGATATGAAATGATATCGATGGCACGTTAATCCGTTACGTAAAACGAGCACGGGGACAATGGACAATAATAATAATAATACTAATAATAATACTAATAATAATAATAATAATAATAATAATGATAATACGACTACTACTGCTGCTACTTCTTAATAAATGAAGAAAAAGCTATTTACGTTCGTCTATTGGCATTAATATTAATAGAAAGCAACGTTATCGGCATTGTTATGTAAGAGAAAACGTTAACACAACGCCCCCCCGAGCAATTTCTCAGAGCTTTATTAGCTTTAAAAGAATATTATTGTACCCCCCACCCCCACCCCAATGTGGCAATTTAAGCCGAATGTACGAAGTAATTTATTAAAGAAAGACCGAGATGTCGAAAATAAATTTCTCTTTAAACGAAACCGAATACTTGAATATATATATATATATATTTTTTTTCTCTCTCTACTTACGAAACTTATGATATCTCAAGGAAGGGAAATAAACCTTTTCAATTTATCATAAACATTCGGCACGATAACGTTAGATGAAACGAATTTATTTTCTTAGTTTTTGTCCTCGTTTTCTGTTTCATTCTTTCTTTCATTCTTTCTTTCTTTTTTTACTACTAACTGATAAAGAAGACGATGAAGAAGACGAAGAAGAAGATTACAGTTCATTGAAATAAATGCATTAAGGTCATTGTCCGTTGTATTTATATTTTCTATATATACTCGGACAATCAGGTTTCACTATCAAGTATTGATTCAATGATATATATATATATATATATATATAAGGAACACGTTTTATCTGTATTGATTTTTGTAGAATAATTTTTCGTCATTATTGTCAAATTTTCACTGATTCAGCTCGAGATTGTCAGTCTTTTATATTACATGACAATGATAAAATGGAATTTCTGATTCTCCCCCCCCCGCCCCCGCCCTCGCTCACATCATGCGCGTAATGCATGACTGTAGCTTGTTATTTGTTAAGATATAATGTAAGAAGAACCAACGACCAGAGAGAGAGAGATAGAGACAGAGAGCTAGAGATAAAAATGAAGAGGCCAATCTATCTTTGAAATGGAGGAAAATGAATACTATGTTTTGAAACTTGAAGTATCCTGATACATTTTTAATTTAATTTTTACGATTTTTAATCTTTTCGCCTCGAATGCCGAATATCCACGGAATTTATATTTTTGAGTTGGTTCATATTTTAAAACTTGGCGTTTTTAATTTCTTTTCTCTTTTCTCTTTTCTTTTTTCTTGTATTCCAATCAACTATTAATCTTCTCGTAAGAATAATTTCTTTTACTCTCGTCTACTTTAAAACAAGTAAAAAGAAGAAGAAGAAGACGGTCGTTGCTTCTGTTTGTGCGATAAATATTATTTTTATATTTGTCGAGTTTCCTCGACGGGACTGTCAAATATCGATAGCTTAAGAGTGATTTTCTTTAAAAACGATTGAACTGCCGCGGATTGAACCGTTCCGTTGTCAGGCTCGAACGTTAAAAAATCGTTCCATCGTCTTCACGAGGCCGGGACATCCATCATTAAATGTAGGACAGTGAAACGGATACTTGTTTTAAAAGGGGGGGTTGGGGGAAACAAAAAGAAACACACGACAGATCAATAAGCAATATTTGTAAGTAAAAGCTAAGCTTCGAAGGAGAGTTTGCAAAAAGTATTCCTTCCTTGGCTTCGCGTCGTACGCGAACAATCCGCTCTCCTCCGAACCGATCCAGCCGATCGTTCGTAAAAGCTCCGGAATATCCTCCTCTATCGCATTATAATGCCGACAGAAATAAGAAGTAAGAGGTGAGAATATTTATACTATCAATTAGGAAACCTTTTCCCTCCTATATTATTATTATTATTCAGCCGTTCGAATAGCTAATTTTGCCTTTATTGGCTTAAAGAGGCGCAGCTCGTTAATCACTGCGCCACGGAATAACAACAATAGTTTCTTTCTTTAGAATACACTTTATTTATCCGTAGGAATTTTAATTAACGTTTTGCTATTTTTTTTTTTTTTTTTGTTATTTTTTTGTCTCGCTAAGCTGCAAAAAATATTAAGAGACCGACGGACGCTTAATATTTCATCGTCAAGACCGAGTTCCTACAAAAAAAAAAAAAACAATAATATTTCAATATTTCAATATTTCAATATTTCAATATTTGACTCGACGGCGCGCGCGATACCCTAAGCAGAGAGAAATATTTGGAATATGTCCGCTCGTCTGTGAGTGTGTGCGTTGTTGTTGTTGTTGTTGTTGTTTTTGTTTTATTGCATTCGGGTCAATTTGATTCTTCGAAATTCTTCTGACACTGGCTGCCAGAATAATTAAATTAATGGCGAGCGAATGCTTTGCGTTTAATTTAGAAACAATTTAGAAATAGAGGAAATGGAACTTTCGAGCCCGCGGGGGGTATTATTAAATGGTTGGCAAGCAGGTACACAAGCAGAATGTCACCCAGCGCAATGCATACGCGCTATAGACAACATAAGGTAGATCTCGCTCCTTATTTATGCTTCAACCTTTATTCCTTCATTCCTTTTATCCCTTACAGCTTGTTGCTCGGCAACAACAACAACAGCAACACAACAACAACAACAACAACAACAACAAGAAAGAAAGTACTGCTAATCCAGTAATAATTTGAAATGATGACAAACCCCTTTTTCTCAAAGGACCATTACCAGAAAGTTCACGATTATTATGTAGCATCGCGGCTACACTTCTTGTTGAATCACTATTCCCCATTAATCTTTTTCTAACTGTATCTCCCGTGCCTCATTTAACTGTTCATTAATCGTAACATTCGTCTTACATGCGATTGCTGGTGGCAAAAACACACGCTATAGATAAATACCGAGCGGTCGAGCGGGGAACAGCTTTATTTCGACCGACTGCACGAGCACGAGAGCACCCACAACAATATATACGTATATATATATAGCACGTATATATACGTACGTATTATACGTATTATACGTATTATACGTATAAAAAAAAAAAAGAGGAAAAAGCTCGCGTTAGTCTCTTTATAAAATATCCTTTGTAAATGCAATGCTCCGCCAGCTCAACAAATCTTATGTATTCGTATCGCTTTATTGTTAACTGATATTTTTTAAATTTAAATTCTTTTCATGGAAGCTGTTTTCAAAGGCATAAAAAGCGCAGTATAACTTTGCCCATTATATTCTTTATTTCATAGATTTTAAATTGACTTGAAGTTAACTAATTATAAACTAAACATTATTTTCTTATCTTCGTACTTTATGTATATTTCATTATATATTTCATTATTTGCTCTCTCTCTCTCTCTCTCTCTCTCTCTCTGCAAAAGTTTTATTAAACTTCAATATTGGCTCACGTTCTACTAAATAATTTTAAATTAAAATTCATTGCCCCCCTCCCTCTCTCTCTCTCTCTCTGATTTTAAGCTTCCTTAATTTATATTATTATTATTCGTACAATAATATAATTCCTATTGAAACATCCAACCTGTTATTTTACTTATTATATGCGCACGAGGCATGTAATGAAAAGAAAAAAAAAGAAGAAAAAAAAAAACAATCACGTTTGAATGTGGAATTATAATTTAAAAAGTTAATAAATTAATGCAGATAAAGCGGCGAGCAATAAAATGCAATAACAATGAAAATAAAAAGAATTTAACGTTTTTTTTTTTTCCCCCCCCTTCAGTTTAGTAATAAAATTAGTGTCATTTTTATACCGTTTGCAATATAATTGTAAAATTAAAACAAAAAATATATATATATATTGATGTAATTACTGTTATGGTTTATCGTTTGAGCTTATAATATTTTCAATATTTATCTTCATTGGTTTCAAGCTCCACTGGATTACTGCCGTACAGTAATTAGTTATGGATTTCCATTATTATTCAAGGCACTTTTCAATAATCCATCAGGAAGTATTATTTTAAACTTTTAACAAGGGCGGTTTTTTTTTTTTTTTTTTTTTTTTACGAAATTCATTCGATTCTCTTATTGAAATCGCGAGAATCGAGAAAAGGTCGATAATTAAAGACGGTGGAGCGTAGAGGGGGTAGGGGCGAAGATTCGAATTGAAAATAAATAAATAGTTTTAGCACGGTACGTATTAATAGAATAACGGATACTTCTTTATTTTTGTAAACGTTTGCGAACGTTCCGTCAAAGCACAGTGTTTCCATTATTCGTCCGTTTGAGGAAATGTAAAAGCCTTCATTCGGGTAACATCGTTAAAGTTCGCAGAAGGAAAATATTTTATATATATATATATATATATAAAAAGAAGAAGCATTTTTGTTAGTTATATAACTTTTTAATTAAATATTAAATTTTAATAAAAGTTTGAATTTCCAACTATATACGATCACAATTGATATGATTGGAATTTAAAAAAAGGAGAAGAGGAAGAGGAAGAAGAGGAAGAGGAAGAAGAAGCAGAAGCAGAAGAAAAAAAACAACATTTTAAATGAAAATCAATATTTTTTTTAACTTCACAACTTAATTAAACGAACTTGTTGTAATCTTTTGATTTTTTTTTTATGTTCTAAAGCCTAATTGTAAATAATAATTTCTTTCTTTTCGTCCCTTGTCGTATAACAAGCGGATCTTGCAGTCAAATTATCTATAGAATTTAATTAATGTTCTCTACATCTGCCTGAAATAACGAATTTTGCATTTTAAAATTAAAAAAAGGCTTAGCTCCGAAGGAGGGTAAAATGCACTTGTTTTTCTTCTTTTTCTTTTTTTTTTTTCTTCACTCTTTAATGCACTTAAAAACAATTTCAAGCTTTTTTCTAATTTCTTGTTAATTTTTTAATCCTCTCCTCCCCCCCCACACCTTGACATAATTGATCGATTCAATTTTATTCGTTCACGCCCACGTTTTGCTGATTATTATTATTAACTAATGGTTTCTAATGTGATTTTTAAAACGGATATGATTTGTAAACGGAGGTTATTGGGGGATTACAACAATGTCGAGCGCGGGTTTTTAGACTGAAATTTAGACGGACATTAGGGACCGGAATACGATAAAGCAGTTGGTGGTGATAAGCCGCTTGGGCTTGTATGGGTAAAGGAAGGAAAAATAGACGTGTGGCACGATTAGGCAAGAGGCTCGGCTAAATACGTTAGAAATGGTTAGAACGGGTCCGGTTGAAAATCCACCTTCAACGTCGAGGAGCCGATGCTATTCATACGTATCCCATATGGGCATAAATAATATAATTCAAAAGGTTTTGAAATGTAAAATGTTTATCCGAGTTTTTGAAGTACAAAGCAAATAATAATAGGAAAGAAAAGGCGCAAAGAAAGAGGGACGTTGGACGTGATATTGATTTAGGAGTTGGAGGATACGAGCTGCGTAAGTGCAGCAAGAGAGAGAGAGAGAGAGAGATTGAGAGAAATCCAGTTGTTGATAAGAATGCGATTGGATATTTCGGCCGAAACTCATGTCTCAAGAGTCTGAAAAAGAATCTCGAACGGCCAAGAGCAAAAATCAATGGCAATCAATGGCAATTAACGGCAATTAATGGCAATTAATGGCAATCGTTATTAGCGGGCCGTCGAGTAGAGTCGGCCAATACATGGTCGCACGTCTACTACGTATGGCATTCGTATTATTTCTCTGTTCTTATATTTAATTATTATCATTGGACCCGTTGAACCCGTTGAACCCGTTGAATCCGTTGAATCCATTGAATGCGGTAAATCAGTTAAATGATCGAGGAGCGTCGGCTAGGGGTACCATTGCCGGTACGTTCGGGTTAATGATACAGGTAAGAGGAGCGAGGCGCCCGAGGACCAAAATTGGCCATCGGCAAGGACAGGCCTCGATAAAAGACTAATTGACGAGTCGGAATCCCCTTTACTTTGAGCTGCTGCATTATGTGATTTCCGATTATGTGCATTTAAGCGCTAGTGGGACGGGACGAGGCTCGGGTAACTCTCCGGCTAGTACTACTAACCCCCCTCAGGCCCATGGCCCGCCCCCTTTCCACCAATCCACCGTACCGTTAATTAAATTAAGTCGGATGGTTCCGAGCCAGGATGGTTCCGAGCCAGGATGACGTCGAGGTGTCATTTTCGTTTTCATCGACAGAGACGTTGCCACGATATGACCGCAAAATCATGCATTCCCTTCCTCGGAGATCCCGCGGACCTATTTATTCATCCGACCCCCACGCCCCCCCCCACGCTTATTCTTATAATTCCGCTAGAGCGAGTGCAATCACAATCGAGTGTTATTGGCCTTGATATACGCGCTCATCGGGTTCGACGGGCCTCGACTGGCAGCCAGTCCCGGGTAATCGAATGACTATTTGCCCCCCGGGGTCATTATCGGAGGCCAACTACGAGGGTGTTCTCTACCTCCTCTACCTCCTCTACCTCCTCTACCTCCTCGTCCCCGTCAACTATGCTCGTTCGTCGAGTACCTCTTTGAACCTCCATCCATCCATCCCCTCCATCCGCCCCACACTTGAAATAGATAGAGTTCGTTCGAGCTAATTAATTTACCGGCTTAAAAACTTCAAAAAAAAAAAAAAAAAAAAAAAAAAAAACCCCCCTCCAAAGTTCTTTGAAAAGCCACGGCTCAGTAACCGGAGCCTGCTAATCACGAGATTGCATTAGAAAGCTCAGATAACTTTGTAAGTGAGTGATTCCTAGTATGTATGTAAGTAAGTAAGTAAGTAAGTAAGTAAGTAAGTAAGTAAGTAAAGTAAAGTAAAACGAGCCGCGGTCTCATAAATTTTCCATATTTCTATTGGAGGGAGCTCGATTTATTAGGCGTCCGTGAAATAATCCGCGATTCGGTTTCATTAATTATTTTTTTAAAAGGCACATCGAGGACGTTACGTAATTACGGAAATGTTAATGTTAATGTTAATGTCAATGTAAAATGCCATCGAAGCACTGGCGCTGCCGTCGCTTGAAAATATATCCGAGATAACGCAATCGTCACTTATTTGGTAATATATTTTTATAATTTTTTTTTTAAATAATAATATACGCTCACTGCCCTGCACATGTACGTGCGTACACGCACGTAACAGCGCGCGTATAAATATATATTTATATATATATGCGTGTGTACACGTATGCGCATAGATATATACCGTCTCGAACGGTTATCGCTCGTAGATAAAGTTTAATACAAAATGAATCTTATCGCCAGTCTTTTCAAGCCGGACTTTATTCATATGTCTATTTGCATTTCTCCCACTCGAATCTTAAAGTTCAAATATTTTTTATGAAAGTATATTACGGAGTGTAAGGGAGCCAAAGATAAAGACGTAGAGACGTAGAGACGTACAAGTAAGTAAGAACAAGCAGAAGAGGAGGAGGAGGAGGAGGAAGAAGATGACGACGACGACGACGACGACGACGACGACGACGACGACGACTACGAGAATAAGGGGAAAAGATAACGTAGAAAAAGAAATTAAATACCCGTAGGCTAATTTGGATGTGGTGGTAGTGTCCGTGTCCTAACGCCTTCGGGACAGGTATTCATTTCGTCGACTGTGTCAGAAGTTCTTTCGAAATCCGTATCCTTACGAAATTCGCTAGAAATGCTTAAAAACGTATTCTTAGAATTGAAAAATTAGAAGCAACGAACAGCGAGCGAATATACACATATACATATACGCATATATATACGCATATATATATATAAATAAAGAATCTCGCTTGTAAAGATGGGCGATAATGTCGAATTCCAAAAGACAGTTTTATTTCCTTTTACTTCTCTCTCCTCCCCTCCCCCCCCCCATTATTCTAATAATATTCTTACGTTGAATTCGTGGCGGAAGAAGGAATAGGGTGACGGGGTCGAAAGTCCATTCAATTGCAATCGAGAACGTAGAGGTAATTTATCCCTTCGTCTAACCTTGGCTTCGCGAATAAGCGAAATGATAATGATTAATTTAATCAATATTTCGTTTTTCTAACGCGGCTTCCGGCCTGCCTCGCTTGCCCCCCTTTGACTCGATACGTAGGAAATAGTACGCAGGTAATGAGGGAAGAGGTTAATGCAAGAAATCTTAACGACTGCTTGACCGGCCCGCTAAACCTGGGGGGGGGGGACGACGACGACGCTAAATGACTCTTCCTTAAGGTAAGCCGTGACGTTTCTTGTTTGTCCCGACGTAATGACGTATTATCGACGACTAATTTAAAATAAATATTCCAATTTAAGGACTGCGGACGTTCGTTCGTTCGTTCCTTCCTTCCTTCCTTCCTTCCTTTAACCGTTTTGTCAGCCTACGGCCATTTCCCCTTTTACTATCCGCCTAGAGAGTATTCGCAATCGCATATTTTCAGTAAGAGGAATTCGCTTCGTCCCGCATGCCTCCTTGCTTTCTTCGCGAGCCGCTGTTCTTAATTATAACGTTATAACGCAATTAATGGCCCTCTTAATTATAATTAGAATAATTAGAATAATTAGAATAATAATAATGATAATGATAATAGAACGTCTTGGGTGAATCGGAAGGCTTACTTACTTACGTGACGATTAAAGAACAAATTTATGTTACGACGTCGAGCGCTCCTGCCGTGGGGGTTAAAAATAATTTTCGATCAATGTCCCTTCAACTTAACGAGCTTCCTTACGCCAAAGTAATTTCACACAATAATAATAACAATTTAACAATAACAATAAATGCTTTACGTACGAGACCTATAAATAAAGTGAGACACAAGGCAAATAATAACAACGTGTCATTTCATATCTAATGTATAATCCCGTAATTCACATTATTTACGAAGTACAGTGGATACTTCGTATTTATTTATTTATTTATTTATTTATTTATTTATTTCTTTTTAATTCCATACGTTTTAATAACAGAGATTTTCATTTGCCTTTATGAATTACGTTAACGAGTGTAATTACGGATAATTGTACTGTAATCGTAGTTAAATATTAAGTATCGGGCCTTGTTCGTGGCTTTATGTATAACATAATATTTTAATAAATACTTTATGCCCGTCATTTTAAAAATGACTTTGAAAAGCCGAAGAACAATTAAATAAATATCACGCACGCACGAACGCACGCACTCACTCGCGAACGAACACGACCATTTAATCATATGTATTAAGGCTTGCTTCTTCAAAAATAATTCTCATTGAATGAAACGAAACTCGTCTCGTTATTATCCAATTCCAATCTTTTGCCAACGATTCGTAAATAATTAATACGAATCGCAATGTCTGTCGATCTACAATCGCTCCTCCGAGTCTATTATTATTACTATTATTATTATTATTGTTCTTACGTAGTTTACAAAGTCTTACTTTCCACGGCTTCTCCATCCAAGCATTATTTCCTCTTCCGCAATGCATTTTAAATCAAATCCTTCGGGGGAGTGGAGGGGAGTGGAGTGGAGGGCAGAATTTATCGAGCGAATATGATAAATATTGATAGTGTTGATGATAGTATTGTATGAAAAGTTTCCTCGCTCGAAACATATCGAAGGGACGCGCGCGGGGGCGGAGTTTATTTTCTCGCGCATAAATTCTATAAATCGCCGTTAAATATACGTGAGGCCGTTATATTACCAAAAATACATTTGAACGAGAACGAAGTCTACCTCTTGTACTTGAATGGAGAGAAAATTTACAAATTCACAAATAAATACGTAAGGCCGCGTTCGGCGTATTCATATTAAAGATATGGGGAAGGTTATTGGGGGTTATTGGGGGTTTAGTGGGGTTTAGTGGGACTCGGGTAGCCTAGCGTGGGTATATTTCGGGGTAAAAGTAAAGCCAATGGAATTAAAGCAAAATCACTGGCTGCATAGAGAGTTATAATAAGTTAAAATAGTCGGGGGCACGCCTCGTGGTATTTATAATCCGAAGGTGATAACCTCGTTGCGACAGAAGAAAAAGAAGCGAGTGTACAATTTCAATTGATTACGTGGAATGATTTTAAAAGGTAAAGTATGGTATAATCGTATGGAGGATCGTAGGTGAGCCGGTGCGACCTGATATCTAAATAATATCTACATCTTTTCGTCGATATCCTCCCTGTAACGTGACGCATGCGCGTTTCCTTGCCCTCGTAATTTATCATTAAGTAAATCATTGTACATTTGCCGTGAAATTAATAAGTCCCTGCATTGCTCGTCAATTCAATATTTAGTAAGTAATTCCAATGCTTAAAAAGTGTTTGTTAATAACGCGAGCCAAAGTTATTCTTACTTAGCCTTAAACATTATTCAAAGGCATTAAAATTACGCGAAAAGTAAATTGCACTTTTAACGAAGTATTTGACGAATGCGCGCGCGCGCGCGCGCGCCGCTCTATAGATAAATAAGTATATTCATAAATTCTTCGTGACCTCGTTTACAAAAGAAGTTATATACATAGCTTCCCGTTTCATTGAAATGAAATTACGATCCTAACTTATCGGCAAACATATAATTAAATTATTTTAAAATTTAAAAAGTTGTTAAATTCGACTTTTATTAATATGCGCATTTATGTCCCGTGCATTAAAATTTCTCTCGATAATAACTTGAATTTATAATTAGTAATAAAATTTATTCATCGAATTAAGCTTCGAAATCATTTATTTTATGAAAGAGAGAGAGAGAGAGAGAGAGAGAGAGAATCTGAAATTTATGCAAAGCTTAAAAATATATATATATATATATTTGTGCAGAAATGGTATATTAGAAATTTTTATCTAATTTCATTTGACGCAATTAGTTTTGGTAAATATTTTAGAATTTTAAAAAGATATTTCAATATATAATTTATCACGTGACGTGCCACCTTATCTAATCACCATTATACTGCAAGAATATTCTCGAAATTCTCTCTCTCTCCCTATTTTTTTTTCTTTCTTTCATTCTTTCTTTTTCTTTTCTTTTCTTTTTTTCTTGTTCTTTCAAGCAAGTAAAAGAGGCCGAAACGAAAATTATAAACTGAGTGGGTAAATTTTTCTCTCCCTACATTGTTGGCTGCATAAATTTTCCTACCCATTATATATGTATATATATATATATTTTTTATTAAAATTATCATAATATTTAACGACGCTTTGACAGTATTTGATACTTTATTACGGACCTCCACACCTCTAAGTATCGACTTTTTAAATTTAATACACGAGAATAATTACACGGGAGTTATGAATAATTTATTTTAATACATGAATATAAATCACAATCCTATTTTATACGTAAAATAACTGGAATTACTTCGCTTATACCTACAGTCATTTAGCAATTATACTAAGTAGAAGTGCTTGTACTTGGAAACTGTAAGTACATTTAGTATACATTTAATGCGCTGACCCAATTTAAAGCTCCAGAGTAAACTTTGCAAATACGAGGAAGATTTTACAAAGAAGACATAACGACTATTTTCAATTACTTTTTTTGCCATTTTCTCTTTAAATCGCCAAGAATCCATAATAATCTCAATGCTTGTTATTATCCTGAAATTGATTACTTTTATAATTAACATTTTGATTTAATGCCCCTTAAATTACTTTCCAATACATAATATCTTTATTTATTTATTTATTCATTTATTTATTCATTCGTTCATTCATTCATTCATTACCAAAGCCCATAATAATATTTTCGCTAGAATATACATATACATATACGTATATATACATGTACGTACGTATATATTTACATTTGCCTTGTAGGAAATAAATATTTTAATAGAGATTTCGTATACAGACATATTAAGTAGAAACTTTGAAATTAATACGTAATTTATTATATTAAAGGGAGCATAAAAATTTTAATAAGCGTCTCGTAAAACATTCTCGTTTCTTTTATCGTACAGTGTTGTGTTATATTTATAACTCGCGGATATTTAAAAATGGCCGCATAAAAGTTTCGCGTTATTAGTAGTAGTGCGGTAACGGCGAGAGAGAGAGGAGCGAAAAAACGGGAAAAAACGGGAAAAAACGGGCAAAAGAACTTGAAAATTTTATAGGACTCGTATTTGTAAAGGACGAGACAAACGAGACATTCCGCGCTCGTGCGCTTGCGCCTAATCTCGAATGCAGCTACGCGTGCGTGCAACACGTATCAATAAGAAACGTCAGTAATTAGTTATTTAATAAGTACGGCATTGAGCGGCAAGTAAAATGTTTTCTCTATGCGTTAATAATAATAATAATGATAATAATGATAATAATGATAATGATAATAAGCGGAATGTCGGGAGTAATTAATTTATTATTCGATCGCGAATCCGTAGTACGTTAAGTGGACAAGCATTGATATCGATTAAATGTTTATGCACAAATATACGTCCGTGTAAATGAATTGTGAGTCGGCAAATAACGTCGCTTTACTGCGTTGGCGGTAAAATTTAATTAATATCTTTTTATTACACGATGGAGAGTACGAGCAACGAGAGGATACGAAATTGACTAAACGCCGCACGGACGGACTGAGGATATTATTGTAATACGATATAATACGTAGAGTGGACCGGACGAGGAGATAGATTCGACTGATAATAATGAATTATTTTGGGCATAGGAATGCGATTGTACAGGTAAAGGAAAAAGGAAAGAAGCGCGGGATTTTTTAATGAAATAACTTAACCGCTCTCCCTTAAGTATTTATTGTCTTTCGTATCGATCTCTCGAAACCATTGAAACTTGTAAGGTTATTGGGTAGGCGGGTGTGAGGGGGTCAGACGCGGGGGGGTGTGCGGGTGTAGGTGTTCTTAAATCTCGTGGAGGAAGAAGCGCTTCGAGGCCGGTTCTCCGTAATTTTCCAGCCGATGAGAGAGGGGCCTGTCGGGGAGATTTAGAGGAAGCCCGTCGTCGCGGCGAGCAAGGGGATCGCGCGAAACTCACGAAAGGGTTAGGGCCGGGGCTCGCATCCATTACTGACCGTAAACCAATTAACATTGGCAGTGCGCGCGCTCGTGAGAGAGAGTCGCGTTCACCTCGGAGATGGAAATGTCCGGGCGGAATGCGGAAAATCCAATAACTCGGCTTCTTTACCGCACGTATAGTATCGTGATGGTGGGAAGGGGGGCCGGGGAGCGGTGGAGGGGGGGAGGAGTTGTTTCAGCGACGAAAGTCGAAAGCGAAACGATGGCTGAGCAAATATCCCGTAAAGGGCGGGCGGCTCGAACTTTTAATGGGGGCTCGCCGTTAAAAGAAAAGTTATAAGGGCGGTAAGGGCGGTAAGGGCGGTAAGGACGGGGACCGGGGCCGGGACCAACTAATTACCCGGGCATGGCCCGTAGGGATATGCTCCCTACGAGTCTCCTTACGAGTCCCCGATAACCCCAAGCACGGGGCCTCGGCATTTACAATCGGTATAATGCCGATAATCAATATGTCCTCCCAACTCGTGGCTAATTTTTATTGCAACAGCCACGGCTGCATAAGGATTTATTCGTACTCGCTTTGACACGCAGCGACACTGGCAGCTGGAGGGTGGAAAGGAGATGGGGGGAGGCGTACGTCACTTTTCCGATCATCGGATGATGAGAAAGTCGATGGTTCTTTTAGTCGAGCGAAGCCCATCGATCTCATTCTAACTATTGATCTTCCTCATCTCCCTTCTAAAGCGCTTATATATATAATGTATATACATATCATTAAATGGAATTGTGAAAGTATTGGTAAATAATGGTAAAGGCAATCTCGACATGCAATCCCAAATCCGTTGGAAATTCAACTCGTTATAAAAAAAAAAAAGCGAGTTCGCGAGACAATAAAAGTACTCCATTTTCAAATGCAATTTTCGTTTTGCCTTCAATAACCCCAATAACCTTTGGCACGCGAAGCCAATAAACTTATCGCTTTCCTTAAGCTTTCTAATATTTATCGGTATTTTTCATTTTTTACCTTTTACCTTTTTATCTTTTATTCCGTGAAAACGCTTATCATCGTCTACGAAAGTACGAATGCAGTGTTTACGTTAGACGTTCATACGAGATCATCGTGATCGTTGAAAATCGTTGGAAATCGTTGTCTTCGGGAAACGTATTAAAATTAAACGATATAAAACGATAGCACGGCTATTGTTAGTTAACAAATTTGTAATTTCGAGTGAGTTGTTTCGTGCCTCCGCGTTTTCATTGGCCAGCCCCGGCCAATGATTTAAATAATTAAAAAAAAAAAACAAAAAAAAAAAAAACTTGACGTTCCTAGAGAGAGCGCGCGTCAACGAGATCCATCAAGTTGGATCAAGAACTTCGATTCCCGCTAAATGAAAAACGATCTAATTTATTATCGACTTAATTAAATTGCAATTACGAAGCAGACGGGTCGGAGAGATCGGTTAGCGACTTTATTCGAAGAGCCAAGATTTCAGATTCACTCGTGACGACCGCAGTGAGAAAGATGAGAGAGAGAGAGAGAGAGAGAGAAAAAATCATGCACTAACTAAATAGTTGGAGTTTGCCAGTTCGAGGAATGAATGACGCGAAATTAGTTCAGAGAGAGAGAGAGAGAGTGGACGCGCCAAGAGAACGCCTCGACTCTGCATGTATACGTATATATGCAAATAAAACATGGACGCTGGCCGAAACGAGCTGAGCGTAAAGTGGATGCCGCGTCAGGGCGCATTAGATCAAAAAAGTTAGGAAAAATCATTTGGGAAACGAGCGCTCGATATCCTCTGGATGGAAACGCAAAGACATTTTTATCTTATGTTAATTTCTAAGCGCGCTAATGAGACCTGGCAATTTATCATATAATATAAGATCAGCCGCGCTGTTCTGAAGATAAGGCAAACCGAAAATAAAATGAAAAAACCGAATTGAAAGCTCAAATGGAATATAACTCAAGTCGGTTATCTCGAAAACCGCTCTTCATTGCCCTCCCTATTATATTATTACTATTGTTCGTCGTCGTCGTCGTCGTTGTTGTTGTTGTTGTTGTTGTTGTGCGAGTGCGTTTAGAGTGAGTTGCTGCTCAAAGATGGAGGAGGGCCACAAATAAGGAGAAAACCCGTATTATTCTCATTCCCAGCCGACTTGAAGATTCCGATAATTCTTCGGTAAATATAACTGTAACGTTATATTGAGTAATTGTGCGGCTCTAATTATTTGAGCATTCGAGTCCTCGGCTCGTCCGACTCGCTACACATCGTCGAAAGAAGAAGAAGAATTACGAAATCCAAGGAAAATTCCTCGAGTTAATAACGGAGTTATTTAACGCTTCCGATGACTTGGATTTAGCGAGTTTGACCGATCGACGAACTCCGAATATTCCGAACGAATTGGAGACGCGGAGGAGGAAGGTATAAAAAAAAAAAAAAAAAAAAAGGATTATTTCGAGCACCGATACCTTCTCCTCCGTCATTGCTCTTACGTTCATCCGAACGTACATCCGAACGTACATCCGAACCCACGTACTCTCAATAAAACTATTTGCTCGTCAATGAACGGCGACTTCCATTATTTTTTAAAAATTCATTGCATTCTAATGATTATAATGAAACGTATAATAATAACGTAACCGCGTGCAACAACAGGTTTCCTTAGACTCTTTGCTTAGCTCGAATGTATTTTCGCGAGTTTAAATGGTGGGGGGGGGGGAGGACGGCGCTACACCGTTTGCCGTAAACAATACTTGCAAGGATTTGTAAAAAGTTCGCGTGTATTTATTTAGCTCTCGTGTCGTTATTGGCACGAGATTATCTAGATATTATCTGCTAGATAATGATTAGGAAACGATTCTTTCTCGAAAGTCTTGTACTTTTCTTTTTTCTTTTGATTTCTTTTCTTTTCTTTTCTTTTCTTTTTCTTTCTATTTTTCACGCCACGACTTGCTAGAAATACGCGCGGAGTAGACCGATCGCGTACCGATTTTAGCTGAATAACGACCGAATCCAGTTATTTTCGGTCTCTCTTTCGGCGTACAAAACGAAAATGTAGCTTTATTTTTTTGAAGAAATTTTATCTCCTTCGAATCAACGAACGAAACTCAGTTGCTCGAATGAACCGCGTTTCATAAGCATATCTGCAATGTCAGCTCGGAACGTCGTGTGACAAGAGAGCAAATAGACAATAAAAAAGAAGATGAAGAAGGAGGAGGAGAAGAAGGAGGAGAAGGAGGAGGAGGAGAAGGTATACAGACACGGACATTGTTTCAACCGACGAAATTTCGGTATATAATTACGAAGTTCATTATAACGTTAATTATATTCGCACCGCTCGGCTTATAATAATAACCAAGGAGGGTCGAGCGGGTGGGCGGGAGGAAGGATAAAAAAAAAACACACACAAACGAATCGAAATAACCCGCGATTCTCTGAAAATTTTCTGAAACACGATAAGACGATAATTTTTCGTACGCAGCGAGGTTAACGCTAACACTTTTGCATTATGCCTTTAACGGGATTAATTTAAATTGGTAATTTTAAATCAATTTTCATTAAAGAACGTACAGCCGTTAAGGCGAAAGTCGTAAAGGTGGGAGGAGGTATCGTCAGGCCTCGGCCAGCCAAGTCTGCCAGCGTCTGCCGAACCAACTGCCCTCGGCACGGCATCATGTCGCCTTCCTCTTTTTTTTACTTCTAAAACTTATTATTGGTCCATTACTTAGGGCCCCGCGGTCAAAGTGAATATTATCCCAGAGCCATTTAGTATACAAGTACGTTTTAATGGCGGCCTCGCGCCCTTCTTGCCCTTCTTGCCCTTCTTGCCCTTTTTAATTAGCTCCGAAACAGCTTAAGAGTACATTAATTTATATTGCCGTTGGGGGGGGGGGGGGGGGGGTCTCGGTGCGGTTATAAATAATAATACAAAGGATCGACGATAAATAATTGTTGGGTAATTTTGGGGTTATTTCGATGGTAGCCAAAATGTAGCCGAAATAGTCGGAATATCCGTTATTGAAATGTATTACGGCATATTGATTTCGTATTTTCGTATTTTCGTATTTTCGTATTTGGAGGCGTAATAGAGGCTCGTCTACGTAAATAACATTACCGTAATTTATTCGCCGGCTGAGCAGAAAAACCTTTACCGCGAGCTTTATTGATATGCTAATTTCTCTCAAAAAGTTCCCCCCTTTCTGTTTAACTTTCCTTTCCAGATATTAAAATATCATTTCGAAAATACGTGAACATTTAGTTAACATTTCCTCTTCTTCTTCTTCTTCTTCTTCTTCTTCTTCTTCTTCTTCCCCCCCCTCCTCTTACTTAAGTTCAAAAGAAGGTTTTTAACGCCATAAATTAGAATAGTAGAGTGAGTGAGAGAGAGAGGGGGGGGGTGGCGGAATTTACACGAGGCCGGAAGGAGGAATTAGCTTCCGCGTACTAGTGCGGGGGTGCGCAACTTCGGCTCTGCCTCACACGCATTATTGTTTCAAAGAAAATCTTTCAAGTATTCCTCGTACAGTCTCGGCAACCACATCCAATAATATTCTCACTCTCTATAATCATATGAATATTTTCTTCTTCTTCTTCTTCTTCTTCTTGTTGAATTTAAAGCGCCCAATTGCGTCTATTGAATGATAAGGGAGTGAAATATCGATATGCCATGCGTGTAGGGCGGTGATGACGATGACGATGACGATGACGATGACGATGACGACGTTACGTGGGACGGATTATGAGAAATTCTTTAAATAAATAAGACGACGTGTCGGTGTGCTGGGATGCACTGAGCTCGGCAGGCGGAAAGAGTGGAGATGTTTCTCGCGAGAAGCGAGCCAAGGACTCCGCGGCTCGCCTCTCAATAACCCCAATAACCCCAATAACCCCAATAACCCCCAGCAAATGTCCAGCACGAAAGAAGCATCAGGGGGCAAGCAAGCAAGACATTGTTGTCCGATTAGGGGTTATATGCGGATTATTCGAGCGAGCGGAGAGTGGAGTGGGAGAGTGGGTGGGAGAGTGGGAGAGTGGGTGGGGTGGGGGGCACGTAGGGGAGCACGAGCTCCCGAGCCACGGGGCTTAGATAAATTATAATTAAACGGAGATACGTAATATTGACTTAATCGAACTTTATGAAATAATGAATGTAATGATGAATTGTAATGAAGCCAGACATTCCGGGAAGCATTATCACGCGATATTCCGATGATATAAATACTGCCCGGTATTTACCCGAGTACTGCCTTGACGCTACTTTAACGTATTCAATTAAACATTAGCCATACTTTCTTTATTTTGTAAGAACAATATTAACGGGGCCGTTAACATTCATATTACCTTCCTTATTATTATTTTCAGCTACAGAGATTTTATATTGTGCTTCTTCGTATTTCTCGATTTCTCGATTTCTCGTTCTCGTTCTCGTTCTCGTTCTCGTTCTCGTTCTCGTTCCTTCGACCTCGACATTCACGCGCAATGCCGCAATTTCAATGCTTAGAAATAACGAATTGATTAGTTTTATAGCGCGAGTCCTGAATGTATAGAGAAATTTCGATTGATAATTAGGAGAATCGACGCGTACGGGCCAATTGCAATTTACATGGTTACTACTACTCGTGTATCGGATATCGTCGAGGGGGAAAATAATATTGGATGCGCGCCGATAGAATATTTTGCGACGAAGTAGTAGTAGTAGTAGTGGTAGTAGTAGTAGTGACGAAAATAATAATAGTTATTGTCATGCTGAGAACGCAGTCGTCATTAATGGAGCAGGATAATGTAAGACTTTAACTGCGTCTGGTACGGGAAAGAAAAGAAAAAAAAAAAAAAAAAAAAAACTTTAATTACCATTACTGATTACGATCTTGGATATCTCCATGTATATCGACGAAAAGAATCAAATCATTGCCGAGCTGATATTTAACGTTTCAAAACTTTATCGTAAACATTCCACAAACTCGTTATTCTTACATCCGTTGTTTTACATTTTCTTACTTTTTTCTTTTCTTTTTTCTTTTCTTCATCTTTTTCTTCATCTTTTTCTTCTTTTTTTTTATTGTCCAGTATATAAGAAAAAGTTCTCGGTAGATTTTTCCAACTGACGTCGAGAGGAGGCATTTAGTTGATACGGTTTCTCTACGTAAATTGTGTGCCAGGGTGCATCCAAGGAGACGCTGAACAATAATGTCGAGCTGCCGATTGAAATTGAATCGAAGAGGAAGTAACGGAACGCCAGGCCTTTTCATTCCTTCCCCCCCCCTCCACCCATCTCTCTTAAATATATAACCTAGATTCTGCTTTCGTCTGCGCGTCCAATTGTATTGTATAAGCTTTAATTATTCTAATAAATTTCAGGTTGCCCGGCGAGCGGGAGGATCGGCGAGCGGGAGGAGGAGGAGGAGGAGGAGGAGGAGGAGGAGGAGGAGATTAGACTCGCTTGGGCAGGCATAGCAATATTCTGAACGATTGGCCTCTTGGATTATTCGCTCATCCGGTTTCGCGTAGGTCTCGACGTCCGTCCCGAGAGAGAGAGTGGGGAGAGAGAGAGAGAAAATGGGGCGAGGAAAATCGGGACATTGGACGGGAAGAGCGGCGGGGTGAAAGGTCACGAGGAGGCCGAGTTAACGAGAGTAAAAGTAGTCGGAGAGTAAAAGAGTTTGTCGGAGGAATGAAAGCTTGGATGAGTTAGCCGGCAGATCTCGAATGCCTTAAATACCGGAGGGTATTTAACGGGGTACCGAGGGGAACTTGGTACCGCAAATACATCGTGTGAATTAATTGGCTCCGCTGATCGGAGGGAGGGATTATTACATTGACGGCAATGACGGACGATGTCGAACCTTTGATAATTAATTGCAGGTAACGTCGGAATCGGATAGCGATGAGCACGACTCCCGGTACCAGCGGGCATCATCATCCTGCCCTCAAGGATCTCTATCTCTAGTCTCGCGATTTCCGTTTTCTTTTTATTCGTACTCCCGCTCTCTCTCTCTCTTGCTCTCTGTGCACCCCCGTGCCCCCATAAGCCCGGGCGCACTACTCGTCGCCAACCCCCTTTCTCTTTAAAGAGTCTTGAGCAACAGTCGGCCGTTGCTTCTTATTATTATTATGCCCCGGAAGATGTGAAAGTCGAGTCGAGTCGAGTCGAGTCGAGTCGAGTCGAGTCGAGTCAAGTCGAGTCAAGTCAAGTCAAGTCAGTCGGTCGGTCGGTCGGTCGGTATCCGCATCCTTCGTGCTCTCGACCTGGCGGAGGCGATTCCATTTTTATTCAGCTCGTACAAGCTTTCTGTAATTTTCGAAACTACGAGATATCCGCGCCGTAATCGCGTATGCTCACGTTACAACGAGGCCTCGGACCTGTTTCATTATCTGAATCGTAACCTAAATTACATTTATTCGACTCGCCGATGCCTAAGGCCAGCGAAACAAGACGCGAATAGGCCCCCAATATATATATATATATATATATATATGTATATACCGAGAGCTAATGTAGTTATAAGAAGAATAAGAATTAGAATTAGAATTAGAATAAGAAAAGTAAAAACAATTAAATAACGGTTTATCTATTTGTATTTGGCAAGAGGTAGACAATGGCCGAGAGCTGTTTTTTTTTTTTTTTCTTTTTTTTATCTGATATCATTAGCGAGTAGGTACTAATTCTTCAATATGATAAAGCGTTTGCGCAAGCCTCCAACGAGAGCAATAAATTCAATAAATCGATTTTATCTTGACAAGCGATCTGCAAACATTTTCTTCATGTATTTCGAATTAATAAAACGAAACTCACACGAGGGACGGACAAAAGCTTCGCTATTCCAGTTATGAGATACAATAAATTCATCAAAGTTTTTTTGTATTTTGCAAATATCATAGCCAGGCAATTGAGAATATATTATTATTATTATTATTGCGTCATCATCGTCATCGTCATCATTATTATTATTATTGTTATTGTTATTAAACGAAAATTTCAATCTTTAGAGAATCGTATAGAATTTCGTAATGTTAATATTGTATTAGGTTTTTTTTTTTTTTTTTTTTTTTAATATCGACGAGGACGACGGTAGAAGCTATTTTTGGCTTTTTTTTCTCGACACAAGAAAGAATTTCGTCGTATTCGTAAGCAAGGGATAGACAGAGAGAGAGAGAGAGAGGAAGGATCGATGGCCTAAACTTTTTTTTTTTTTTTTAACGACCAGAGCGATCGTTTCTCTTTCACAACAACTATAAAGTATCGAAAATAATTTAAGCGACCATTTTCTAAAATTAACAAATACTTTGATTCGCAATTACACGGCTTGGGAATTATGAGCCGCGCTTACATTACATTACCTGGGAGCGTAATTTGTCATTGCAAATAGCCGACAACTCGTATTTATACCTTTTCTAAAATATAATTAAAATCAATTACATTACTTTTTATTAAAGTCTCGTTTTAATTATATGCGCGTCGTTTTTAAAGTAGAAAGTCAAGTCGAATTAAGTAACTGGCCTTTTTTTCGTAGAAGAAATTCCGGGTTATTTATTAATATCGAAGTAGTCATTGGGCTGAAGTAAGTACCGAACGACGTAAATAAAATACGTTTGTTAGTTGTTCATTAATTAATTAATTCTAATGGAAAGTGCACTTTCTGACAAGAAGAAAGGAAATTGTATATAATTATCATTAATTATTACATCACATGTCCGTTTTGTTTTTTTTCTTCTTCTTTCAGTTTTTATCTTTATCAAAACAAACAAAAGCCTTCTTATTCTTCTTCAGTCGTAATGTAGAATGTCACGTCCCTACGCGCCTTAAAAAGTATTTACAAACACTCTGTACCCAATGATGCTACGGTCATTTATTGTAATTGATAATGTTCCGTCGATTTCGACTTATTAAAGAACGTAAGTTGATTCGAACGGAATCATAATGGTATTGCCGCGAGGGGACACCGGTAAATAGAAATATCCACAAGCGCGTATTAATTGCACGCGCGGCGCGTTTATGCATTTTCCAATGAAATTATAATTTAAATAATGCCAAGACTAATTATTAGTCGAGGCCTGCTCGAACGGGCCATCGAATGAGTTCTACTCCTTGGACTATCGAATGCATTTTTAATTAAAAGACTTTCACAGTCTAATTTTATCTAGGGCACGTATTACAAAACGCAGAGAGCCAAAGCAAAATAAACTCCATGTTAAGCAATCTATTTTCATTAGAGCTGGCTTATTATGAATATATATATATATATACGTATACGCATACAACGTATGAAAATTTCTTATTCCCCGGCATCGCTGGCAATGGGCACACTTTTCACTCTAAAGCCCCTTATATTATTATTATTATTATTATTACTATTATTATTACCATTAAAATTTACTTTATCACTCTATTATTCTTTTTTTTTTTTTATTTTTTTTTGTTAAGATAAAGCGATTACGATATAAATAAGAGAGAGAGAGAGAGAGAGAGAAAGAAAGAAAACAAGGGAGAAAAATCAAGTATTGTTGCAGTTGTCTGGGCAGACAAAGCGAGCCACGAGTAGTCGTCGATTGAATTCAATTCAATTCATTATGAAGCACATTCACTTAGAGAATCTCGAAAAGATATATATATATATATATATATATTTTATTATTAAAATTGTAAAATTTGTAAATCTTATCTCCGTTCGGATTTTTATTTTATTTTATTTTATTTTTTTTTTTAAATTACTTTTATTGTCCAGACTTATTTATATATTTACGAATAAACGGACGAAATGGAAATGGAATTTTGCCGGAGTTAATATCGCCGAGGAGATTATTTGAAAGCTCGTTGGTAGTAATAATTTAGTCCGGAGCAGCTGGCAATTTAATGAGCTTCTAATCATTGTCGTAAATATGATATATATATATATATATATTTGTAGCTTAATAGTTGCGCAATATGTGCTCTAAATTCTTTTATAGTCTTAATACGTTTAATATTGTAGCTGCGGAGCGCTATGAGTCAGTCTGCCAATTATAAAACTATTTGCTTAGACGGGGAATTTATTTTCCTCAAAGCAGTAAAAAAAGTCCCGAGAAGCAGCTAGAGCAACAATTGCAGCAATAGCAATGCAGCAATAGCAGCAATAGCAGCAACAGCAACAACAATAATAATGATAATAATGATAATGATAATACACAATAATACACAATAAAAGCGAAGCGATTTTTTAAAAATGCTGATAAATAATAAATTAACGTATCACATGACAAGGCTATCGCGGGACTGCAACACTTCACCTCAGGCCAAGAAAAGTGTATTATTGTACGTTGTATCTGGAGAGAGAGAGAGAGAGAGAGAGAGAGAGACTGGTCTATTGAATGCAGCAACCCGGCTCGGTTATATCGATTTTCCGATGAAAGCAAATGATGTAACGGTAATTAAGTTTTGAGATAAAACTTGACTAGGAGGGGAAACTGGGTCGTGAAAACTGAGCGCGCGTGAATCAAGCTTAGACGGGGATTTGTTGTTGCTGTTGCTGTTGCTGTTGCTGCTATTGCTGCTCTAGCTGCTGCTGTTGCTCTAGCTGCTGTTGCTCTAGCTGCTTGCTTGCCTTTCTCGTGCTTATCGATACAGAGACAGGCTCGCCGGCCAGTGGAGAGGGAGAGCAGAGAGACAGAGAGAGAGAACGTGCAATAGACTGCGAGGATTGTAGTGAAGTGGTGGTGGTGGTGGGGGGAGCGGAGCGGAGCGGAGCGAGAGATCCTTCCACGACGGAAAGACAGTGGTGCAGCGAATAAATGGACTTTTTTTTTACTTGTCTCACGGCCTCATTAAATTAAACTACCTACTCTGCACTTTAGACAAATTATTAATTTTTAGCCAAACGTGTTGCACTCTCCTCTCTCCTCTGCAACACCTCCGCGACACACAAAAGTCCAGGATTTTTCAGGCTCCACGACTTGCCTTCCTTCGATTCCATTAGTATCGCGCGCGCTTTTTCAATCGACTTCCTTTCCAACGTGAAATTTTCTTTGCACGCTCGTGTCTCGCCGCCTTAACTCTTTCATGAGGAATGTGAAAGTGAAATTTTTTTTCTTTTTTTTCTTTTTACAATTAATTGAGTAAGTAAAATCCGCTAAATAAGAATATACGCGAGCGCGCGAGCGAGCGAGAGCATGCACGCGCATATACTCTTAAATCTCTTCCTTGGATTTTTTTTTGTTTTGTTTTCCTTGCTTCCTTGCCTTCTTTGCCTTCTTTGCCTTCTTTGCCTTCTTGAGCAGCCATTACGTGATATTAAAACTTACTTACGCTCAATAGTCATTGTTGTATTAATAATTTCCTGGTATTTTAGCTTACATCATACGGACATCGTTTAAAATATTTCGTTGCCAAGTATGTTTAAGTCGAGTTTATTATCATTATTCATTATTATCATTATTATTATCATTACTCGAATGAAAAGCAGAGATGATTAATTCGCGTAATGAAAGCGACGACGTCTGTTGCCGAGTCCTATCGTTACAATTATTAATTGCAATTAATAATATAAAAAATCCAAAGCTCAAATTTTTACGACGAAGTGTAATGGGCGCGATATTTTTTGTTTTTTCTTTCTTTCTTTTTTCTTCTTTTTCTTTTACGAAATAACGTGGAATTGTATAAATTACAAGCTTCCACAGATTAGATATGACGAAATAATGGCAAATGTTACTGAATTAATACAAAAATTTTTTTTTTTATTTATAAAAAGGCCGAGCTACGTGTACGTAGCGATAAATATTAAGCCGATGATAAATTTATTCATTTTAATAAACTGCTAGTAGCGTTATTGATTTTTGTTTAACCTGCCGCTAAGCGAAGTTCACGTATTCGCATAAATATTCCCCTGTTTATGCATCGATTTGCATATTCAAAGCGAAATAAATAAATTTGCAGTAAAAGCCTCGCCGGTAAATTATATTTCAAAAACGATCATTATTACAATATAAATTTTGCGCAATTTTTTTCGGTTTTCTTTTTCTCTTTTCTTTTCTTTCTTTTCTTTTCTTTTTTTTGGAATTACAAATCGAAGAATTACAAATAAATAATATTACTTATTCCGCTTGACCTGAAAAATCCCCTCCCAACCGTATATTATTCCTATAGTAATAATAATAATAATAATAATAATAATACAGGCCGCCGTGAGAAAGTATAATGTGAGCATGTGATTCACGTGTCGTGTATAATAATAATAGTCGGGGAAAAGCAGTGGAATAATGAATTTCCATATAATTATCATTTACAGCGGTTACATTCCTATTTGGTTCTTTGGGTTGCGAAAGGCCCTGCATTAAAATTCCAGAGGAAAATGAATTTTAATAAGTAGATTATATTCGTAGATTCGATTGCTTTCGCAAATGGCTACGTACGTGCCGTTATTACCATGACCTTTTATTTCTTTGTAAAATCAAACGATCCCATAATCCATCCATCCATCCATCCATCCATCCATCTATCCATCCATCCATCCGGTTCGAGAAATCACGGGCCTGGCCAAATTCTGCATTCTTTTAATATATATAAGTGCGCGCGCCTTACGCGCGTGTGTGTGTGTGTGTGCGTTGGGCGATGATGCCAGGCGATCGTTCAAACACGAAAACGGATAATGCACGCTCGGGACTCGAAAAAATAATTAGACGAGCCATTGGAAAAAAAAAAAAAACGAATCGAATTAAAATACGTCGAGGACGGATAAGTCAATTTTTTAATTAACAAAATGATTGGGACTAATTCGAATGGCATTTCGCGTTCAAACATTCAAAGAATCTATTCGTCGATGTGATGCGTGCACGCACGCGCACACACGCACACACACTCGCCAAGGGTTGCGTACGCGAGCAAAGATTCGTCATAGCTTCAATTGACCCAGATGACTGCGTTTCCTCGGCTCAATTCGATCTCGTAACTTTCTAATGGTAATCGCTCCGAGCAAGCCTGGCACATAATGTAACGAGAATTTATGGAAGTGCTACTTGAACTGAACTGCTTAAAGCATTTTTACGAAGCGGCCCGAACGAGAAATCATTCCCCCCCCCCCCTCCCTTACCCTCGGCTATTTATCAAAAGGGAGGAGAAGTAACTCTTACGGGCTCGAACGATACAAACGAATTCGCGGGTTTTACAAAAACCCCAATAACCTTCGTTTCCATCACAACCCCAATAACCCCCACCACGTTTTCTTCAAATCCACGGGCTTTCGTGATTATTATTAATTTTTCTTTTCATTCGTTTGTTCTTTTTCCCTCGACTTACTTCCCCCCCAAGCTACTTCCAATGTCGTTGAGTCGTTTATTGTCCCCCCCCCCCACGAAGAGCAAACGTGAAACGGGGTAATTGTATCACTCGATTGCATTCTTTTGTTCACTCGGACAAGGCAGAAATAATTGTTCACTCAAGGAGTTGAAAAAATACTTTTACTTACTTAACGATTCCTTTAAAGCATTGAGCATTGAGCATTGAGCATCGATTGCCGTTGCGTAATTTGGATATCCGCCATGGCAAACGTAACTCCGGCATTCGCATAAAATCAACAAGTTCCAATCATTGCGTATCATTAGATTAGATTTCACGCATCGACGATCTAACCCCAATAAAACCGCAATTTACAATAAATACTCTTCTTAAATTCTCCGCTTGCCTGTTTTTTTTTTTTTTTTTTTTTCTCAATTATTAACGAAGCAGAAGAAGAAGCAGAAGAAGCAGAAGCAGAAGAAGAAGAAGAAGAAAGAAAAAAATCAAGAAATTAAAAGAAACTAATAGCTATACTAATATTAATCTACGTGCAATCAAAATCATTATGGTCATTAATATTAATCATAGTTGTTTATCTCCGGCTGAGCACTAAAGCTAAGAAAAAGTGTATAAAATCTTAATTACTTTTATATATCAGCACATCAAATTTATTTAATATTTCTCAAAAGAGTATTTAAAATTCCCTCGAATAACATTGATAAATTACGTAGGCATTATAAATTATGGTAAAGAATTTCCTGCAATCTACGTTCTTATTCGGTTTTATAATAATAACTATACTATATTCAGGATTTCTAAATAACATTTTCTCTCTCTCTCTCTCTCTCTCTCTTATTTCTTCTCTTGCCTATTTAATCTTTTCTAACTAACGAGAAACTCACCTTATTGTCCTAAATCAAAAAAAAAATATAAATAAATATATATACACATATATGTATGTATTAGTTTTTCAAAGAAGTCGCTCTGTAAAAACGGAACGAACTCGGTTATTGCGTAAAATAAAATTGTACGATTTCAAATTGACACTTGCGCAACGAATTACGTACACAGAGTTTTATACACGCATACGAATGCGCACGGGCGCGCGCGCACACGTACATTGTTGTAAGTAATACGTTTTCGATTATTATGTTTAAAAAAAAAAAAAAAAGGAAAAGAAAGAAAAAAATGCACATCGCAACTCTCGTTTGGAACATTGGATATACATTTGTAAAAATAACCTTCACCCGTAAACAGCTTAAACAAAGTAATAAAAAGTTGCAAGCCCGCCATAGATTACGCAATTACATATTTTCAATTTACATTATCATTTTACAGTATTTACAAATGTCACGAGTATAATATTAATTACCTCTTTAATACTAAAAAGTATTACCGTTAGCGTTCAATGATATATAAAAGCTATCATGTATAATATTATTATTACTATTATCATTATTATAATAATAATCTTTTTCTAATTAAAATTTCATTCCTAAGATATCGAATAAAAAAAAAAAGAAAATTATATATAAAAGCGTTGGTTACGTAATTAATAATCCTTAAAAAGATATAGGATTATAATGCTTCATAAATTTTAAATAAATGACTGATAAGAGCGAAGTTGGTCTAAAAATAAATTCATAATCGTAAAGACATTCTATTCCATTAGCTCGAATTATCATTAGGCGCGTTATAATTATATTTTGTTAATAATAATAATATTACGGAGAAGCGAGTTGGGAAATTAAATCGATGTTTTTTTTTTTTTTTTTTAAAAATAACATACGCATTTCAATTTTCTTATATTAAAGATATTGAGAGTGGCGAGAAAAAATTATGCAGAGAAAAGAAATTGGTAATGCAGGATGATGGAGAATGTGTTTGTATATTGAGAAATAGTATTATAAATCGAATGCTTTTATTTTCGAGCCACAGATTTTTTTCAGATTACCCGGAATGTATTGTAACTTTTTTGTATGAAACTTTACCGTTTTGAGGAAATATTTTCTTAAAAAATTTTTATAAATGAAGATTTATAAATTCATAGCCTTCAATTTATTATCTTCAATATCTTGGCTTCAATTTCGAAATGGAAATTTATATTACAATATATATATATACTCGGTGGTGTACGTATACGTGCATAAGCGCGCGCGCGTATATATATAAATGAATTGATTGATACCGAGTCCCGTGAGATAATATCGTAATTTACTTGGTATTTACCTACACAGGTACACCCGAGATAAATCGCCATTACATTATTATTATTATTATTTTTTTTTTTTTTCTTTTTTAACGTTATTACGTATTTTTATTTTATTTTTTTTTTTTTTTTTTTTTTTTTTTTTTTTTTTTATATACAATATAAGTCGAAAGTATTAAATTGCTTCTATAAATTACTGGTTTTCTTGAGCCATAAAAGTTTCATTACTTTTATAAACATCTTGATTATAGAATACGGATTTGATAGTACCAATACTCTGCTTGATCCATGCACATTACTCGTAATAATAATAGGAATAATAATAGGAATAATACTAATAAACAACAACAACGACGAGGACGACAACAATAGTAAAGGATAATAGCAACAAGTATGTCGGATTGCTGAATTTCGCGAAACAATTGTTGTAAAGAGCGAGGTAATATTGATCGAGGGTAAAATGAAGGGGGCGATTTCGTGCTCGATTCATCATTCGATAATCAGCAGCGTTTATCGGACTCGAACGATACAAATTCCTACATTACTCAATAAAAGCTCTTTTATTTATTAATGAAAGTGCTTGGCCTTTTCTCGAGCCTCGTTAATATCGTACGAGCAGTTCGATTGGGGCGTTTCTTGAAATCTCGGGACGATAAATCCGCAAATTCACAATGCATTTGTACAATGTTGAGTACGTTGTGTTACAATCATCGGATATATAACTAATAAGATCGTTGCGTGTCCCTTTTCTAATAATAATTATACCAGTACGCGGAGAGTGAGAGTGAGTGAGAGAGAGAGAGAGGCACGACCGACGGGATCGAGCACGTAAGAACCGATTCAGCTGATCGATAGCCCGTAATTAGTCGTTAAACGATAAAAACGATAAAAAAAAAAAGAAATACGTTTCCAGAGAACACCTTGAATTTTAGGAGAAAGTTCGCTATTCATTGGCAATTCCATTACGCGCGCAGGTCGTTACACGCACACAATCTAGCACTCGCAATTAATAATTTTTTTACCTTCCATTGCAGCCGAAGGAAAACAAAAACGAAAAACAAAAACGAAAAACAAAAAACAAACGAAACGAAAAAGAAAGAGAGAAGAAAGAAGAAAAACAGAAGAAATCGCAAAGCCGTTAAATGCCCTTTTGGCTCGCGATGCTCAACTCAAGTAGTTATTACGTTTTTTTTTTGTTTTTTTTTTGTTTTGTTTTTTTTGTTTTGCTATTCGAGACCATTTCCCAAAAGACGTTGCCTCTGTGCCCGTGAGGAAGAACCGATTGTCCCGGCGATTGTCCGAGTGCATCGAACGCAGCCGAGAAATCCTTAAGCGGACACGGATAGACAAGACGTGGAGCCGGATAAAGCCTCTCCGTAGCTTTTTTCATATAGGGTATTTGTATATAGGGTATTTGTATATAGGGTATTTGTATATAGGGTATTTGTATTTGCCGGCTACAGTACCGGGATTACATTAGAGGCAAAAAAAAAAAAAAGCACGCGCTAATTGTGTACGTCCATTGTTGCTGGTCTTGCGGGTTATCTACGGATGAAGGGCTGCTCGCCAACCATCTCCGACCTAATGGCTCTCGTTGATGGTCTACTACTGGGTGGTACGATGGCCCGTTACGAAAAATATATACGAGAGATTAGCTGGGCTTGAAGGAAGGTCTTTAAGAGGCGAGGCTGTGAACTTGAATAATCCCGACGACTCCGTGTCTCTCTAGGTATACGCGAGGCGGCCTTGATTGCATCGAATAAGTGACCTGACCTTTCTCTGAATGAGCTTTCGCAACCTATCATTGGATGCATTGGGGGAAACTCGTTGCCTCAGACTTTCGATGTTTTCAACCGCTTAAAAAAAAAAAAAAACATAAGATCTCTTCTACTTAATGAGTGTACTTAATGATGCCTGGCCCAATGTCCGGACCCATTCGACAAGAGTCGCAAGAGTCTCGGGGATCCGATCGACAGCTTCAGGTATCCTTTGCTTTGTCAACTAAGCTGACGAAACGAAGCCTCCACCCCCTCCTCTCTCTGCGTATAAACTTAATTAGTCGTAGGGGAGGGAGTGGAGAGCTTGCGGCTCCCCCAGCAGCGAAGGCAGGTTAGGCAAAGATTGCGGCGAAAGTGAGGAGGAGGAGGAGGACGACGACGATTAGGGCATTACCTGCCATACGAGTCCCCGGCTACGGACGAGCAAAGGGCTTACTTACTTACTTACTTACATACTCTCTCTCTCTCTCTCTCTATCTCTCTCTCCTGGCAGAGGTACAACAGTTACGGGATTTTCGGGACTACGGACTTGCATTCGCCATCAAAACAAAAATTAATCAAGCCCCACTCGTTATTTATGGCCCCGGTCAACAACTTAAACATCGTTCGGACATGCGCTACAACGCGATACCCCAATAACCCCAAAACATTCAATGTCCCCATCTATCTGTCTCTATCTAGTCTCTAGATGCTGCTGTCGACATTGACATCTGCTTTCCATATTTCCTCCCTACCACTTTTATTTATTTATTTTTTATTTATTTTTTTATATATATATTTCAATTTACTCGTTCCCTTCGTGGAGGAGGTCCGGGTGGCCGAAGCGGCCGTATTAGCGGATACTACTGGCTGGCTGGCTGGCTGGCTGGCTGTCCGATGCTGCCCGGTCGATCTGCCGGCCGACTGCCGGCAGCGGTTCCAACACACACACACACACACACGCACACACAAAGCCGGCCGCTGATCCGATCGTGTGCGTACGCACTCGTGCATTCAACAAAGTTCACTCGGTCGTCGTCGGGCCGCGGTTCAAGTTCACGCACCGGAGCACGTGCTGCTCTGGGTAGCGTTACGTGGATCGAAGCTGTTCTGTTTGGACGCTTTGCGCCCCCCCACCCGCCGCCGTGCCGGTAACCCAGTTATATAAAAAATACCTCGTACGCGTTGCCGACTTGTCTCGCCCAACACCCGCCGACTCCAATCATCCGGACTTATTTATATATCGGTAGACTTTTACTCTTTGCTGTGCTCCAGCGAGCCTGGACTCGTCCACTCGACCACTACGACAAAGCAATGTGCTGATGTATACGTATACGTATATATATGAGAGCAGCAGTAGCAGCAGCAGCAGCAGCAGCAGCAGCAGCAGATACGGGACGAGCGATGTCTGCGGTGACTAAATAAATCCTCATGCGTGATTGAGGGATCCAGGGCTCGGTCAGGACTTTCGTCAGAGCCAACTACGACCCCGGGCTTATTCATCCATCGCTTATGGATCATTCGTATGAGTGTCAATGTTTACTCAGCCGATGCCGAATCGATAGAATTTCGTACATCGGCCAAAGACAAACAATGTACGTCATTCCATGGCTTTCGCACATTTGATTTGTATTCGATGTTGAAAACGAGCAGGACAACGCGATCCGTGCCATCGCGATCATAAACTGCAAATTACCATTTACCTTCTTCATTCCTTTTTCTTCTTATCTTTCTCTAAACATATTTAATTTAATAGAAATTTCTCTATCCCCAAGCGTGTCCCTCGGCTCTTTGAGACTATCCTCCCTCCCTCCTTACCTTGCTGCCACCACAACAGTTCACGACAATCGCACGCGATTCACGATACGTAGTAAAGGGTTACTTTAAATAGGAACTCGCTCCGAATCCCCCCCCCCGGATAACCATACAAAAATTAAGAAATTGTTTCTCTTTTAGATTTTACGTTGTAAAAAAAAATCTAACGGTCCGATGGAGTTATTCTCATATTCAAATTTACATCTACGTTCGCGTACGTGTGTAGGCTCGCGTGCTCCATCCCCCCAATAACCCCCAATAACCCCCAATAACCCCCAATAATAACCCCGGTGCCCTATCGCTAATGGGCTAAATTCGAACGTCAATTAACAATAATCGAGTCGCACCTTTCGTCCCTTTACAAAATTACCGTCGGTCGAATCTTTTTTTTTTGTTTTTTTTTTTTTTTTCATACAAAAGCTTTAAACTGCATTTTAATTAAAAAGTATTTACGTATTTGCGTTTCAACGTTCAAGATTATCGCCGTGCAGTTGACGCGCAATGCAATGTGTAATGTAATACGCATTGTACGGCATTTTGTTAAATGTGACTAGTCGTTCGTTTTGTTTGTTTGTTTACTCGTTTACTTATTTATTTTATATTCAATTTCGTGATTTAAAATTCTTTTTTTAAATTAACTAGCAAAACGCGTAGCGCACAATCTGGAATTGGATTTCTCGCCAAGGCCCGTGAATTAGTTAGTATTTTAATGTTTTTAAACAATTATAATTTTAACTGCGGGGAACTTCTTTCAAATGTAATTTAATATGGAAATCTCTGGGGTCGCATTTAAATAAATGAATTAATTCATGATAATTATTCATCTTGCGGCAATTAATGTACTTCCCTCCACCCACCCACCACCCACGACTATGTATTTTGGATATTTTAGTAAAACATAAAATTTTTAATTTCATTATTTTCATTAAAACTTGTACTCGATGAAACATTGATTGAACAGGAGGGACGAGGGCGGAGGAGGAAGGGGTTTTTTTTTTCACAGAGTTATAACAAAGTTATAACATTTTACGGTGCAATCGTCTACGTTCGGATTCAATCATCAGTAGTTTCACGTGGCTCTCGATTTCGTGCGGCGAAACGCGCTAAATGATTATTAATATTTATAAACCACCAGAGCTACAAGTGTTGCGTATCAGTGCGTATTTCAGACACGTCGGCTAGTTCGTGTCAGTTATTAAAGGAAATCAGCAATCAATGAGCATTGCATTTGGGGTAGTATATATCGTAAGTACGAATTACGGAGCGCGTACCACTTGTGATGTAATAAAGTAAAAAAAAGTATTAACGAATTGAAATGACGTGAAAAGCGACTCGAGCAGCTGACCAGTACACGTTCGGTCCAGCATTCGGACAGACATGGATTCGGATCGATTCGAACCTTCAGTTTACTACGGCCATTCCATCCGAATATATATATATATATATAATTAATACGATTAATCCAATACGAATGCTGGCTACGTATTATCGTCCGTCCAAGCTCTTGTATCCGTTCGCTCCTCGAAGCATTAATTTCTTCGGGCTATCATTGAATTGTACATCGGCCGATAAAAATATTTTGCTCGACGGCCTGACGTGAAAGTCATCATACTATTATTGCATTTACGTAAGATTTCTCACATCGGATGAAATCGAATGAAATCGGATCACATTAGCCCCAATAATTGCAATCGCTCCAATACTATTTTAATTAATTAAATAAACAGGCGATCGCGATTATTGTAATAGCAATAGTAATAAGGCGCGAGTAAGTATGTAGTTGTGGAATAAATGGCGATGCGCGCGCGCGCGTATATCACGTGTCGTTGGACATTCGATACACGAAGCTTATGAATTTTAATATAGAAAATATAGTTTAAGTTCGGAGAGATGCGATAAAACGACGCGTTATCGGCATCACGTGGCGCTCTTAATCTTGGCATTGTAAAAATGAAGAAAGGCCTAAAAGCAGAAATAGATAATATTGTGAAAGATTATCGCGGGGTAAACAATCGACAGTATTATCCTTTGTTTACGCGTGACTCACATTACGATTAAAATACAATGGCCTGTTGTTGTCTAAATAATCGAAGCCCGTATATAATTTGGCTCGCAGCAGCAGCAGCAGCAGCAGCAGCAGCAGCAGCAGCAGCCTAACTAACGATCTCGCGTTTGCGGGGAAGAAAAAAAAAAAAAAAATCGTAGCTGCAGTGTACGAGAATGTGGCGCCGGTAACGCCGGTCATGCCGGTCATGCCGGTAACGCGACGCGTCAATTCGGTAAACGAGCTCGTAAGAAAGCGCAGCTAAGGATAGATCCCGATGACGTTTAAGCTCCTTACGATATTATTATTATTATTATTATTATTGTTAGCTGAGAATTTCAGAATGGAATCGCATATCAATTAAAAGAACGTTAATTAATGTAAATGGCCGTCGGAAGGCTGGGAATTCGGAGGAGGAGGAGGGGGTGGGGGAGGAGGAGTAGGAGGTGGAGATGCCGATAGCCAAACCATTTTCCCCCGAGCTCGGCGACGTAGCCTTATAAATTTACAAGCCAGTCGAGGAGGTGTCCGTACCGTTCGCGAGACAAACTCCGAGACGCGCAAGAGAGCCAGGGCTTGCTCGAGAGTACGGGAAATCTTCCTGTCCGGGACGGTGGTTAAGCAAGCCGGCCAGCCGGCCAGCCAGAGTAGAGTAGAGGCCATCGGGCAGGAAAGTGCTCTTACACCCTTACGATCTTAGGACAAAGCGAGCGTGAGCGTCCGAGTAAAAATGGGAGTAAATGGGGGGGGGGAGTAAATGGGTCGCGCGAACGACTTGGTGAGAGGAAAGCCCGTCAGCCGAGGGAGCACGGGGGCGGTGGGGAATGGGGTGACAGTGCCAGAGGGAGTAGGTACGAGGGCGGGAGGATGGAGTAACGTTGAAAAAAAGATCTCCTGGGCGCTACCGTACGACGAGATCGAAGCCTTATATCCCGACTCGCTAATAGAGTAGGAGCGAGCGCTCGAGGTGAGCAGCACCTGTTGTTTGTAGCCGCGTTTCTCTCTTTTTGCTCTCCCTCTCTCTCTCTCTCTCTCTCTCTCTCTCTCTGTGTTGCGCCTCTTCTCTTCCTTATGCGTCCGGGTCCGCGCAGCACGCGGTCCGACCTGCACCTGCGCTCACCCCCCCCCCCCCCCCCTCCGCCACGGCCACGCTCTCTGCCACGCAGCCTGGCCAATGCATACCTCCACAGCTGTACGTCCCAGAGGCGCCGTTCCACTCATTTTCTTTTCTCCTTAATCCTTTTATTTTTATTTTTTTTTTTTTTTTTGTTTTGTTCTCTGTCGCGCCAAATAGAGTGGTGGCTGCTGCTGGACAAATTGTCCTTCCTTGCGAACTCGCGCGCACCTCTCCACCTCTGATCTTTCCGCCATACCGCTGCTCCATTTGGGAATGGACTCGACGGTCCCATCTGCTGCCCCCTCCTGCCCCCTCCTGTCCCCTCCTGCCCCACCGACAATTTCAACTCGGGGATTTGGCCCTGAACACGCACTTCCCGCGGGGGCAATGCCGGGGCGTAATCACGACTGGACCCTTCCAACGGATATTGGGTATCGGAACGAGCTACGACAATAAAAACGGACGATCGAGTTCCTCTTTTCTTATAGCGTCCTTAGCCGTTACCACCCCCCGCCCCGAGCCGCCCCACTGCCCGTTGCACCTCTCTGCGAGAAAACACGTGGCCCGTAAGCCATCGGCACTCGAATGTCCGTACGATTTCTTTTTATAACTTCTTATACCGCCAATAAGCCCAATAACATTACGTATTACGATAATAAATCGCAATCTATTACGACGATCGTTTATTTTTTATTCAATGCCTTTATCAACGCATCATTGAAATGTTAAAGCATACGTTATCGGAAAGACTACTCCGTCCACGGCTCCGTCCACGGCTCCGTCCACGGCTCCGTCCATCCCACTCACGATCCACGATACAATCAACGACGTAATTTTATTAAAGTCCTACACAGGCACCGTTATCCCTATATAAATAATAATAATAATAATAATAATAATCAATGAGTAATCAATAAGCTATAATCACAATTAATTCAATAATAGCGATAGCAATAGCGATAGCGATAGCAACAGCAACAGCAACAACAACGACAACAACAACTGTTATCAGAATGATGGGGAAGCACGGTCAGATCAGTATGACCATGACGGTCATTGTTAATTGATTATTAACAATTGCAAAATATTAAATGACACGTTACGAGCTCTTGTACGCGAAAGCCCCGTAATGTAAAAGTAAATTTTTTCTTTAATAATTCATCCCATAATGTAGAATGCGAATAATTTTATTTTTTGCCAAACGCGCCCGTCCGTTGCATTTATCGTATATATATATATATATATATAAAATACGGCCGGTCGTAAAGGGTGTATTGTGCTCCGCATTATACAAAACTATATCGTACAATGCATCAATAATTATTAGCACTCGATTGTATTGGTGTACCGACAAAAAGTAGCTCTCAAATATCATTAATATCATTTGGCAGGGAATTTTTTAACGCGAGCGGGGCCGGTCACGTATATATATATACATATATATACGTATATATATATGATTAAAATTTAATTGATAGGTATGCGGGATTCGCGTTCGAGCGCCGAGGAAATAAAACTAGTGGGAATTTTATTTGCGCCGAGTATAAAATTGAAATAACGAGTCGCGAAATTTATTCGTCGCTCACCTGCTCCGACGATCGAAAATGATCACCAAAATCATAATTATTCATTATGATTTTAATTTGGAAGAAATTTACATTCAAGAACGACATTCTTCCAATTCCCATGCATTTCGCATAAAACGTATAAAAACAAATTAATAAAAATCCGCAAGTCCGCAAAAATAAGTGACCGACGATCGAAGGTTATTCGTGTTACGTTTTATTTATGCACCCCTTCCCCGCTCACTCGAGCTTTGCACGATTTCACCATATGCAAAACATATAAAAACATTTTACAATAATCTATTTAAATTTGCGAAACCCCATTCCTAATTATTTATTTTCTCAGTCTCGTTCCCTCGGCGGTTTTTCAACCGAGGCGAAACAAAAAAAACAAAAAAAAAGAAACGCTTTAGCCTGAATTTACGAACAATCAATTTGGGGAAGGGGGGGGGGAAATAAAAAGAAAATTTTTTTTTTTTTTTTTTTTTTAACATAATAACAGTTAATAAATGTCTAGAAAGGAATTTTTTCGTATTAGTCATACTTCTAAATGGGATTATCAATTTAATAAATCACAATGACTCACCTCTCGATACGCAAACAACTTTTTTCAAGCTTTGTCATTTACATAATAAAATTAATGAACGCAGCACATGTGACGAAATATTTCAAATGCTATACAATGTAACAAAGAAAAATTGCTCAGTCCATTATTGATTTAATACGTTTGCCAGGTTTATTTAAAAAGTTAAATTGGTAATACAAAAATAAATATATATATATATATACGAGCGTCTAAAAAGAAAAGAAAAAGAAAAAAAAAAGAAAAAGAAAAGAAAAGAAAAGAAAAGTAGGCTTTATATGTAAAATGCAATTCAATCGTATGATACGGAAACTTTGAATGCGTATAGTTTATTTATAATATAGAGACGCGGAGCTTATTTTGAAAAATCGTATTTAATTTCTCGTTGGCAATTAAAAAATTTTAAATATATGCCCCAACGAGTTAACCACCACCACTACCACGACCACCACCACGACCACGACCACGACCACCACTAGCAGCAACGGAGCAACACCTGGCTCCCCACATACTTAATGTAATATTAATTATTCGAACCTTGATTTATGTTCCTTTGTTATAAAAAAAAATTTTTTTTTTTTTTTTCTCTTCAAGTTACACCAGCTGATGCATCAGACGGAAATTGGCATTTATTTTCAATACATATTTTATGATAAATCTAATAGTTGGAGTCGGAGTCGCAGGAAGAGGCCGAGCGCGACTGTAAAGGCCACCGCAATAAAACGTATATAAAGACAAAAAAAAAAAATAAATAAATAAAGAAATAAGATAAAAGAGGAATTAAGCGGCAAAAAGTCGGAATGGGCAATGGTTGGTTTTGAGCTCGGTTTCATTGGGGACTACTACGCTTCCCCTAAAAACAAGGCAAAGAAAGGCAAAGTAGAAGGTTATTGGGGCGTCGTGGGGTGGTGGTGGTGGGGTGGAGGTGGTGGTGCGCGAGGTTAAGCAACGACTCGACTCGACTCGTCATTGTATGGAAAGGAAAATTTTTAATTTCTCTACGTTATCCTTACATTTCGCAATGCAAGGATAACGTAAGGTTTCGAAGATTATTGGACTGGAGGAGGAGGGGGAGGGAGGAGGGGGAGGAGGAGGAACCGTTGTTAGATCCATTGTGCGTCAAGTACAGAGGCGAGATTAACGAGCTGCTCCCGCTGACGACGTGTTCTTCGTATTTCTCCCCCCCCCGCCGCCGCGTCACGTGTACGGGATGAGCTTCGTCGCGCGGTGCTTCCGATTTTCAACGAAACGATATATTACGGGGCCGGCGCCATCAGCTAATAATCATAAGTCGAAGAAAGATTGCAGCAGCCTCGCGGTAATTTGTAAAGAGCGCGAGTCGAACGTAACAATATACGAAAGAATTTAATCGTAGGACGCCGCCGTCAAGCTCCACGAGCTGCTTAATGATGAGGAAGGGGAGACGCGTCCGCGTCCGCGTGCCCGGGTGTCGTGTCGACGCAGATCCTTCGACGCAGATCCTCATCCATCGATCGATCCGAAGCCCGTATTTCGTCGTCGCGCGAATAATCATAATTACCCCACCTCGGAGCCGTCTTCTCGTTAGGCTATGCGGAATTATAAGGGCTGCGGGTGGGGGGGCAGGCTCATTGGGCTCATTGGGGTTCGGGAGGATCGGGTTAAGGGGAGGCCACGAGGCTTCGGGACCACTTGGTGGGCCCGAAACTTTTAGCCGCGGGCTAGCTATAAAAGCAGTGGCAGCCGTTACTCGTTGGCTCGGGCGTCTCGGTGTACGGGTGGGCGGGGGAGGGGTGCGCGTTCGTCAATACGCGAAGGCCAGTGCACTTGTGCGTAAGGAAGGCGAGGTAGGAATTTGGATAAAGTGCGATTAGTGCAGTTGGCGGTGCGTTGGCCTACCGCGACAACAACTGATTGCAGGGGGTGAGGGGTGAGGGGGGGCGGTGGTCTCCCGCGGGGCCCGCCACTTCTTTCCTCTGGCGCAAATATTTGAACACCCTATGATAATGCACATGCCCGCGTACTCGGACTCATATTGATTTTACCGGGAGCCGAGACTGCGTGCTCGCTTCGCCAATTCCTCTACTCCCTCCCTCTCCCTCTCCCCTCTCTCTCTATCTTCGTGCATTACCATACGCAGCTTCCCTTCCATTCCGTACATCATTTGCCGCGCGCCCACTTACCTATGCATCGTACATCTATTGCCCGTGTCCGTATTGAATATTATATCCAGCCCCCCCCCCGTGTTTCAATCAGGCCCGACGCATTATTTTTTTTTTTTAATATCCGCCCCTCTCCGTAGATCATTGACGTTGTTGGGCTTTATTGAAATTCCGAGATTACGTTAGGCCGGGGTTACAAGGAGCGAGAAGAATTGAAAATTCACCAGGCAACCGACGGATAACTAGTAGTCGTGAGATTTAAGTGGAAAATAAAATCGGGCCGCCTTCATATTATTTCAAATATCAAATAACCACGTTTATTTTATATGCCCCCGTTCGCTGCTTAAAACATTTACGTAATAATAATGTAATCGCGAATGCAACGCGTCACCCCCTGACGCCAAGTAAGTAATAAGCCCTTCTATATATATATATATATATAATACAATGTAACAACAGCATTAATCCCATCTAATCCATCTAAATGGCCAGGCTCGTGCTACTTTTTATCAAGCGGACTTTATACTTTATATTATGAAGAAGTAGTCGTAAGAATGAGAATGAAATGCTTTGTGAAAAAAAAAGTTCCAAGACTGGGTGTGCGCGCGATTCGTCGTTTGACATTATTTTTCTCTCCTTCTCACATTAGCGTCGATCAGCGTCAGGATATACGGCCTTTTCGAACGCGTCTATCTTTACTCCCCCAATAACAACGTAAGCCTCGTCATTTTTAATAATCTATACAACGTATTTGCAATCGTGCAATAAGTCCGTTAGTTCCGTCTTACAACGGAAGATGCTTCTATTACAATACTAATACTAATACTAATACTAATATACAACGGGCGTATTTTTTTTACAAGCAACAGTTTCGGTAAATAGTTCTCGTCCGATGTCACGACCTTGACATTGACATTGACATTGACATTGACATAACGACGATACGTTGGTATTAAAAATGTACGAAGGTCAGTACGAATAAATCGGCGGTTCCGTGGCTTTTATTATAAAAAAACGTAGCAGCCCTGCGGTTTGTTAAATAGAAATTCACGGCGATCATTGACGGTAGAATGAGGACTATATATCCTAGAGTCATTTTGTGTAAGGTATTTAACTGCTGTTCGTTCGAACAGGTAGACGACAGGTATGCCGTAGAGCCCGGGATTCCTTTATGCGTTGCCTCAATGGTCCAAATATCTCATCTTATCTTATCTTATCTTATCTTTACCATAACTTACATATTACTTAGTGGCCATTATTGGGCCAGCTTCTGCTTCACCTCGTACTTGCCGAAATAATAATAAGCGCGTCGCCCCCTCGTTATTACGTATTACGTGTATCCCGATCGATCTCGCTCTCGCTCCATTTGATCCAACGACCATTCGCCGTTGGATCCAAGACCACGCCACATTCAGCCCTTTATGTCCCATACCTCCGCCCACGATCCGACTTATTCTCATCACCATTAGATCATCATTATTAGAATAATAACAATGATAATAATAGTTATTTATTTATAGACTGTCGGAGGAGAGGTTGCAAAGGTTTTCGTGCAACGGCTTACCGATATGACCGACCATACTAATAGTAAATAATAAGAATGAGGGGCCGGATCGCGACTACTTGCCCGATACAGACTCTCGGCTTTAAATTCATCTCTCGCTGCAATGGAATTCGATTTAAAGTTTTACGCGCAAACGTATGCGAATCGGGGAATAATAATAAAAATTAGGGCTAAAAGCCTCGGGCTCGTGCTTTTTTTCTTTTTTTTTTTTTTTTTTGCTCTTCTTTGTTCGTTCGTTTGTTGGTTGGTTTGTTTGTTTGTTCGTTTGTTCGTTTGTTTGTTTGTCTGTCTTTATAGAGGCCACGTGGACGGGCGGAATCGGGGAACGTAAAGGGTCCAGGAGTTTTGGTGACCTTGTAAAAGCTCCGTGCCGAGCTTCTCGGTCAGATGTGTATACGAGGGAAGCATTACGCATCACGGCATACAAGGTTCAAAGGGATTTTATTTAAAAACGACAGAGTGCCATTTTTAATTTATTCATATATACTTTCGAGGCTCCGTAATTGTTCGGTATTTTTCAGGTATATTTCAGGTAAGACCGCAGCGACACGGCCTATTACGTACAGCATCCGTTTTGTTTTGTTTTGTTTTTTTCTCATTTAAATTACCTTGGTGAAAAATGATTGTTTTCTTTTTTTTTTTAAGCAGATTACCAGCAGGGGTATGACGCGTGTACTTGAAGCATTACGTATCGGAGCCGCGGCTGATGAATCACGGCTACGCTCGGGGCGCGTCAGGTATCCTTTGCAGCTTCGCTCGTGCCGCGGATCCGGACGATCGGCCCCCATTAAGCGTACATTGCAATTGATTTCTCGCTCGGAGCTTGAGCGGTGCCTCCCCCCCCTCCGCTGCCACGATAATCGTTTAAAGCGGTTTAAAGCAGCGAGTGAAATCGTCAAGAGAAACGGTAAGGAGAGAGCCTCGCTTACTTACCTAAACGCCCCCCCACGCCCCTACGCGCCCCTTGAACCCGATGTTTCCATGTGGACCACGTAACAACGGCGCCGGACATCATCTTGCTTTGTTACGGAGGAATCGGAGGGGGCCGACGATGAGTCATTATCGCAAAGAGCTCGAGTGCTCAGCAAAGATGCCCGTTTTATATCTAAATCGTAATATATCGACCTCGATTCGGGCGATTCCGACCCCCACCCTCCCCGACACGTCCGTTCGCCGGCTCCCGGCAATTATTCTTTGTTTATGGGTGTGTGGGGGTGGGGGAGCAAAGAGCCGTCCCGAATATTCCCGAATGCTTTTTAAAAGCTCGCTCGAATGGATGATCCCCGCGTCCCCCGTCCTCCCGCTGACGTTTTTATTCCCCCGAGCGCGAGACTCTGATTGCCCGAGACCGGCCGGCCCGGGGCTGTTGGATGAATTAGACGACGACTACGACGACTACGACGACTACGACGACGACGACGACGACGACGACTACGAGCCGAGCCCTCTCTATTAATACGCGAAAACTAATATGAAATATAAAGTGCTTTGGGATCGCCGGGAGGGGGGACGGACCGGGGCTGCAAGAGAGAATTATTGGATTATCTCGCCTCATTCCAGATCGACGAATGCATTTATATATAAGGCTAAAATTTAGACGCGGGTGCTGGCTAGGCTCGGGTCGGGCTCTAGGTTGGGCTCTAGGTCGGGCTCGAGTCGGCACCCGGATGCACCAACTGCTCGTGCCCGCAACTGCTTACTACAGCCCCGTCCTTAATCAATTTTCACTAAATCACGTACCATCATCCGAACCTTCCGACCCCTCGCCACCACCCCCACCCACTGCCACCGCGTCCCGCGAGACCATCCAGCCCCTTTGTCCTTGTCCATCCTTGGTTTATTAACCGGCGTTGTTCCTTAATCATTATTCCTTTTAAATGCCAAGCCTGGCCCCCATCCCCCACCCCCCTTTGGGCCAATTTCGCCTACGTACTCGATGCCCAAGGCGAGATTCTCTTGAATTTAACAACCTAATGTCTCTTTCGTCTCGATGATTAGCTTTTTACGGCTCGGTAATTGCTCTTACGTACGGAATCGTCCGTCCGGGTCAGGCATCTTCGCGTCCACGCGCGCACAAGCTCTTTCTATATCCGCCATTTTGTGTTCGTTGTGTTCGTTGTGATCGCGTATACCGACGACGACACTTGCGCGGCGGGGTTATTGGGGGTTATTGGGGTTATTGGGGATGGAGGAGAGCGTGGGACGTTACGATTGTACGGGACCGGTTTCCCATGGCCGACTCCAGTCGAGGGTAACACTCTTACGCGTTGGATATTTGTAATTAGACTGCTGGCGGGCGGGGGGGGTAGGGTAGGGTAGGTGGCGTATTTTTAATTATGAAAATCGTATGAATGTGTAGGAGCGGGATCGTACGCGCTCGGAGTGGACAGGGTGCTTCCCCCCTCCCCCCTCCCACCCCCCGAGACTCGGACTGACTCGGACTGTAGACAAAATCCCCAATAACCCCTCCCGTCCAATTTACGTAACGTAACGGGAAACTTACTAGTTTGTATCGCTACGGTGTGTAAATATAATTCATGAGCTAAAAGTGTCGTTCGGCGGTCCGCCTTAAATCAACGAGAGCTTCGGCCATTCTTCTTACAGCGCGAGCATTAGATCAGAATGTCGGAACCAGCGCGACGTTATTCGTTCAAGTTGCAGTCTCCAGTTCTTTCCCACCTCTCCCACCTCTCCCACCTCTCCCCACCTTCAGATAATCACGCATACGCGTGCACGTGTAAGCTTGGCTTGTATTGGCGGGTGGGGGGTGGGGGGCGGGGGCTGTTGTTGTACGATTATTCCTGGAATTATTCTCCCCCCCACCCTCCCACCACCCTCCCACCACCCCCGGAGCCGCAATAATAATTATTGTCGCCCGAATGTTATTTATAAGTAATAAAGCATTGAGCTCGGGAATATTGAGTGACCGTAATTATACGTTTCGAAGTAGTCCTCGGCAATAGAACGTGTAGGCTCAACTGCATGTCTTATAAGTGTCGCGGGGCAGGGAATGAAAAGTAGCCACTTAACGACACCAAGAACTATTCGTCCTCGTACGCGCACGTTCGTGTATTGCTTGCGCATTGATCGTACGAGGCTTCGCTCGAATAGATCGGTGATTCGGGGTGCGGGGGTGGACCGCGTCGCGTGAAAAAAAAGCAGTTGCTTATCCTCGAGTCTCGAGAGTGAAGATCCGGAGATCCAGAGATCCGGAGGGAGAGTGGGGGGGGAGAGAGTTATTGGGGTTATAAGGAGGAACGGGGGGAGGGGGTGGGCGTAGTAATCCGGAACTATAGGCGATTGACAGCCAATAGGAAGTGATGAATATGCCATTAAAGTCGCGAATGCTTTCCTCCAAATGGACGTATCGGAATTGTTTTCTCGATTGGATTTGATAAAAAAAAAAGAAAAAAATCAGTCGAAGGGGCTTTTATGATTTTTGGCGATAGTATCCCCGCGATCAGTGATAATTTTGTTCCGATCGCCAGAGGCGAGACGCGTAATCACCATTGGATTTTTCGTATTTTTCGACATACCGTGGACGGGAATCGAATTATTGTCTTTACACTTTTCAGGCATAATGATATTAATAATAACGGGGCCACAAGTATATCCCTGTCTGGAATCTTGCCTCGCGATAAAATATCGGGTCTTATTAAGGGCAGCGGCGGGGGTGGGGGGCGTCGGAACGGGTAGATTGTCACGGAGCGAGTGACACGCGAACAAGTTCAATATTCGCTAAACAAATAATAGTTTGAATGCCGTTCTACCCTCCCCCCGATCCCCCCTCCCCCCGATCCATCAGCTGGAGTTATAGGTGGTAATATAAGAAGCAATTACGTGGATTCATGTATTATTCAGGGCTTATACGGTGGCGCTTAACGTGCTTTATCGGCGCCAATAATGGCCCTTAATGCCGGCCGGCCGCTATTTTCACTTATGAAAAGTTGTAAAGCCATCGCGTATATTTTATCCATCGGGGTCGATTGCATTCCTCGGATATTAAAGCTTGTAGCTGTTGTACCCCGGTGGCTGTTGTACCCCGGTGGCGATCCGCAGGAAGTCGCGCGCCAGCCCAGTACCGGAACAGGGGGTTATTGGGGTTATTGGGGTTATTGGACGGTATACGGAGCCGTATTGGACGGCCGGGCCCAATCGGTAAGCTTCGAGGCCTCACTCCCCGTAGCCCCTAATTCTCATCAGGGGGGGGCGGGGTGTAAATAGCGGCGTATTCAAGGTTCTCGTAGTCGGGAGGAAAAAAAAGTCTCCGGAGCTCGGCCGACGATTCTTATCGAATCTCTAATCCGTCGTCGCCCCCCCCCGCAGCCGTGCGCCAAGGGTCAGGAAACTTTATCGTCCATCCGCTCCACGTTAATTTATTGGATATCCGCCCTCTTGCCGAATTTCCGAGGTTTTCGAAGAATTCGCACGAGGACGTAAAGAAGCCGCGGAGTGTCGAGTGCGCGGTACTGGCCAGGTCAGGTAGGGCAGGGGCAGGGGCAGGGGTAGGACGGCAATTTGCTCCGCCATGCGGAACCGTAGTCCTTTATCTTAGCCGAACAAGCGGAGTAGCAGCTTGCGAGCGGCCCGAGCTCGCCGTAATAATAAAAGAAAACTTTTTTAATTTCGCAACGTTCCACAACGACTTCGTCGCCCGTGTCACTGACATTCCGGAATACGTTTTCTTCCGTTTCCGCGTTCCCCTTCTTCTCTCGGCCCTTCCTCTCGCGGTCCTTCTCCTCTCGGTCCTTCTCCTCCGCTCTCTCCTTCTCTCCCCGCCCTCTCTCTCTTTAAGAAGAACCAGAACCGATCGAGCTTTCTCATCACCGATTAGTTTATCCCGTGCCTCGTCACGAGTCCGGCATACTTAACCCCCACCCCATTAACCCCAATAACCCCTTTGGACATTTTTTACTGATGCGCCACGGACTAGTATGAGCATACGTTCTTCGGCCATTTACCCGGAAACTATTCTACTTCGCCATCTTCGTCCCTCCTTACGTACCTATATAACATATACACTGTTCTTCTTCCAAAGCGACATCATTTTGCAAAATATAAAATTCGAACTTTGTCGCGGTGGGGGGAGGAGGAGGAGGAGGGAAACTTTTAAAACTAAATCAACATTGTTATTTATTTGAAAATTTTAATGGCGAAATGTCTGGGCGAAGCCAGAAAATTTATCATCTAAAAATATCGTTCTATCGTGTGTGCGCGCGCGATTCCAATACACACACACACACATACGTATGTATTTATGTATATAGACATCATAAACTTATGTAATGTTGTTATTCCTCGCTTCTTCCCTATACGTAAACCCAATGCTTTCTATTAAAGTTTCTTCTTCAAGTACGTCATTCGAAGTTCTCCGCCCCGCGTCGCTCCCCCCACCCCCCAACCCCCCCTACAATAGCTGTAGACTAAAATATCCTTTTGAAAATATTTCGATAAAAAAACCCAGTACTCCAATGCACACGCATATAATGGATTTGCGGGCGCGCGCGGGGGGGGGGTTACCAGTTCTCGTAATAAGATAAGCAAGCCGCAGCAATAAATACTGATAGAGGAAAGGAAAAAAAAAAGAAAAATGGCACTAAGAGGTAAAAATAATTTGGCGCACGCGAGCGATCACGACTGCTTACTTACATTTGAATATCGGTAGATCGTGTTGCATCGATCCTCAAAATAAGAAGTACGTATATCGACAAGATTGATCGAGTCTTTGCCAAAGGGCTGTATTTTTATACGCGATGCATGTTGTACGTGATTTATGTACAATAACACTTCGAATAGGGATCACTCGAGGATATTCCGGTGTAATGAGAGGAAAATAACTAACTACATGTCTTCGAAGCTACACAATGATTGCGCAACCTTTTTCATTAATCCATCATTTTTCAGTTATTGCTACATCTACATCTACATCTACATCTACATACACACGTGATGATGTAGACCGAAGCAGCTCACGAGCCGCGCTTAAACATCGAAACAATGCTCACGTTTCATTTTAAATGGATGTTATGGTATACGTAGAGGGGTCCCCGGAGATATTAATACAAGTTAGGCCGTCGGATGGGCCGCTTTCGATAAATTCAGATCGTCATCGTTTAGTGTAAGGATGCCGATCCTTTCCTTTTACGATTTACGTTACCCAAACTGCTCGCTTAAATTGCATACAAAACTTATCATCGTCATTCGAATGAAGATGTATTGGCGCGGGGCCAACGTATACGTATATACGTTACAGGTAATCCCGAAAAAATTACTTCTGTCTGTCCCAAGTCCGTTGTCGCGTCCTCGTACGCGACTGTCCGTATATAAGAACGGGGAATGAGAACGGGGAACGACGAGAGCCGTTACGCGCGCGAAGAAATTACGCGGCAAAAAAAAAAAAATAGCCTCCTGCCGCTTCCCACTTCCTCTTCGTCGAGATGAAATTTACCGAACTTTTCTTCTTCTTCTTCTTCTTTCTTCTCTTTCGTTACCCTTTCGAGTATGTCCTATGTCCCTTCGAGTCTTTATACGACTTATGCTCGAAATCGTTGTTACGTTTTCAAGCGCATCGATAGACAAGACGAGCTTTACGTAAAACTTGACGATTTCCATCACGTACCGTTCGTCCCTTTTCTTCTGCTTTCGTATAGAAAAAAAATCCTTTCTTTGTTTTTAATACGCCGAACTCTGACACGCGGAGCGTTTATAAATCCGTCCGGTGTTTTTTTTTTCGATGACGGAGTCATTAAAACTTTTTACCGTTCAGATTTTTCAACTCTGATTCTTCATACAAAGTAACAGTTGTTCTTGTTGTTGTTGTTGTTGAGGAGGATTTTTAACACGGCGTTATTATCGAAGCTGAAATACCTCGCAACTACGCGAACTGCCATTAGTCATTAGTAAAGATGGAATCCCGGATGCGTAATGTATTTATTTTCCGATCGCTTTATTATAATACACGTGTACGTATAGGTGAATTTAATAAAAAGGACTTGGACTTTTAAGCGCTCGAGCACTTTTATGGAATTTCGCTCTTTTAAAGCCTTTGCTTCGTAAAAAAAATTGGAGGAAGAGACGTAGCGAGACGAATGTGCTAAAAAAACATTTCAATACCTTGGCTTGATATGGCACGAGTGATAAAGTTATGATAAGACTACTGATGTATTGTAATTAATGCCCGAGAACAGGTATCGAGTTTTTTCCTCTCTCGTCTATTTATCGGTAATCCATCGATCGGCCAAGTCTACGGAGTCTCTACGTATATTGTGAATACTCGAAACACGGTTGGGTGGGGGGGGGGGAGGGAGCGCATTGTCAATAACGTCGCTTTAAACGGAATCCAGTGATTGCCGTACGATTAGAAATGGAATTCTTGAATGTAGGACTTGAATATCGGGATGAATTATTATTGTGTCGCGGCCATTGATTCTCCCCCCCCCCCCGCACCCATGAAACGTAAGCTTGAACAATATATAAATACAATAAATACAATAAATACAATAAATAAATTAAATAAATTGAATGAATAAATGAATCTGGAGTCTGCGGAGCCGCGAGTGAATAAATAAGCGAAGCATTTGCATTATGGTGTTGCGTTATTGTAAGAGGCTGGATCACACGATCCCAACGAGAAGATAGATCCCTCCCGAGATAAGGACATAACAAGAAGTCTGCAATATTCTCTCTATCTCTCTCTCTATGTATACACTCGTCAGAGTTTCTTAGGTTACACGTTTTCTAACCCCATGGCAGCGTTATAGAAATTGCAATTATTTCCTTAGCTTGTATTTAAATTATAATCTCGAGTCGCGGACTATCATTTACAATTTTAATGGCAAATCAACGGAGAATAACAAATGCTGGATTCTGAGAAGCCACGAGGCATTCGCGCCGCTTAATAAAGCCTGCATTGAATAAAGGCGCTTGCACTTACGCGAATATCTCCCATAACTCGATATCTCCCATAACTCCCCCCCCCCTAAAAGTATTTCTCCAGAGCTTTACGCAACAATCGCTCTTTACAAGCGAGCAATCATCCCCTCCAGCCAATTAATTATCTACAGCGAATTTAAACAGTTTCACGATCTTTTTATTTTTATTATTTTTATTTATTTTTTTTTACAAGCTCGCTAATGGCATCTCGATTATCGTTGCCCGACCCATCAGATCGAAAAAGCAAGAAAGGTGAAAATAGAAAAAAAATAGAAAAAAAATTAGAAAAAAAATAGTAATAAATTCAATGAAATAGATTATATTTTCTGGAAAGCTGTGGGGGGGGGGGGGCTGGAATCTTCGAGCCCCAAATTAAAGCTCCGTAATGGAATAACTTTCTCCTTTATAGCATAAACTGAAAAGGAAAAGGAGAAAACGGTTTTCGACGCTTCGACGGTCTTGTGCATATCTAAATTATTAGTTAAATTGCCTTAATTATAAAATCCATCAGTACTTACGTCTATTTTCGGCAAGGCTTTACGAATTCATAAATAAGGAATAATTATTCAGTAAGCGAATAAAGCACGTCACTTTAATAATTATAACAAGTATATTGAATTCATTTTTCAGCAGAGGGAGCTCTTTATGTAATAAATTAAATTGTAAAATAACTCGCATTCAAGGCCATTATATTTGTAATGAAAATAAAATGTTAATAAAGCAGAATTATGTAATAATTATGCCACTGCGGAATATTAAAAAAATTTCACGTATAAAAATGTAGTGCTTTACAAAGAGAAAAAAAGAAAAAAAGAAAAAACAGAAGAAGAAGGAGAAGAAGAAGAAGAAGTAATTGCGACGTTCCATTGTCTATTGTGCAGAGGGGAGTTAAGTGAAAAATATGAATATGAATATGAATAAAAATCCATTATTTACTATTTAAAAAAGGGGGAACGCGGCATTATCGAAATATTCACAACGAGAGAAGAAAGGACGACAATGAAATGTTTTGGGGAAAATTTATTTAAAAAGCCCGGCACTCCAGTCCCATTCGTTTCATTTGTTTCGTTATATCACGCGCGCGCGCGAGAGAGAGAGATAGACAGAGACAGAGAGAGAGAGAGAACGAGTGAAAAAAAAAAGAGGAAGCCGGAGCAGGGTAGCGAAAACAAAAAAAAAAAACAAAAAAAAATCACAATAAATATATAAATAAATGAATGTTAACAAGCAGACGGGGGGGGGGGGGTGAGTTAATCTTGCGAATAATATAAAAGCCATATAAAAAGTCCGTGTGGGAATTAATTAAAATGTCACATGCACAATAAAGTGGAGAAAGGAGGATAAAATTCGTAGGGTCGGAGAGCCTAATATAATTTACAAGAACAATTAAACTCTTCATTGAATTCATGAAATATACATGGGCCCCCCTGAGTAAACTCAGTGTACACGCACACAGGCGCGTATTACTGATTTTTGTCATTCCTCTTTTTTTTTTTTTTTTTTTTCTTTTTTTTTCTTTGCCATCCATTGCCGTGTCCGTCCGTATCTAACTGAACGCGTGTGCGCCCGGGACCAGAGAAGGAGGAGGAGGAGGAGGAGGAGAGCGAGTGGCGCGTAATAGCCATAGGCGCGGGTTCAACGCACCTTATCTCCTTGTCAAAGGTTACGTCATCAGTGCCGCGTATGCCGGAGCGCGCATACAAAATCATGGTCGCACCATCCCGTCTCCTTGATTCTTCTTACAAAACGAGGGCGGGTCAGCCGAAGGAAAAGGGGGCCGTAATTATTTATTTTTTTTTTTTTTCCCTCACCCCCCGTAACGTAGTAGCCGTTCAGGTGGCAAAGATGCTGCGCCCACAAATTAAGTCAAGCCTCTGCGCCAGGCATTATTTCTGTACACAAAGTAACCCCAAACTAAAGCCGACGGCGTCTTAATTGCCGTCCCCCTGCCCCGCCCCGTATTTCAAGGACAGTTTGGGCCGATGGGAATGAAGGAAAATTTTTATTATCATTCGTAATCTCAAACTAATGAGCTCTCCGACGTACTTCCCCTCATTCCCGCTCGCAGGTTTGCCTGTGAATTATGCCTGCTAAACGTGACCGCGAGTACGTACGTCTCCCCCGATAACCCCGTAAACCCCGCCATCGCGAACTCCCCCGATGGCTCCCGCGCCCAAATAAAGTCCATCGGACGCAACGTTTTTTTTCCTTGTTTTTCTTCCTTTTCAATAACGAGAACGATAATGAGCCGCGAGGAGGTGGCACACCTCGGGCCCAATAAATTAAGCGCAATTGGCTTATGGAGGTTATTGGGGGGTGGGGAAGGAAGGAAGGAAGGAAGCCGGCCGTAATTTTTACCAACGGGCCGTAACTTTACTACGAATGTTAATAATAATACCATTAACGGCTTTATTTGGCTTGAGAATACTACGAGGCGCGTGGCTTGTTGGGCGAGCGATGAAAATTAAAAAAAAAAAAAAAAGAGAATCATTAATGGCCGTCGGCACAATTATTTTTGAAGAACTTTCGTTGAAAAAAGTTATTCCTACGCCCGGGCGTCGATTCCCGTCTCGATGGCCTCACTCCCATCCAAGAGCCAATAAACATAATGCAGCAGCCACGTATGCGTATGTATATATATATTGTCCGATGCCGGCTGACCCCTCCCCCCCCCCCCTCCTTCCACCTTCCACCTTCTTAAAACCAATAATAATATTTTATATTTCTGATTTATCAGTAGGCGAATAAATTAGTCCCTGATTTATTCCCAGAGATTAAAATAAATGAGTTTTTATCTCTTGTCTTACATTATTCATTTCCTCGGTGCCATTTTTCTCCACCTCCTCCTCCTCCCCCTCCTCCCCACCACCCATCTACGTTTTCGGCTAATAGTGTTATAAAACGTATTTACTTACGTAGTGGCATGAGCTGGCCGGTGACTTAGGCTAATACATTATTGACCTTTTAAAACTCACCTGCAACATAATAATATTTTTATTAGCGCCGATTCCGATTTTTTTAAGCGAATATTATACTTGGTAATAATTTTTTCTGACATCATGTTTTCATTATTAATTATTCAGTATTGATATGCTTTTAAAATTTACATTTTACTAAAAGCTTTCGCATACGACTATCCGTCAGCGGCCTTTTCTCTTATTTAACACAAGAAACGCTTCTATATATATGCATATGTATATGTGTATGTACGCACAAAAGAATAAAGAGAGAAGAAAATCCGGGAGCACCGAGACATGTTGTATCTTAGGTCGAGAGAGAGAGAGAGGGAGAGAGAGAAAAGAATTTATTAATTAGTTTGAATTTATTTAACGCACGAGGAGGGAGTGATGAATATTCACGATGCATTAAGCAGGAAGTGTCAATTATACGGCGATAATGTGTATACATGTACAATTGTGTCGTAAGTACTTTAGTGAGAAAATCGTATAAAATGGCAAGTTAGTAAGTTTAAGCGTTAATTAATCCTGAGAACAGGATACGGCAAATCTCTTATGAATAGAATGCAGTATTCATTAGCCGAGTGCTTTTGATGTAATAAATCGATTCGCCGTAGGGGAAGGAGACGGCTGAATAAGGAATAAGGAAAAAGAGAAAAGAGAGAGAGAGAGAGAGAGAGGGGGGGAGAGATGAGGAAAACTAAGAAGAACGAGATAAGTTGGAGTAGAGTAAAAAGTATCGTTGTGTAATTGATGGTGGAGAGGAGGTTATTGGGGCAAGTATAGTCCGTTGCCTATTTGGCCGGTCGTTAATCGAAGAAAAAATCGGAAAAATCGTGGAACTCGGCGACGTAGTCGTAGTATAGCAGTACAATTTCACTACGTTCTCGTCGAATGTCAAATTTTCGCGAACCCCAATAACCGTCAGTCAGGCTTCAAAAAGGCTCGAGAAGCGCCGGGACATAGAATGCACCACGTCTCGCGGTGGGCCTCGGGCCCACTTTAGAATCAACCGACTGCTAAGGGGGCCCGGCCGGCCTAATAAATACATCGACCATAGCCGCCAAGATGTGTCGCGCGTACCTGTCTGTGTCAGTCAGGACACGTAACAGCGCATACCGATGATGTTTGTAAAAACTCGGCGGCCACCGAACGGCTGCTGTGACTTTACAAGTCGCCGGTTGGCCTCCACGACTATTGGTCTCCTCAGCACTTTGCTTAATCGTGGTGGTGCTGGTGGTGGTCGTGGTGGTCGGGGGATGGGTGTAATTAAAGCCGATGGGTGGACACGCGCCTGAACCGGACGATTCGACTCGACCTTTCCTAATACCTAATCACGAGTGTTTTTAACGATTGGCATCCCCTTCCACCCCTACACCCCTCCTACACCCCCTCCACCCCTACACCCGTCCCTTACGTAACGGGGCTCTCGATACTCAATTGGTTCGTATACACGTTGCCGGCAAAGTCTCCTTATCTCCGAAAATCCACAAAAACCCCATAGGATACGTCGTGTTGCGATGGGCCTCGAATGTCTTGAAGCGCCTACCCCCTTAACCTTGAATTCGACTGCTTATCATTCTCGTTATGATTATTATTATTGTTGTTAAGCGAGTGCTCGATGCCGATGAGCTCGTAAGAGGAATACGAGGATCGGATGAACCGGGTAAAGGCCGTGGGCCGGTCACGACTGTCGAAACGGAAGGCCGACGATCCCATAGCGAGGAGAGCTTTGCCATGGCTGAGGCGGTGCGCCCCCATATAAAAAGTCGGGATCCGACGCGTTCGCGATGCCGCGTACCAATAATTTTCTCCGGCTAGCGATAAATTATTAGGAGGCTCTTCTTCTCTATGCCAAGATAAACAGCACTGAAAAAAAAAAAAAAAAACGGGCCGGAGAAAATGGCGTACGAAAAAGAGAGAAGGAGCTCCGCGGTAGCAGGGGAGCGGCCCGTGGGGTGGGGTGGAGTAGGGGGGGGGGGAGAGTAGAGTAGAGAGAGCAGAGACCCCAATGGGAGGAAAAACTTTTGCAAGAAAGAATTAATATAATAACCGAAGCCGGGAGGGGAAAGGGCAATTCGACGGCAATAAACGACAGCCCTTAACTACAGAGATATTGAAGAGATGTGGAGAGCGAGTGAGTGAGAGTGAGTGAGTGAGTGAGGGAGAGAGAGAGTATAACCGGCGGGGTTTTGCTAAACCACCTCGATATAACCGTCGGTGTATGTTAGACATACGAGACCGTTTACAAAGTTTCTTTCCCTCGCTTCCTATTTCTTCCTTGTTTTCATCTCTTCTCTTTATGTTTCGAAGCTCACATACAAGTTAATGTAACGCAAGAAAGATGCAAGCATACGTAAAGACCAGTCGTAAGCGGGCGTGCGGGTGGGGGGAGGGGAGGGGTGACGTGCGGTGGTGGGCGCCGACTCGGTGGTGCAAGGGGGCAAGGGGGTCGAGCGAGCACGAGTTGGGCCAGGATATGGAGAGTGCGCGAAGGGCAGTGTAAGGAAGAGGACGGTGGGACGGTGGGACGGAGGGAGAGAGGGTGAGAGGGAGAGCGAGAGAGAGAGAGAGTCAAGTTATTACCGAGTTATTCTGGAATTGATGGCCGCCGCGTAAATCATCCCGTCAAGGATTGATGTACGTGTACGCTGCTTCCCTTTTTTGCAATCCTCTCTATCTTTCTTTCTCTCTCCCTCCTCCTCCCTCCTCATCCCTCCCCTCCCCCCTGCCACCACCCCTCGCCGTCTTTCTCTTTCTCCTTCTCACTCTCGGACTTCCCCGTTGTTTTTCAACTTCTTTTTCCTTTTAATTCTTCCATGTTCCTCCATTCCCTATCTTTCATAGTCTCCGTCTCTGTTTTTTCGATGTACATTGTTGCCTTCAGTTTGGCCTTATAGCGATATATATATTTTTTTCGGCATTTTTGCCCATGTAATAGGGAGAAGCTCAAGTTATTTATCGACCTGTTCAATTTTGAACCCGGCCAGCCCTTTAAAACCAAAAAGAAAAACAAAAAAAAAAAAAAAATTAAAAAAATGCAGTCACTTTGAATTACAAAAAATTCAATTTTTTAATGGAATAATTTGAAACCATAGTTGGCAACTAAAAATAAAAATAATTTCATTTCATTGAGGAATTAAGTCTCGTGCCTGAAAGACATTTTAATAACTGTTATTGCCTACAATTTCATTCGTTTTCAAGCGATCTCTCCTCCTTCTCCTTCTCCTCCTTCTCCTTCTACTTCTTCATCCTCTTCCCTTCCCTTTCCCTTTCACTCTCTCTCTCATTTTTCTTTGCCTTTTCTTTTTCTTTTTTCTTTTTTTTTTTTAATAACGCCGGCCAGAAAAAAGTTACTCGCCTTAAATATGATACGGGAAATGTTATTGGGGGCAAATAACTTAGCGGCGTTACGGCGGCAAACTGTACCGTTTGAAGATTCATTGTTTAATACCAACTGGTTTAAAAAGACGAATGTGGCAGTTAAAATGTCAGTAATTGGGCATTCGTTCTACCTTAAAGCCGAGTACAACTGCTATGAAATAAATAGTCGAGCCGAACGCCTATTCGGATACTTAACGAAAATTAGAGATGTATTATTCATATCCCCGGAATATTTCCAATATTCTTAAAATTGCAATTTTCTCTCCCCTCCATCGTGAATTTCCTCCCCCAATAGTTTCACATACGATTATAAGAATTTTATTTTACTCTCTCTCTCTCTCTCTCTCTCTATATATACATATGTATATGTGTGTGTATATCTCGAGCAGGAGTAATTTGAATAATAAATAATGCAAGCGCATAAATGGAATGTTCGAAACTTTTATTGGTCAAAATAATTTACAAATGTACATATTCGCCTCAATGGCGCGATCAATACTTGACAAACTTGCGCTGGACGTATAATAATACCGACGTGACTACATAATATATTAAGATTGCAGGCGTAATTTTCATTAAATCACATAATATAGGGCGAGCGCGCACGTCCGTATATAATGAACTGCAAAACACGTATTTTCTGCGGCGTTGTAAAAATTATATATTATTAATTATATTTCGAGAATTATAGTCCACCAACGACAATAAAAATATTATATTACAACACGTTTTAATAAAAGCCTATCGAGTAACAAAAATAGAGATAAATTACAAGGATTATTTAGTTTATTCAATTAATATGAGAATTTATTTGTACATATACATGTATGTGTATGTGTATATGTATATATAATAAAATTTAATATTTTAATATAAACAAGTTTTCTCATTTCAGTATTTTCGGTCTAATTTTATCAAGGGCTTATTGTTTTAGGATATAAATTAACAATTTATAATTAATGCATTCGAGCGTGCACGATAAATATTATGAGTTTGAAGGGTAGAGTACACACTGCTGCTCTTGGAAAATCAATAGTCTCGGAGGAATACGGCGAAATCCCGTCTAATAAAATTTACAACAACTCAAAAACTTTATTACATTCATGCAATAACAATATCAATTTTCTACCGTCTAACAACAACAACAACAACAACAACAACAACGACGACGACGACGAACGCAATAATGCGCAATAAATCTCGCAATAAAAATATTGTACAAATTAAGTTTGTATTCCGAATAATTGTAATTATGCAATATTATTTATATAATGGCATTGTTGCCGTTTCGTATTTAACTTCAACAATAACAATAGTAATAATAAATAATTTACTTAATCAACTTATTCCTTCGTTACGAGAGCACGTGAAGTTTTTAAATTAAAAAACTTTTGAATACATTATTAATGTTAAAAAAAACAAATAATAACAATAACAATAATAATAATAACAAAAAGGGGGAAATCCTTACTTTGAGGGGAGATTTTATTAAATGCGAATGCGCAGTCCAGAATTTAATATTAACATTTCGATAGTTAAAATAATTATTGTGACGGTGCCTGTGTAAAATAATAATGTAATTCATTGAATTCGGATGGCGATAAAGGGGAAGGCACTACTATTACACGAAAAAAAAAAATAAATAAGTGTTATCATAAATAATTATCCTTAATTATGGTTGTATTAAAAAAAATTTGTTTTTATATATATATATATATATATATTTCGTATTTCATTTGCAATTTGACGCGAGTAAATTAAGCTTTAGAGTCGAATAAAAAGACAATTATAAAGTTAATTATGGGGGTGAGGGGGAGGGGGGCACTTTTAAACGTGTAATATAAAATGTAGACAATTAAGTTAGAAAAACCTCGTACAAAAGTTGTAAAGAGAGAGAGAGAGAGAGAGGAGAGGAGAGGGAGGGAGAGGGAGAGGGAGAGGGAAAAAAGAAATTGTAAATTAATGTTGTAAGAAAAGTTTAATGCACCTTCGAAGGCTGTGGAAATAAAATTGCAATTTTCTTTGCCGAGTATTTCAGAAGGAAGGTCTGAAAACTCGGTAGTACTGATGATAATGCAACGCTCGGCTTTTACAGGCCCAAGACTACCTACGTTTACCTTTAAAATATGGCCTAAGTATTTGTAGTAGTAATACATGACGGGGGGTAGGTGCGGAGGGTAGGGTGGCGAATACGATGTAGGGAAGAAAATGTTTCTTCTATCTACTTCTTCTTCTTCTTCTTCTTCTACGTTCCAGACAACGAAGAAACAGCAGTAAGAAAAGGACAAGTATATTAACAAAAGCGTACATTCGATTCAATTACTTGTTAAAAATGTTTTAAAAAGTGCAATAAAGAGGCGCGCAATGGACGGGGGGCAGTACTTAAAGCGACTCCCACTACGAAAGCTTGGAGGAGGAAAAGTCTCCGCTGTAATCCTGACGTTTGCAGACTTGATGTTTGGCCACGTGGGTGATCGTACGGTGTTTCCTTGCCTCGTAACGACCCAGCATGGATTATTAAATAAAATAGTACGGCCGTATGACGGTACGTGACGGTACGTGACGGTACGTGACGGATGGTGACGGAGGTAAGGCGGCAAGGACAACGTGTCGTAGACGACGATTGTCCGTAGATTGTTGGTTGACTCTCGCACATCGTTGTCCCGCCATTTTAATTACATCAATAGCCATCGGCAAAGCCTCTCTAATCCCAGGAAACGTACGGAATCGCGTATGAAACGAAATCCCAATTCGCCCGATAAAATTCTCTGTCCGAGGTTGCTTTTATGCCCGGGAGTTGGGGATAAAAACAAAGGTTATTGGGGTATTTAACGTCACGGAAACGTTCGTAAAAAAACATTAGGATAATTATATCCATCGTTAACCAAGATTTTACAATATAATAATAACAATAATACGCAAGTCTATGGCTGAGTTTTTCTTTGCCTCTCATTTTTTTTCCACTCCCCCTCCCCCCTTTCCGCTTCTTCGTTTATTTGTACATTTTCTTCTTCTTCTTACGTCTTTCGTCTTATCTTCACTTTTAGAAGCCAAGCGCGTTGAGATTGAGATCCACTGGAAGTACGAGTGCGGACAGTCGATGCCGTGTTCTTAGCCGGCATATCACGCCACGTACTTCGATGTACTTCATGTTGACTGCTCATCAGACTTCTCGTTAATCCATTATGACGAGAGCGTTATCGGTAAGACCTGATGCGATCTAATATAGGAATATAGGAAGAGACGAGAGTTCATTACCTCTTATTTTCGTCGTATATGCATTACGAGTTCGGTATTTTATACGACAGATCCACGGGGTTAAGGATCTCGAACGACGATCTCGAATGATCTCACGGACAATGATTTAACTCGTCAGAACGACACGGACTCCCAACCGCTGCGGACGAATTCGGGATCAAAAATGGTCCTCGTAAGCGCGTAAAATCGCAATGGATCTCGCCGTTTTAAGGAATAAGGAATAAGGTCAATCGAGATCGCAAGGATAGAGTATATTAATTACATACGGTGTACGAGGGTATATCGAGAGCAATGCGTAGGGGCGGCACCTCCACGCATCGAGCACCTCCGAGCCTTAACGAAGAATATTTGCAATGGAAATATCGCACGTCGTCGTAAGTCACAATTAGACTCTGATAAGTATGCCCCGCCTATTAACGCGCCGGACTCCTCTCCTCGTCCTCTCCTCGTCCTCTCCCCCCGACCTTCTCCCTCTTCCATTGTATAAAAGTCGTCTCGTAAGTAAAGAAAGAAAGAAAGAAAAAAATATATATATACATATGTATATATATATATGGATATATATGGGAAATTTAAATAATTTACAGTAGCAGTGGGGGGAGGGGAGGGCTTTTCAATGGCAGGACTCGCCCAAGGACATTTTGCAGTTACTTTGGAGTCGATGGCTCGCCGAGGTTGGCCTTGCCGCCCCTCTTGTCCACCATACCCGCGCACCATTACTCACCGTATTCACCCGTACATCCAGACGTATTTATACCGTCTGTCTATCCACCGTACTCGGCTCCGACTACTTGCTCCCATTCCCCTCCCCTTCTCGACCTTTTCCTTCCACCTCCTGGCCTGCGACCTCCAAGTCCGGGGAACCGCCACTTCCCATTTCATTTTTACTCCTCTGCGAGATAGACAAAAAAGAAAAAAAGAAAAAAAAAAGAAGAAGGAATTGCCGGAGCTTCCTCGTCCCCGTTCCCGTAGCCGCGCCGTCCCTTGCCCTACCTCGTCCCGCCGTCGAACCAGCCGAAAACGAGTTTGTCAAAAACAAAAAAAAAAATCGCCCTAAGCGTGCGAAGGACCGCCAAGCTTTTCCGTATCCTCTACTTCCTCCAGCTGGACAACGAATGCCCACCGCGTTTCGCTACACCTCGTAACAAACACTCCTCTCCTCTCCTCTCCTCTCCTCTCCTCTCCTTTCCTTTAACCTCCCTTTAATCCTTATCGTCCTCTTATTCCTCTTATTATGTATTTATAGACAATATTCTTGACGTGGCTTATCGGTGCCGTTATTATTCATAATAGGATTGCACTCGCGCACTTGCCGTCGCGAATTCCTCTGTCGATTAATAAAAAAAAAAACAAAATATATGTATGTATAATATTATCGTTCGGCCATTGATTCGAGCCTGTTCAAGTCAAACAATAACCGATTAATTCCGTTTATTAAAAGTATAAATTCAGTTATCTAATGTACAAATAATACGATGCAATTCACAAGTTTGCATGTAAATGAACGTTTTTCTTTTCTTTTCTTTTTCTTTTTCTTTTTTTTAATTATTCGAGGCCACCATTCTTCTCGAGTGAATTCAAAATTTAAATATCGAATAGGGCCAATAACCCCCAATAGCCATCTTTATTATACAATAATAATTTCGTACTCTTTGGAATGCATTAGAAATTTGAAAATCATCTAAGCGCATATTAAAAATTCTTCTTTATTCTTCTTCTTTGTTCTTCTTTTCACGGTTTGTCTACGATTGGCAGTGGCTTTATTCGATATCGGTCACGTTATTAATAACGGATCCACTTTCATACGTCGAATGTGCAGCTAAAAATTGTCATAATGTATGTTGCCAAGTGGACAGTTCGGGAACTGAGCCTTTTCCCCTTAGCCTTGATCATTATCAACAATTTCAATGTTTTCGTCCGTGATTTATTTCCTAATGGAATGGAATGGAATGGACCGCGGCGACGAGTAGAGAGAGAGAGAGAGAGAGAGAGGATAAAAATACAAGCGAGAATGGCGGCCGAATGGATGGATGGCTCTAATGCACATAGACTCGGAGAACTTGTCACTCATGAAGCCTACGATCGTCGATCTTTCATCTTTTTTTCTTCTTCTTCCTCTTCTTCTTCTTTTTTTCTTTCTTTCTTTCTTTCCCCTTTCCCCTTTCATTCTTCTAGTCAAAAAAAAAAAAACTCCTTTGCGTCCTTTACATGTTTTTCGTAACGCGAGATGATGATGATGATGATGATGATGGCTTCAATATTGTAATTTCTACCATAAGTTAAGTTAGTTTGAAATTTATTTTAATAACCGAGTACTTTTCAAACCAAGCCGAACTCATAATTTCCTCGAAGGTATTCCATTCGGTTATTTAGCCTCTTGGGATTAAATGTATATTTTCAGGTCGCGCTCACCGTTCGTCAAACTTTATATTTTATATTCCTACGTGCGGATCTCGGCGTTTTTACGACATAAAAGTAATTATAATTTGTTTCGATCAATGGCACGTTGAAACATTATCCATTAATACGTACACACACATATATATATATATATGTATGTATATGTATTTATTTGACAAACAGTGGACGGGAGAATTTTTAATTATCTATTAAGAAACTAGAAGCATACGCGTTCGAATGCCTTTTTTTTATTTGCATAAAAGTATAAAACGAAGTATTAATTACCGTGGCGCATATTATTTGAAAGAGTCTGAATTTTAGAAAAAAGATCCAAACGGTCAGTATTTACTCAAGAGACTATTTCGAACATTTATTAAATACTCAAATTATTGCACGATTTTATATAGACTGCCAACATTATTATTATTATTAGCAGTAGTAGTAGTAGTAGTGGGTAGTAGCAGTAGGTAGTATTAAAAATTACGGGACTTTGGTAAGTTGGGCATGTTCTTTAAATAAATTCCACTCGTAAAAATAGATCAGCCAAGACTTAATTAAACCGTTGCGTTTCTCTGTATTTCAAATGTATTTTCATCCCTCGAATTAATGGTATTCGTAGTAGTAGTAGTAGTAGTAGTAGTAGTAGTAGTAGTAGTAGACTCAATCGACGACTTACGTTATTGACTCTTACGCGAGTAATTGAGATTGCACCTCAAATACATTCCGTTGACTAATTATTATAAATTATTATTATTATAAAGCAATTTTACTTCTCGGAAACGTGAAATTGAGTCGGACGATTAATTTTCATTATATTGTATCTTATTACGGAGAGGCGTATCTCGAAACGAAACATAGATAAAGTAATAATGTAATATTAATGTTTTCGCCGAGTGGCGCAAGTAGTTAATTTTTTAATTTAAAAAGTCATTAATATAAATGACGAGAGAGCGGAGTAAACAATATAAATTGAATTGAAAAGTTCGGCAGTTTGTTTAACGCAAATTTATAAGTATAATTAAAAAATTTCCAGATGAAAGCTTTTATTATTCGAAAGATTTACAAGATTGGAAAGGGAAATCAGTTCTGAAATAGCGCCGTAATTAAAATTTTAAATTTAATTTAAACTGCCCCGAGAGATCTAACCGCTCTAATAATTTTAAATACATTTCAAAAAACTCACGATCCATTACGACCGCTCTTATACATCATTGTTACTATTATTATTCTCTTTCGCCACCCGATGATTAATTTTTTTTTTTTTGCGAATATAAGAAAAAAGTTACATTTATCTGGTAAAGAGAAAGAAAGAGAAAAAAAATATATAATTGTTAATTAAGATTCCGATTTACGAATATTCGTATTTTTAATTTACGGGAATATTTTCTGAAAAAAAATCCAATGCTTTTTTTTTTGGAATTATTTTTGCCAAAAGATTATTTGTGAAATTTTTTAAAAATATTTCTCAAATACGTTGGAATTCGATAGAAACACACGCGAGATCGTAAAGTTTTATCTTTATGATGCAAATTGTTTTTTCTAAATATTCCATTACATTCTCTCTATATTAATATTCCGCCTCCCTTATTATTATTATTATTATTTTAGTTCTTGCTGTTCTTGCTGTTGTTGTTATTTTCATTATAAATTGAGGGGAATTTTCATAATTTTGCAAGTAAATGAGTCTATAAATATGAGTTACAAGTTGAATGCTTTTAAGGACAGACATTGTAACACACGGCTTTATATTCATATATGAAAATTCGATGTAAATTAAAGAACTTTATGGGACTAGTAATGTTTTATATATTTATGATACGTGAATATTACCATTTAGCATTTGTATAATTTCGTATGGGCGCGAGGGCACGCGTGCGCACGGAGTTAGAAATAAAACGGTAAAGGGGGCTGTGGAGGGGTGGGGAGGGAAATAAAGTAAAAAAAAAAATTGTGATTTAATTTATATGTAAAGCAGTTATTGATTGTAGTATGAGAAGAACCGATTCAATGGCGAATGAGCTTATAATGTTGGAGCGAAGAGACTCTTTTCTCTCTCTCTCTCTCTCTCACTCTCTCGAGAAGACGACAGTTCCTCCCCGAGAAGATTGATGGAAGATTTTTTTTTTTTTTTTTTTTTTGCCGAAGAAAGAGGAGCGAGAAATAAAAAAAGAAAGAAAGAAGAGGAAGATGGAGATGGAGAATACGTAGCCGGAGCCGGTGAAACTATTTTATTATTCCGCTATTTCAGCTTTAAATACAATACGTTGTTTGTCCAAGAAAATGTCCGCCGGTTTTTTTTGTTTCTTCTCTCTCTCTCTCTCTCTCTCTCTCTCTCCCCTTTATATTCTTCCCTTATTCTTGCGGATGATAAACATCCAATTCGAGGATTTGTCAAGCAATCGATTATTAGCAATCAATGTGCGGCGAGAGCGGGAGCGGGGGGGGGGGGCACGCGATAAAACCGTGAAAATTGACCTTCTCTCGCGGAATCACGCGGAGCCTGAACGTTGAGAAAATGATTTTCGCATGGAAAGAAATCCTGCGCCATTATCGTATAAAGATAATAATGTAAACGCTTGTATAATGGTATAGATGTAGTCGAGGCGGGTGATGGGGTGGGGTGGGCTCCCCTCCGGTTTATACGATTTAAATTGTAATGTGGCATCGGATGCTCGTGGTTTATATGTAAAATGAATAGCAATTTATGTAATCCTAAGCATGAATATAACTATAATAGGTGGGTGGGTGGGTGCACGGTATATTATAATGTAACGGATGAAATGCATTATATAGCATACAATGTCCCGTACGGGTGTACGTGTATCTGCCGCTCGTTTCTTCTACCCCACTCGCCCCTGCCCGCCTGCCCCTTCGTAAATTGTTTGTGGACGACGAGGGGAGGGGCGGACGTCAGGAATGGGCGGGAGAGGGACAGGTCCTATAAGCTCAAAGGTAATTGGAAATAAGAAGTCGGATGGATGGTAACGAGTGGCCGTCTTATGCGGCGGAGGCTCGTCGGCTTCAGCCTCGGGAGAAGTTTTTCGACTCGAGGAGAAGCTTTAATACATAATAGATTCCCATTGGCGCTTAATCGATACCTCGAGCACTATCGATTATCCACGACAGCCGATAGCTCGACGAGCGACTCGTCTCGTTATCCGTCGTATCGCCCGGCCGGTGCAAGCGACCCACAGCCACCGATAATTATTTCAAGGCCACGGACCACGTGGGACATTATTTACTTTTTTCCGCGCCAATCGAAATGCACGGGAACAATCGTGCCCGCAAAATTGTTTGGACTATTTATTATGTTAATTGATATTAAGTTATTAGGGTGATTAATTGTAAATGTGTACGTTGAGGGCAGCGAGGCCAGTGTAGGGAGGGGAAAGAGGTGAATTTACTTCCGCGATCGTCCCGTTGTACGCGATCGAGATGAATCGAAGGGCGGATTGACGGCGGCCCATCAAAAGGGGGAAATAAAGAGAAAAGGGGGGGGGGGAGGAGGGGGAAATAGGAGAGGAAAAGAGACGATAAAGAATAATCGTTTGTAAAGGCCTTTTGTGCATTATTTATTCGAGGAATAAGGAGTGCGGAGAGAGAGAGAGAGAGAGAGAGAGAGAGAGCAGGCTGCTAGGTCGTGTAACAATAATAATAATAATAATAGTAATAATAATAGTAATATAATAATAATAAATGATGAGGATATCGAAAGAATTAAGGGGGCGTGAGTATGAATTTGTGATGGATAATGAGAGGAATCGCAATAAGAAGACTAATTCTCGTACGGGGGGGGGGAAATGGAATTTTCAAGACAAGTAGCTAATCAGAGAAATACTGCGTGTCGCATCAATTGTTTAAAGCAATAAACATTGGTGAGCAGCGGCCCGGGGCCGATTCCCATTTAATGCGACAGCGCTGAAAGGGGTTTCGAGTGACCTTGAGGCCGTCGGAGGAGCAGGTACGGCCGCGCAGCAGCTGCGAGGGGGACGAAGATTCCACTCCACTCCCCTCCGCTCCGCTCCCTTACCCTCCACTCCCTTACCCACCACTCCCCTCCGCGCCCCGCCCCGTCCCACCTTTTCCCTTCCCCCGATAAGCTCAATAACCCCGCGCCCTTAACGCCCCGCCGGGGAATCCTGACCCGGCCGCGTTTGAATAACTTTCGTCCCCGTGCGTTTTCGTAGCGAAGCCGTCCCCCGGCTCGGCCCTTCTGTGTGTTGGTGCATTAAAAGGAGTCCCGCGTCGGGGTTAACTGAATCCAAATGTATCCTTGCGCGACTCGTAGCGGGCCATCCCCGCGCCCTCATCCACGCGCCGAGCGATCGCCCCCGGGCATTCGTGCCGACTCGAGCAAAAATAAGTGCCTGCCTGCCTGTCTGCCTGTTTGCCTGCCTGTTTGCCTGGCTGGCTGCGCCCAATACAAGTGCATCGACGGGTCGCGGAGCGTTCGCTGCGAAAAGCCGCCGATAATGTTAAAATGTTATTGATATACCGACAGAGTAGACCGGGGAGTAATATCCCTTGCTCGGGCTCCTCAACTCGGCCCTATATTTATTAGAGGTTTTTGCCCGGCACTCTACCCCCCCCCCCCAACCCTTCCGCCAGCCCAATAACCTTCCGCCAGCCCAATAACCCGAATAACGCAACTCTTAACAGCCAGCGCTCGTCGGCATGTGATACGCGATGGCCGTATTAACCAGTGAATTAAGTACATCGCGACTACGTACATCTGATTGAGTAAAAGGAAGGTGAAATAATTAAGAGTCGCTCGGAGTCGCAAGCAAGAGGGACGGGGTGGTTATTGGGTGAGAGTGCCGGCCTCGAATTTTTATTTGCGTTCGCTCGCCTATCGAGGCCGGAGAAAGGGCTGCCGATCATTCGTTACCCCCTGCCCGCCCTTCTATTAATATTAGCCATCGCGATTCGCCATTATCTCTGAAGCTATGCATTACCTGGCATTCTCGTCATTGTGGGCTCACAATTCGTGCGCACGCGCAACTCGTGTAAACGGGCCACCGCGCCACACACGCCCGGGCTAACGCGCCAAAAACCGTACTTTTGGCGCGGTTGGCGCGGTTGGCGCGGTTGGCGTGGTTGGCGCGGTGACAACGGGACTCAATCCTTGGCGCGTACGAGCCCAATGGGTCTGTATAACGCGAAGATTGGCCCCCAGCGTACGACTATTCCGTCGTTTGCGCGAACCCTCCCACCGGCAGCCTCCACCCCACGGCAAAGCACATTATACCCGCGGATCCCGTACTCGTTAGACCGCGAGTCCCAATAACCTCCCTTCCGAGGTGGATAAGAGGAAAGAGCTTCGACGTCATCGATCGATCCCTCCCTCCCTCCCTCCCTCTTTCTTTCATTACTTCGCGAATTCACACAGCGCGCACACCGCTTACGCATTTAATCCACATTTTTGGGTATTGTTGACCGAGTGGCCGCTAAAGCCGCTTTAATTCATTGCCCTCGCCTTGTGTGTGTGTGTGCTGACTCATCCCTTTTCTCTACTTCTGACCTTCTATTCGCATAAAGAACCACGTTACGTCCAATAAAACATCAACTATATATATATATATATAAAGTAAAAAAGTATAAGTACTATACTATAACTGCTTAGCTATAATTGAGCTCGAATAAATTAACGTGGACTTGCGAGAGATGGGAACGCGGATGGACCACAGACCCATAGACAACGTAGATAACATAGCTGGACCATAAAGGAAAGGATATTCTCTAGGTAAATACAATATGCCTATCAGGGCTCGAATCTATCCCGAAAGCTTTCCATTATACAATTAGCAATATATATTCAGGCGCGACTCGATTCTTCATTTCGTTGCAGCTCACCTGCACACACACGGATACGGACACACGTACGGACGTCTAGTTGGAAAATAAGCTGCCTCGAAGACAAGTAGAAAAGCTAGGGCGCTACCTTACTTACCGTACTATACGTTACCAACTTAGAGGTAATTAATTGTTCTAGCATTAGGCATCGGCTCGATACCCTTACCTTTGTCTCCTTGTCGTCTTACTTTATCATTATCTGCACTCGTATCTGCTTTATTATCGGCGATAACCCCAAACCCGTAGACTCTCCGACTTTATACGCGTTTATCTCAACTTTTACGACGTTTATTTAATTATTTTTTCTATCCGACACATGTCCATTAAATTCATATTCCACTCGTTTATTTTCATTATTTAATTACTACTACTACTACTACTATTGTTGTTGTTGTTATTATTATTAGTATTAGTATTATTAGCATTATTATTATTATGTCTTGGTAGATACGAAAATATTTTAATGACATTTCGTAATTACATTTCGTTGAAACTTATTGAGCAAATACAATGACAATCGTATCTCGTGCTCTTAATATACCATATAATCATATAATAATTTCGTATAATAATTTTATTGCCCAAGCGCTACAAGTGATATTATTTTATAACGAGGCGCCATTTTACTTAATCTATTTGCGACGACGATTACAAATGATTTATTATTTCATTGGTAAGTTTTTTTTTAAGAACAAATCTTTGATTACAAGTGTATACTTAACATACAATTATTGTACGCAAATTTACAAGCACTTGGCTTTATAACTTTATTGTATCTATACAAACGTACTTATTTACGTAAAGAGTTTATTATTATACGTATTTAGCTTGGTTTTTTTTTTTTTTTTTTCGTCTCCCCGTTAAACACGTATAATCTGAGTATCCGAGTATTTGCTGTTACGCTAATTAATTTGTATTAACACAAAACAGAGTATCTTAACGTCGCTAATATCTCAAAGCCTGTAATTATCTGTGTTAAGCAGAACGAATTATTTTCCGGGGTGGGGGGGGGGGGGGGGAAAGAGAAAAAAGGAATTCAATCATTATAAACTTTGATTTATTCTCATTTGTGGGTTACGATGTTTAAATTAGCGTAGCATTATTATTATTATTATTACAGGCATTTTTGCATTTTCTTATTTTACAGCATAAAATTCGAAAGTTTCGCAATTACATAATAAACCACTCACTCCATTAGATTTATGATGAAATTTACGAATTAATAATAACAATAACAACAATAATAACAATAATATCCCGCCCAGATCGATGATTTTAACCGGGAGGCTTTAATTTTATAACACTACTATATTATTCTGTTTATAGTAGCTGGTTACATTGTTAATTTATAAATGACTTCCGTAACATCATTCTACTTGTCTAATTAAATAATAACGTTTAATGCGTACATGCAATGTGTGTAACTACTTACATAATTAAGATCTTTTTTTTTCTTTTTAACAATCAGTTATTTAATTGGTCTTAAAAAAAAAAAAAAAAAAACAAAATGCTCTTTTTTTCAATTCTTCGTAATACTGATAGTCATGTATCGAATTACATCGAATTTTTCGCTATATAATGTTCTGAGTTACTTTTATCTATTGTTCGTTTTTTGTTTTTCTCCTGTTTGTCAAGAAATCAAACTTATCGCGCGCTCGCAAAGTCCAAATCGGCTTTCTGCCCTTTAAATACGGATAGAACGTTCCGAGACTGCTTTCTTATTCTAGTATTACATCTATTAAAATGTATTCCTTAAATTTTCTTCTTTCCGTGTTTTACGAGGATTCAAGACTTGTTAGCTCGTAATCGCTTATAATAATAATGATAATAATAATAATTATTCACAATTATTCGTGCATTCCGGTCGAGCGAGCGCGAGACCTTCTTTATCTCCGCGACAATTACTGTAAGAATTTTTTTTTTTTTTTTTTTTTCTTTTTAATACAATCCCACATTACGGCAACTTTATAATTCAATGGAACCACGAATAAATGCGTTTTTAATAATAATAATAATAATAATAAAAAAAAATAAAAGTAAAAAAAAAGTAACGTTACGAAAGCGTTCATAAATTTGATCCAGAATATATGTAAGAGAAGACATAGTAGATTTGATAAGCAATATTTTTCACGATAAAATTATTTCTGTAAGTATTTATATAAGTAGAGAGAGAGAGAGAGAGATGAAAATAATAAAAATTACGAAGCCGTTACGATAAGGATGAGTTATAAAATACTTTTAAATGTGTTAATGATAATTCTGGAGATATGAATAAATACAGTTTCATGTATTGGCAGTTGTGTTAATATTTGAATTACGTTTCACACGAGTTTCTGTGGATTCATTGGACGAATCTGGAAAATAATAATACTAAAATGATAATAGTGTTAGGTAAGAATCGCGCTTCTGGAATAATGTGGCTATTTGATATAAAAAAAAAGAAGAAGAAGAAAAAGAAAACCTCACAGTCCACGTCAATTGTAAACCGAGACGTTCGCATTAATTTAATATTTAGTATTTATTTATTTATTTATTTTTTTATATATATAATTTTGCATTGTTATTGGGGCGAGAGTTTGAAAAGCGAGATATAATTTCCAATCGGTAATTAATTACGTATTCTAGATAGATTTATTGCGCGCTAAGTAATATCGCTGCTAAAAGTATAAGAAGAAGAAGAAGAAGAAGAGATGAAGAAGAAGAAGATGATGAAGAAGAAGAAGATGAATAATATGTCGTCGGGTTGAGGTTTCCGTTAGAATCCGGCCGGCCCAGGGAAGGAAGGTCATGATGTCGGTCATGGAAATTCATATTCTCAGGTTATATCGCTCTCGATGATGTTTAGAAAGTCGGGGCCGCGAGGAGTCGAGTCCCGTCTATCCCCCCAGAGGAGCGTTCGCTTAACACGGCCTCCGTGACTCGTGGCCCCCGTCCTCTTACGAGCCGGAGAGCTTCAATTAAACGAAGCAGTCACTTAATCATATTTTTCCATATCGCAATGGAAACTGCACTTGTTAAGCACTTACTTAACATATAACATATAAGTAAGCGGTCGAATATACCCGTGCGCTATTGCCGGGGCGAGGAAGAAAGGGCCTCGTGTACGTGGAGCGGGCTCGTCAATAACAGCGGGGGCATTAACGAGACTTTATTAACTTTGTAAAGAAAATAATATTATCGAACCGCGCAGAAAGTATTTTTTTCAGCACGAGAGTAATTAAAATCATCGATTAGTTTGCCGATTATACGTGGCTTCGACAACTTTGTCACGTACTCATACTTTCAATGGAACATCAACGACTGTATCATTGAAATTCTTTTCTTATTCCACGTATATCTCATCGTCATCGTCATCGTCATCGTTATCGTTATTATTATTATTATTATTATTACTGTAAGTTCTTCCACTGAACGTTTAAAGCCAGCGACTCTGATACTTTCTACTCTAATACTTATCTATTGTTCTATATTTTTTTATTTTTTTTTTTTTTTTTTTTTTGTACTTACTTACTTACTTACTTACTTACTTACAGATAAAAGCAGGTTAGACTGAGTTAAGCTACAATGAATATATATGATGACAGGTTGGAGGTAGTCGCAGGCAAGATCCATAAACACAGTTAACCGTAGACGCGGATAGAGTTATTTTCGCAAAGGAGTCGATAATATATAATATTATATCGATATAATGTGCATTTGCATAAAAGTAATGGAAACGCGGATCTATAAGTATTAATACAATCTAGTTTCTAATAATATTTATTTACAATTTTGCCTCTTTATGGGCCTTTCACAATTTTATGCAAAAAAAAAAACGAAAGAAAAACGAAAGAAAGAAAAGAAAAAAAAGCCGTATTTCTCGTTTCTTGTGTTTCGCCTACAGGAACATTAAATAAGATTGATGAATCAGTTTATTATTATTTAAAAATTATAATTACCGGTTACGTACCGGTTCCTTTCAATTATTAATTCTAATATCTGTATTATGTAAATTGGAAAAACAGTATAAATAAAGAATAAATGGAACAGCTGTAAAATTCTAGCTTAAACAACGAGGACTTTATGCGTCAGTTCGCGTAGAATGGAACGGAATGGAATAGAATCCAATGGTATTGTTCGCAATATTTAATCTTGAAATTGAATGCATTGAGGAATATGGACTTTAAAGTACTCGAGTGATTTACATCGAGTCGAATGTATTCCTTCCTTTCCTCGCACATTTTCTTTGCACATACAAATAAATAAATACATATAAAGGCTGAAATAAGCAACGGAATATACGAAAGGAAACGAACATTTTAATATAACTTTTAATATACAGTTTATACAATTTTTTCCTAGCATTATATAATGTTTTTTTTCTGTTTTTCAGTGAAATCGTCAAGTTATTGCGCAGATAAATTGTGATTCAAATTATATAAATTAAGATCCTTGTTGTAGGCAGTTTTAAAAAGTTATAATCAATAAGCGAAACATGCAAGTTACGTGAAGCGAGAGAATGTTTGTAATCGAATGACTGCGGCAAAAGCATGCAAAGGAACATTTGAAAGTCACGTCGTATTATGAAATTATCTAATGCTATCGCTATCTGAATAGTTAGTTGTCTAATAAATTAGAACTTACATATCATTCTCGATTCTCTAAAGAAAACAATGAACAATAAAGAACAACAACGACGACAACGACAACGACGATAACAACAACAGCAACAACACAGCAACAACAACAACAGTTGTTTTTGTAGAAGCAGCAACAGCTACGGTGAACGCTTTATAATAATGAAGATCCATTAAAGTAAATTATTAGCTGCATATTTAAGGGAGCTCGGCACGAAAGAAAGTACATATACATATATATATATATATATATCTGGATATTCGCATAATTTTATTGCGCTTCTATTTGTGTTCTGCATTATGTATTTAGATTTTTAAGAAAAGTTTGAAAAACTTTTACCGTTACGGATGAAAATTTCACATCAGCTCAGTCTTCATACTCCGATTTATATATAAATTGCGGATTTTATTTTAAAACTTTGTTAATGTGCTCAGCTTTCGTATAAATGAGTATTTTAAAATTGAAATTAATGTTACCCAGATAATGCAAAAGCCACTATAATTAACCGCACTCGTATTTTAAAATATACCAAAAACAACAAAAAAAAAAAAGGATTTCATTTTTTCTCTTTCCTTCTTTGACATTAATGTTGGAAGATTAGTAACATTTTTTTATATGAAAATAAATTATATTAATGTCGCAGCAGCAGCAGCAGCAGCAGCAGCAGCAGTAGTAGTGGTAGTATTAATAGTAATAATAATACATAATGCATAATACATAATAACGTCAACAATATTAATAAGAGCACTTATAACAAGTGTAATAACAATACTTTTCATAATAATTACGATAGAATATATATATATTAATAATAATAATAACAACAACAATAATAATAATAATGGCCATATATATAATTTAAAAATGTGAAAAATTGTCAGACCCGTTTCGTAAACTATAATTCAGAAATATTTAAATTCATTAAAATAAATTATAATAAATTAGGTAATACAGCTTGTGTTTTTTTTATTATTAAAAATTAAATTAAAATGATTAAATTACATGAAAAATCAAGATTTTCCAGCACTTGTTTCGGTAAATTGGCTCGATTTAAATTAAAAGATAACTTGGATTAATTAGCCTGTATTTATTATTATTATTATTATCGTTATTATTATCGTTATTTAAAATGTTTTAATTATTAAAATGTTGAATTCATGCGTATGAAGAAGCGTCTGTCTGCTGTTCGATAAATTAGAGTGGAATATTTGCTTTTAATTTATTAATATCCGAATGTACAAAGAATGTTTGTATAAATTCAAATTAAGGCTACTTATTTTTCTATTTTTATTTAAATTCAGCGGTACTGCCAATGTATACTTTGTTCCTTATTAAATATTCACATTAAAAATTATTTATTATGCCCACGTGTATTTGTTATTTGCGGCATTACAATTCATTGAATATTCATGAATTTTAATGAAAAATAAATTTAATTCCTTTCACAATCAATAGTGGAATTCTCGCGGATGAGCAAATAATAAATCAAATTATCCTAAAAAATTGTCCTGCATCTAAATAAGCATATTTACGTGGTGACGTGCATGGCAAAGTACCGATAACCACATGAAATATATATACATATTTATTAAATTCGGTATTTCAAATATTTTTCCATTCGCTTATACGGTTTTTTCAATTCCGTACATTTGAGTGAGCACTCGATGGATGGATGGATCGATCGATCGATCGATCGATCTATACGTACGCAATAGCATCGACTAATTAACTCGAATAAATATAATTAAACGAAAATACCAAAGTAAATGAATAAAATATATAAAAAGATTGAGATATCATTAATTTGCGTTTCAGTCATAAATAAATATGAATTTTACAAATATTAATGTAAAAATGTAGAGAAGCACGTTTCATTACTTAATAAAAGTCTTTTGTATACAAAGTGTGCTCGTATAATCATTAGCTAATACGCCGATGTTATTACGCAAGTAGTATATACCGACACACACACGGACACGGACACGGACACGGACACGCGGACACGGATTGATTTGAACTAAATTGAAATACACGAATACGTAATGATATTTGGAATAATCTTTTGAGAATCAATATCGATTTCAATTTTCTTCGCGCGCAGCATTAACCGAATAGAAATTCCCGTTTTCGAAATTTATTCTTCAACGATCCCCCGCCCCGGGAGATAATAAAAAGTATACGCGGAGCCATTTTCGTAAAGCGAAATGTTAGCGTTACATTAATCAATGAAACCATAATAATGAATAAAATGTAATATAAACGAGGGATCGTTTAACACGTTGGAAGAATTGGTACGCGAATGGGTTGCGGGGCTGACAGGTAATGGTTAGAAGAGAAAAAAAAAAATTCGATAAACATAAATGAAATCCGAATGCAAAAAATAAATAAAATACGTCACACAATGGAGGCTGTAAATCCAATGCCGCAAACTTTAATCAAACTTAATTGTCAAAATCAATCATGCGTTTCTTAACTGTAATGAATACATAAGAAATCAATTGAATTGCTCCATACACGCAATGGCGTTTGCTTAATCTGAAACGACTTTATTATCATTATCATCATTATTGTTGTTGTTATTGTTATTGTTGTTATTGTTATTAATATTGTTATGGCGACTGTTAATCGTAATATGAAGAAAAGGATATGATAAATTATTGGGGACGAGAGGCTGGGATCGAAGGAAGAGGCGAGGTTTTTCAAAAAACACGTCCGTTCGATCGCGATCGCGAAATATATAAATAGATCCAGATGCGCGTACAGAAGGCCGCCGCCATTGATTCCAAAAAATGTCATCGACAATTAGCCCATTTATCGGTCAAAAATTATAATTATTCAACGTAAGCTATGCTTGTACAAGGCGACATTGGGCATCCCATTGATTCGTCTTGGCAATTTATTCCTCAACTGCCCGGTAAAACAACGTAGGGAGGAGCCCTAAACCCCGTCGTTCGCTCGTTACAACAGAATCATTGTAATTTTAATAACCACGTGGAATACAGGCTCTCGCTCGATCCGCCTCGATCGACGATTTATACCATCGATCTATTCACGTATGCATAATTTAATTAACGTTAATAGGCTGTCTAAGATCGGTTGGCAGCCCTGCTAAGGATTGCATGCATACGAACGAACGAACGAAATGCTTTCCCAACTTTAAGTAAATGCCGAGCCGAGTTACGTACGTTTTAATTGAGCGTTTAAGTCCCGGGGGTGGGGGTGGCGAAGGGGGCTCCGGGCTCGACAATGACCAGATGGATGTCTAACGTGGGAACGTAAGGTGAGCTACTTTATACGACGACGACGACGACGACGACAACGACAACGACAACGACAACAACAACAACAACAACAACAATAATAATAATAATAAATAACCTTACGTACGAAAGTTCACGAGTATTCAGATTCCCTCTGTTATCCCTCTGGACTACTACTATGGATTACTATGGATGTGGTCAATCAGTAGCAATCGGTAGCCACACTGACTTATATTCAAACGAAATTATCGATATAAAATATAAATAGCCGTTAATAGGAGTGTATAGGTGATGGCCGGTCGTCGGCAATACCTGCGCTTTATTGGCATAAGCCGAAACTTCTTCAAGTGAATTTCAAGGCAAGTCAAAGTGAGATCGGACGAACGAGCCTCCGTATGAATAATTTATATAATCAAGCCTCATTGTATTTCTGTGTGTATTTTACAATACACATTCGGCCAAATATAAATAAGATTCTCATCAATAATGCTAATAATACTTCTTATACATTTATCTTCTTCTTCTTCTTCTTCTTCGTCTTCTTCTTCTTCTTCTTCTCTTCTCTCTCTCTCTCTCTCTCTCTCCTTATCTCGTAATATTTGTAATTCAAGGCTGCAGTAATTCAATGAGAGGAAAGTTTTGAAAATACGGAACGAATCGAGCAAATTTGCTCGAGTTCTGCTTTACTTTCTTCCTTCCTTCCTCTCTCTCTCTCTCTCTCCCACTCTCTCCCTCTCTCTCGCCACTCTCTTCTCCCCGCACGACTCTAATCCAATGAGATGAATAACGAAAATAACGAGTGTCTAAAGTATGGCCCGCGCCGGTAATTACAAGCCATTGTTATTGAAATGACCGATGAACTTGGTGGGGGGGGGGTGGGGTGAGAGAGGGGGGATGAAAAGTTACCCGAGCACATTTCGATTCCCGGCCTTTGCATAATAATTTCAAAACTCGTACCTCTCGGCGTGCCTTATTCCATTTCCACGGCATGGGAAGTCGTTTTTGAGGATATCGACGAAGGGACGGTCCAACAGGACCAAGTGGAAAGGGTCGAGGAGGGTGAGCGAGAGCACGTCACCTTATTCTTATTGACTCTCTGACACTCGTATCGTCTCATTCACCCCCCCCGCCGCTGACCCGTCGAGAGTGGCAGCGTCGTCGAGTCGAGCACCCGGAGCTATCGAGAACCGAGTCGCCCGATGTCGCGGAGGGTGTGCAACAAGTGCAAAATCACCAGGAGGACGTGTCGTCCTGGCGGGAAGCCGCTCGTATCCTGATCGCGGAGCTCAAGTACGCTCTTACACCAATTTATTCGAGCCTAATCGTCAGTAATTGACGTGCGCCAGCCATTCGATAATGATTTGCCCCGAAGATGGCGCGGCACGTCGGGGTTATTGGGGCTGTTGGGCTGCGGGCGCTACTACGTAACGGGGGGGACGTTTCGTCATTTCATCGGCCGTTTCAAGATCGCCTCTCGAGAAGTTTCGGTTTCGCGATGGGTGGTCGCGAAAAAGGCTGATCGGGACGGGATCGCTCGACTATTTTCTCCGAGTCCGGAATAGGCTATCGAAGCAAAGAAGACGAGGGGAGAGGAAGGGAGGAAGGAAGGAAGGAGGGAAGGGAGGGACCGGTAATAAGATTTAACGAGTCGGCCTCGAGTCTCGTTCGAGTCTGCAAATTGGACTTTGTATTTAGTCCCCGGTAGGTACGCGCACGGACATGGGCTTGCAAATTACAAAAATAATCGCTACGAAGAAGTCGGCAGAGCGGTCCAGAGGAGTAGAGTCCACGCGGCGGACGTGGTCCATCGGATTATCGACTCGATAACAATTAGATAGAAGCTGATAAAGGATCGAGTAAAGTAAAGTAAAGTAATGCCGAATAAAGTTAATTTCCCCAGCCGAGTGAATAAAGTAAATAAAGTAAAATACGTAGGCAATATTAATGGATTTGCATAATACGCATTAAAGTAAGTTTTATAGGTTTTTCCCCAATGTCGAGCGCGTCGACGTGTCAGCGGTAATGAATTATTCATCGGCACACAATAGCTTTTTTGCTTTTTAACGTGAAAACGAATGGAAGTTTTTTAGTTAACGCGAGACGACTTGTTAACCGATAAGCTCTGAATAATATTTTCCTATAGAGGGAATCCCGTTTAATACGGCCCGGGCTCGTTTTCACTTCGAAATCATGTCATTTACATGCAAAAGGTAATATCGTCGGCCTTTCTACGATTACCCCGCTGTGGTAATCGTGACCTTACGCGCCACCGCCGAAAACTGCCCCACGTCGCACGCGCAACCCGTCGACTCGGGCTACATAACGGACATGGAAAATGAACGGGGTGGCGGGGGTGGTGGTGGAGGTGGTGGAGGTGGTGGCGGGTGGGTGGAAGGAGGTGGTGGCGGGTGGAAAAAGAAGTCGAAGGGTCCGAGGGAAGGGAGGGCCAAGAGAGTATGGGATGGGTCAGAGGTGGTGGAGAGAGAGGGGTCAGAGGTGGGGCGGTCAGCGGTGGGGCCCAATGAATGGCATGGGATCGCTCGGGTCCCGATTTATCGTGAGCCGCGTGCGAAAAAGCTTCCGATACAGAAGCCGCCGAGTGCATCGTACCGATGCGAATACGTCAGCGGGGGACAAAGGGACGGGATCTTCTTGTGGAAATAATGTCAGGGCCGAGCCGGGTGGCTCGTCCCTTCTTTGTCCGCCGCGGCGCTCCGGTCGGTACGAATATTTATCGTGGCGAGTCGCGCGGGCGCATGCAAATGCACCAGAGGATTCACGAGCACGATCCCGTCCCTACGTCCTTATTTCGCTTTCCGTCTCGCTTCCTCCGTGCATGCGGGTGATCCGGAATTCTCATCCTCATCCTCATCCTCTCTCCCCGCCCCGCCCCCACGTTCTCGGTCGGACGTCTCTCATCGGACACTCACGAGGGGGACGTTGGAAATGAGGAGTCCCGACCACCCCGATAGAGGAGGGGGGAGGATCCTCCTCGACCGACCGACTGACGTCGTCGCTCCAGCTGTTGACTTTCCTGATCGAGGATCGAGCCGCTCGTTTCAGCCTCCTCTCTCTCTCTCTCTCTCTCTCTCTCTTGTTTTACATAAATGTCCGATTGGCTGCGTTTTCTCAAGATAATTGATGGGAGTCTCCCGAGCCAGGGCCATGCTGGCGCTAAGCCCCGGCAACAATTACCCACGATCCCATTAAAGCGCGCCGCTTCAATCCGGCCTATTCGTCACGGTCCAACGGCGCAACCCCATTTATTATACTAATTCGGCACCTCTTTCCTTTTTACCTCTTCTACGACGACCTTGACGCTTCCACGTTCGAATATTCCCTACGTAAAGGACGTTTACGTTTCCACGTTCTCTCTCTCACTCACTCTCCTGTCCCGCCGCCGTCTCCTATCAAAGACCGTCGTCTCCTCCCTGTGCGCCGTGCATCCTTTGCATGTCATTATTGATTAAGAATAAATAACTTCGGGTGTGATCGATCGGAATCCGGCTTATCTTTATGACAGATTATTGGAATTTACATACGCGGTGCCCTTTATCGAGCTTCGAATCTAATGAAATACAATGGCATACCGGACGAAAGACCTTTGGCTAGAGCTTTGGGGGTTATTGGGGTGGGGTGGGAGGACGAGAGAGATTTTTAATTCCCTTCCCGTCACCTTGTATTTTCAAATCGACCAGCAGCAGCAGAGCCGTTAAGAATTATTCGAAAATACGATATCTCGATCCGTCACAGTACCCTGGCGCAACAATCCCATTTATTGACATAAATATTAAAGGTATTCAAATCTTTCCTGCTTAGCATATGTATAATACTCTATGTATGTATATATATATATATATATATTTCAATTGGGTAAGCTTATTAAACAAAGGGAATAAATTATCCAGAAGTTTCGTATTATTCATAAATTCAATTGATAATCCAGCAATTACAGAAGCCTACGTAACGAGCATTGATAATGAGATCATTCGGGACGAAGATTATTATTCAAAGTATTAGTACTAGTAGTAGTAGTAGTAGTAGCAGTAGTAGTAGAAGAAGAAAATTATATGCAAGTTTCAAAATATTCTAACCTCAAGGAGCTAGTCAGTCAGGCTCAAACGATATACTTATTCGTAGGACTTGTTCGTATTTACATGGAGGAGAGAGACGAATTTTTCATTTCCTTATATTACGGTTACCAAGTAAATTCACCTGCTGATTGTTAATTAACTTTGGCAGAGAGTACAAGGAAAATTCTGTAATTTTCCATGAGACTACGATATGTCCATTACAATAACGAGACAAACGTGAAAAAAGACAAGCTATACCAACGGTTTTCTTGTTCTCTTAACTTTTTCCACATTATCCGGCTATTCGGCCATTACGTAGCAACAACATTTTTCTTCTTTCTTTTTCTCCCCCGCCCCCCCCCCAGCCACTAGGCCGAAATATCTTTTAAAATAAGTTGGGATTATTATCCTCAAACCGGTTTTATAAAATGTAACTCTTGCGAATGGCAAAGAAAGATAATAAAAGCCGCGTATTATTCTTTATATTTTATTTTTATGCATATTCTTAGTTCCGAACAATAGTCTCGCTAATAAATGTATTTTGATGGATACCGTTTCCTTTTAATGTTGGGAAAAAGAAGAAGGGGGATGGGGGGATGGGGGCTGGAGAGAGAGAGAAGGAATAGAAAAAAGACGGATTTTTCTCTGAAAGGATTACGATCTCTCCCGGGTAAAAAGGACTTTCAAAGTAAAATAATAAAAAGTATCCATCCCTCGTCTCTAAGAGACTTCTTCTTACTCAAAGAGATTTTCCTCTCGAAATAGTTTATACATACATGTACATATCCATGCATGCATGTAGGTAATAGTTATGTAAAAAAAAAAAAAAAAAACAAAAACAACAACAAAACAAAACAAAAAACAAAACAAATCTTTCTTCGAGACTAATTGTTCGCCAATGCAAAAATCCCGTTGCTCCCCCAGCGTTTTTCCTGTTATTATCATTATTATTATTCTCTCGAAGGTAATTATTGTTGTCGGATCGGCGAGTATTTATTTAAATGACGCCAGTATACGAGTTCGGGATGATGTCGGGATGGGAGGGGGAGAGCGTCATGAATAGAGGGAGAGGTCGGGCATTTCCCAATCCCAAGACGTAGTATACGCGAGACGTATATTAAAAGCTAAGGTACCTCGATTGTCAGAAAATACGAATCCTTTAATATATGTATATATATATGTATATATTTAATGGGGACGTAAATCGTAGGGAAATCATCAATTGTGCGTCATTGGGGTTATTGGCTCCACTAATTGTCTTCTGGGCCAGATTAATTAGGTAAAAGTCCCGATCGATGTCGAGTCCGTGCCCTCTTCCATCGAACGTATCGATCCCTCCCGCCCCGTAACCTGCTAGCGGCACCGTGTAATTCACGATAACCCCACTAAACCCCACTAAATCCCAATAACCCCCCCCCCCCCCCCACCCCTCAAAACGTTCAAAAACGTTCGAGCTCCCAACAGTTTCGTTAGAATTTCTCAGCCTAAGACGACGGATGCATCGATTCGGACGGCAATTGATTCGGACAACGCGCGTCAATAAAACTTGGAGTTAACAATAACATCACAGATACCCGTCGCTTTAAATCACAATATAATAATTCACCGTGCCGTTTTTTATTTTACGGCCAAGGCCTTTGTATATTGCAATTGAATGGGTTAGGGAGGGAGTAGGGGGTAGTGTAGCGCCACCCGACCATCTTCCATTAACGTATTCCAACTCTGTTATACTGCCGCATTAAATGTTTTCTAGCCTCCCCCTGCCCCCTTCCCCCTGCCCCCCGTCCTAGGTAATTACATTATTTCTTATCTATCCGTGGAAACTATTGTTGAGCGCATTTTCATCCATAAGAAGAACATAAGAGGGCCAATATTTTACCTTACCTCCACCCCCCTCCACTTTTTTAAACGCAACTTCCTAGAATAATAATAATAACGCTCGCTAATAAGATACGGTTGTCGTTCGTAGCTCGTCAGCCGTTTATCCGTTTAGCCGTTTAGCCATTCGGCCGACTAAGATCTTCCAATAAGATAAATATTCTCCTCGTGAAAGTTAAGTTACCGAGTCCCTTAAGACGACGCACCGTCGCCTACGCCTACGCGCCACCCTACGACCGACTATCTTGTCGACTATGCACTTTTTTTGGTGGGCAGTCGCACCAAGTACTCCCGACTGATACGTCATTATTTTACCAAGATTCACCTCTTGTTCCAATAGCTAGTCGTCGTCGTCGTCGTCGTATTCGCAATAATTGAAATCCCCGTGCCATTATCGCGTAACTTGCTTACTACTTGAGGCTCAAAAGAAGAGAAGAGAAGAGAAGAGAGAGAAAGAAATCAGCCAAGAGTAGCGGGCACGCGAGGAAACAAAATATTCTCTCTTTAACCGTGCAATAACCCCAAGAAAAGTTGTCTGTAAATGCAAAAGGCCTTTCTTTCTTTCTTTCTTTCTTTCTTTTTTTTTTTAATATTCCCGATTCGTAATGTTTTTCTTCCTCCATTAAGTATCGCTTCCCCGAACTCTTTGCTAATTTAAACGTCGGATTCCAAGCCGCCGAGGCAACGCTTATCTAACGCAGCTTTTGCAATATTATTACATTTAACATGCAAAGGCTCGTGTGACTCATTCGCCTTTCCGACTCGAGCACATCAAACGACAATATCACAATGTATCACAATGTATCACATCACAATATCACATTGATTTATCTAGCGCTCGGGAATAATGGTTTCCTTGACACTCCATTATTTGCTATTAATTAATTAATTAATTGATTAATATTTATTTCGCCCCGATATGCCCTCCTTTACCTTTAAACGAACAATATCCCCCCTACCCCCTGCCCCGAATCTCTAAGGTTTGTATTATGCGCAGGCAGAGTATGCATTGTCGCAGAATAAGCACGTGACAGGAGTTAATCGGGAAAGGTCGGGTCGATTATCTTTTAGATCGGGATAAATACACGTCGTTGCATTGCACGTACTTACTTCGTCTTGTTCGATTGATAGAATCCGCGATATTTTAAACCTTTTCTTGAAACGAATGAGAAAGCATTGCCTGCCGACGGACGCTTCTGTCGCGCCATTGTATGGAAGAAGAGCAGCTTTAACACTCATTGCATTATTACAATGCAGGCGCAATACGTACGTCAGGGGCTTACATTATATTTTGAAAAGCACGCGTTTTAAATGATTCGAGAATAAATAACCCCTTCACCTCTCTCCGTACACGATGATAAATTTGCGTGGTTAACCCTTTTACTTTTTCTTCTTCTTCTTCTTCTTCTTCTTCTTCTTCTTTTTATTATTATTATTATTACAATATCCAATAGCCGAACTCGATGTAATTGAAAGAAGTATATGCCTTCTTCTTCTTCTTCTTCTTTTTTTTTTCGTATCCCTTGGGCGCAACGTAATTCAATTAGAGAGAGAAAAAAACAAGAAGCTTCCTTTTGGATTTACGTATTGATTTACGTAAGGCGATATAGCGTTTTTCGCGGGGTTTCGCGGGGCGAGAACGAACGGAGAGGACTTTATTCAACTAAAAGCATTTTAATTATTTATCAATGAGGATCGTGGCAGAGCGTTCTCGTATTTTCCCAGATTTATTAAAATGATCGATCGGGCTCGTGTTCCTATGAATTGTGCCCACGACTCGACTATCGTATTAATAAATCTTACCGCGCGATAAAGTATAAATGTTATTCAGCGGTAATGTGTATTATTTGCAATGCGAAATCTCATCTCGAGCTTAGCCGTATTTAATAACATTTCATCATCATCGACATTCCTCAAATACAAAAGCTAATAGTAATAAATTACAATATTAATCTAGCCAGAAGCCGCCATGTCGTTTTTAGAGGTATACTCGTATTATTCCGAAGTAGAATAAGAAGAATAAGAATAAGAAGAAGAGGAAGAGGAAGAAGAGACCAATATGTTTTTGTTTAAAGATTTAAACGTGGAATGGATGACCAAATGGCTTAATTGCACGTTTAGCATACAGGACAGAAAGATCTATAATAATATTTTCGACGGTCGGCACAGGTTCCGTACTCGTTTGTCTCGCGCAGCCCTGGAGATGACGTTTTCTGCTCTCGTCCTTTACCAGTCGACTTGATCGGATGGATGCGTGACGCGCGGTGCTCGAGCAAGTCCATTCTTTGCGCAGCGCGTCGGCATCGCTAACGGCCAGGGTACATCGAGCAGGGAACGTCGGGCGGGGTTATTGGGGTTATTGGGGTTATTGGGGTTATTGGGAGTGAGGACGGGAGCGGGATCGATTGATTAAAGGGCCCCCCCGGGGGGGGGGACACGAATGAACTCACGAATGAACGTAAGTAGTATAAAATTATCCGAGCGAGACGTTAGCGCGGAAGCGTTCGCGGACCATCAAAGAAAGAGGACGATCGCAAACGACTACGGGTACGAGCAGGTACGAGCGAGTGCGCGGCCGGGAATCCGTCGGTCGTCGGTCGGCCCCGTCCTTTCCTCGGCTCCTAGTTTTCACAACGTCATTTTTCTCCGCCGCCCACCCTCCCCCCACCACTTTAAATGCTGGAAAACTTTGCCTCTTGCTTCAGTACAGCTTTGGCGTAAAAAAATTTGTTTTATCCCCTCTCCCACCCCACCCCCCACCACCGAAGTCATTTGGTATGACTTCGAGCTCGAGCATTAAATACATTATTTCGCCTTTATATACATTGGCCCGCTACACCCACGTATAAATATCCCTTGCTCCGACAAAGCACGTCTTTCGTGTCCACTGAACGGACATACACTCGCTGCGCCGATTTCAATCTCATACTCCCACGCTCAGCCGCCTCGTACCTCACTCGTACCTTATTTATAAATTCATCAAAAAAAAAAAAAAATACAAATCCCTTCTGTCTAGGGGGGGGGACAAGGAATCTTTGTCACAAGCACAAGGAAAATGCCATTAACGTATCACGAGTCGGCAGTATCGAATAATTAATTTAGCCCTTAACGATATGACCGAATTGTCGATCGTGGCCAGCGTGAAAATTCGCACCGATCGCCCATTAAAGGGCGATATTATTATTTTGTATAACTAGTACGAGCATAAGTTATTACACTCATATCTTATACACGTATCGTCATTATTCGTCGAGTTATTTACAATGAGAATTTTCATTACTTGCCGCATTGGCATTGGCATTCTGTTGTATTATTTTATACAACGATGAGGAAACTAAACGAAAACATAAATTAATGAAAATGTTTTATGAATAGTAAGTACGATTCGCTAAATATTTTATCGAGAATTATAAATTCTCTCTCTCTCTCTCTCTCTCTCTCTCTCTACTTTCAAATAGACCTCATTCGTTATCGTAATTAATTCCCCTTTGCCGGAAATTCAACGAATTCAACGAATTCAACAAATTCAACAAATTCAACAAAAACACATGGAATATCAGGCACTCATATATCCCATAGAGTAAATACCCATTGTAAAATACATTGACGATATTCTGTCAATAATTACTAAGCGCTCATTATAACGGCTTTCGAGTTATTTCAATGGAATAAAATAAATTTAATAATCCTTTCGATATTCGTACGAATATTAATTATTTTAAAAACGCTTCTCTCCTCTTCCTTCCCTCAACGATTATTTACCGATAGATTATACTCACTGTTTTTTGTTTTGTTTTATTTATTATTAAAAACATACGAATCCGAATCATCGTGCGTTTTTAATTCGGATCGAACAAGGGTATTGAAAAAAGTTTTCAATTGTTTATTTTTTTTTTTAACGAATAGTAAGATATATTTTAATTATTTCAGCCAGTCGTTTCTTTATTACGAGAACGAGGCGTCGTTAGAAGATAGAAGAAGAAGAAGAAGAAGAAGAAGAAGAAGAAAAAAGAAAAAAGAAAAGAAAAGAAAAGAAAAGAAAAACTTCCATGAAATGTCGAACGTACGCAATAAATTCATGCAATACTGCAACCGAATAAATTGTATTGTAATGCTGAGCAAGTACTTTTTCATTATAATAGAGGATATTTGACCGTAATAACATTCTTTGTTTGCTTCGACAATTAAACACGTTGCTTCATACCATTCGTGGATAATTTTCTATACTTAAAATTACGGAACCGTGCAATTACTCGAAAATAATACAAGTACGTAACTAACTGTCATTGGCCATATTAAATGAAACGCTTCAGCTTGAATAACTACTACCCCGCTACTACTACCGCTACCACCACCACTACCACCACCACTACCATCGCCACCACTACCACGCATAGCTTAACTTGTGTACTTTATGTATCGAGCACACGTAGCTAATTACTGGCTTCGAAATAACGAAAAACAACGATTAATTTAATTTTACATTTTTAATACGCGTACGAATTGTATTCGGATTTTCTTTTCCCTACCAATATTACTTATGCTCGCGTTTAAACCAATACCTTTCCCAATATTCAAGTACATTAGTTTACGATGTTTACGAGCCCAGTCTCGTCTCGCACCGTTGGACCACTTATTTTAATAATACATTATTATTAATATCTTCCGTATAATAACGATGATACGAGCGTATATAACGAATCGCTCCTATTGGGTATGTGACCGAAAGCCATAGTCAAGGTCTTTTTTTCGCATCGGAACGAGTCTTTGGTTGGCGCGGGCTGTACTCTAGCCGTACTCTAGCCGTATTCTAGCCGTATTCTAGCCGAAACAGAAAGAAAGAATGTCGCGAGACTCGCGGTATTCACGAGCGAGCAACAAATAAGTTAACGGGGCTAGGAGGGGGGAGGGGGGGGAAGCGTCGACGAGGTTCTTCTCGGTTACAATCCGCAGCGCGTCAAGCCCTTCCGTACTCAGGAAACCGACGGGACTTTGTTCGGGCCCCGGATGGAGGAGGTTAGGTTATGGGGGTTATGGGGGTCTAGGGAGGTCTAGGGAGGTCGGAGCTAGGTCGGCCGAGGACCTAGGCCGACTAGGAAAAGGCGTCATTAACGAAAGCGCAGGGCGATCTTTATTGCGAGTCTCGCCCCGACGTTTAACGATGCAACGCGCGAAACATCCGTGCCCGCTGGAAATGCATCGCCGCGGATGCTGCGCCGGCTCGCGGTACTTTTTATTGATTTCCGCGATACGAGTTCCAGCGGGGGGTTATTCGGGAATCTGCGGGGCTCGCGATTTTTCGCGGCTCTCTCTCCTCCCGATCCTCGCCCCCGTTCTCCCTTATCCGTCCGCCTCGCATCCCTCGCAGCCCTCGCAGCCCTCGCAGCCCTCCCCACCTTACCCCGTCACCGTCACCGTCACCGTCCCCCACCCCCCGTTAGAGGCCTGTAACGGGAGGGATTGGCGTCGCCAAGGGGACTGGCGACTATCGATTCGCCGTGCCACGCGTACGGGAACTCTACGGGCGCGAGGCCGGCGAACCTCCCGGCTCCTGCCACATTATTTTCAACCTTTTGGGGGAAAATCCGTTCCGCGTAGCCGTGTCGGCGCCTCGCCCGCTGCCAGATACGCACCACCAGTAGTAGTAGCAGTAGTAGTAGCAGTAGTAGTAGCAGTAGCAGCAGTAGCAGTACGTCAGCAGCGAGCATTTAAAAGGCCTTCCGATGCTGCCTGTGCGCTATCGCTATCGGTCCGACCCCCGGACAAATAAAATTACCCCCTACGTACGTCCGTTAATTAATCGCGGCGAAACATTTAATTCGATATTAAGAAATTTATTCAGAATTAATGACGCCCAACGTAATTAATTATATTCAAAGGTTTTACTGACAATTATCTGATAATAACAATAACCCCAATAACCGGCAATACGATTTATTTATTTATTTATTTTTTTTTTTTTCTTATTTTTACTATTATTGACGTTCTATTATTATAATAATAATAATAATAATAATAATAATAATAATGTGATTACTTTGGGGAATATCGGTACATTGATTACCCATTTAATGTATAATAGCCGTAATTGTGTCATTATTTAAGCATAGAGAGGGCAATTTCCGCGCCCCTACGTCTGCATACGCGCAGACACCCACCCACACCCACACCCCCACTAACGCAATTACTTGGCGCAATAAATATACCGGCATTACTTATTTATTAAGTATTTAAATTTTTATTATTGCCATTATTGTTGTTGTTGTTGTTGTCGTTGTCCTTTGTATTGTCAAGCACTTTATCACAATGGTATATTAATTGAAATGTTCGTTTGGCAATGTGAGTAATATTGAGACTTCTACACTGTGTTTTCTATCGCGAATCGCGAAAACTATACGCTTATACGATATGATATTTAATTTACATTATAAATATTATTAGTGCATTAATCGATAGGTACGAGCTGATTTTGTTTTTATACATACACGAAATATATATTATGAACGAACAGAAGGCAAAGCAAAGGATGGTAAATAAGTAAAGGGGAAAAGAAAGAAAGAGAAAGGAATGAAAAAGAAGAAAAGAATAAAAAAAAAATTAGAATATTTCAAGCTGATTTATTTTGCTTAGGAAACCTCGGGAATGACTGTTCGATCTTTTTTAAAAAAAAAAAGGAGAACTCGACGTGACCTGCATTTTTCTCTCCGCACTCGTCGTGATATTAAGCGATGATCTTTTTTCTGCCGGTTCGCATACAACGTAATCGAGTACTGTATCGAAAAGGCCCGTTTAACGGTAAAATAACAATGGAGAAACTTTTATTTCATTTATATAGAGATTATTGTAATGTCAGTTGCGCAATGATGTTGTCGTCGTCGTCGCGCGGACATAATCATTCGACTCTTTATATTATCCGACAACGGGCTTTTGCAAATATTTAAAAATGCCGAGTCATTCTCTCCATTATCAAACACAACGCTAAATAATATTACTCTTTATTATTACAGATAAGATTTTATTCCCTTACTACCTTCTGTTATTATAAAACATTGACGGGCGCGCGCGCGCGCACACGCACACGCACGAGTATATATCGTACATAGCAGCTGTAAAAACTCTGATCATCTCTCAGTATGAAAATGTATATTATTCGAAGCATCGGGGATGTGACATTAATTTCAATAATTTGTTCCACGTTTTACTTTATCAACGTTATTCTATTGGAAATTTTGCAAAAAATTATTAAAACACCGGCGCCACCTGTCCACGGTAATCCATAAATAATCGTCAACTGCAAATGTAAATAAAGTAATATTCGATTACGAGCAGGTAAAAACAATGTAGCTCCCTGTATTACGAAATACCTTCAACCTACGTGTCAAGGAAACATTAAATTGTATATCATTAAGCGCAATAGAAACGTTTTCAAATAAACACACGTCGTTTATATGGTATATAAATAAAAATTAATAACAAACAGATGGTTCTTTCGTACTATCGTTTGCATAATTGCCCAATAAGAATTCCAGTTTCTTCTTCTTCTTTCTTTCTTTCATTCGTTATTTCTTTATCAATAACAATGACATAAATTATACAAAGAGTATAATATTTTAATATCCATTTATCGTCGCATAGCGTTGAAGAAAAAAAACTATGTTAATCAGTGATGAATTCATATGGTAAAACTAGCATATATTTTCCATCTATCAATACATCATTTGTTTTGCAAATTCAGCAAATGTCCAAGTTAAAGTTACGTACCGATTCAATATACATATATATACATATATATAACCCACATTATACCTACGTATATATATATTTTGGATTTACTCTAGACAAGAAAATATCGTTTGGGCAAATAAATCGATTTTAGTAATAAAAATTATTAATTGTCAGTCTATGAATAATGAATAATTAATTAAGAAAAAGCGAGTAAAGTATATAAGAAATTCGTTTGGCTGAAAACAAAACTTTTCCACTGAATGTGCACATTTTTATTATAAAAAAAAGAAAGAAAGAAAGAAAGACAAAAAAAAAAAAAAAAAGGTTTACTTTCTGCATAAAAATCGTCTAAAAACATAGATAAAGTTGTAGTTGAAAAGTGGAATGCAATATTGAAGAAGTAAAATTACTTTTCATATTAAATTATCCGTTATGTCGGGAAAATGAAAATGCATTATTCCTGAAAATACAGTGATTCGCAAATTAAATATTACAATTAAAGTATATTACGATTATTGACTTCAATGAATTCACTGTAATCGAATTCTTTTTATATATATATTTTTAGTTCATTCCCAAGTAAATCAATTACGCAATTTATAATACTTAAGCATTTATTTTACATTTCAATTGAACGGCTCCGGATATATTCTGCTTTGCCAAGGCATAAAACATAAATGTTAATAAGTGCGAAAAAAAAATGATAATACGGACGTAGGATGCTAGGATATTAGTTTTGACATTGACGGATGATTTAAATCCAATCCAATCCAATCCAATGCATTGCGATGCGATGCGATGCAAAGCGATCCAATCTTCTTTGTACAATAAACTGTAAGATCTTTAATTAAAGATAAAAAAAAAAAAAAAGAAAAAGGAAAGGGAACGATATTATTATTACTATTATTATTATGTTTATAAATCGTCAGTTTCGTAATGTACCCTTTGTATTTACATAAGCAGTCGTTTTATATTTATATTTGCGAACGTTTTTAACGAAAAAAAAAAAAAAAAAAAAAAAGAAAAGAAAAGAAAAAAAAAATGTGGATACGAAAAACTTAAGTTGTATGAACGTATGAAATGAAAGGTCGGCCGAGCGAAAAAACTGATGCTTTATATTTATATAATAGGGGTCTTTAATTTGATGTATCAATGAGATGGAGAAGATTGATCGGGAGTATTATCCCGATTAAAATTCAAGGTCCCAAAACGATCCATCAGCCGGCGAGGACTCCTGACACTTCTCATACACTAAATACTCTTCTTGGCTTACTGCGGACTCGGCTCTGAAATGACTAAGAATACGCGAATTCCACTCCAAGCCGTCGAGGTGGGGGGGGGGAGGCACAGGTAGATAGATAGATAGATAGATAGACATATTCTTCTAATATATCAAACCGAGCCTCCCGGAATCTATGAATATTAAAATTAATAATTTCAATGTCCGTCCGTCTGTCTTCTTGCTCAGCATTCGAACGTATTCGAGTGGAACACCCGACCCGCGGGGGGGGGGGGAGCATTTATTCAAGGAAGAAATTTTGTCACAGCTAATAATCGAATCGCAAAGATCTTGCCATTATACGATACGATACGATACGATACGGTACATCTTTTTAAATAAATTCCGTTCCGGATGCACCCCAATAACCCCAATAACCCCAATAACCTTCTTCGCGTGCTTATTTTTTCATCGCTCGCGACTTACAATGTTATTTTGATATAGAGGGTAATGAAGGACGGCTCGGAGCTCAATAAAATAATATAGAGTATAATAGCTTAGCGGGTTAAATTGAAAAATCAATGCTATGCTTTGCTTGACGAGGGCTCGTCCGATCATATTATCTTCTTATTCCAATAAAATACTTTGAAATTAATTCAATTGCAGTTATACACGTCGGGCGATATTTACGACTCGGCCGCCCTCGTATACTTTTTTCATTCAGCGTAAAGTTTAAATTGAATTCCTCACTTGCCCTCACGGAATCAATTTTATATATTTATAATTCCTAAATTATTGAGACACCGTCCAATTTTTGCATCCCTTGAATCTTTACGCGGGGCGCGGAATTTTTTTTCTCATTCCGGAAAATTAATTCACGTTACGCCACGCTTAAATTTATTTTATTAAAAAGCGATTTAATAAAAATTCAACAACAAAAAAAAAGCCTCGTTTAAGAGTAAAAAAATGTAATTTAACGCTACAAAGCGTAATCGTTCACAACTTAAAGCCAAAGATATGTGTATATATATATATAGAGAGAGAGAGAGAGAGCTAAGATTTTCGAGGAAATAATGTGTACACGATGCCGTTTATGAAATTCATGTATTTATTCATTTTTACCGTGCCAAGTATCTTCTCTTAGAGGTATCCTGATTATTTCGAGAGGTGATATTATATAAAGCTACGAAGCTACGACGAGCCACGGAGTGTCTGCATAGAAAGTATCAGGCGTTTCGCACAATTCACTTAATCTAATTAGTACTTGAAATCAGAAAGTATTAACTTAATGTTTCTAAGTCACGGACTCTGCTTTTTAGGTTATGGCTGCATTAACACGAGATCCATATATATATATATATATATCAGAGGCGATTTCATTTTACACGGCATATTTAAGAGCGTCTTTAAGGAAAGTATCCGAAATACTGTACGAATAGAGATTCAGCATGAGATTGCGTTGCCTCAATTACGCGAAAGTTTATTTATACAGAATTCGTCAGTCGGTCGAGTCGGCGATAGCCTGGGGATATAAATATTTTAACGCATATGGGAAATAGCTTAAGGAAGGTGAAATCCAATGCAATTGGTCGCCATTTTAAAATTTCTAGAAAATCTTTTCTCTAACAAAATTATGTCAAGACAATAATGACAAGGTGCAGAGCGGATTTTCGCTAATCTGCGTAATTACGTAAATAAGCGTAAGATTTCATCGGGGATCCGTTTCCCCCATTGTAATCGTCGCATACGATCCTTAGATTAGAACTTCATTAGACAGTCTGCATTGAAGAGAGCAGATTGAACTTGCTAAAATATTTTCTAACAAAGAGTCGGCGATGGGAGTTCATTTGCCTAAGAAGAGCCGGGGCATATCATTTGCTTTGATCAAGGAGTAAAAGACTCGAAATCGCTTAAGGGTAGAGTTTGAAGGCCTCGCTCGCTTCCTCCGCCTCCGCCTCGTCACTACTGTCACGTATGCTTTGATCGAGGGAGCGATCGTTAATGGAGGGATCGATGAGCGAGGGACTGATTCGTCGATGGGACGAAGTCGACAGACGACGAGAAAATCGTAGACATCGGCGTCTACACAGAGTCTACAAGTCCATCGATGCGGCGCGCTCTCAGCTTTGGGCGCCATCTAGCGTCACGGGTCGTTCCCCCGGAAAAAGGATAAATATGACGGAGAGTCGAGTTCGCCTGCGCCTCGATAATCTAAGGACTATTTCGATGAAACTGTGGCGATTGGGCGATTGGGTGAAGGCGTGGGCGGGAGGGTAGGGAAGGAAGAGACAATAGATATGGAGAGGCCGAATTAGTCGGGCATTGTCGTGGAGTGGGGGTCGAGTCGACCTCGTTGGTGGGATCTTGATGTATCGAGCCAACGTCTCCACTTATAAAGCTTCGATAATAAGCACTTTTATCCTATTATTCGTATTGATGTAGTAGATGTAGTAGATGTAGTAGCCTTATGTAATTTAGCTTAGCTTGGAAACAGACTAAACAGCGGCCGCTCGCGATCTTTCACTCGGATTCACATATCTCGCGAATTTCATGTATTTTCTTTGTATTATCTGGACGAGTCTTGTACAATATACGAGTACAGACCTTTCGGGATAATACGCACACGTATATCCGTTTCACTCGATTTACCCGAATGTCTGTAATAATTTATTTCAGCATCTTGACAGCAATAAATTTATACGCTGTTGCGGAATTTGACATTTTCTCTCCTTTTCGCTTTTATTTTCATCTCCCCCCCCCACCCCCCTACAACAGAACGACGTTTACATCTTTAATATATATATATATCTGTAATTATATACTATTCAGTAAATATATATGCACGCGATGTAAATATCGAGGCGATGATCTTACGGATCTTAAGGATCCGAGCCATTCGAGAGCTTATAAAAGAAAATTCTCTTACCCAAGCTGTTATAAAATCCCCGGATAATAACTTGAAATTATTTTAGAAAGTATTAGGTAATAAATATTCGTGGATTATAGCTTATACAATGGGAATAATAATCGTAATAATCATAATCATCATCGTTGAATGGGTTGATAAAGGTTATTTGAAACTATCCGGATATTTCTAAGCAAATTTTAATATATAAAATCCAGCGCGCAGAGACTATATATAGTCGGCCAGTTTCAAGTAGGACTATAGTAATAAATATAGTAATCGTTGCCTTGATTCGGGCAATAAATAAAAAGACGAGTTACTACGGCATATTTTTATTACGGCGCATAAGAGGTTTTTAAACTTTGTCGTATTATTTCTTTGTAATTACTTTTCTACTACTACTACTTCTTCATTTTTTACGAGGCCGGATCGTTCTATTTATCATCCATTCCATTGCTTCGAGTCTAATGCAATTTGTAAATATATATATATATATTTATTAATATAGCTATCGGAAGCGAGGACGGATAAGAAAATTTATAATTAAATATCTATGGGCGCATTACGTTGTCGATTAAACCGCCGACTCAATCGATAATTCATACAATAAAATTATAAACTTAATTATCCGTCAACGGGGTGGAATTCATAAATCACGCATGTATTTGTTATAAAGAATCATTCGTTGGTCTATTATGCTCCTTTTTCCTTGTATTCCAGTCAGTCGTAGCCGTCAATTATATCGTGACATACGAACGCGGAGTTGCACGATTTCATTTATTTTGATTAATCGTCTAATGCATTTATACGATATTAAAAAAATAGAAAGAAAAAAAATAGAAAATAATAATAAAATAAAGGCGTTGTATTATATTATTGATGGCTCGTTCAACTTCACATTTAGTATTAAAATATTTATTACGAATGCGAATATATCTCGCAATTTATAATTCTTTGCTGGCCGAACACGTACACGCAGACGTCCGCGTGCACGTACATCATCAGCCGGAATAATACGTAATTGACACGTACACGTGGTCCTGGTGTCGGGGCATTAAAAAATAATTTATATATCTATATGTATGTATAAATTGTAGATAATAGAAGGGGCTCGTAAAATGAAGTTACCCCGAGGCAAATTGAATTTAACAGCGCCTTTTTCGCATTTAATAATTCTAATTTATTAAAAAGATAGAGACAAGAGGCAATCGGGGTGGCAGGGGCGGAGGGGTAAAGAAAGAAGCGGGAGCAATTTAATTTACTGGATCACGTGCCTCGATAGCCCTGCTGCAACTCGGAAATTTTTACAATACATAAAATTGGTTGAAGTTAAAACATCGTGGATCAATGTAAATATAATTTTCGTATCGATCTGTTTGCTCTACGTTTTGCTCCGCGGCTAGATCGTTGAGAAACGATCGTAGTCCGTGGCGTCTATTATTATTACTAATGAGGAGACAATATCGAGAGAAAAAAATAAGAAAAGAAAAACGGACGAACGCAATGACAAGGCAATAATAACCCCAATAACCTTCTGCGTTTCAACAGGGTTGAAAAATTGAAGGATTTTCTTTGCTATTTGTAATTATCGTCGTCGAAGATTGTCCATGCGAACGAACGGCTACGTGTTTGTATTGTATAAGAGGGGCCCCGGTTAGATATTGTTATTGAAGAATAATGTTATTCATGCCCGTCGTTGGAATTACAGGCAAAGTACCGTGCAAAGCTACACTCGAACGACTACGGCTCGAAGAGAGAATGCAGTTAAAGCTCATAAAATGTAATGGAAAGCCATATCTGTCAGGCCGGCGTATACACGTGTACGTACGTACGTAGGGTACGTACGTAGGGTACGCCGCCTGACCATTCGACTTTAATACTCGATCCGTATGCGGACGTAAATTTTTATTGCGCTACATGAACTTGAAGAATTGAATCCTTTCGATTGCACGAGATAAATAAATATAAAGCATTCGATTCTGTGCTCCCTCTCCACCCCTCTCCGCCCCCTCTCCGCCCTTCCTTCTTTTCCGGTCGAATTATATAAATTTTTCGGAAACGGAAAGGAGCCAGAGTTTGTTTAACCGGCCGTGTTCCGTGTTCGTTGTCCTTGTCCTTGTCGTGGTCGTGGTCGTGGTGGTGCTCGGGCGCACGCGCCAAGAGAATAAAAATAGGACCGATGGATCGACGGGCCCGATGACCTTTGCGACAATGAAAGCCACGAATTATCGACGATCATTGGAATATTTATTAATCACGACATCGGCATGTTGGTATGTTGGCCCTTTGGCCTTTCAGGCGCCACGAGCTTCCTTGTATTTGTCGAAATTTGTCGGCTCGGCTCGGGAATTTTCTTTTGATTTTAAAAAATCCATCCACCACCCTCCCCCCACCCTCACCGTGTAACGAAGATTCGTAATAAAGATCCACGGGCTTTCTATTGGGGTTATAGCTCGTGTTGTTGTCCCTTGTCGTGATGCATTACGAACCGTAGTTCGTGGGATTCCTCGTTACCCGTTCGCCGAACCGCGCCAAACCCATTAATTACAATATGAATTTGAAACAAAAAACACATACGTATCCGCTCTTGGATTAGTGGCTATTGGACAGGGGCGGGCGGGGGGAGGGGCATTGCCGACATTGCCGACATTACCGACACTTCAAAATTTCCAATTAAAAATAAGAACTAAGTTAGCTGACTAAGATGCTTCTTATAGACGAACGGACCCATTGATTCTCACCCATCCTCCACCCATCTCCCCCGTCTTTCCCATAAGTAATTTTCCAATAAAGCAATCGAAGCCGTAGGAAGAAGCTGAGCATCAGCAGCAGCAGGAGCAGGAGCAGGAGCAGGAACAGCATCGGGACATAAAGCTCGTGAATTAACGGTGATAAACACTTATGGGTCAGATGGGGAAGGGGGGGAGATAAGCCGGAGAATCTGGCTAAGGATATCGCTTAAAGCTCATGATTTCGGCTTTGCCTGCCCGAGCGACTATAGACTTTTGGGATTAGATATTGTAGACGTATTGTCTTTAAGCTCGGCTATATTTATCCAGGTGATCCAGGTTGGGCCTCGATTGGCCTTTGTACGCGTTCGCGCTCTGCCGGCTTGCGAGAAGAAAGAAGAGGAGTGAAATGGAGGAAGCGAGAATGGAAGTGGCTTAGGGGGCCGCAAGGGCCCTACCTTGGCTGGCCCGTACCTTTAAATGACGGGGGATTTATAGGAGCCCGAAAGCGGCCCCGCCTATCTCCCAATCGCTTATTATTCATCGGACAGATAAAGAACCCCGGGTGTCGGGGTAGAAGAAGAAGAAGCAACAACAACAACAGCAACTACAGCAACAACAACGACAACAAGTGGAAGGATCGGGGATGAAAGTGACGAGGCTCCGGATGAGGGGAGCTCGTAAAAAGCTCCCCCGGCGCTCTCGGTCACGAGGCTCGATCTCGTAAAAGCTGGACAGAGGTGGAGAAAGTCCCGTGAATTATGGGAACATTAGCGAGGGAGTCCGGGAGACGATGGACGCGAATATTGACTCCCGGGGATGCCTCAGTTAGCATAATCTCCGATCCCGGGGCTCGGTCGTGGCTCGCTAGCCGAGGTCGTGGCCCGGGTCGCCGCTAATGCCACCTACAACTTCCGCACAGGGGTGTCGCGAACAAAAGCTGCGCCCGTAATGTGTAAACGCAAGCCGGGTCCGCTTTCCCTGACCTTCGACCTATCCACCCCACCCCCCCGCCGTCCAATATTCGATCGCTTCCTTCGTTCGCCGCGCGACGCTCCTCCCTCGCGCCTTTTAATTTCACAGGGCGAATAAAATACGGAATAAGCCGGTGCGAATAAATAGCCCCGCGCACCCCTACCCCACTATCCACGAAACCTGCCAATGAATCCATTTAACGTGTACTCGCGCAAAGGAAACGTCCTTACCCACAGCGAGCGCCCACTGTCCTAATCCTCCTAATCTGCTAGAGCAGAGCCGTGATTATTTTTCAACCGCCGGACGGATTAACCGCGCTCGATCTTCGCCAGTCATAAAAACAATAAAAAAAACAATAAAAAACAATAAATAAAAAATAAATAAAAATCACGACAACTCGATATTAATAGTACAAGTCTAAGTCATTGGCTCGGGTTTTCATTAACGGCGAATGGAATTGCGCCAGTGTGCGCCTGTGTGCGGTGATATATTGGCCTAATGAAAATTTATCGTACGCGATACTTAGTATGTTAATTTGGCCATAGCATTTCAAACATTTTCTCGCTATTTTTATATTGAACTTTTTGAGCGCGCGCGCGCCGTGCATTGGTATCGGCACGTGCACGGATACACACGCAGACGATCGACCGGCGATACCCGGCAATTCATAATTCTTCGTTATTGGCTGCATTCAAGCCTCCGCCGCTTTTTCAACGCCGTTAAACATTTAATGTCGGAAAAATCTCCTTGATTTATATTTTTACGGTATACAATAAGAAAGCCAACAATTATGCGACTCGTAAATTATTCCGAAACATTAAATACATAATGTTTATCATTTATATATATATATTTATATACACCCACGCGTGTACATATATATATATATATATGTATATATATTGCATTGCAATAATGGTGCCAAAGAAAAGAAGGTATTGTCGGGTGGGGGTGGAGATGCACGAATACGATAAATACAATTTGCAAAACGGACACAAGCCTTTATTATCCTCGTTGTTGATACCGCTTCGCCAAAATTTAATTCTACAGGTTAAATTAATCTTCGGCCAGTCGGAACTAACAACAACAACAATAATAACAATAATAATAATAATATTTTTCAACCGTTTTTCTACGCTATTCGGCTTTTGACCATAATTATGGTATACATTCGTATTATTCAAAGGCAATTTATGGTGATTGACACGGTTTTTTATTATTATTATTATTTTTTTTTTTTTTTTCTTTCTTTCTTTCTTACAATCAACAAATAACTCATACATTAGCTTTAAGATAGAGCAAAAGTGTATATAAGACAGGTTGATTGACTTTGACAGCAGGAGGTAACATAACCGAAGATTAAAATCTGGTATATACGAGCCAGTTATTTTTGGTTTGATTGATTTTATATTGTATCAAGAGGGATAGGAGAGAATGAAAAAAGGAGAAAATTCAATAACCCCAACTACCGTGTTCTGCCGGTAAAAGATGATTACACAAACAAGAGGAGCTGAAGGCCGACGCAGGACTATAATATATTTAATAACAATAACAACAACAACAATAATAATAATAAAAATACTCCTGTCAATATTGGGGTTATTGGGTCTCGGAGGCATTATTAATTTCACGATCTAATGCAATAACATATATATATATATATTTTCTACTACTCTTCTAATTCTTGGAGTTGTAGACCTCGAGGCACTTGTACGGGCACAGTCTTATTAACAATAACGTTTTTCTACGGGAGGCCAAAATGGGACCGGCAAATACTTGCATTCCCATGCTTGTAAAAGGAACACGCGAACTCGAGGAACGAAAAAGAAAACAAACAAATAAATAAAAACACTTTACGGCTAAAAACATTCTTATCGAGCATTTCTAATAAAACTAATGTAAATCGATAGAAAAATCAAATCGCCTTACGCACAAAGAGGTCGTGCTATTTTATTAATCTTTATATAAAATTTTCATTAACATTTATATTATACATTGAGCCTTGTAAGCTAAGGCACGTCAAAAATTAAGCGAGTAAAATTATCTGGGCAAACTCTATTAATAGACACGGGCGAGGGGCAAACACGTGAGATGAGACTCATCGATCAATTTATTAAATCGAATTGGTTTTAAAAATAAAAACTATTTCACCGAGAGCCAATTCACTGCTGACACAACGCTCATTGAATAATTTCTTCAACTTCTTCGTTATTACACGATCCACGCGATCTTTTCTAAACGACTAGAATTTAAATTTAAAAATAATAATAATAATAATAATAATAACAATAATATCTCTATTAATAATAAAAAAAAGTAATGATTGAGAGGGTATACCGTATTTCGTTGTACCGCACAATGTATCTTTATGAATGATAAATACAAATTAAACCCTCATTATTACTTTAAAGAATCTTTATGGACATGTATTTTGAAATTTATAAATTGAGCTTTCGATATTGTACGAATAACTTTACTCTCTCGTGTCTGTACCGGCCTCGTTTAATTACTTTCTTACAATATATATATATATATATACGTACGTACGTACGTACGTATACGTAGGGACACGACACAATCCTTTAGTATTTATCTAATATTGTCGTTTTGAATAACATTAATTTTCGTACGTTATTTTGAGGTACGAGTTTCCAGATACGCAATCAAGTAAATAATTAGATAAGGTTATTAAAGTTCATAATTGACGAGTAGAGACGAGTTGTATCGATTACGAATATCGAACGCTTATATATTTTTATATAAAAGTTTTTTCTTTCGATCCCGATTGTTTTCCCCTCACTCGAATATTATAAATAATTTATATTACGCTCGACGCCGTACGACGCATTATCAAATGTATTATTGTAACGTGTTACATGTATTTCAGCGTGTATAATAATCGCGAGTGAATAAATGAATGAAGGCAAATGGACTTGTTTAATTAGAATTGCGGAACTGGCAACTGTCGTCGCGCCGGCGAAACAGTTACACGAGATTCCTGGGCTCCTATACATATACATATACATATTATGTGCATTAATCAAGAATCGTGTGAGCGAGTTAGTTCTCCAGTTTTAATTATAAATCTAAACAAGTCAGCGGGGCTACGAGGCTGATAATCATTATGAATTACTTACTTACTCCTTGTCGCGAATTATCGCGTTAATTAATTTGAAAATACAAAATGTACAAAGTCGGTATAATCGGTAAGAGAGAAAATAACAAGGCTTTAATGGGAATCGAATCACTCGTGGAATTATATATTTAAAGATATAACGAACGAGCGTGCGTGCGTTTTAGAAAAGTACGTCGCGTGCGTTTTTTATATTTTAGACATTAGGCAGCAAAAGCTCTCGGAACAATGCGCAGTCGCATAAAGCTGGACGTAAACGGGTAGGAGTAAGTCGACTGGACTGGTCGGACTGTATATTAATAAGACGATCCTTGCGTCCGCGTCAGTCCGCTATATCGTAGGAGGCTTAATCGATTAAGGGGAATCGTGGTGCTGGGGGAAATGGGGGGGGGGGATGGAGAGGTCGGTGGTGTCGGTCGTTAACGCGCGCGCAAAAGGAAGCGTCGATGGGATTAAAACGACAGCGCGAAGTTAAACTTTTCGCGCATATAAATCTAAATATTTATTTATTTGTCACCTTAGCCGTTGGAAATTGTTTACGGGTACACGACGAATAATTGGGACAACTGATGCGAACCGGAGACGAATGTAGAGCGAGATGAGAGAGAGAGAGAGAGAGAATCGCAGAAATTGGCAATGAGAGAGCGGGGGGGGGGGTCGTTGGGATCGACTCGGGACAAAACTCGTCGATATTCCGATTCCTCGGACGTTCGACCCCCCCCCCCCCTCGGGCTTAGAGATTCAGATAGATTTATTCAGTTAAAATTTTGTATACAATGTTTATATTAGGATTAGAGGCCAGAGCTCGAGATGGAAAAAGTGTGTTGTGCGTTATCCTTGCTGAAGGAAAGGGCCGTTAAATGAATATATATATATATATATATATTATAGAAGGCAGGGATCCGTTCTCGGGCGTTATCACGAGATATTTATCGAGTAGGTACATCGAACGAGTAATACGGAAGACGAAGGTTATTGGGGCAAGAATGTCCTTGGACGTTTTATCGAGAGGTCGGGTCGTAAAGCCTAGTTGAGACTCCTTGTGAGACTTGTTGAGAGGTACCGCTAGGCCCCGGGGCCGGCAGTCCTGACGGCGACGCCAAAGGTCAGCCCGGGCCTCGGGATCCAGTCTGGCCTATTGAGACGAAAGTAGCCGTAGCCGAAGTTAATTGCTCCGATCGTTACGCGAGTCCTCGCATCATTAAGGAAGCTCCTCCTTAAGGGCGGTCGACCTCCGTGTCCTCGTCCGGGTCTCGGCGAAGACATTCTCTCGCCTCACCTCGATCTTGGCTTGCCGGAGTGTACCATCCCCATAGATATCCAGGACCCGTTGATCCCTTCCACTTGCTCGACCTCTTGAAACTTCCGGTCATTTTATTACGCGTGCGCAAAGCCGCTTACGTTGCCACCCGTTCTCACGGCGCCTCGACAAATTCATTTCATATCGAATTCGTTTCCCATTGGCTTTTGTCAATTTATGGCCGGCAAATAAATTAGGATTTTTGGCACGAATTTCCGCTTTTTTACAAGGTGCCGCGGAATCAGTAATTATACCCTCGGCATCGAGAGAACGAGGGGAAGAGGAAGAGGAAGAGGAAGAAAAATAAGAAGAAGGAGAAGGAGAAGGAGAAGGAGAGGAAGAGGAAGACGTTATGGATTTTGGGCCTCTTTCCCACAGGCAATTTACCAATAATTACAGTTCCTTTAATCAAATAATATAATATGCCAAAGATACTTGTTGCTAATAATTATTATTTTTTACTCCCCGTGGTCTGGGCCGGTACATTAATTTTGCAATTGCGAGCATGTCTCGGCTCGCAACATAATACAATCCATTAAATGCTCTCGGTCGATTACATTCGTTGTTACCGATTCTTCATTAATATTTCAACGGTCAAATATTATATAAATTTCTTCCCTCCCCGTCCCTCGACCCCTGAATCCTCTCACTTGTTGTTATCATTATTCGTTATTATCGTATAATATAAGCTTTAATTAATTACGTAATGTCTTATAGAATGTCTTATAGTCCGAGAGTGCCGCAATCAATAATGAGTCGCATTATTTAGAGACAATCAACATTATAAACTTTCTACTATGATGTAAAATAATAATGAAAATCCCGTAATTGTAATTTTGTTATTAGTTTGCAAAAAAAAAATTTCTTTTTTTTTTTTTATCCCTCACTTAATTGCTTTTGCATATTTTCAAAATCGTCGAAAAATATCTCGTACCTTTATCAATAATTATCCTCGATGTTTAGAATTACATAAACGGCACGAGGAAGTGGATTATTAGCGGAATTCTTTCATCGCCTCTACTTTATATATATATATATTTAAAATTTTAGCGAACTCTTATACAATTCAATATTACGCTTCCTTTAAATTACAATTTCCGAATCATGTCTCGATGCATAATGTTTATCAAAACATACAGACGAACACAGAGAGAGAGAGAGAGAGAGAGAGAGAGAGAGAGGAATTATAATTTTCTCCATTCCTAATGCAGTATTCGTATAAACAGTTGAAAATATATTACGAATTCGCGTTACGAGCGCCGGCGCGTACTCTTTTATATTTGTAATCGTAATCACGGCAGATGTACGTTTTTATAAAACATTTGCGCGCCTTTAATTAATAACGTTAAATATGTCAAAGTATTTGATATTTCAACCGAATGCTCAGACTATTCTATTTTAGTCCACTATGCAATATTTAGGACTTTTTTAATTAAACAAAAAACAAAAGAAAAGAATCCAATATGAACGTTATTGGGGTTATTTGCGTGAATTATTTTAACTGGTCCCGCATAAATTACCTTCAATTTGAAATTCTGCAAAAACGTAATTGTAATTGCAACAAAGAGGCCTTAGAGAGAGAGAGAGAGAGAGAAAGAACGACGATTATCTATTTGTTGCATTGCCTCGGCAACTAATTATTCATCTCTTTTCCACTAATAATAATAATGCGCCATTCGAAATAAATATGGACATAAACGATTTGGGTTCGCCGGTCGAATTTAAATCCACGTAAAATGGCCAAGTTATTTATTTATTAACGATTATTTTGTTTCCAGTCATAATTTTTCGCAGAATGAAAAAGTGGCTAAAATAATATTATATATATTTGCAGGCCGAAGTGGTAACAAGTGCCGCCGATTGTATTAATTACAACGGATACGGAAACAAATGCGGGTTTTTTTTTTTTTTTTATATCCGATTAGAAGGGGACTGAGAGAGCTCCTTAATGTTATTAATGTGATATTTATATGCTTATGGCTCTTTTGGGGAAGTACGTATACCCATACCCGCACGTATGGGTATGTAAACAAGAGACACTGCCGATAAAAGGAAGCGGCAAGAATAAGCCCCGATGAATTATGTATCTTGTAAATATTAATGAAGTAATTAAGAAATGTTAATAAATAATGCCTCGGATAAAAATCTCTTTCTGTACGTACGTACGTATGTATGAGATGGCGGAGGGGAATTAGATCCGATAAATGATTGGGTGGCATTTGGGAAATAATGAAACGCTCGGCCGAGAGACAGAGAAGATTAAAAGACAGAGAGGATAAAACTTTCTCTCCTGTAATTCTCAATATAAAGCTCAATAAATCCTGCGAAAAATATCACCTCCTCTATCCTTCGTTATACTTTTTCCCTTAGAAATTGCAAAACTTCTTCCTCTTCTTCTTCTTCTTCTTCTTCTTCTTCTCATCGCGCCGAACTTTTCAATGATTTCCCGACTCGACTCACACGTGCGCGACCGTACGCATTAGCTACCCGCCGAGCAAAAACTAAACACACACACACACGTACACGCGAGGATGCAATGTTTACCCGCGTAAGTGGTAAAAAATTTCTCTTTCTTATATAAACTTTGCTCGTTATGCCGTTAGGCACTACTTCGAGCTTAACGAATCCAGCTAATTTTCTTCGATTACCTCCCCCGGCCAATTCCCCCCGTCCCTCCCCCGCAGCACGCTAAGACTCTTTTCGATTCGCAATTTATTTCAAGGACGCTAAGCTGTACCTCGCCGAGGGAACCCGCGACTCCGACGATTCTGTCCTTTACTTGTAATTTTACATTCTTCTAATACTTTGGGGTGGAGGAGGAGGGTTGAGAGGTAGGGAGAGGGATAGGGAGGGAGAGGGAGATAGAATGAAAACACGAAATGTGCAGCTTATACACACGAAACTCACAATTTATAAAAGAAAAAAAAGAAAATTGGATCGGCCCATTTCGAGTTAACAACTAGTTTGGTATCCCCCCTCTTTGCCCCACTGCTTGTTCATTCCCTCCGGTTCTCCATTTCATCCGTCCCTTCGCACGTTCTATCTTAACCCTCTTCTCGCTCACTTTCTCACCTCTTATCCTTTCCTTTTATCCATCCCTCTCTCTCTCTCTCACTCTCTGTCGCTAGCCTTTCATGCCTATGATGGGTACTAAGCTAATAAAAATGTAAACGTACAAAAGATAAAAAAAAAAAAAAAAAAAAGGGGGGAAAAGAAAAAGAAAAAGAAATTGAAATATGCTTGCCAAAGTGGATGTGAACGGAACTCTATTATAAGTTTTTCGATTCTTCTTTCTTATTGTACAGTTTTGTGGAAAATAAAAATGCATTTCCGCGCTTATCTAAATTAATTAAGTAGAGAAGAAGCTCGTTTTGGATTCGAGAGAGAGAGAGAGGTACGAATAAATTACTTTAATCCTACTTTTGTCGAAGGGAATGAGCTGAAAAAATGGCTTCCCCGATAAGAATCACGGCAATCGCCTATTATTTTTATATCGTACATCGAGCTACATTCGCTTTGAAAATAACGCCTCTAATATACTCTAATACTCGGGGCCAGCTCATAAATTATTGATTTCAATTTAATTTCTCCTTATTTATTTTAGCTTCGCGGGAAAGAATGCTCGTAACTCGTAACTCGTAACAATAACCACGAACGAACGCAGAAACGAGAGAAGATCAGCGGCTGAGGCAAACAATGTTGATTGCCGATGGAAACGGATTATTATAAAAATATAAATAAAGGAAGGCCCGTTGCTTGAGAGAGAGAGAGATGGAGGGAGGGTGGATATTGAAAAAGGCTCGTCGTAATGGCTGCGTAATGAATTCGGCGACTCCTCGGCCTCGGATTTATAATAATAATAATCCATACATCGATGGAACGCAATGTCTGCTTGCGAGATAAAAAGTAAAAGTAAAATTTCGTTAAGAGGCAGAGGCAGAGGGGGGTGGGGGTGAATACGAGAGGGAGGCGGGGCCTCTCATCGCTCAGCGCTCGATCTTGCGAAACAATACGGCATTTCGCAAACGAATAAACAATACAAGATAATGAATGTACGATGGGTAGATTTATTATTGTACGAATGTCGGGATAAATCGACGATCTACGCGGAGTATCCGCGGCCCGCAATTACGGGCATCATCTGGATCGGCCGTCGCGATCCCCCAGCGCCCATACGTTTAACAATTTCTCGAGGCCCGTGATATACGATTCGTATTTAATATGCACACTACTGAGTATAATGTAACGTAACAATGCCAATCGGCTGACCGGCCAACCAGCCACAAGCTCTCGTTATATTTTAATTCCCCATTGATAATTTATGTGCGCGAGGCGAGAGCCCGGCCGCGATCATTATTACTCTCCCTTTTTGATATCATGGCTTTATCCGCGATAAGCCTGACGAATAACGCGTTATAACGTAATAGTTGATGGACCGACCGACCGACCGATCCACCTAATCTACCTCCCACGGAATCATTAAATTACATTGGCCCGCGTTCGTTTGTCATTTTCTCCTCTATTTATCCTCGATCCCTCCCGCCCCCATTTTTACCTTTACCTTTGTTTACCTATTCTTCGGTCGCTTCGACCCTTCCTACCGCTTCCTACCCAAATCTCTCCTTTAGTCAAGTCAAGTCTTTCAACCTTAGTGAATATGATTCGTATGGCTAAGCTATGTGTATGTAAGTAAAAGACCCGATCGATCGCTGGATCAATGAATAAAGCGCCAACGGAATACTATGCACTCGGAATTCATATGAAATGCTATTCGAGGATGGAATTGCAGGTGAATTGCGGGCGAATGCGAGCGAGTGCATTAGCTGCATTAGCTTTCGTTGAGTATACGCCGAAACTACTTTATTTGCAAGGATACGTAAAACGAGCGACGATAGTTCTCGTGAGATTAAACGTTCCGTAGCGGTGCCGATCTCTCTATTGATTGAACCACAATACAGGCAAACTCTTGGGAAAAAGGTTATCGGGGAAGTCGGCTCGTGGACGGGGACAATTAAAAAAGACAACGAGCGATTCGCTTCTTTGGTTGGTGGTGGTGGTGGTGGTGGTGGTGGTTTCTTGGGATAGGCGCACCTACGCGTAAGACTGGGCACGCACGTTATTGTTATTCGGTCTCTTCCTCGATAACGTAACCATCCCCATACCGGCCCACCAGGTCAGGCCGTCGGCCTCGTGTCATCCTCGGGATGCCGAGCGGTTTCTCGCTCAGCTGTGCATTCGTAAGCCCATCGTTATTTTACGCGTACAAGAGTCTCGCACGGGCAAGAAGAGCACAGTTTCACACACGAATACACATCATTGGCTTTTTTACGGAACATTGACGGAAGATTAACGAATCCTTTGTTCTTTCAAGATGACGACGACGATGACGACGATGACGACGATGACGACGATGACGACCATGGCGACCGTGAGATCTTCTTTCTTACGGATGATCTTTTGAAACATTTATTCTTATTTATTATTCATTCGTCATTCGCTATACGTACGTACGTACAATTACAATGGCGTGGTACGACATTAGTCATTTGCATTACGGCGAATAGGGTTACCACCACTACCACTACTTCAACTGAAAGATTGAATAAAAGTAGAGGTAAATAGATTCGAGTCCTCTCGATGTCTATCGGCAATTACAATGGGCTTGATTAGGGCGCTTGATTAGGGTCCAGCGAGTCAAAGGTACGCTGAGCTCGGGGGGGCAGGGGCGGAGGAGCGAAGAGACGCAGATTCCTTATTTTCTCCGTTTCCCTTTACGTTTTCGATGGGCATTATAGGCCTCTGCCAGTCATTAAATTAAAATTCTTGTAATCGCAGGAGGTAAGAGGTAAGAGGTAAGAGGCCGTCGTATACCTCGGCCTGGTGGAAGATATTATCATAGATATATATTATCCTTCATTCCGAATGAAGGATTGTTTTTTGAGGTAAGTTTTTTCGTTTTTCGGTAATACGTTGCAACTCACTCGCTCCCAATTATTTTATCCCAATCGGATTATTGACCATCGGCATACGTGAACAATTATCCGGGGGCGACGAGGGCGGTCGCATTTCATTAGCGGATCCGTGTAATCCGATGAAGCTTCTTGTGTAACTGCATTTTTGGGGTTATTGGGGTTATTGGGGTTATTGCGCCCACGCTGTAGACAAGGTTGGCTCTCCACTGATAAAGAGGTCACCACATTATTCCACATATCAATGTGGTATATTCTTTGCGAAGGAATCAAACTGAGCCGTAACGTCGCTAAAAGTATAAGTAATTCCAGCCGATTATCGTTATTATTATTGTTCTTTAAGGGGTAGAGGGGGCTTCCAAAGTGGCCACGTTAACGTTACGAATCACCTTGCGGAATGTAAATTAAATTAATTCTTTCGCGCAAGCGTTAGAAACTTTGTTGTCCCGAACAACAACGCATCTCCCATCTTTATATTTTTCCATTTTGCGATTCCTTTTTTTACTTTCTTCTCCCCCTCCCCTACCCCCGCGCGTGCGCGCGTTTCTCTTTTTATTATTATGAAACGCGCTTTATTCGAATACCAAATAATCTGGCAAACGTCACGGGTGAAAATGAGAGAAATTATTATTCGGCTAAAGCGTAAGCTAAATTACTAAATTAAAAAAAAATAATTCCTCGGCCCCCGGTTCAGAAGTCCGCCCGCTACCCTCCTCGCCGGGGGCAGTCGTTAAGAGTCCTCCACGTGCATCGGGAGCAGCATCGGGAACATTCATCATGTCCAACAGTCCAAAAGATATCCAGCTAATAATCCACCTATTCTGCCCAAGTATATATATATATATATATCATCGGCACGCGCAGTCATTTTAATATTGCGGTTTTATTATCGGAATATCAGAATGAAATTCCTTTACGAATGACGGCCGATGTCGCGGCTTTTGTTTACCCGGCGTCATTACGTACAATGAAAAATTACGTAGCTCAGAATGGCAATGTCAATAAAAGACTTCTTCTCGAAAGGATACTCCGAACGGGCGCGAAAGATAAAGAGGACGACGGGTCGGGCTGGCTGGGGAGGTGGCGATGGCGGTGGAGGTGGTGGCGATGGTGGAGGTGGTGGCGGTGGCGGTGGTGGAGGGTGGGAGGGAGGAGATCCGAGCTCTGCATTGACTGTAGAAACTTATTCCGTTTCATTTGAAAACAATACCCTCGCAAAGCACATTTTGTTAGAAAATGATTGTATGCACACGCAGGCATACGTATATATTTAACGCATATATATATGTATATGTGTGAGCGCGGGGGGCAATAGAAGCCATGAACATTAAAAAGTTTGTCAAAAGAAAGAGAGTCGGGAAAACGTATTGGCCTACGAAGGTAATACGTAATAATAATAACAACAATAGTCGTGCAGAATGTTAAAAAAAAAAAAACAAAGGAAGAAGAAAGAAAGCGGTGCACGTGTAAGGGTGTGGATGTGGAGGGGGGGGGGGGTAAGAATGCCGGAAGAGATAAGGATTGTTCAGCAGTCGATATCTCCGCGTCGCACGACGTTGTTTAATATTGTCGGCGCGGCGGGGTCGAGGTCGGGACGAGAGCCAAGTGAAAATTTGGCGGCTGAGGTGGTGGCGGCTAAGGTGGTGGCGGCTGAGGTGGCGGGGACGGGCGAGGAGAAGGGACTGGAGGAGACTGAGGCTCAGCGCCGAGAGTCCATAACTTTTAATTCGCTGAACAATGCGACAAAGGCAGCGCCGGCCCGCGGGGGTGGGGTGGGGGGCAAATAAAGGGGCATTTGTTCTGTCCAACCGAGGCCGGACGACGTCTTTCTTCAAAAGGACATTTCAATGACCCCCGTAAGCAGCGTCAGGCGCAATCGCCAGGTCGATCTTACTTTTTTACCCGAAGTCCTTGTCCACCCGCGAGATGACAATTCTATATCGCGCCAAGGTCTACACCACACCCCAGACCCCACACACCCCCGGCCACCGATAACCCCGATATCCGTCGATAAATAACCGAGTGCGTTTAATGTGCGTACGGACACCGGTTGCGTCACCGCCAACGGACTGGGCTGGTCTCGAGGGAGGGAGGGTAGGGTAGGGTAGGGGAGGGGATGGTGTTGGCAGTGCGGATCTCGCGGTGCCGGTTTGACGGCCGCCCTTCTAGGGGGGGTTGCCGGTGGTGGTGCCCGGAGGTGCCGGGCCCGGGAAAGTTACGGGGCTCCGTGCCACGGCTTAGCTAAGGGGGGTAGGGGGCGGTAGGCTCATACATGCGAACCTTATGAGATGGCTGGATCTATGATGCTAATGCTTATTCAATGCCGAGGAATGAATAATGGGCTGCTAGTGAAATACACCGGGACATAAATATTGTATCTGGAGCGCTATATATTACCTGTATCGAATACATTATCCGCGCGTTTCTCTCTCTCTCTCTCTCTCTCTCCTCTCCGTCGTTCTGTTCTCTTCGCTTGCACCCTCTCCGTCCTCCGCCCCCCCCCCCGCCCGAAACGTACACGCGGCTGCGCGCGCGCGCGCGCGTACCTACATACGTATATAATTTTATCTCTCCTTTCGCCATTTCTTTTTACCCCCTTCTCATCGTCCCTCTCACTTTTCTATCTGATTGAAATCGTTGCCATGGGAATGGGCAACTTGTTCTCCTTTCCTCCATTCCTCCTTTCCTCCTTTGCTTCTTCGGCAGCTACACCCGCGGCTCCCGTCACCAGTCACCAGAGCCACGACACCTTTCCTCCTCTTTCGTTTTATACAAACGTATGCGCGATCTGTACACTGTACGATCCTACGTTCTATCCATTTTACGAGCGTAAATTCTGCCGATTTTTCGCGCACCCCCTCCCCCTCCCGCCGCCCGCTGCCCCTTCCGGCCGTCCACGGGGTCGATGCCGCTCGCACTTCCGTTGACTGGGTCGTCGTCGTCGTCGTCACCCAATTACCATTCCCCGAGGCCTACATCGCCCTCCCCCTCCCCCTCTCAAGCCGCTGTCGAAGCTCACCCCCCCCGCTCCGAGGATCGATATAGACTTTTTTTTAAAGTTGTTTTAAAGATGTGCGGGACTGAGAGAGAATGGCCGAGCAAAAGGGAGTGTGCGTCAGATGTACTTTGTTTTATGAAATGCGCCGAGGGTTCGCGGACTGCGGGCCAATGAAATGTATTGGCCGCACGGTAGCCGAATCTGTCGGCAGACTCTCTTGTTCCTGACAAAATCTCCGGGGGCGGACATTGCCAAAATTTTTCTATCGTAAATCGGAAAAGCCACTTTATCCGGAATAATAAGCAGCCCGGCTCGAGGCAGTCTTCGCGGCCTCCCTCCTCTCCCACCCTCCTCTCCCACCCTCTCGCGCGCGCACTCACCCCTCGTAGAGCCCTTCGTCCCCGCGTCACCCCTAATGCACCCTTTCAAAATCCCTGTTTTCATAAAAAGGGGCAATGACAAAATAAATCCGGCATTTCAGGGAATCGTTTTATATATCCTCCCTTCTACCCTCCTTTACGTTCTGATTTTGTATTCTTCTGTATAAATAGGGCGGGGGCAGGTAGGGGAGGATCCTAATACGAAGAAAAGTCGCGAGGAAATGGAATTCTTAAATGTTTGAGGAGCCCGACTTAATAATGTATAAGGTCTCTTTGTTCGCGCCACTTGGTATTTCTCATGGCGGGGGCCGCTCGTACTCGAGAGCATGTTCCGAGTAAATAAAAATATATCATTAATCATCTCATCCGATGCATTTCTCTTCTCTTACACGCTTTTTTGTTGTCGTTGTCGTTGTTGTTGTTTCATTTATTTATTTATTTATTTATTGTTTATACGTATTACGTGTGTATTATGTGTTTAGTCTGTAGTGTTGAAGTGAGCGGGTTGAAATGGAAACGGAGGGCGAGAGATTGGCACAGATTATCTGGTTTTTCAGGTTCGGTATGTGGAAATTGAGGTATTCGCTTTATGAAATTGCACACGTTTGCGGGACTTGTTCCGGTAGAAGGGAAAAAAGGATAATCGCAGCTTGAGCGCAACGTACGTTAGACTTTGTTTCTTCTTTCTCTTTCCTCTTTCTTTGAACGTATAAACAAATGTCTATTAAAAAGTTCATCGTCCTTGTCATTGTATGTGTAATGATTAAAGAGTAAAAGTAGTTGACCGACGGAAGCCAAGAGCAAGAAGAGCCAGGGAAATTAGACGTTGCGTGCACCCTGCCCCTTTATAAATCTTTCATCCTTCCTATTTACACAAAATGATAATGTTACTCAACTGAGCCGGCTTTGCTCAACTTCAACCTATCGATTTTCAAACGGCATTTAAATATTCAGATTGAGGACTGAGGCCGGGCCTCGAGAGCTGGCGGTTACGACGTAGCTACCGGTAGTTTCCCCCTGCGCAGACACGCGCGCGCGCACTCATTAAAATATCCTTCCACGTGAGCGCGACGAGATCCGTTGCTCCTTAAATATTCGTAATATTGAACGGGGGACCGAGTTATTCGGCCGGTTTCTCAATCCCAGTCCCGTTTGGCCCTCAAATTGTTCTCTCCTCTCCCTCTCTCTCTCTCTCTAATTTTTTGCTCAGACTCGTTCTTTTTTTCTTCTCTTCTCTTCTCTCCTCCTCTCCTCTCTTCTCTTCTCTTGGTCAGGCGATTTCTAAAGCTCCGTGAGAACTTGCGTGAATTGTGTATATAATAATAATAATAAATAGCGTTTTATCGTAGAGAATAATTGACGCAATCTATATAATTGATATACACGTATAGGACTTCTGTATTGGTGCGGGACGCTCTCTATAGGTAAATAATTATTTTTTGCACGGCCATTGTTACGTATTTTAATTCCGATTGTTAGGAAGGGAATGTTTTATTACATTGTATGTAATGCTAGGTTTCGTAATGATAGCCGTAGCCATACAAGTCTTGGGCCGATAAGGACTTCTTGTATAATAAGAAGCTGTACTTGTTAATAACAGTCCTGGCTCCTTTTATTTTCTTCACCGGCTTGTGGCGCTGATATTTGTAATGCTCCACTGTGTGTGCGCGTGTCTGTGTGTTGTGTCTGTGTGTGATCGGGAAGGGCATCGGCAACTAATGCCGAAATAAGGGAGTTGATTTTGAATGTAATGGATGGCACGTATAAGTTTTCGTCTTATCAATTTATGATGCCATCCTCCTCGTACTCCTCGTCCTCCTTATCCCCCTCTCGCCCCTCTCGCCCCTCAATAACCTACCCGGTCCCTCCGGTGCCTTCCGACGTCCCAGTCCTCCAGTCGTGCAAGGATTTACAGGCTCGTGTACGAGGACGAGGGCGAATCAATCATCGTTTTAATCTCGAATCGGCTTATCGGCATCGGTATAAACTATTATATAGAATACGGAAATAGGAACGCGGGGCGGGGGGTACGGGGTTTCGTGATAGCCTACTGGAACAAGGATTGGGGTGGCTGGCTTTGTGCGACACCAGAAGGATGCGCTCTTGTCGAACGATAAGATAAGATCTAAAAGTAGTGTAGCCGCGACTCGTAACCTCTCCTCCACCCCCCCGCCATCTCCACCCTCTCCACCGCCGCTCCGCGCCACGCCACGCCACGCCACGCCGCGCCACGCCGCTTGTATATTTATTTGCCACGGAGGCCTTGATGTAGACTAAGTATTGTGTCACGAGCCGCACTTTCCCGCTCACTTTCTTTCTTTCTTCTCCGCTCCTCCAGCCGATTAGGAGATTATATTCATTTCAGCTGAGATCGCATCTTTTAATTAGCAATGAGCTCCCATCCCACTGCTCGGGAGCCAGTTCTTTCGTCGATTCGTTTGAATTTTTATTCGGAGATATCGCCGGGAGGACTCCGGGGCGAATCCTGGGGATAAATCACGATTTTCTCAAAGTAATACGAATATTGTTAAGGCGCGCCGTCCATACAGACGCTTTTCTTTTCTTTCTTTTCTTTATTTTAGCTTCTCTGTCCTCGAATTCGGTGTCAGGAGCTTGATTTTCCTCGTCGGAGCCGGTTATCCTGTCGCGAAAACATTTATTCGACCTGTCCCGCTAAAGGCTATTAAATAATACGTTAATTGGCCAGCCCCTCTACCTACACACCCGCGACTTTAATACTATGTATATAAATATGTATATATACGTATGTTCGTGTGAAACCGTTTCGAAGCTGAACGCTGAAATAAGAAAGAGGCTTCACTTCCCAACCCCGGCTTCCCATCAAGACCATCTCTAAAGCGAATAAAAAAAAAAAAAAAAAAAATCGCGCTTCTTATCTGTTACTGCGATCACAAGAGTATAAACACCTCGATTCAATGTAAATTATTAGAATGAATTATTTATCAAGAGAAATGTTTACCTTAATGTAACAAGAAGCACATTGACGGGAAAGAGTAATGAGACCAAATGAATTATTTCCATGCCGTGTCTTCCACTTCTCTCGTGATATCTTTTTTAATGGAAAAAAGCGGAAACGAGTTTTTACAAGAAAGTACCGGAAATTGTGCCTGGCGTTTGACATTTTCAATCGGAGCGTCGCTCATTAATTCGAGAAGCATTAGAACAATTATTTATCCCTATACGCGTACGTTTGGTGGGAATCGCATTTTTAGTTGATCGGGGAGGGGGGGCGGGGGAGGGAAGCAGGAGGTTAATTGCGCCTGTTGGTTATCCCGCTGGATCTTTTGAGGAAAGCGACCGTTTTTTTTTTCAAACGACTTTTCAAAGGCATTTAATTTAATTTCATAGACGGTCCTCTATGTCTAATCAATTAAAAAAAAAACCAGATAAATAGCCCGGCAGGTCGTGTAGGTTGTTGTCACGTATGCGTTTAATTTATAATAGAAATTACAGGCGTATTAAATTTTTTTTAAACGTGCAATGTAATTGTCCCTCGTTGGCAAACGTCAATGGGAATTGGGAGCCGCGAATATATTTATAAGAACATTTGTATACGCGAGGCCTCGTAATTATCGCTGAATTTTCAAGTATAAGCGATGTGTTGAGGAGCGAGCGATCGAGCGATCGAGCGATCGAGCTAAGAAACTTTACGAGATACAGCGCACAAGTATAAATAAAGTTCCGTAAAAATAAAGGAGCTAAAACTACATAATAATTGTACATTTCCGCCCGCGCATGCATACAACTAATGTGAAAAATTTATTAGGAGCAATTAATTTTAAAAAGAGCGAAACGCGCATACGCAACCGCGCCCCAACTTCCCTATATAATTTACGGTAATTGAATTTTAACTCGCTCCTCCTCTAAACTAAATAAATATTTAATCGTAATCGAAAAGTTTACTTCATAAGGCTGCTCAATCAATCAATTTAAAAGTTTGCCCGTGCATTTTTAACGTCGACGTCTTCCGCTTTATATATACATTTATACATATATATATATGAGAAAATGAAGAAGAAAATGGTATCTGTATTCCAAGACGTCCAGGCAATAATGCCCTGCCCGACTCCTTAGCTCGCTCGAGTCATAAAAATTACCCCGACAAACCACCGGTGCTTCGATGACGTTGTAAAAAAAAATAACGTCGTGGAAAATTAATAATAAATCACGGCCGAGGGAAAAGGATTTATCGTTACGATGGAACGAATGAGGTAAAACTACAGTTTTCCAACTTTATTAATTAGGTTTCACTCGATTATACGTATGGGTTCACTGTAAATTACAATAACATTTGGCCGTTTTGCAATTAAATTTTAATAAAACTCTCCCCCAATAACCCCCAATAACCACCAATAACGCCCAATAACGCCCAGCCAGCCGGTGAGATTTGCCGCATCTATCGTGAAGGGGAAGATCTTTGTCGGCGATTCTTTATTGGAGAGTGAGGCTGCGAGAGAAAGATTGTAATGATCTTGTCACGAAACGGACGAGACGCGAGGTGCAAAAGTAACGAAGACCGGGCGGACCAGCGATAAGGAGGATTCAGCGATACGGAAACGTGGACGCGTTGCATTAAAAAAAATCCAATATAAACAATGGTATTATTATTGCGAATTGAAATTTTCATTCAATGGACATTGTTTTGCATTCGAAATCCATAAATCCAGCTAACAAGTGCTTATTACAATTTATAAACTCAACGAGCTCCGTCCGTGACCTCTTAATCCCCCCCCCCTGCCTTTAATTCGACTTTATTTTATCCCCTCCGCGTATTATTATATTCCATATAGGCTAATCAAGAGTGCGGCAATGCGCAATCGCGATACGCAATTACGAATGTATTGTACGAGCACGAGGATCTTTAAATGGCTCGAGGTGTATTCGATGGGGGTGGAGTGGGGAAAAAAAAAAAAAAAACATTGACACGAGGCCGACGTAAGATATACAAGTCCCGGCGTAACTTATTATTATTATTATTATAGCTTTTTGTCTTCTTAAATCGATACGGTAATTTTACAATTTTACAACGGTGAAAGTCGCAATAATGATTTATCGACATTTTCACCTCGCGAGACGACGTGAGGTGAAATGCGCTCGCCATACGTACGTCTGCTCTTTCCGTGAATGTGATAAATTCACGTCTACGCTAGTACGTTTCGACTTTCGTGATACTTGTATATCCACCGCCAAACAACGAATCTTGCATTACCTTTAGCCGCTTTTTTTTTTTTTTTTTTTTTTTTTTATAACTACGTATTCGCAAATAATAAAGCGAAAAGATAAAAGTCGCTCGATAAAAATGAGTTCCCGCGATGACTTTCGTATCTTTATACCCAGTGTAGACACGTGTAGACAGAGAGAGAGAGAGAGAGAGAAGATGATTACATTATTTATTGAGCCAATACATGTATTATTGTTTAAATGCTGCGACGTATGAATAATAGATAATAAAGGGGAAGATCGCAAAAAAAAAGAAATCGTTATAGTAGTAAAAATAAGTTTAGTAAATGAGAAAGATAAAGGAGGGGAGGGAGGGGGGCTGGATACGGACTGACGGGAGAGAGAGAGAGAGAATTCACGTGAGCTCGGTGAAAGAGAAAATGAGCTCAGTTGATGTTCGGTTAGAGAGGCAAGAAGTTTTAATCACTTAAAATAGGGTATATTAATTGAATAATACAGAATTCCTGAGTACTTTGTCTTTTCTTATCTTATTCCACGTTATCCAATCTCTTTACTGCTTACTTTCTTCTATTACATTACTCCCCACTTTTCAATACAATGCTTCCAACGGATTGTAAATGTTCTCTCGAAATACAATTGATATAATTAATTAATAAGCGATCGATTAGATTATTTTTATCGTTAATTCTTCTTCTTCTTCTTCATCTTCATCTTCGTTTTAAATATTTATTTCCCTTATTTTTTTTTTTATATTCCTAACAATAACCCCAATTTTTTACAATTACAATAAAACTTTAAGGTACTCGTGAAAGTTTTGAATGGAATATAATTTATTCTTCGCAAATATATAGATAGAATAAAAAAAAAAAATGAAAAAAATAAAAATAAATACGACATGGAATAAATTTTTATTCATATGTGTAATCTACTTATAGTATCGTATTTGTGCAATATTAAAGCGGTCGGTCTTATTCCAGTTTTCATTTTAAATCAGCCGTATATTGAAAAATATTCCATTCAAACTGCAAATTTTCTTTCCTTATATATATATATATATTTTTTTTTTCTTTCTTTCTTTCTTTCTTTACGATCGATGGCCATTAATTTATTAAACGACCTCATAAATAAGTTATACGTTTAAATTTTTATTTAAAAAAAATGCAGACTCGATCCCTTTAATATTAATGTCATTAGTACCGCGAACGAGTACAAAAACAAATTAGTAAAGACATGTGTATATGTATATATGTATATGTATATATATAAATAAATAAATAGTCGAAAGCTGTATGATATCGTTTTGTTATTATATTATTCCTTGTATTTTTTAGGAGGAGACGAAATAATATTTTATAGATTAAATAAAATATTTTCATGAGTTGTGGAGGGGAGGAACGAATGAGGACAATAGACTCGACGAATGCGTCTTTGTTTCAGATCAATACTCGAATGCTCAAATCTCACCGTATTTACATTATATTTTATACGTTATTATTGCACGGGAAACAATTTCCACCAATATTCTAGATATTTATTTAGACTTATTTATTTATTTACTTTCTATTTATTTTTCTATTATTTTTCTACGGAATAGGGAGAAACTTAGAAGGATTAGAAGGGCGTATTAAAATTGTATTTTTAACGAATACATAAACAATGTCGAATTAGAAAGGGCTGCGAATAAGGAACGGAGAGAGGGGGTGAGGTAGAGAGAAGTAGGAAACGGAAGCGGATCTAAAACTATGTAACAACGTCAATTGTCTTTTCAGCAAACATATCGAACTTGGACGATTTTGAAAAGCACCTCTTTACCTTTCGCTACGTTCCCCGACTATCCTCCTTCCTCCTTCCTCCTCGGCCCCTCTCACTTTCCTCCTCGCAAGAGGGAAACGTAATCATTTGCAATCTCGCGTAGAACCGCTTTGAAACTTCCACGGAGGAATTTATTAAACTTTGACTAAGTCGCTTTACAAAGTTTCACCGTGAGATGGGGTGCGCGTAGTGGGATGGGGGGGAAGAGGAGCCAAGGGGGGAGGGGGAGTGAGAGGCTCGTTCAGGGAAGGCTAGACGAGAAAGAGAGAAGTTACTTTCGCAAGGAAATAAAAGTTAATGGAGTTCTATCTCTCTCTCTCTCTCTCTCTCTCTCTCTCTCTCTCTCTCTCTGTCTATCACATTTTTTATTTTTCCCCTACCTCAATTTTTTTCTCTACCTCGTTTCTTGGTTCTCTTTCTTTCCTCCTGATTATTCTCTTTCTCGATTCTATTCGGCAAGTACGAGTTTTCAAAAAAGTTATTACGTCTTAATTTGGATTGGCTACTTTTTTTCCTTTCTGATTTTTTTTCGCCCCCCCCTCCCTCCTCTCCTCTCCTTTCACGCTCACTCCCTACAAAGAAAAGATAGACGTAATTGGGTGAGGAGAGGCGATGGGATTAATAGTTAGATAAATAGTTAGATAGACATAGGGATGGGGAAGGAGATTGCGGGGAAGGTCGGGAGAGGGAGATAATGGCGATGATGTTGGATCGTCGTCCCCTTCCGGGGCAAGACGGAAAAGATGTAGAAGAGGAAGAGACCTCAGTTTGTTATTTTCGTAATTTCCATTCGGCTTTAATTTCCACTAGAATTTTTAGTTTAAAAGTTTCGAAATTCTCGAGTCTCTCTCTCACTCCGCGTATTTTGCAGAGGAAAAATTAATAGTGAACCCAGTGACGTATAATGAGCGCGGGGGTGGGGTGGGGGTAGTACAGGAGTACAGAGAACACGAGGGAGATAAAAACGGCCGTTTTAATCAAACAATTTTTTTTAAAATCCTTATCAATCGGGCTTATTATTATCGCGCCTCTCGATGCTCTCGTGGTTATTGCGGGTTATTGCGGGTTATTGCGGGTTGTTCAGCCCTAAAGTCTAAAGAGCGCCGGGCGCTTTATTAAATAATGGCCTCTACAGGGAAATGCGGGGGTTTCGTTGGCGCCGGGATAATCGACCGGAGAATAGATGAATGAGCGCCTTTGGTAAATAATGATTCAATTAAAATAAGATCCGAAAGTCTTTTGGGGTTATTGTGATAAGGGGCGGCAGCCATGAGCCTTTTTAAACGACTCCTCTTCCCAATAATCAATGCCAATAATAGCGGATACGCGCAACACCAGCCGTAGCCAGGCTATTGTTAAACAACGGGAGCTCCGTTACTCCTGCACGTATTGGCAATTATAAACAATGCCAAGGGATTGGTACGTTGGTGGGGATCGTAAGGTTGAGATTGTTGGGGTTATTGGGGGTTGTTGCCGAGCCGCAACCGGTCCACTCGATCGGTAAGGATTCAATTCACTTGTTAACGCTTGGCACTCCAATGCAGCATGAACTTAATTAACACTTGGCCGTTCGTGCTTTTTATCCGGCGAATAACTAATCCCTAATACGATGATAATCAATTAGGCTGGAGCAGTATCCGGCACAAGCGAAGACGTTAATAAATAATAATTGCGCCTCGTTGGAATAGAAACGTCGCGAGGTGTTTTATGCTGACCCCGTTAACGAGCCGGCGAGATTAGCTGTTTGAAGAGCTGCAAAATGCACGGGGCACTTCGTGATTAACTCAGAGACAATTAATGGCGGCCAGTGGTGGTGGGGGGGGGTGAGAGTAAGGCTTATTCCACTTCATTCATATATATATAGAAGGAATCGGAATTCTATTGTAAATTCATCAAAATCGTAATACATCCATACTCCTGCTCTCGCTCGATGACTCCTTGGCTTTTCTTTTTTCTTTTTTCTTTTTTTTTTTTTTGTTTGTTTGTTGTATCCCCGCCTACGGACGTAGGCGTCGTTCGATCCCGCGAGAATGCGCTAACGAGCGTGGCTCCGCCTGCCTAATGACAATGTCGCCAGGAGAGATAATCGCGGCCTTCCCCGACGGCTTTTGGCTCCTGGCTCGATCCAGACTCTCGCCCCGCCTCGCCTCGCCCCCCCGATCGCGCTTTCGCCTAAACTGACCGTGATTGCGGCCGGTTCTCCTGGCGAGGGGATGGAGCGGGGTGCGCGGAGGCAGCGGGGGACGGATAGCGGCGAGTACCACTGCCGATGTAATCGCCCAATTACTTTGCAATATAAATGCTCTTTTGGGCCGGGGGCCACCTTTAATTATACGATTGGTGTCTACTGGGAGCTCCAAGTGCTCGTCCCGTCGTTGGCTTTGCGTCACGCGACTTTGGGGGATAATTTAAGGGAGGAGGAGGTGGACGACGATGGCAGTCATCGGAATCACGAATTCAGTAACGAAAAATTCGACTAACTAGAGGTAGGCCGGGGATCGTTCCTTGTCATCCGATCGAACGACCATACGTTCCCCCGCTTACGAGCTCCGATCTATCGCGGATCCACTGATTCCCCTCCACCCACCCGCTCTACTCTCTTTGATGAAGTGCAATTTCAATATCATGATTAAATCACTTATCTGCTTTTCTCTTGCCCTACAAACGTTTAGAACGTTTGTAGGCCACATTCACTCGCTCTCTCTCTCTCTCTCTCTCTCCCCCTCCCTCTCCCTCTCTCTCGGCGTGATACGTGAGTTTTGTATCCAAGAGCTCTTATGCTGCGGCGTATTATTTTAAAGCAAATGTTTAAATTTGCATAGTGAAAGGTTTGGCTGGATATCGATGTATTACTTCCTATATTTTATCAGCGCTAATGTTTTACTTCTCGATAGCGCTGCCAGAGAGCATAATCATCATCGCTGTGCAAACGAAGCATTTCATACAACTAATATTCCCTTTCAGAGGGAGGTTGTGCAATGTATTGACTTTCAAGATACGGTAGAAATAGAAAATAAAAAAAATAGAGAGAAAAAAAAAATACGAGTTTATGGAAGGCCGTACAAGCCATCCTCCAATTCATTACTTCTCTACATTTCTCTATGAACGACTCGCGGGGCAAACGCTGTTTGCTTTCATCAACTGTTTTTTTGATGTTTTAATAATTGTCATCAAATATTAGTTACTACTCTTAGCCAATGGCTTTTTCACTCGAGAAATCTATTACCAAGAATGTAAATCTCCGACTTGACGGACGGACGGACGGAAAAGTGCTCTTTGCGCTTACATTGCTTACATTTTTACTACTAGAAATTTATTTCAAAAATTTTGTATTATTATCTATACGTACGTACATGTACATGTACGTATACGTATACGCGCGTATATATAGATTTCGTTTCATGAATTATTCGTTACGCTTTTACTTTGTTATGCAAATCTCATTATTTAAAAATGCTTGCAATTCTAGTATAAACATAAATCTATTATATATATATATTAAAAACTGGTAATTTACAAGTTATATATATATATAGATATTCACAAGTGAGTGACTACTGGTCGTCGTTACCCTGCTCCAATGCACAATATACTTATTAAACAAGGTACAACGAAACACAGCAAACAGATATTCATTCCACAATGAAGAATTATCATTACTTTGAATCGCATGCATCTTTAATTTCTCCATTTGGGTAGATTACAAAGTACATATATATATATATATATACGTAAACGGATATATATATTAAGAATTTCGAAATTTTAGAAAGTACTATTTATCAACGTTTTATTGAATTGGGAAACAATTTTATTCTAATGGCGCAATTATACGATATTATACGGTAACTCGATATATCGTCTTATATAAGTGTTACGAGCGATAATATTATTCCGTACAATCTTATTTTCGACCCATGGAGAGAGAGAGAGAGAGAGAGAGAATACAAAAATTTGATATTCAATTTTCTGTGGAAAGAAAAAAGAAAAAAAAAAAGTAAAAATGCCGAGGATGTTATTAAAAGAGTAAAAATGCCCGTTATGATATTTTCAAAGCGGGGCGTATGGGAGCGTCGACATAAAATTTTCATATTTTAATTTACGATTATAAATAGTAATCGTCCCGTACTTACTTACTTACTTACTTACTTACTTACTTATACATAAGAAACGCATACACGTTTAGGCATTGTTTATAAGATACTCGATGAATGTTTAAGATATCACTGGCACTGGGATAAAATAATATTCGCAAAATAAATGTTTCGTTATTGTCGAAGTCGGAGTTAATAATGAAATTTTCTTACTAATTATTTCCGTCTCGTCCCAAGGTAATTGATGATACAGCATAGCATAGCGCAGCAACAAAAATCATACACGTGAATCGGATTATTTGAAATAATTCCTCTCTCCTCCCTCCCTCTCCCTAGCTCTCCCACCCTCTCTTTTCATCGTTTAGCCTACGGTCATCAGGGCTCTCGACCGTCTTATTATAAAACTAACTCTATTAAAAAGTCATTCGAAAGCCAATTTGCTCGGAGAATTAATGGAACGTCCACTGAAAAAAGTATATATGCATACATGATGAAAGCGTAAAGGGCATTAATTTGCTTTTTAACAAACGCAATAGAATTTTTAACTTGGGGAGAAAGAAATCTGCGCGAAACGACGAGAGACACGTCAATTTTATACATATATACGTACATATGTACGTATGTATATGTATATGTATATATATATTGTACAGCTAGAGCTTCATTTACAGCTTATTTTGAGTGGAGTGGTCGGGAGAGGGGATGCGGGGGCCAATATATTTCCAGCTAACCTCGTCATAATGTAGTCTCAAGTGTTCTTGGCAAGTAAAACTCTCATCTGGATCAACAAACCGCAGCGCTGAATACACACAGTCCTATCTGTATTTGTAGGGGAGAATACAGATACCGCAAGGAGATGGAAATTTATCAATGGCGAGCAACGGAAGGTGGAAGGGGATTTTAAGATATAACGACAGGGAGGCTGACGGTCCATTGACTTATAGACGTACGAAGAACGAGAGAATCAGCTAATTAATATCATTAGCATAAACGCTTATCCACTCCCCACCCCCACCCCACCCCCTCGGTCGTGATCGATAGAATGGCCGAAAATTAATTGTTCCGATCGGCCAAGACAATAGATGGATTGATAAATGGCATGGTGAGAGAGAGGGAGAGAGAGAGGGTGGGAGGGGGACGAGCTCGTTAGTAATGGGTTTCCTTCTTTCGTTACCCCGGGCTAAGCTTTTTTTTTTTTTTTTTTTTTTTTTACGGATACTTATCGAATTCCCGTGCAGCGTCGCGTCAATGCAGTCTCGCAGGGCCGTACTTTACGATCTTCGCTATTATTATTATCTTAAATAATTTTCGTTGAAGGTCCCCGGCCAGGCTGGAGAGCGAGACATAGCTACTTGTCTCCGTTCGTATTTTCGGCCGCTTAGTAAGCGCGTAAACATTTTTTTTTAGATCAATTTAATTCGGTGGCTGGCTCAAGCAAAGCTGTGACTTGTGCGCACCCGCGTAATCGTTAATCGTACAATGGAGGATTTATTTATGCTTGTCCAGCAGATCTGTGCCCCAAACGAGAAGATGCCTCAAGCTCGCGAAATTATATCGTTGTTTTTTTTTTTTTTTTTTACATATTTCTATGACTAAGCGAGGCGAGGTCACTTGATCGCGGTATTTGAAAAATAAGTAAAATACCGCACGGGAGCTGTGTAGTACATTGAAATTACCAATTCTATAAAGTTTTCGAGAACATTATCTCCCTCTCTCTCTTTTATTTTTATTATGAAATTATAATTTTACGTTGCCTTGATTTACATTCGTAAATGTTCGAGTAGATAAAGTGTATAGTTAAGATCTTCGGGGTAATTTCGTTTTTATTTACTCCATTATGGATCCGTATAAATAGAAGAAATCTACCTCATACATATTTATTCATAAAATTTCCACGTCAATTTCAAATCAAATAAGAATTGAATTAAATTTAATGGAGAATAATGGGCATCTCAAGTAAGTTTAATGCAATTTCACGCAGACTTCGAAATTCTATTTACATTACGAAACTATAAAAACTTACATTTCCATATAAAATTCAATTACGCATTTTTCTTTCTATTCCTCTTTCGTTCGTACTGAGTACTGAGTTTGCATTTTAACGAAATGAAGGCGACGAAGGCATTAATAAATTTTGCGAAATACAAATACAAAATACTAATGCGACGGCTTTCGGTAAATACCAACGTAACGTCAACTTTAAAATCTTATTAATATAAACTTATATCAATAATCGTATATATTTCCTTCTCAGAACTGTAACGATATTTACGAATTCCCTTTGCTCTCTCTCTCTCTCTCTCTCTCGTATTAACTTTAAACAACAACAAAAAATCATTATTTAGCGATGTAGTTTAATCTTTTATTCGAATTATTTCCTGTACTCTTCGCAGAATAAATATTTACATTCGTTTAAAAAAAAAAAAAAAAAAAAAAAAATAATATAAATCGTCACCGCCGTAATAACAATAATATGTGATATATTTTATCACTACGAAAGCCAAAGTACGTACTTTTTTTTTTGTATTAATGATTTATTTAACCAAAGTATTTCCATTAATAAATACGTTTTGTTTGTTTAACGGAGAAGAGAAGATGGAAGCCAAGAGTTATTGTTTTAACTCCATTACGCGTAATATTCGTAATAATTTTTGAAATTTGATTTCCATTTTGAATAGAACGTGAATTTAGTAAAAATAACGTTAATGTAACTTGTAATGGAAGATTCTCTTCCTTGAAATAAATTACAATGTACATTTTTAATGTAATAGCCAAAGCAATGCATTGTATAATAAGAAAATTAATTCAATCGACCATCGTAATACAATATTGTAGATATTATTTCCTAATGTAATTTATCCAGTCGAAAGGGGCTTCGAACGCGATAAATCAGAAATAAAGTTTATCCAATACTGACAAATGAATAATACGGATTTCCAGATCCCTCTTAAATTTTAAAACAATAATAAATTAGATTGCCTTGGTATCGTTCTTCTTAGTCCCACCAAGTATTTCGAATTAATACTTCATCGATTATATTATAAAAATTTCAATGTATATTATTCCGAGGGAAGGAGTGAAGTATGAAAGAGCGTTTTGAGGATGGAAAATAAAAATCTACTAACGAAGTATAAGAGATTTAATGTACGAACACATACTCTTCACAATTACGCAGAATTAAAAAAAAAAAATCCCTCGCTTCAATTTGTCTCTCCTTCTGTAAATTCAGTCATGTATGCGACGTTTACAGGACACGGACGTCTGGAGTATAGTAAAAAAAAAAAAAAAAAAAAAAAAAAGAGTTCATTTTCACTACTCGAGTGGGCAAAGGGATTTTTAACGTTTAATTTTTATAAATGTTATTTCTCCGCCAATGAATGTCCATAATTCGGAAATTATATTATTTTAAACCGGAGAGTTTCGAAAAGAATAAGCCGGCCAATAGAACGTTTGTTGGGGGGAATATTTCGAAAAATTTAGTATAGAAATTCTCCCGACGCCCGAATAAAGTGTAAAAAAGCAAATGCAAAATAGATCGACGGTTATTGGGATCATTAATTCTCTTTCTACTGACATCTAAAAGTCAATGTTGTTGTTGTTGTTGTTGTTGTTGTTTTTTTAATTTTGTCACGAAAGTCCATAATGTATTTATAAAAAGTGATTGCAAGAGATCGATATCGATCGACTAGGAAATACATAAATCTTGTACGAGTGTATATTAACAATAGAAATATAAAGCGACGTATGTATCAATGCGATTTCGTGTTTTTATTGAAAAGCGCAGAAAAACGTGTCAAAGTGAATTTTAATTTCGCGAATTTACGTATTCGCTGTCCGATATTATTTATTGATTATTATTTAAAGCTCCCGGACGTGTGCATACGTAAGAATATCGATTTAAATAATTGTATTGAAAAATACAAGTCAATAAAGTTCAGAAAGTAATTACAGTTTAATATGAGTAAGACTATAAAGCCGTAGCTGCGAGGAAGTTTTGTTTATATAATTTATACGCTCACGTACACGCGCGCGCACGCACGCACTTACACGCACAGAAAGGAGATATACGGAAAATTCCTCGGATAGCCAAACTATTTTAATATAGCCATAAAATTTTGTAAAAATGAAGAATGGATGCACGAATAGGGAAGGTCATTGTTTTGAGAAAATGAAAATGAAAATTTTACCGTAAACTTTTCCAATAGTTTGAGAATAATTTATAAAACTTTGCATTTATTTTATTTGATTATAGTTTTTTTATTATTCTTCTTCTTCTTCTTCTTCTTCTCAATTTTTTAATATTGAAAATTAAAAAATCCTTTTGAGTAAAAAGATTTTTCCGGGAGCGGAAAAGTTAAGAAAATTGCGTATTATCCGAATTTATAATTTATATACCGTTACCTCGGCTACGGACTTAAATTATTAATATATTAAATTTCGTGTTTTTTTTTCTTTTTTCTTTTTTCATTAGATACGCGAGTCAGGTGAAATCGATAAGACGGCAATTTATATTTATATTTCATTGGCGTAGATAATATCAGTAATTGGACAATGGCAAATTGCGAGATTTCATATTTACTCTAAAGTATATTTCCCCCTTTTGCTGGATTTAAAAAACTTTTTTCGAGGGCAACTTCAAACTACGGCAAATGTTTTTTTATTAATATTAATAAAGTAAAAAAGTTTAAATTATTTACATTTTAATAAAATCTTCGTTCTGCATTTTTAATGACCTGTACGTACGTACGTACGTAGAGCCGTTGTCTTCTCCTCTCTCCACTCTCCGCCCCCGCCCCCCGCCTCTTCGCTCTCTCCCTCGTTATTTATTTATTAATTGTTAGCCGCGTCCTTTCCTCCCCAATAGCCTTTTTTCCTCTCTCTCCTCCATCGGCTTGAAGCGACCGAGGGAAAATAAACTTATGCTAAATAGCCTCACCCCTCCCCCCTCCCACCCTCGATAATTCATTATGCACATTAAAGCCCTTTACGTATCATTATGTACCGTCCTCGTTGTATTAATCTTATTTATTGAAAGAATTTTTTCCTCGAGCGTGAATTCTCTTCTCCGCGTAAGATTTACTAAACATAGAACGGGCCAACTATCTTGATAAAACTTTTTTTAGTTAGACCACATACCTCCGGACTAAGCTTCTGCAAAATTTTCTTCCGCTTCTCGTTTCTTACTAGCTTACCGCCCGTCCCCCCCGGCGCCCCCGCCGCCGCGTCTTGTTTTATTTATTTTATTTTCGTTTACGTAGATTTTTCGCGTATTTTCTCGAAATTACATCTAACCTTCCTTCCTTCCTTCCTTCCTGTTTAACTTTCCGAACTTTAAAAATCAAAAATCTTCCCGATTCCGTTATTTTTTTCAATTTCACTCTCGAAAGCCCCGCGGAATATTGATGTGCCTCGTGTGCCCCGAAAATTAAGTTCCCCGGGTCGTTTGTTTGTTTTTTTTTCTTTTTTTTCTTTTTGTATTCCCGGTACGGATTTACTTTCTTCGTAACTTCTTTTCTCCCTTACATCGAGTTAATTCAAATTCAAAACGAGAGAGTAGAATATTCGTCTTGGATATTGAACGGGCAGCCGCTCGAGCGACGACGTTAACAAGATCCGAGTAAATTTCAATCGTAATTCCTTAAAGATCGTGGCGATGGCGCATACCGCAAGTAAATACCATTATATCCGGGTAATTATTGCCAGTTGCTCCGGCCTCGGGATTAAATCCAAATGTCATCCAATGATTGTTGTCTGATTGGCAACTTGGCCAATCAGACGACTTCAGTATTTCCGGGAAGCCAATGGAACTAATGGCAGCTCTTTCGCGGCGATAAATCAACGATATTCTCGATCCTCTTCTAATGCTTTGCCAAAGTATATTATAGGAGGAGGGAGTAGGGCCCGCGACTCGCCAAGGCTGTAATCCCGGTCGAATGAGACTCGTGGCCGGGGATAAAAGTAAGGTTATCGAAAGAAAGGATACGGGGCACACGCACACAGGAGGCAAATTACAGTTTGGCGTAGAGAAAGCAGAGTAGAGCAGGCCCAATGGACGAGACCAGCGGATCATGCACGCGTGCATTTATACCTCGATAAATAAGTAAGGTCGGGGGGGGGGGGGCGGTAGGGAGGAGAGCGAATCATCGTCATTCGCGAACGAATCGGTCATATCTACTCCTGACATTGCTTAAGCGAGTCTCCCGACCAGAAAAGTGACCAGCGCGCATTAATTGACGGCCGAATAAGCTCGACGAATTCCTCGAGGGCCTTATCCTTTTCTTCTTGCTCTTGTGTTTTTGCCTCGGACATCTAAGGGACACACGGCCATTCGCGGGTAAATTCACGGCCCCGTACGTAGATCCGATTAATGCCGCTTAATTTACGAAACCTGCCTCATTCTTCATCTCCACCCCCCCACCCCCCCAAGTCCGCCCTTAAACCCAATAACGACGCTTATTCGCGATGGGCGTAACGGATAAATAAAGGTTATTGGGGAAGAGGGGTAATGTTTTTTTGGGAATTCAATCGATAACTCGACGCGATGAGGAGGAGGAGGAGGAGGAGGAGGAGGAGTAGGAGGAGGAGGCCTCGCCTTGGAGAAGAAGAAAAAAAAAAAGCTCGCAGCCGGGAAAAAATTATTCCCCACGCGAAAGTTTTCCACTCTCGGCTGTCCAATTTCCAATGTACTGGATTAATGGTGGCGACAAATTGTCAGCACGGGGGCTGAAATTTAAAAAAAGTCCTAGGAATTTACGGATTCGGACGGGGGATGACGGATGCTCGGCAGCCGACGGCCCCGCAGCAAATGAAGAGGATAATGGGCCGTGGGCCATTAGTCACATCGGCAAGCCATCCGGACATCTCGCGCGGAGAATATACAAGTTCTTACGGCGGCCCACCGTTCCCGCGTTATCCTGGGGTTATTGGGGTAGAAGGAGATAGAGATAGAGATAGAGAAGGAGCGAGGAGAGAGGAGAGAGGAGAGAGGGACGCGCCAAGCTCAGCCAAAAAACATCGGGTTTTATTGAAATCCGTAAATCAAAGGGCCATTAGGACGAGAAGGTAAGGGGCAGCAGGGCCTTAGAAAGAATAATAACGAACGACGAGACTTTATAATATCCGCGCAAGCATAAGCAACGATCGAATATTCAACGGGAGGCTGAGTATCCCCGCAGCTGCACCATCCTATTTCAGAGAGAGAGAGCGAGAGAGAGAGAGAGAGAGAGAGAGAGAGAGATTGTTTCCCTTCGGTTCCTCGACGCCCCCCCCTCCCCACCCGAACAACCACCCTGATAAAAGCTATTTGCCTGGCCATGTATAAAGAGCAATCGGGATGCTGCGGGGGTGGGGGTGGATGCGGGCCTTCAAGACGCAAGAGTCAAAGCTCGGCCTCCCTTGTCCTTACGTTGGACGTTGCTGAGTCAAAGCTCCCCGCTACGGCTGCGTAAAACAAACGGTATTTATTATATTCCCCGGACAGAGCGGTCCCCGAGCTTTATTCGCCAAGCAACAACAACAACAACAACAACAACAACATCGAGCGCTGAATTATTCTTACGCGCCTGGAGGCTTAGGCCGCTGCCGAGAACGAATCGCCGAGCTTCCTTCCCTCCCTCCCTCCCTCCCAACAAGCTTGAAACGTTAATTTTTTCCTCTCCCAGCCCAGCCAGCCAGCCAGCCAGCCAGCTAGATACCGCGGGCCCGATCTTCCGCGTCCTCTCGCCTCTAATAACACACCCGCGACGGATATTATCGAGCTTCGAGGCCGACGGCCGTGTATTAGCCTCTGGTGCGCGTTGTGCGCGGGGTAAAGCGCGAGGGAAAGCTCGCGAGCCGCCACCGAGTACTTAACAGCTCCCCTCGTAATAATACCAATGGATTAAGGCTCGCCGAGTTCGGTCAGGTTAGATGGGTGATGGGCGGTGGCGGGGGCGAGTTAGCACTAGCTAGCCAGCGAGCTAGCGAACCAGTGAGAAAGAAAGTACGTATGGAGTGTTCCGAGCGATGGCACGCCACCCCGGCTAAGCGGCTCTAAGACTACCCCCCCCCCTACACGTCCACGCGAGCGTTAAGAGGAAAACAGCGCTTCCTAGCACCTACGACGACTCCCACACGATAAAAGACAAGTGGCTCTGCTCTAGTCCCACGATCCTAGTCGGGGGCGCCGGTCTTTTACGCCTACTTCGCGGCTATCCTGACGACGGCGCTGCCAGCAAAAGACAACGATCGAGGATAAAGAGCGCGGCCGGGCCCCATTAGCGTACTCGTCGATGATGATTAAGTCGCTCGTTTACCGGGCGATTACCGGGCGATTACCGGGCGATTACCGGGCGATTACCGGGCGGAGGGAAGAAACCTAATTAGAGGCGATTTCACGGAGACCTACGGAGACGACGACCTTACGTTCGGATAATTATCGGCTTTTTAAAAGCTCACCACCTGACCCGTCCGTGGGTTGGGATGCCCGTGGACCGAGGTCAGGGGCGTGTGTCACCCAGGGTTAGCCGAAACCATTGGCCCCCGGGGGCGGGGGTAAGACTCGTCGTCGTCGGTACCCATGACCCCTCTCTGGCTGTGCCGTCGTTACGACCTGGCGCTCGGACCTGCGCTCGGTGCGCGAGTAACCTGTTAGTCGAGCTTAGCGACGAGAGGTAGCGATGACGCGCGTACATGCGCCGCCGCGATATTATCTCCCCCGGCTCGGCCAGGCCCAAGTATTACACGAGAACCAACAAGCATATTAAACTGACTTTAATTGCCCTTCATAAAACTATGTACAATATCTCAAATTGAATTCCTCGTTATTAAAACGATAATTACAATACGCGACATTTACATTTTTCCTCTTTCTTTTCTTTCCTTTCTTTCTTTTAATATTGCCAACCTTAATTATACGGCTCGGACAATTTTTTTTTTTTTTTTCACGCGTACCTGACTCTCGCGATACCTACGTGTCCGCTTTAATAGATCCCCGATAGATTTCGTAGATCTTTCGCTTCCCAGGCCCGGCCACCCATCATCTTTACATCCATTACCTTTATCATTATATTTATTTACAACTGTACGTAAACCCACCCACCCACTCACCCACCCCTCCTTCTTTTCTTTCGAGACTTTCTTTCGGGACGTTTCGGATCGGAGTTTCGCGCTTAATTATACCCCCGCTCTTGATCCTAAATCCAAGCCGATCTCGTGCTCGGGCTAACGATCTGCCCAATCCTCGCTATTCGATTTATATTCGTACTAATGAGTCGCGATATCCCTACACGTAGTAATGAAAAGCCGAAAACCACACGTCACTTGCACGTAAGCATACGTAATTGGGAAATTAAAGTCCCGTCGTAATGACTTCTTGAATAGCCAATGCGTCTATTAGGTTTTTACATGTTATTATGCCCTAGCCGGCATTGGCCATCCCATTATAAATAGTTGTTAAGTTATTTGAACTTTTGGTTGAGTATGAGTATGGTTTGTAATGTCGGTGATGAATTGTCGAGGTGCGGCTGCGAACGAATGCAGACGTGCTGAAGATGCAGATGCTGAAGCCGTACGCGAAGGCTTGTAAACGACTCGGATAGATAGATTATTAAGTCCCGCCGAGGAAATTAACTTTGATTTACTTCTATCAAAAGGCCCCCCCTTTTTGCCGAGAATTTACATGTTAATTATCCCCGCGCGTATACGTGTTTAACAGACATTTTGAATTTTTAATTAAAATTCGTACGCTCCCTCATAACGTACCATAAAATTTTAATTAAATAACTCTAGCCGCATAATATTTCAGCTTTTATTTAATACGTTTTTTCCTCTCTCTCTCTCTCTCTCTTTTTTCTTTTTTTTTGTTTTACAAACGCTATTATTATTATCATTATCATTATTATTATTATTATTATTATTACGCAACGAGGGCATAATGGAAAGTTTTAGATATTTTAAAAATTCGCCTATTCAGAATATTCATGGCATTGGCCATTAATTTTTGTAAATTAAGCGAAAACGCGATATTTATTTTCAAACTTATTTATATTTAAAAGCCCCCATTTATATACATACATACATATATACATATACATATGTATATAAATTTTATAAAGCTTTAACGATTGCTTTTAATGCAGGAAATATCAAATCAGTAAAGTGATGATTTATTAAATAAAAATTACGAGTCATAATCATAATACAAAAAAGATTGTGCAAATATACTCACGTTTCCAATTAAATTTCTCAATAATATAATTTTATTTCATGCATATGAATTTTATCGGCACGGGCTTTTTTCCCTTCCCCTTTTTCCTTACAATTATATAAATCTTATTTAAAATATTTGAATTTATTAGCAGCTGAAGAAAATGTAAGAAAAAAAAAATCAATTTCAAATAATAACTATACGTATATTTTTATGAACGTATATCGGATGTATGTATATATATATATATATTATTCGACTATTAAATTGCAAAGTCTATTCGCTTCCATATATTAGTTTTTTTTTTTTTTTAAATCCTCTATACTGCAATACAAGCGTTCGGATGACATGTAAAATGCGTTTATGAAGAAAGTACGGCAATTCAATATCGTAGACCGAAAAGAAACGTGAATTAGAAAAAAAAAGTGAGCAAAAAGTGTTACAATAAATGTTAACGGAGTTACGATCGAAATCGGGAGCATGGAAATTAAAGTGCTCGAAAAACAATTTAGAACAAAGCAATGAGAAAAGTGGAAAGTGCAAAATATTGAGGATTTATGCGATGGAAGAACTTTTACTTTATATAATTACACATAATTATAACTCGAGATAATTTCAACGGTAATTGCAATATCACAAATTCAGGTTAATTATAATTTTATGTATACTTCAGCGTAGGAAGCGCAAATTAAAAATTCTAAATTAAATATTAATATTTACAATTTCGCCGAGGAAATTGAAAACTGAAAGACCATTAGGATTAATAAATAAACAATTAACGTTAATTAGATTAATGCGTGAGTATTTTCAATGTAGATTTATGAGTCGCAAAAGAATAATAATAAAGGCGCCGTATTGATGAAGCTATACATCTCTCTCTCTCTCTCTCTCTCTCTCTCTCTGTCTCTCTAATGCAAAACCTTGATGGTAAGAATAAAATGGAACGAGAAACTGTGCAGCAACGACGGCAATAACAACGACAACAACAACCACCACAACTGTTTATAGAAAAAGTAATTGTCATGTATTTTCGTAGATAATAAGATGAATTAAAGATGCGAGTGTAATTATTGTTCTAAAAGGTATATTTAATGATGTAGTAATGATAGGCATCGGAGAGCTCGGTATGATCGACTGGCATTAGAATTTTTTATATTACGTATTATTAAATGGTATTACAACAATTTGTCTGATTTCTAAATCCTAACAATTAATATAGCAGCGGATTCATTGAGGCGGAATAATTCCCCGTCGCATATATAAGACCGCCGTGAGGCCTTAAGAGCATTTATTTTCAAGCATTATTACCGGGGCGTAATAGCATGCCTTTAAATTCATTATTTCTTCATGACAATAAACAAGTTTCGCTGTTCCCAAGGCAATCATTTTTCGCTTAAGCGAATATTATTTTTTTTTTTTGCAAAATAATCCCAAACATTTTTATGTACTTTCATCATCAACTGGGCCATCAACCGATGGCTTTTTTTTTTTCTCCCTCCATCCATCCCCCCCCCTTCTTCCACGATCGCCGAACAAATGGTCCCCGATTTATAATAACTTTATATCCGCTACGTAATGAATGTTTACCTCCCGCCCCCTCCCTCTCCGTTTTAACGCTCGAATAAAGAATGAGATATTATGGTTGGCCCGGGATTTGCCCAAGTAATTCGCCTCCTTTTCTTACTGTCGCGTCTTAATCAAGTGAAAACGTGACTTTCATTGAACTGTGCATTATCGAATGACTTGGCCGACTCGAGAGCCTTTCATATCCTATAAAGCATCATCAGCGCTGCACGATCATTATCTCTGTAAAACTAATAAGTTTTCGGCCACGAAGACTATACGTAGTAAACACGTGTACAATGAAAGTCTCGAACGAAAGGGAACAAGGACCTCGTGGTGTATTTATACTTATACGTGTGCGCGCGCGCACGTGTAGTCCTGTGTTCTCCGATCAGAAAACAGGTTTTGTTTTGGGGTGTACGTTGTTGCGCGTGGCAGTTGTCCATTGGAAATAAAATAACATCGAGAAGTTGTTGATTGAACAGTTTAATACGAAAAAGGAAGGGAAATGAAAACGACGGAGCGAGTGAGAGCGAGTGAGAGAGAGCGAGTGAGAGAAATCACATAAGCAGTACAAAGTCCGTTAACTCCGTTTGAATATAATTCAATCTCTTCTATTGGATTCTTATTGCGTTAGTCGGAATAATTTAACCGCTCCGTTCCGTTTATAAGCAGCCGGTTAATATTTAATGAGCCAGGATTATAAACGATAACATTACAGTGCCATGCTTTCCAAGATAACGTTATTGATTATCTTTTATACGTCAATGAATTTCATCATTTATAAAGTCGAGTAACGATTTGGGAGACGGGACGTTACTCCACGTTAGACTTACTCCTCCCTACAACCACATGCATTACTATTATTATTATTATTATTATTGACAAGAATGCCAATAGCAGGGGCATTGAAAAATTAAATTATCACGACGACATTTTTTTTTTTTTTTATTCCGACGTAGTGAACAGCGTCGAACAACTCTTTTATCCCCTTTTTATCTCGTACGAGCGATTTCAAAAAAAAAAAAAAAAAAAAAATCCTAATGCTGATGCCCCCACCCCCCACCCCGGAAGCTCAAATTACGTACGTTAAATATTAGTCTCCGTGAAATTCCAGTCCCAATTTTATTAAAACTAATTCTATAAAAAAAAAAAAAAAAAACGACGGTAATAACGACAATAACAATTCATTCGTCTCGTTTTAACACTTTCATTCCTTTGAACTTTTGCCATCGGGAATAAAAACGGGGCAAGGGGGGAGGGTAGGAAGAAAAATAAACGGAGAAACATATTAGTTTCTGGTCTGTCAGCCGTTTCCGAATTTCGTTCTGAAAAGACCGAAATGAATCGGTACAATGGCTCGGCCAAGGCATTAGGAGAGTTTAAACTGGAATTACATTCACGCTGGATGGCTCTAATTTGATTTATGAAGGAGGCGACGCGCGCACATAAATTTTCCACGAATAATATATATTTTTATTTCGACTTTTAAAAAAGACCGGGACCACGCGCATTATAATAACAAACTAATTTCAATATACAAATTAAATCCGTTATACCCGTATACACACACCCACACCCACATATACGTACGTACGTACGTATATATTTAGGCTTAGGGATTTTTTAATTTTGCGCGTGTAATAAATCATGGCGTCGGACGGGAATTGTCATAGCGCGTACGATAAATTAAAATTAAGATGGCAGATTCATAAATACGGATTTGAGTAGGTACAAGACAGAGTAACGCGAGCAGACCGCTTCGTAATAAACTCATTGCGATAAGAATAAGAGAAGGCCGACGTTGACGACGAGGCCGCGTCGATAGCCACGGAAACACGACAAATCTGGCCCCGCGTCCTTTACAGCGTTAAACCAGATAAACAAGAGGAAGGTACGGAGCGAGTCTCTACCCATGCACAATGAATTCTTTAAATCTTTAGTCGCTTATCCGTTTTTTTCTTTTTTTTTTGCAAGTATCGCTAGCCGTGCAGCGAACACGTGTTGACTTTAGCGAGACTTTGCATGCGTGTAAGACGACTAAAGGACAGAGAGAGAGAGAGAGAGAGAGAGAGAGAGAGAGAGAGAGAGAAAAAAATGGCTCGATCTGCATATTTTATTTTTCCTACAAGACTTTTCGAGGCTTATAAATTACCCCAGGAATATCAAAGTTCTCAACTTCTTCTCGTTTTGTGCACGTGCAGATAAATAAGGAGGCGCTTTTCAGAGAATCTGGTCCCTTGTAAAGGAAGGCGGCCATTCTTTAGAGTCGCGAGTCTCTTTTTCTCACCGGCGATCCTTTTAAAATTCCTTGGATCGCTGATTACAAGTCTAATACGAAATTGCGCGGATCCACGGATTCAATATTTGCGCGAGGGATTTATTTATGCCTATTGGGAAAGTGAAAGAAAAAAAAAATAAATATATATATATATATATATGTATATATAATAACGAAGGACGCGAGAGGCGTTCTTAAAGACCTTCTTCGTGTCCTTAAAGAGGTTCATTGCCGAAGAAAAATGAAAGAAATATAGTGCGAATTCTCTCCCCCCATTCCCTCTTTTATTCTTCTTCCTCGTTTTTTTCTTCCTTTCTTTCTTTCTTCTTTTTCTTCTTTTTTTCTTTTTCTTTTTTTTAAGGCTATTCACGCGTGCAAAGTTTCAGTAAATCGTTGTTAGTCTGCCTTTCCGCTCCTCCTTAAACTCTCCCCCCACCTCCTCTGCCAAATACAGCAACACCATTTTAGCGCGCGCGCTCTCTCTCCCCTCTCTCTCTCTCTCTCCCGCTCTCTCGAGTGCTATATTCAGCGCCGTTTAAATGAATCGCAAAATGTACCGACGCAGCTTCTTGTAATGCCGCTCTTAACACTGTTATATATTTTAATAAGTCAAAATACCTTGAGAAACGAGCTACGTAATACAAATGTTCTCACGGCGATTTATACAAATGCTGTATTTAACGTATAGATTCTCTTCCCGCCGTCTCTCTCCCCCCCCCCCCAATAACCCCATACTCCATTGCATCCCATCTTTCAGTTTAATTAACTATATATATATATATATATTATCTCCTCGCTTTTTATTATTCTTAATACAAATTAATATTAATGAACAAACGACAATCTTTTTTAATTGCGTATAAATGTTAATCCAATCCGCCATCCTTTTCCCTTTTTTGAAAAGAGATTATATTACGCGATGAGCTTTGCGTTTACGAGTGAGGATATAATTTCGAAGAGTTTAAAGAGGAATTAAAGTACAACTTATTATTATTGTTATTGTTATTGTTGTTATTATTATTATTATTATGCAAGGGAATTATTGCAGCAGGGCATTGAAGATTTCGCGGTGGCAAATTTAAATTTCGAGAAAACAATTTATAAAAAAACCTCATCAGACAAGTGCAGCGTGAGAACTAAAATAATTTAATTCAAGTTCCCTCTTACGATGTAAAGTATCTCATTTTTTCTCTCTCTTTTATCGATAAGACTAATTGGATAGGATAAAAAGTATCCTTTTTTTTTTTACTTGTAAAAAAAAAAAATTTTCGTGGATACGTAAAAGTGCCGTACGAGGTATAATAATAAAACTACTCTTTTCCCCGCTCTAAGCGTTCGCGGTCTAAGCATAAATAGATAGATTCTAGACAAGCATTCCATAAAACGGAGAAGAAGAGCTTTTCCAACCTACAATTGCGCGTACGTGTATCGCACGTTCGTTCGTTCGTTCTTGCTTAAAATATGTTACCGTCTGTCTTTTACGTATCTAATAAAGCATCGTATTTTTCTCGAAATCCAATATATCGGAGCAACAAAGAGAAAAAGTTCCCTGGAAGATTTACTTGCTTGTATAAAAAAAATAGATATATATATACATACATACATATATATGTATGTATATTTATTATGAATTATTCGAGGGCATTGTACGCGTATAAAAGATAAATTGAGGAGATAAAGTCAAACTCGAACTCGGAAAATAAAAATGTCGTTTAAAAGTTCAATAAAATTGTGGAAAGTAAACAATTAAAATATCTTGAAAGAATCATATTTTAAGCTATAAAATGATTTATAGTCCCCTTCCAACGCTCCCGTTATACGGGCACGTATGTACCAATCGATATTGTTTAAATAATTCATGCAGGACTTTCAGATAAATAATATTACAGCTTAGTAAAAACTTTTAAGACATTTAAGAAAAAACAAAAAAAAAAAAACAAAAAGAAAAAGAAACACGCACAGACACAGACACAGACAGAAGGTAGCGAGGGATCGATCGTTTGTATGAAAAATTTTTATTCCAACCGATTCCAATATACGTTGAACATCTAGGACATTTATTTACGGCCCAGTAGCACTTGTATTATTATTATTATTATTACAAAAAGGCTTAAACACGAAATGCTCGTTTCTTTTTTTTTTTTTTCTTTTTTTTTTTGTCTTTTCCCTTTTATTTCTTCTATCGTTATTCTTACGTTCTCGTTGTTTTGCAACGATGGGTATTATTAATAGTCAAAATCACGGATTTTTCGCACGAGGCACTTGAATGCACGCGGTAAGAAAAAAACAAAACGAAAAAAAAAAACTGGTCTCGAAAGAACCCGAACACGACGTAATTAGTTGTTATAATAAGTTATAATAAGTAACAAATGCATAAATGATAGTTTGGGCCCAACGGGTTCTGGGGGACGGGGAACGGAACGGAGACTCAACAACAAAGATCTTGAATTCAAGTTCTCCGTTCTACCATCTGCATACCGTATAAATTATTCAAAATTATACACGCTTAATCCCCTCACGGCGCTTGTTAGTCTTGAATCCACCCAAAATTCTATATCCACTCGAAATTTAATGTTTTTCTCTATTTATTTAACGAACTCGACGGACCGACTAAGGCAAGACTAACCAACGACAGAAGCAACGGCAATAATAATAATAATAATAATAATAACGATAAATAAATAAACGAACGAATGAATGAACGAACGAACGAACGAACGAATGAATGAATAAGTAGTGGATTGTTGAAGAGCAGCGATAAGATAAGGTGTGGGATCGATCGGTAAAAAGGAATGAAACGCTGCCACTCGCTGGAGCTTAATTATCTCAAAGAAAAATATACGCGGCTGGACGTTCTCGTTGTGAATGTGGAACGCGTAAGCCGTAAATGTGAATTTACGTTTAATTAATGCTCATAGCGTAAGCAGGAAAAGTCGGATAATTGTATGAAGGAGATGCGCCCACCCACACTCTGTATTTATTTATTTATTTATTTATTTAATTTTCGTCATGGAATAAGCCTATCTCGAGAGATGTTTTGGAAGATGAAGAAGAAGAAGAAGAAGAAGAAGAAGAAGAAGAAGAAAGAAGAAGAAAGAAAAAAGTAAAAAAATATTTAAAGTCTATGATGAATAAAAAAGAGGCCGGGACGCCGCTAGAAAGTTAAAACCGTACTCCTCGTCGGTCTACGTCTATTTTTCATTTTTAATAGTTTCAAGTATTATTTACAATATTTGAAAGAGATAAATGGTCCCGTAATTCGAGGCCGAGGCCCATTCTCAACCTCAATGTAAAACCGTTTTACATAATAATAATAATAATGATAATGACAATGATAATGATAATAATAAAAAAAAAAAGAAAAGAAATTCATTATCCAAAGTATGAAATTATAAAATTTCCAAGGTATATTATATAATATATATATATATATATATATTATATAGTCCGGGCAGCTTTCTTAGCCCCGGCGAAGTATTTTTAATGGGCAAAATGCAACTTATCCCCGATTAACCCCAAAGAATCGGCACGTAATTACCCCATTCCGTGATATTGTTATTCTAAATACGTTAACGTCCGTCACGTCCTAATTGTTTTTATAGATAAATAATAGCTCTTTCTCGAATATAAATAAACTCTTGTCTTGGCTGAGCCTTACCTGACAATGCCGTCCACGCAATATACTCAGCCTACAGTACACGACATTTTATAATTACGGGACTCTTTACGGACTGCAGTAGCAGCCAAGTGCAACATAAAAAAATACCTTTCAGACAAGTGCATGTGTGTGTGAGAGAGAGAGAGAGAGAGAGAGAGTATAGGAATAATAATGGGCTAGAGGGAACATTTAGCCGGATTGTCGAGCAACATTACTAATTGGGAGATGCGATAATGACTCGCCGAGGGTTGTCCTCGTCGATGTTGATCACGTCGATTGTCCGCCCGTCGCACTCGATATTCGATTAATTTAAATTAACGCAGCCGGAGAACTGTCGATCGAGCCCTCTCTACTTACAACGTCCAACCGACGTTCACGCGTACGAAATTCATGCGTAAGTGCGGTATACGCATTTTACGGAGAGGGACGGGAGAGGGACGGGAGAGGGACGACGATACGATCGAGAGCTTAGGACGGACGATGTAACCGGAGCCGATGTCTGCCACCGAGATGCTCCGCTCGTCATTAACTCGAGCATTCCGATAAGGTTATTTAATAACCGCCGGATAGAGTGAGAGTGAGAGAGAGAGAGAGAGAGTGTCTCGAGGCTCCGGGGCGTTTTCATGGAAAATGTCCCCCCTCCCCCCGCGGTAGGAAGAATAGCGGACGATAAGATAGGCGAGCCTCGGGGAGATCGTAATCCGCGGTGATGATTTTTGGGTGCGAGAGGGTCGGTAAGGTAGGTAGGTTATCGAGGGCGAGGCTGATGGTAAGAGGGTATGACGGGGAGAGAGAAGAGAGAGAGAGAGAGAGAGAGAGGATAAGAGAAGAGCATTAAGGAAGAGAGGAAGGCGAAGGAGGAAGTCGGGATAAATCGGGGTCGGAGCCGGATGCGGGGAGGGCGACAATCGATGCGCGATCGCAGGTGCGCGCACGCAGCCCGCGCATCCTCCTCCTGTCGGGGGATCTAACGAGACATAGTTAGTCCGCTCCTCCATAAATCAAGCTGACAGGCCAGATTTATCTTAATTCCATCTACAAGCGGCCTCGCGGCCCTCGCGCGCTCCCCCCCCACCCCCTACCTCCACCCGCCACCCCCGCAGACTCCAGTTCATTTTCCCACTGGTTGCAACGCGATCCTCTTTGGCTAAACCCCAATAACCCCAATAACCCTACCGCTCTTATTACTTATTTCGGCAAATGCCGGCCGATACCAGGCCGATACCAGGCCGATACCAGGCCGATACCAGGCCGATACCAGGCCGATACGAGGCCGACACGAGGCATCGACCTCGCGGAGCCCTCGCGGGGCGCGCATTTTTCTTTTCTAGAGCCGTCGTAGCCCATTTGTCCTTCCTAATGAGGATTTTTTTTTTTTTTTGAACCGAACGCACGATTACGCCGAGGTATTCGAGGGGTCGAGGCGTCCATTCATTGAATTAATGAAAGGCGCGCGATTGATTAATGAGCATGACGCAGCCCTTGTCCTTTGCAATCCTTGTAATAATCGTGTATTATTCAGCCGTGGAGCGACGTCGTATTAGCCGCCCGACGACCCTTTAACCGATTCCCATGCACAGGGACAAGACCCCCTTGCCTCCCCCCTCCCATTACTTTCCACCGCTCACTGTTTATTGGGGCTGTCGTAAATCCTCGGGGTTTGTGTGTTATATAATCAAGCAGAGAATTAATTTGCAGAAAACATCGGTTCGACACTGGCCCGATCGGGGTTTTTCCGATATCGGTAAGGCCCAATGCAACGTTATTTGCGGCCGACGATAGACAGGTAGGGCTGACGAGCTCCCGTGACATCTTATCGCGTCATCCTACAATCGTAATTCGAGCGACCGAGGCTTCACGGTTATTCGGGTTAAAAAGTCCCATTGGTCAAGGTTTGTCTAATGCAAGGACAATTAATTGCCAGCGTAAAGCTTTGGACGTAGGGTTAGGTAGGGAAGGGCACGGAGGCGATAACCCCGATAACCCTTTGCCGGGCACCGCGTTCTCCGCATCCGGGATCAATAATGATTGAAGAAAGGAAGGGAGCCGCGTACTTGGTATGGCTGGCACAAAGTCCGTCCGAGTCATGTACGTGGGTACTCGGTACACGGACGCGAACCGCGACGTAGTAAACAAACAAAAAAAAAAAAAAGCTCCGCCAGTGCGTTATTAATAATAACGACGAATAATGCCCACGGTGGTAGGGAGGTTATATAGGGATTATGGTAAGTGGCGTGTCGTGCGGGACTTACGCGATTCGCGACGGCTCGATGCCACGATAAACGTTGGCCACGAGGTGATTCTAAGGGTTACCTGGATTCGTCCTCGTCCACCAGGCGTTAGTAGTAGTAGTAGTAGTAGTAGTAGTAGGCACGCGCGCATAGCGTATGCATTAGGGTGCGTATGCATAGGGAGCGGACGTAGGCGAACACTCGACGTGCCGCTCGACAACAGCGAGTTCAAGGGGTACGCGCCAACTCGTCAGTTCGTCGACATCCCCCCCTCCCCCTCCCCCCCTTCGGAGTACACCCGTAGTAACGCGACACCGGCTTACTTTCTTAATACAGTGTCATTACGGCACTTTAAACGGATTGTCGAAATCTCTTTTTGTGCCATTACCATTATCCTCCCGTACCCGTACCCGTCCCCATCCCCGTACCCGTACCCGTACCCGTACCCGTACCCTCGTTTCTCCTCCCGAGCGCACCGTCCACTTAACAATTATCCATTTATATTTACGTACACTGTTAAATTAATCTTGGCGTGCAGCTGAGCTATAATTATATAGCTGCATAAAGAGCAGGAGGCAAGTCGTTGTTTAAGCTTTCGCATTTGATCATTGTTAGTTCTCGATGGCGAGCGAGCAATTCTCGACCCCCCACCACCACCACCCACCACCACCACCCCCCTCCAATAACCCGAATAACCGAACCGGTGAGCGGGGGCGTCTCTCTCTCTCTCTCTCTCTCTTTAATTTTTGGGCTTACGAGGTGTTTTATGGGGGGAAGGGAAAAATGAAGTGAAGGGTTAAATGCCGATGTAAGTTTTTGCTTACGTTGTCGGAGCAGCACTTTAGTAGTGCGCTAAAAGATAAAGTCTAGTCGGGAGCGAGCCGAGCTTGTATCGAAGAAAACTCGAATTATCCTTAAAGGAGGCTCGATTGATTTAACAGGGGCGGGGTGAAGGGGAGGGGAGGGGAATGAATTCGAGTGGGCGATTAAATTCGCCATTCCGAGTACGAATTACACGTTGGACAGGTGATTCGTTTAAGCCTTGCACCTTGTAACCTTTTTCTTTCCTTTCCTTCCTTTCCCTCCTTTCCTTCCATCCCTCCCCCCGGCCACCCCGACCGCCTCTTTCTGTTTTTATTTTATTCTTCGCGGGTAAAGCGCAATCGCCCCGGAGAGGGGGCCTCGCGCCTCCGACGAGATGCTGCTGTCGATGCATGCCCTCGCCGGGGCAGATTACCTACCTACCTACCGAGAACGAGCATTTCCACCAGGTGCTTTCCCCTACCTCTGGCTGCGATTGGCCCGATCGTGATTCACGGCCATGATTTATGCCGCGAAGCTTTTCACGTCTTAACAAAGATTAACTCCCGCTGGATTAGTAGTCTTCGAAGTTACTTTAATAAATCAACTCAACTTGCTTTATTAAAGAATCCATTATCTCGATATCTTTGTACATAAAGGGTCTAAAGGGGGACTCTGTCCGTCCATGCGTCCGCCCATCAGTCCGTGGCCATCACCAGCTCATGCATATTATCTGCCTGGGAAAGTTATATAAATCTCATTGTAATGAAAATATTAGCCGGGATGTTTACGCGCGTTGGCCACCATCTGGCCCCCGGCTCGCCCCCTCCCTCCCTCCCTCCCACCCTCCCTGTCCAGCCGGACAAGCTATTTTAACCTTTTCATAATTAAGCACTGGCTTATTACGCTTACTTAACGGGCAAATTACATTACGATACAAGTATCGTGTATCATTGGGCGCGCAAGAGGCCATCGCTGGATGCGAAACCTCCTATCAATTACTCCCGGGGCTTTACCCCCTCCGCCCCTCCGCCCACCCACTCAATGCTCTTTAATAATTTCCTACGACGAGTACAAAGATACGTGATCTTTGACTGGACGAGTGGATCGTTAACTGTTTCTACATCGGGGCTCACCGACCGACTCGCGACTTTACGTCCACCAACTTTCCCCCTCCCCCCCCCCCCCATACTAATTATAATACAGGCCTTTTCATTACCATTACTTAATTAATCGCATAACTCGCGACGCTTTCTTCCATTATTTCCAAACTTACTTCAGAAATTTTACGTTTTCGAATTGGAAAAACAAAAAACAAAACAAAACATAAATTATCGGCAGAATATGTAATAATTTACTCTCGTCGTTTACTTTGTCGTTACAAAGAAAGCATTCGGAACGTTTCTTCGAGCGCGTAATAGGGCGTCGATAGCGTTGCACTCGATACTTTACTTACTTGCACGGATCCAAACAATTCATATTCATCATTGCACGGCCACGTACGCGGCCGTTTCCTCCGAATTTATTATTTCGGCCGATTACTACGCGATAATGATTGCGAACGTTTGTTTACTAGCCGCGGCTAGCAGTAGTAGTAGTAGTAGTAGTAGTGAGGCATGGGCCCGCCAATACAAACCGACGGGCCAATAAATACGTTTCCCGAGCCATTTCGTTTTTCGGGTAATTATTCCCTATACGATCATACCATTCCCGCGTAATTAATTACTCTCAAACGTAATAATACGTGATTTAAAGAAATGGGGGGGCTTATTGTTATGTAATTGTTACGCGGTGCCGAGGATTCGACACATTCTTACGCAAATGATAATAGCGATGCCCCCGTGTGGTGGTGGTGGTGGTGGTGGTGGTGGTGGTGGTGGCTTTGTTCTTTCTTAGCCTACTTAGCCCTCGTTAAATAAAAATAATTTTAACGAACGTCCGAGCGCTGCGTGCGGCTAGGCCATGTTGTTGGAAGGAGAATATTATTTATAAGCGAGTTTATTTATACGCTCGAGGAGGGCTGTGGGTTATTTTAGCAAAGCGCCTTTTTGTCAAGAGAGTAATTACCGTGCCGATAATACTGCCGGTAAATAAATATTTCCAAACGCGAGACCAAATAAATGGCTTAAATATGCAATTTCATGCATTAATACCGACAGAAATGAGAGACAACAACAGCAACAACAAGCAACAACAACGACGACGACGACAAAAAATATCTCTTTAGCTTGTAATTTTTCCTATAGTAATGATTACGTAAGGTCTGTTAAGTCCGGACTACGAGGGGGGTAAAAGAGAAACTCATTTCACGCAACTTCAGCCATCCAATTTACGGTATATTTACGATTCAATTCAAAACTTTCCTTTTGTTTCCTTGCATTTCCTCCATTCCTTTTCTCTGCCGCCCTTCGTCCCATCCCGTCCCGCCCTTCGTCCCGCCTTCGTCCCTCGCTCTTTTTTTTTTTTTTATTTTAATCGCGCTTTATTCGTTTTTTGCCCTCCATTTTTTTTTCTCCGCAGAGACTTGCCCCCCTCCCCCCTCCCCCCTTTTTTGTTTTCTTTCTTTCTTTCGGCGACGAGAGAGCGAGAGGAAGAACGGCGGGAAGGGAAAATAGGAAGGAGGGCCACGAGACAAAGGTGGGAGAAGGACGGAGGGAAGAAATGCAAGAAATAAAGAGGATAAGGAAAAGGAATTCGCGAGCTGCTGTTGCAGTGATTTAACGAGAATCGTTATGGTGCAATTTATTCCAAGTTTCTCGCGAAACGATTATGGTAGCCCGTTCGTGACTACCTCTTCCCAGCTACCGACCCCCCTCCACCCTCTCGCCCCATTTCCCGTATTTGACCCCTTCCCCCATATCTTTTTGCTTTTTTCAACTTTCCTCCCTTCCAAGACTCTCTCTCTCTCTCTCTCTCTCTCTCTCACCCTCCTCACCCCCCTCACCCCCCATCAGTATGTCCATCTTCTCTCTTTCTTTCGTGTACCACCACCACCACCACCACCACCAGCAGCACTCGATCCGTTCTCAGTTGTCTTCGCAGCTCTCTCGCTGCCTCTGTCCCTCTCGGGCAGCCCCTCGCCGTCCCGTGCCCCCCGTTCCATCCTCCTGCTCGAGCCACGCGCCTCAAGAACGCCTTTATTTAATGGAAATTCAAGTTTACGGCTCATTGTCTGGAGGAAGGAGAGATAGGATCGCGCGAGAGCGATTTTCTAGGTCGAACGGAGAATTGGAAAAACTCGCTCTCTCTCTCTCTCTCTCTCTCTCTCTCTCTCTCTCTGTGTGTGCGATTTCGTACGCGTGGCTCTCTTGTCTGCGAGCGCGTAAATGTTTCTCGTCGTTCGTGCATAGTTTTTAGCGAGTCGAACGACGACTTGCCGGGAGCTTTTCGATATTTCTCGAAAGTCATAGCCAAATTGATTTACGACGTAGTCCTCGCGAACATTTTCCAAACCGCTCCAACATTCTACGGCTCCGCCGTCTCGATCTCGGAATAATAATATGGCCATTGCTTCGCAATACCAATTTTTTTTTTTTTTTTTTTGTAATCCATATTATACTTTTAATACTTTTTAATCAACTGGGTACTTTTTACAAACCTTGGGCCTTTGTAATCCGTTTTTATCTATTTACGAAGGCTTGACAATGGACAATCGTTTGGCTGTCGAGAGTTATATTGGCATTTTGTACCGTAGATCACTGAAATTGCGAGCTTTTTTTCGCAAACGATTTCTGAAATATAATTCAAATCTAATGGGGCTGACCGTCGATTTGTAATAAATATAATTACAGCTTAATTTAACCGAGTTGCTCTCGAAATGTATTATAAAAATACAAAATTATGTATTCCTTACTCGTTCAATAATTCCTCATTAAAAATCTTCTCGTTTAATTAATAGTCTCGGCTTTGTATGCTTGTTATTTACAATACACGATGGAGTGTATTTTATTAAAGTTACCAAAGTCTCGTATGATAAAGACAATAAAATAAAATAAAGTAAAATAAAATAAAATATTACAGCTACGCATGGGCGAGTAATATTTTCAGCAAAAAAAAAAAAAAAAAAAAAGTAATATACATTATTTCTTTAGAAAGCCAACGATTTTATCGATTTTTACATAACATATACCTGCTTTATCCAGTTAGATATTTTACCATAATACGTGTATTTTTTGAATTTCGTAATATAAAGTTCCATGGCATAAGTTATTATGACATTTATCTTACAAAATAAGTGAATCGTTGAATAAATATTAAGGTACTGCATGCATTAAAGATACCTCGAAATTACAGTCGATTTTAGATATTCCAAGAATTTCTATACAACCTATCCTAATAATTTAAAATGTATATATATATATGTATATATGTAGGTATTGTAGATAATTTTTTAAAAGAGAGTATAAATTTATTTATGACAACTGTGGGGAATTTATACGTAGCATGCAGTAAGATTATCATTTTCAGAGCGAAATATAATGTTATTTATAATGTATGTATAGAATTCCGGCGTAATGTATTAATAAATCAAACTACTAAGTTTGCCCGTTACGCATACACTCAGTCAAGTGTAATGTTTTAATAGTCGGTCTTCGAACTCCCACTGCATTTACGTCTATCGTCGAAAATGTCAAGGGAATTATTATCATTATCATTATTAATTTTATTTATATTATTTGATTTATAATTTTTGCGGCATCGAACTGTATTCCATAAGATTACGTTCTCTTGTATGAATCAACGCGATAATATACAGTTCGACATACTCTTTCCTTGCGAATTATATAAAATAATTGATTCGTTACCGCTTTTTTTTTTCAAGGCAGCTTTTGACCTTGAATCCATTGAATTGAATCCATCTAATACATTCTCAATTATCGATACGTAAGTTTTGTTCGATGTATCAATAACCGAATTAAAAGGGCAATTAAAAATAACTTTCACGAGAGATTTTTCCCCATCTAATTACGTAAACTATGTGAAGAATCGCTTTGCAATGAATGCACTCATGTCACAGAGCTAATTATAATGAGTTTGGAGCCGTTCGAGACTTTACGTCGCTAGAATAGAATAGAATAAAAAAAATGTCCGTTTAAAATAGGTCCGCAAATTGGCACAAACGACATTGTAATGAACTCGCTACTGTACGCGGAAGTGAAACAAAAAAAACAAAAAAAAACAAAAAACAACAGAGTATTTGTCAATTTGCTTTATATTCATCATTAAAAAGTCGTTTAGGAATACACTTATCAATACAATGTACTTACGTTTAAAAAGAAACTGACCGATAGAATCCACTTTGCGCACACACTTACCTGTAAAACAATAACAATACATTCAAGGATTAATATAAAGAGAGAGAGAGAGAGAGAGAGAGAGAGAGAGGTGTTAAGATTTTCAAAAAAAAAAAAAAAAAAAAAAAAAACACAGAAGAAACAAACATTTGAATATTAGGTAAGAAAAATTTTAATAGCGTTCGGTCTCTTTATGTATTATTGATACGTATGTATGACTTGTCCAGTCTCGGCGCAGTTTCAATATTACCACTTAATGGTATATTCCCGGGGTCGTGAATACGGAGAGAGACGTGGAGCAGCCCACCGATGCCACGGGGCACTTGCAATATACAAATAAGTAATGATGGAACAGTGGACGGAGAGCGGGCAGCGCGGATGCATTATTAACTAATCTAAATGAGCCTTAATTTATATATAAACGACACGGGGACAAATTACGGCCAGGTATCACTCCTTACGACTCCTTGCAATTCACTTGCAATAAATACGTTGAAAACTTAGCCTCGCCGATACTCGTCTCCTTATACTGTAGGAATTATAAGCTTTTTTTGAGACTTTGAGGACGACTAGTTGAGGAAATTGTTGAAAGTACCGTCGAGCGGGGGTACGGGGTACGGGGTACGGGGTACGGATAACTTTGGATGGCTAGACGTGTAATTTCTTCTTTTATGAGATTACACGTGTATCCATCCAACTCATCGTACGACGTTACGTGCGACGTCATGCAGTACAATGACTGAATGATCTTCTAGGTCGACATTGCGGGGGGCTGCGCTTGAACTCTAATAAAGGTCATCGCGTCTGGGTATTATAGAATACGTTAGGGAATCGTTGCGTTTCATCTCCGAATACCCGTAGTGGTAAATTGTATTGTAAATATTCATAGCAGGTGCGAATAAATGATTAGCGGCTCGATATGTTTTTTTAGATTTTTTTTAAGTAGACTCGCAGGCCCGTTACAGATTTCGTTAAATAAATACGTTCTGTGTAAGGAATGGAAGAGCTTGGTAATAAAATATAAGCGATACGAACGCGAGGTTATATTTTTATAAAGGACAAATAAATTTATATAGACATTGGCGCGATAAAATCAAATGCCAAATGAAAGTGGGAAAAAATTTTATTCGCTCGTATCGCCACTGGACTGTATTAAAGCAATATTTTCGTATTATTCATATGAAATCCTCATCGTCTACTGCGGATGGATACTATTTAGTTGTTTTTTTTCTTGCGTACGCAAGGGGAACGAGTTCTCAGACGTAGTCGTCGAAATGCATGAAAATTATCATTGACGTATCGAAGTAGTTTGCCGGGGCGTAGTGGGGGCGGTCGAAGGGACTTACACTTACACTCCTCGCATAATTACCGAGGCCTCGATTATTACAATCGTTGTAATCGTCGAAATTCTATAAAATATATCGAGGCCCGTTCGCGCAGTGCATCGTCGTCGTTATCAATGTAAATAAGCGCCGTAAAAATAATAAATCAATGGGCGATTAAATTTTTTTTTCACAAGTCGAACGGTCGCGTTCGAACACGATAAAATATATTTATTCTAACGCTAATCAGCCGGGGAATTGTTTATAGATTTATTGTAAAAAACTTTGGCATTCGTGTAAGGAGTTGAGATGTATCGAGTATGACATTGTTAGCGAGCGATAGGACGATTACATTGATCCCAACAACAACGGAGATCCATTTGCGTATTAATCCGAGCATTGAATTATAAAATAGATCTAAATTCTTAACGGGCTTTTCAACATTCATTGCCCAACTTCTAATACGATTGCCTGCCGTCGCTTCATTTTCTTTTTTAATTCCTACATACATATATATATATATACATATATACATACCTAGACAATTGGTCTCTGATTTTTAAATATAACGCAATACGATGGCAAATACGAGAGAGAGAGAGAGAGAGAGAGCGTAATTTTGTTTATGAATAGACTTGGCAATTATAATAATAGAATAGCCGGAGCTTGATTTAATAAAGCGCAAATAATATGTCGTGATTGATTAAAATGGAGCCCCGAGTGCGCCCAGTTGAATGGGCAAAATAAACGAAGCGCATTAGAATTTTAATAAGGAAATTGAAAGGTGAAGGACCCTTTCACGGATCAAGATTAACATTAACATTTCGCTCAAGAGAAGTGAAGTTTGTATGGCATGCGCGAGTGTATTTTTTGATGCATGTTGCCCCACATTGGCCACCAGTCGCATTCATATATTGATAAATACATACATTGTTGAATTATCGGAATACTTGAAGAGTCCAATAAACATTGTTGGAGTATACAAAATGATCTTAAGTAAATTATGGAATTCACTGTTCATGGATCACGCTTCTTTCTTCTTTCCCCCACATACTACATAGCCCATGCATTATACTATATATATATATATCGTTTAGCATGACAAAATAATCTAGGAAAGTTAAAATATTCTTACATTACTTAAAAACATTAATCTCAACTAAATAAATCGTCGTTGTACTTTAAATAAACGCGCCTAACTTACTTTATACGTCCGACTTTATACGTCCGACTTGCATTTATTGAGACGAGCATTACCTCGTACGAAACCCATAAAATTCATACGGCATCCTAATGTTATTTTTAATTGAATTTTCCCCTTTCGTGAGGATTCGGTTTCAAAATGTTTAAAGGATTACGTCGGCAATGCACTAAATAAAACGATGTTATCATATGGATTTTTTTCTTTTCTTAAAGACTTGTATTAATATAAATTGTTGTTGTTGTTGTTGTTGTTTTCTTTTCTTCTTATTATTAATCATCCGAAGAAGCGTTTATTCTAAATACAGTTTTTCTTCTTTGTTTGTTTGTTTTGTCTTTTTTTTTATTCCAAAGTACTGTAATTTAATAAAAACTTTTTATAAATTTTGCAGTCGGCAAATAAAACTCGGAGTTTTCGCAAATCTTAAGCGGACGAGTTAAGGAATAAGAACCGGGAAATAGGAAAAGGATGGCCGAGGAGGGCAAGTTAAGAAAGAAATGTAATAACTAGAGGTACTTTAATTTGAAATATCGGATAGAGATGGAACACTAATAAGAGTATGTGGTTATAAACCAGTTGCCACGGTTAATTGCTCAAAACCCAATAACATTTGCATATGCTAAGGGGGTGAGGGGGACGACGACGACGACGACGACGACGACGACGACGACGACGTTTAATGGATGGTAGAGAAAATAAATGTCAGAAAAATACTACATTATGCTCCCGATGTTATACGTAATGAGCAGTAATACTTCGTCTTAATTAATTTCCTCGCGAAATAAGTAAATGCTCGTAAAATAATACATAGTTAATACACGGTGATGGTGATGTAATATGATTGAGCTCTCAAGCAAGCGAGTGGTACTAACAACTTTTTCATATTCACCTGACTCTTGCACAATAATTAGAAGGAAAGGTAAAAAAAAAACATTCTCTTAACACAACGAATGCACGGCAAAATGATTAAATAAAAAAAAATTGATGCGTTTGCCCGCAAAGCGAATCATTAATTTTAAGTAAATAATTAATTTAAATAGAAGATCAAAGGGGATAGAAAGGGTGGTAGGGGGTAGGGGGGGGTGAGGCAGGCCAAGCGGAGCTTTCACCGTACAAACTTTCAAACGCGTAAAGTACACTAATTAAAATAAATATATTAAAGATTTTTTTTTTTTTTTATCAAGGACGCAATGTTTACCTTTGCAATGGTATTCGCAATGATGGCCGAAAAATATATAACGTAACGTCTGCGCTACGTTAATGCGCAAAACTACGCAATCAATAATATTTATATATATATATATACCACACATCTATATACCACACATCGTCGAGGGTACGAATAATGAAAATGATATTGCGCGAACAATAGAAAAGCCCGTGGAGTTTTTAAGACCCCCGGTTTCAAGAGATAATACATTTAATTTTGTAATACGTAAAGTTATCGCTGAAAACGGACGATCTACGGGAGATGAAAGGATGCGGGGCCGGGGTGGGGGTGGTGACGGGGGCGGTCAGGAGGCAAAGACCTAATGAAAACGACAAACGGGAGATGATAATAATCAATAGATGAGATATAAGGACCTTCGCGTATACATATTACTGATAGCGCGACTCGGTTTCATCATTCCATTGGATTAAGGTGGGAGCTGGGGGGGGGGGGCTTAATGATTGCAGTGCCCTGTTGTGCTTTCATATTACGCCCTTTTTCCATTTGACTGGCTATAGTCTATCAGTGACATATTCATTACTGGCAAGGGAGACGCTAAGATGGACAGATATTGAGATTGAAGTAGCTGAGGGGAAGAGCATTGTGATGGGGGCGGGGCGGCGAGGGGCCGTACGAGTGGTAGGCGCGGCGGCGGCGGCGGTGGGGAGGCGCTGGTGCGGGGGGCGGGGGGGTAGGGGGGACGAGGGGACGGGAGAGGATAAGGGTATCTTAACTTAACTCCTTAATTACTGATGTACGACTACACGGATACAAGGACAGGGAGAGGGAGGGAGGGCACTGTCGTTCATTGATTGACCGATGGATCCAAGGATCGACGTATCGATCCCGGCTAGCCGTTCTTCCCAGATTCGTGTAACCCTTCTCCACCTCCATCTCCTCCCCGCGAGTCTTTGTCCGCGTACGACCACTCACTTACCCCCGTTCCCGTATCTGCTCTGTTTAGTCGCCCCCATCGCCCGTCTGCCTCCCTCCCTCCTCCAAACAGCCCCAATCAAGCCTCCTTCCTCGGGCTCTCTTCCATGTTTCCCAGCTTCTAGGTGGTCCCCGGACATTGTAATATCCCCCAGCCCTCCCCCAGCCCTCCCAATAGCCCCTCCTCCACCCCAATAACCTTCTCTCCCTTGCTCCTTATATCTCTGAACTCATGCGTGTAGATACACGCATACAGGGACGTGGGGATGTCGAGTGAGGTTGCTCCAGCGCGAAAGCCGCGGTTACATCACAAATCAATTACTTGCCGTGAAGAATACGTAGACGGACGTCCGCGCCTTTTCATTGACCTATCCACCCCCCCCCCAGCCTTGCGTGGCTTTCGCTTTTTCTACGATCCTGGATCGTTGCCTCGTATACCCATGTACCTCCGAAGATTTATGTTTGCGTAATTAACGGGCGATCGTCGGCTCTTTGCGTCCGACCTCTTAATCGACCTGGCGCACTCACTTACGCTTTATTAGCGCGCGGGACCCCTCTCTCTCTCTCCCCCCAATAACCCTCAACCCCCAACTCCAATAACCCCAATAACCCCTGCACGTTGCCTATCGATCTTACGCGCCGCTTAATTTTTCCCTCCTACGAGCACTGCCCTTTACTTTCGCGCGACCCCCCCACCCCCACCCACCAACCCCTACCTCGCCCGTTCCCCCTGTCCTCCCCCCGCCCTTTACCCTACCACTGCCGCCGACCGACCGACCGACCGACCACTTCAGCGTTCCCCATTTTATTTGGCTGTCAATGTCCCTTTAATAAATAAATCCCAACTGCTCCTCGACGTTGCCTCTCCTCTCCTCCCCCTCATTTATACAAGTGCCCAGATTTCTTCTTCTCCTTTACTCTAACCTTTACTCTTCTCTCTCTCTCTCTCTCTCTCTTTTGTTATTGGCGTTATGTCTTCTTCTTCTTATTCTTCTTTTTCCCCCCCCCCATCCTGATTACTAGAGTACTTTTGAGCGGGATGACGAAAAAGAAGTTGATTTATCAAGGCTAAGCGTTTGTTAATCTTATCTGTGCATCTGAGCGAGAATTAATTTTGTAAAGGCCTCGTTAAAATTTATATCCCAACAGACAGACAGATATACATCTTCTCTTTGAAGCGAAGGGAATAACGTACAACATTACTTAACGATATCTTCAATAACTACCAATCTAAACAAAGTAACGATACTTTTTATTTCCTTACTACCCGCCATTCCATTCCCGATCCACTGATTTATATATGCTTGGCGCACAGCTGCTCGCTATAACAATATTATTACGTCTACAAAATTATGCCTCTAACGATATTACTTACTTACTTACTTACTTACTTACTTACGTTTCGTTTTATTATTTTTCGTTTTCGTTGCCTTGTCTGGTTGACTTTGTATTCGCCTCGCCCCGCTCTCGATCAGCTCGATTAATTCACATTGGCCGAGGCTTAAGTGAGTCTGGCCAACAGAACCGGAGCTTTTGAATTCCTCGGGCGTTCGCGCTCACTAGCGAGTTTCTTATAAATGAAAAATCAATAAGCCAGAGCTCATTTACATTCCCGAGAACGTCAATTTTATTTTACAAAGTCTCCTCAATTCTATTCCACGTGGAGCTCGCGCCTCTATACTTAATCATGCAAAGTGCATTCGAACGACGGAGTATTTTATTAAGTTTCATAATTTTTTAAAAATTCCCTACTACGAAAGATTCGGTAGTGCGCAGTTCGCCGATCGAGAGGCGACTCGTATTTAATTTTATAAAGTGCATTCGGATAAGGAAGCTTAGAGATTCGAGCCCTAACGAAGTCTGACCCAAGTCCTGAGGCAATAACTTGTTTATCTTTTATCGCTAAAATACGATGATGACGATGATGAAAAGTTGTTGTTGTAAAAATTCTTGCGAAATGCTCTTTATACATTACATTTAATTCAATGTATATATATGTATATATAATTGCGCGTTATGTTTAACAATAGATATAATGTAATAGTAAGATATTTATGTAATTTCTGGAAAGCGCAAAGGTAATTTTATTAATTAATGGAGTCGGTAAGTTGTGGTTAGCCGCGGAGGGAATACTTAGTAGAGGCCCAAGGACAATAAAAAACTGATTATTATCTAAGCTGGCGTAATGCAGGGAGGATATTGAGGATATTGGAAATGATGTCGGGATACCGTTACAGAGAAAAACGTAATTCACTAGAAAATAGCGAGAATCCGAAGGGAACTTTACGATTTAGTAAAAGCAAGTTAAGTTAAGTTGGGCCTTGTAGCTGGAAATTGTATTAAAAGTTTGTGGAACTAAATTTTTTATTAAAACACGAGGCTGGACGGAGGGGAAAGTGGCCCGCCGCGTAAGAAAGACCTTAAATTGGACTTTATGTATTTTCTTCGGAGAAATTCAAATGGGGATTTTTAACGGGGACCCGCTGCATTGTTATTTTATTTTATTTACAGATTATTTCGTAATTATCTGATTTACAATTCGTTTAATGTTTACGGAGCTTCGGAATTAAATTGATGCAGTTGGTTTTCAACAAAGACCCTTTATAATTTCATCGTCCAGATACGTTGTAAATATTTATTAGTTCCTTATTGTTAATAACGTTAAGGTACGGCAATGAGTCTGAATGAGGGCGGGGGGAGCTTAAGGTAAGGCAGACACCGTTATTTAAAACATTATGGAAAGTTCATTGGGCACAAACATTTAAAGTACAATTCCAGTCAATTGCCTTGGGTCACATTTGTTATAATAACATCAAAGGAAGTATTATTTCAACGTATACGGAATACACGTTTCCAACTTCTACCGGCATAATAACGTGCGCTAATATTGCCTTCGTCAGAATTCCACCAAAACATCGTAAATTCATCATTGCGCGACTATAAAACTTTTAACGAGCGCGATGAATCAGAGTAAATCTTTCGAGCGAGAGACCGAGCGAGGGAGATGGTATGGGTCCCCGGGACCGGTGGAGGGGAGCAAAATAGCAGGGGGGTTAAGCAATAGATACTAGATGGATAGATAGATAGATAGATCGATAGATGGATAGATGGATAAATAGAGAGGCAAAGAGAGAGAGACAAAGAGAGTAGGAGGTGAAAAAACGATAAAAGGAACAGAAAAATATAACGTTTATTTATATTATAACTTACGAGAAATAGCCATAAAAAGTATATATATATACAGATGTAAAAAGAAGGTCGAGCATTGGAATGGAAATGTGAAAAGTTTTAGACATCATTCTCGTACTATAAGTTGGACAGATTTAGCCGACAAAGTTGCCTCTGCACGTATACCGAGTTAAGCCTGTATGGGGCGCAATAAAATTCAAGTACATTTCATGGCACTTAAATCAAATAAAAGATGAAATATAAATAAGTAAGAAAAACGGGACGGTTTTTCTTTTTTTTTTTTTTTTTTTAAAGGAATTTATTTTAAAAGGAATTCTTATAAAAGAAATGTTATTTTAATGTAAAGTTGGCCGTCGTCGGAGAAACGATCCGACCAGACATTCGGGAGGGGGGGGGTGGGGGATAAGTAATAACGAAAATCCGCGACACGTAGTTTTTCCACATTTTCAACCATTTCATTTGAATGTCAATTTAATTAGCACTTGACGTTTACACGTATAAAATGAAGATTACAGTCTGTAATCTAATCATCTACGTGTCATACTTTCATCCTCTGTTTCTTTCTCTGTTCTTCTACCTCTTCTACCTCTTCTTCATCTTCATCATCTTCATCATCTTTCTCTTCCTCTTGCTTCTCTTCTACTTCTACCTCTACTTGTACTTCTTTAGTATAATGCCGAATACTTTGATGCTAATCTTTATTTAAAACTCAAGTTGGGATTTTTCCCCTGAATTTGAATGCTTTGGATTAACTTTTAGATTTCAATTTTAATCCTATTAAAGTAATGCTACTTATAAAAATAAATTAGCATCCACGACTGGCAAGGACTCGGGCAACGTTTTCAGTTTTTATGCAAAAAGCAGAAATAACAAACAGATTAAGATATTAAAGGCCGTATATACGTCGTGCTCGTTGCGATACATTTTTCCTCTTCTTCTTCTTCTTCTTCTTCTTCTTCTTCTTCTGCTGCTGATGCTGCTAATGCTGCTGCTGCTGGATGTAAAACGTAAAGCGTTAGGAAATGTCAAGGTTCGATGAGTCCGTGAGCGCGGAATTAACAATTCAATTGTAAAATAACTCCTTGCTCGTCTACAAGTCTCTAAAACTATTATTTATCTTTCGAGAATGGAATCTCCCGGTTGAAAATGTCTATGAATCATACATGAGTATGGCTCGTCACGTCGGGTTCAACATCTTCAAAATGACATTTGAGACCGTGAAGAGGCCGGAATTTTTACATCCTCCGTATTTGCTTGGAAGTTAAAGGGGATTTGCGGGATACGACACGGCTCGGCTCGTTTTATGCAAGCCAAGCATTAATATTACGAAGTCTGCGTTAGCATTTGAAAAAAAGTACGCTCAATCTGACGTCATGTCGACATTGTAGCGCAAATCACTGTGGCCGTTAGTTATCAAGTATTAATTACTTGTTCGGCAATAATAATAGCCTGACGTGAAAAAAAAAAGAAGGTTTTATAGATCGTAGAAGAACCGAGAGGACGCGGATATCTTAGCGATCGAAGAGAAAAAGGCTCGGCTCGAAGATATTTCCCGAGGATAAGTGTTATCCCAGGGAGAAGGTTATTGGGTCTGGTTTTTAGCGTTCGCGCCTCTCTCTCTCTCTCCCCCCCCTAATACGATTGAAAATCTATAAATCCAAACGATGACACTCGACGTAATGAAAGAAAAAAAGAAAGAATGAAAGAAAGAAAAAGAAAATTGCAAAGGATCAATCGTTCCCCCCGAATGAAACGATACGTCCGTAGTGCGTGGGTGTAGGGGCAGCGAGTCAGAGAAAATTTTTCGAAACGCGTTAAAAATCGATGGCATTCGTTGCTCGAGTAAGGAATGAGTCATCTGGCGAGCGTGGCGAGCAGCAGTGGATTCGCGAGAAGGTTCGTTTGCCCGAGTCACACTAGCGAGCTCCCGTCCCGATTTGTAAGGATAATGAAGCCCCGGAGTGTACCGTTAGCCGCTCCGAACGGTAAAACGCGCCGACCAACCGAGGACGCGCCACTTTCCACCTCCACCACCTCCACCTCCACCTCCACCTCCACCTCCACCTCCACCAGCACCTCCACCTCCACCTCCACCTGCCATGTCCCGCCGCCGCCGCCGAGCCGATTGATAGAGACAGAGCCCCGTGCATCCGGGTACCATCCGATTCCTCCTCCGGATCCTTTCTGGGACCTTTTAGCGCGAACCTCTTAGCGCGATCGCATTTTACATCGATATCGATAAACGTCGGCTCTTTTAATCGAGCGTAAGCTCGGCCCGACTGCTCGGATACCGAATAATTTCATTGCCGCGACGCATAGACGCTTTAAACGCACCTGAACGTGGTGGGGGGGGGGGGAGAAAGTAATCTCTCCGTCTCTCCTCCTCCTCCTCCGAACGAACGAACGAACGATCGATCGATCCGTTGGCAAGGAGGACGGATATTCCGTTTGCTTTGTCCGTTGACAAATCGAAATACGTACGAATGTATGGCCAATTGGTACATCCAACGAGACATATTTATATCAGTTGGTTCATTATCCAAATGTAAAGCAAGCGAAGCTGTGCGAACGTCTGGCTAATCGACCCTTAGGCCCGTATTCATTGGCCCGATTAAAGCCAGAGGATAAAGAGGATAGCGTGGACCGGTATCCACTACAAGTCATACGGAGACTGGGCTCGGGGCCCAGAGCTGGCCCTCGGCATACGGGATTTCACGTGCTCACAAGGTCACAATCGATGCTCAACCGTTGACGGCTGACGAGCTCCTCTCCTTGTCAGCGCCAATATGATAATACGATACCCCCCGTCCCCCCGATTTCGATGACTAAAGGCCGCTCGACTACTTGCGCATGTGCATATAATTAAGAAGAAATATCACCGAATCCGCAGGTTGAATAGGCAGGCCTGGAAAACTACCGCGGCTCACGGGATCGCTAAGCTGCGGGGGTTATTGGGGTTATAAGGGACCGGTGACGAGGAATACGCGGAAGTCTCCTCTAACTCGCGTGATCCTCGTAGGATGCCGAACGCGTTATCGGGGTCGACTGCGAGGGACATCATCATTCTACGGAGGAGCTTCTAATTTTTAACCTTACTTTATTATTATTTCTTTTCGACCTCTAGGTCAAGTTTCGCGCGTGACATTTGCAGCACGGCCGGTGTTTATCCCGGTACCTAAAGGGATACTTAGCCCCTGACCCCATACAATAAACGAAGCCTGTAACCATGACGTTTTTACAACCCGAAGCTTTGTAAAAAAAAAAAAAAAAACATTTCGTACCTCGTGAAGTAGAAGGGACTCGAGAAGAGTAAGGGCGCGAGAGGTAATTTATTTAAAAAACTAATTGCACCTTAAGTTACGTAACTTGTACAGATGCTCGTGTGGCGTGGCACGAGTCTATGAACCACTACGAAGGCTGGAGAGAGAGAGAAAAAAATTTTCGCGGGAAGCCGAGACTCGGTAAATTTTATGAAAATTTGCCCCCTTCGTTGAAATTGAATCGCGAAAACCCGGCTCAAAGACGTTCCCTCGGCGACAATTTACTTAGTCACTTGTACAATGGATGGGACGCCTCTTGCTCCCAAATTCACTTGGTCCGCATTGTTTCCTACGTCGCTTCCGCTCGTACCTTTCCTACTCGTTCACGCTCGACTGATTAACATTCGGCTCCGTGGCCTTTGTTCGGATGAATAGCGCAAATTTGGCTTACTTACTTACTTATAACGACATTACTTCTGAGCCGCGGGGGTGGGGGTGGACGAGGCGAAAAAAAAAAAAAAAAAAAAAACAGGTACTTTTCGAAGAGACGAATGCAACGAATGAGAAACGCGAAATAAATTCTGAAAACTTCTAGACTATTGACCCCGCGATTTCACGGCCTCATCGCCGACGCCAAGTTTATACGTGTTTTACTCGTACGTGTCTTTCCTTCCTTCCTTCCTTCCTTCCTTCCTTCCTTCCTTCCTTCCTTCCCGGATCCTATTGCCGACTTTATTTAAAGTATTTTACAAAAGAGAACAATTTAAAGGGGCCTGAGCTCGATAAAGCGAGGCGGGTGTGCGAGAGAGAGAGTGAGAGAGAGGGAGGCGAGCGTTTATTGACGATTTATGAAGATAATTTATCGGCTAATTTCATTGAAATTGGCCAGGAATACCTATGTAAATACACTCTTACAAGCCGTATATTCAATTTTCTCGTTTCATAACTTTCTCGCGGGCAGAGCCTCGGTATATTTATGAGCGCGCGTGCATGCGTCCGCCTCCCACGCGCTCGCATACTCAAGCGACAGCGTGAAAATATACCGAGCACGTGTTATCTTCGAAGGATATATTGGAATACGGATTGCCATTAGCGCGTTATCAGAAATAAAAGTTAATTTTACGATTAATACAAAGACCGAGACGAACGAACAAACATCAGCCTTTGGACATTGTCTAATTAACTGAGAGAGCTTAACGTCGGAGATTATTTAATCCTCCTCCTATCCTCCTCTTGTAACTCCTCCTTGTAACTCCCCCCCTTCTCCGTTATACTTAATGAAAGTCACAAATTTCGTTACACTTTGGACAATAAATTAGACTAAATATTTACCCTTAATCGTCAACTTCTTCTTCTTCTTCTTCTTCTTCTTCTTTGTTATTAAATATTTAAACATGAAATTAATTTATGGAAATTTGTAATTAGCGATATAAGTGCGACACGTTCTTACGAGAAGTTTCAAATTAAATTTACCTACATATACTTTATCATAATTGAATGAAACAACACTCGAACAATATTACATTGGGTTTATAATTAATTAATTATACAAATTTTTATAAAAACAAGCGATAACAATTACTCGCTTTAAAAGTATTACAAATATTAATTTTGTTTCTTCTTTCTTGAAATTTTGACCGAAAGCTCGGAGATCGTTCGTATGAACTCGCATAAACTCTGATTTCACAATATTTATTTGTATTTAAATGAATTTTAGCACGAGCAGGCATCTACAGGCATGAAAAACGATGTAGAAATTAATTATCACGTGTTAAGATGTTGAAAGTTTTAGGTACTTTTTTTTTTCCCCCCATTAGAAGTGCTGTTTGAAGAAAAAGTGAAATGCACGAGGGTATTTTATAAATTCTTCGTAAACGTTCTAATAATGTTAAATCAGCGTTTTTTTTTTTTTTTTAAAGAAAAAAACTACGAACGTCAAGATAATACGTATTATTGTATAAAATTCATTGGAAAAAGAATTCGGTCTTCTTTTTCTTCTTTTTCTTCTTTTTCTTCTTTTTCAATGCCAAAGGTAGCCAAAGGTCGTTCAACTCCACTGGAAGAATTTGTACAGAATTTTTCAAATGACGCGCGTTCGTACTTTGTACGAGGAAGAGTAATTTTGATAAAAATAGACTTTTTTTTCACCATTGACGCAGCGTTTTACCTTACGCGCGTATTAACAAAAAGACATTATGGAAAAAAAGGAGATTTCAAATTTTTTAAAGAGGGAAGTACAATTCACGGGAACATGAATTTGCGCATTACGTTTGAAATTATCGTTTACATTTCCATTCTAAGCTAAGCTTTGAACTTTGGATACGCCACAACTATAAATTATTTCAATGTAGCGTATTTACGTTGCCTCGAGCTTCCCCTTTCCTTTCCTTTTTTCTTCTTCTTCTTCTTTTTCTTCTTCCTTCTACTTAAATTACAAAGCAAATTGAAATTTTAAGTAATATTTCCAACCGTAAGGTAAAGGAGTACACGCGTACGTATTTAAAATAATATTTCGCAAAAGTAAGTATGACGATAAAAGGTAGAAAATATCCTTTTTAATTTGACGATGAAAAAAAGGATGGGAAAAAAAAAGAAGAAGAAAAAAAAGAAGGAAAGTAATAAATAAAATAAATTCAAGTGTTCGCGCGAGGAAAGCGGTGGAAAGCGGTGGAAAGCGAAAAATCAATATTTCATTTAAGGTGAAATGTTTGCTTCCTTTCATTTCTGTCACAATCAGTCTCTAATAAAATTGCTTTTCTATTTTTAAAATTTTTTTTTTATAACAATTTGCCAAGTTCTAAATTGAAATTGAAACTACTTACTACCAATGGAATTGCGAGATTTAATTATGATAAATATATAATAAATAATTTCACGTAGCTGCGTTATTGTCAATAAAGACGGAGGGAATTTTTGATAAAAAAAAAAAAAAGCAAGTTTTCAGCTTCATTTACGTAGAAATTCTAGCATTAATTATTATTACGAATATCTTAACGTCGATTCGAGTATTCATTCCTTTTAATTTCCTTAATTAAAGTTCAAGCAAGTTCAATTAGTTTTAGCTTTCGGATTGATTTCCTTCACTGACCGTGTAAGTACGAGGTTAACGATACAGTCGCAAGCTCGGCAATTCGTCTATAATAAATAAATAAATAGCAACTATTTGCTCGGGCATTAAAAAAAAAAAAAGAGTACCGATGATAAAACAGGTTTTAATGCAAATTAACGTCGAGCGCCCCTTACGTCCAACATCCAACGTATTTATTTATATTTAAAAGTACGAAACTTTGATGGATATTCGTATAAAAATCCGTTTGAGCTAATGGCCCGTACTTTATTCTCCGATTCGAGGATTATAAACAATTTATGCTAAGTACATTACGAATCTACGGAGGCTTTCGTATGATGCATAGTAATATCGATTACGCGGTATCGTAATTCGTATATAAATTTGAAATGCCTGCCTGCTTGCGTAAGACTTTGTAAGTATGGGGAACGTAAGGTAAATTCTTTCCTCCGTCAGAGTAGTCTCATGTGAAATTCAAGCACGAGGCTCTCCATTGCCGGCTATACGTATTTGTTTATTTATCGGAAGAGCCGCCGGTGTCTGGGATGTATAAAATAATCAGTCGGGGGGGGGGGAAGGATCGCGTAAGGGGCCTGATGAAATCACGGCTCCTTGTCCTCACCGAGTGGCCAACGAACACAGCTACTCGCTAAAGTTTCTTGGGCTTACCTATAGGTGGCACCGGCACCGGCACCGCACCGCACCGCCACCGACACCGACACCGACAAACAACTAACTCGCGATAAGTTTTGATTACGCCGAAAGTTAGCGCGAAAATTTCCAGACAACTGGCTTCATTAGTTTCTTTGTTTCGGGCACTGAGCGGCAAACAACGTTTTATGCCCCTTCTTTCACCGACGGATAAAGCAAACGAAAATTGCACGGCGATAAACTACTTTGTTCTACAAGATTTCATAGAGACGTAAATGAAAAGGAGGATAATTTAACTTTATGAGAGAGAGAGAGAGAGTTGGCAATTCAAATGTCATTGTTGGAATGTAAAAATGATGGCAACGGGGAGATTGTCGCAAGACCACGTGCGCCGGCCAAATCATTTCGAAAGTCATATTGAATAGTTAGGAAAGATAACTGCGTAAAACACACACACACACACGCACTCGCTGTTATAATGTCGGTATAATGACCGCACGGAAAAGGATTTAGGCCGATGAGCGTTGCTTTTAATGCAACGATCGATCATCCAATAATAATCCAACGAAATCTCTTTTTTAGCTCCTCCCCCTCCCCCCCCCTTTTTTTTTGCATACGTGCATCCCGGACCTCTTTAGCTTAGTCGAGGCGGCAATTTTCGATAAGAAGGAATACCAACGTCGGCTCTACGACAAGGACATGGAAATATTACAAGCCCAATGGAATTTTAGTACCCTATCCAGACGTATTAATTTTATTAAAGGATAGAGTGTCATTGGTTAAGTGTACCATAGTCGTCTGATGGCCAATGCCATCAGATTAGATAGAACGTAGTTTCATTTGCGAAAACTAAAAATAGATGATACGATGACTTTGTCGATCGCTGATGGAATAACGAAATTCATCGGGGGCTTGCAATAAGTTTTAAACGGATATACGGTCGAATGGTTTACTCAAAAGGAATTGGAACGAATATTAAGGCCAAACGTCCAACGGATATATTATTGGAAACACATACATTTATAATCATTAGAATAACATGCATTTCATTTGCATGATCTACATCGAGATGAAGCTACTTTTTCATAGATCATTTATAATAAAAAAAAAACATTAACTCTATTTCTCTTCGATAAAATTCATTATTACGAAAAATAAGTATTACGAAAATAATTTATATATCCACATGTCAGTATTAACTGAACTGCAAATAAATAATGCACGTAAAATCCACATTTTGATTTCATTTTGATAATAATAAAATTAAACTTTTAAAATTAATCTTTCATTTTATCTTCTTGAATCTATATGATATTTAAATTATACAATGAAATTTAATATTACTCATGCTTATTCAAATGCAAATAGCTTCTTTTTTTTTTTTTTTTTTATATATATATTAATGAAGAAAACCGGAAAAAAAAAAATAAATACCAGCTTGACGAACTTCCATAGCTATACTGTATAATAAGTATAAACGTACGTGCACGATTTATTAAATGATTAGAATTACTTGTTCTATATTAGATGATTTAATAGGCGCCCACTTACTTTCAATACATATTTCTTTTATATTAAGGTCATTAATATGATACGATTACGTCAAGGCGAGAATTAAAAATAATTTGGATTATTGATTAAAATCGACACTTGGCATTGTAATTTAATTTGATTTAAAAAAATAAGACAAACTCTTTACTACTAAAAAATTAAAATAAATTTCTGGAATTATTTTCTATTTTGTATGTTTATTTGTTTATGAAAGATATTATAAAAAAAAAGAGAAAGAAAAGAAAGAGCGTAGCTGATGGCAAGGATAACGTCATCTCGTTACAAGGTATAATGAAGGAAAACATAGAGCTCGTGGATATCGTGGCCGTATCGACACAATAGAATAGAATAGAATAGAATAGAATAGAATAGAATAAAAGAGAGTTGGGAACGGTAACGACTCTGTATTTCGCTAATTCGCGAATGCATATATTTCGTGTTGAGAATAACGGGAAATCGTGAGGGCATGCAGTCGCGCTTATTTGAAACTGCTTTTTATTTAAGGCGAATTGGAGAAAGAAGTCGAGAGGAAGAAAGAAAGGCTAGCAAAGCTAGCTGCCGAGAGAGAGACAGAGAGAGAGAGAGAGAGAGAGATAGAGAGAGAGAAATAGAGTGAGAAAAAGTCTCAGGGATTCCATTAAAACTTGTCGAGAGGAAGCTATTAAATACAATTTAGAAAGAGATGGGATTTGAAAGAGAATATGTCAACAACAACAACAACAACAACAACAACAAAAATATATATATATATATATATATTTCTATATAAAAGTGCGACAAAGAGGGCGAGAGAGCGCGAGATGGAGGTATGAGGGGGGAACGAGTAGCGGATAGCAACCGTGGGTGAACAGAGTTGAGGAAGGGGGGCAGGGGGATGGGAGTAGCAGGACGGAGAGAAAAGAACGTAACATGCATGCAAGGTGTACGTAACAAACGTATGTTATACGCGTATATAGATAGAGGTCGTCGCGGTGGTTTATGCGAACACCGGGTATATGGCACGGAATGAAGTATATATGCTGTATATCTCCTTTATGGCAACCATTAACATATTTTTTGCCGTTCGTATTACCATACAATAGTAGTGAAAATATTATAAATTATACCAGTAAATCAAAGGGGGTTGAGGGGGGAGCGCGGAGAGAAAAAAGGCACTGGGTAAGGGGTGCGCGGTCGGGCGGGCAGGGTGATAGGGAAGGGAAGGTTGGTGGGGAACGGAGGTTAGAGGAGGAGAGGGGGGCACGGTGCGACGAGGAAAAAGGGAACGAAATAAGGAGACGAAAGAATTTTACCTTCCGACTCTGTCTCCTTCTCTCTTCTCTTCCTCTTCTTTCCCCGCCCCGGGACCTTTTTATCCCAACAGACTCATGGCTTTGCGATACTATTCGCCAACATGGCCGCGGCAACTTATCTCCCGATAACATAACGTTCTTCCTATTATCCGTCCGCCCCTGAATTCTTACGTTTTCTCCACGGTTTCCAACTCCGAGATTTCGTAAAAGCCGGTAATAAAGTCGTGGAAATGACGGTTCGGCTCGATCGGTACAGTCGGCCAACGTCTTTTAATTACATCGATCGTGTCAGTGTTTTGAATTTCTTTTTGATTTTTTTTTTTTATATTTAACGCCTTCGAACGTCAATTCGATAGCTAGCAATAAAAAAAAATCCATTCGGGCTTACATTGACGATCGGATTGTAATTATTAACGGAATATCGTTCGTACGCGAGCAGTTAAGCGGCCGGTTTTTCATTCGGCAATTACCGCGTATCCGCGTAATTACGGACAAGGAATCTAAAAGTGATTGATAGATCGGCCAAATTGGCCGAAATTGATGGAAACGATCAGGCTCCGTCGATAGGCAAAGACAACGTCGCTTACTTGGCTTGACTTTATCCCGATGCAGCCCGCGATGTCAGGCCGGATCTTAATGAGTAATGTAATCTAACAGTAGTTTAACGTGGTAAAGTAACGTAACGAGACAATGTTACATTCTCACAGGATATGTTATTCTCGTTGCTATGTCCGACATGCCCGCTTTGTAATTACATTCCTTATTGCGCTAATGAAAGGAGGTGGAGGAGGTGGAGGTGGAGGTGGGAAGAGGCAAATTTGTATTAAAAAAAAAATAATGGCGATATCGTGACTTAAATTTAACGTTCGTACTTTCTCGGGTCAATATATTTTATTTTCTTGTAAAATGAAATTTCTGTTTATTTCATTAGCTTTCGGGATGCGGGAATCCTTAGGCCTCCTCCAGCTCAATTCACTCAATGATATAATAGCCCATTGTTTGGCTTACCCATAGACAAAAGACGTCTTTTAACCAATGATAATAATAATAAGAATTATAATAATAATAAGAAGAAGAAGAGAGTGGGGTAGGGGGAGGGAAAGTCATTAAAATGTTTTAGCGCAACACAGACATTCTATTTATTTCATGTGATTGAAAAGCCGTTTATCTCGCATGTATTGCGCAATTATAAAATTGTTTATCCCCCGTATGCATTGGCATTTAATCGTATCTGTTGTGCGCCGCGATCGTCTAATGAATTATTTAAAACGTCTGTACGATCGATTCTCTCTCACTCTCTCTCACTCTCCCTGTCTGTCTGTACATGTACATGTATGTTATTTAAGTGAGAATTCAGGTAAGAAATGTACAGTGAGCCTCTGGTATGGAAAGTATAATTAAAATTCTGGATTTATATGGATTCGTCTAATGCCATTAGCGAAATCCATTGACGTATGGGTCGACGAGCCTAAATTCACATAAGAATATTCTTCGCGTTTCTTGATTTTCCAGGAAAAGCCAATAAAACCATTGGACCAACCACGAATGCTTTCGTTAATCTTAATTCTTAATCCATCATCAACGAGAAGACAGAGTCCAAAAAGATCCATGCCTTCTCGGGCGTTTTACCTTCTTCTTCTTCTTCTTCTTCTTCTTCTTCTTCTTCATTAGTGTTTTTCTTTGTTTGTCTGTTTTATTTATTTATTTATGTATTTATTTGGTCGTAGCCGAGAGCGTGTAGCCGTTCGGAGTAATATCGAAGACCGTATATTATTGAGAGAAATTAAATGAACACGTATTGTCGGTAATGATACGTAGTGTATGATGCGTTGAAGTACTTGACGTGATTCGGAAATTACGCGAGAGAACATTATTCCAAAACTCGCGATGATTTATCAAAGTTATCAATAAGTTTATCAAAGAGAGAATATTAACGTTTGAATTTATCTTTTATGAGAGAAAGTCGATTAGAGATTTATGTATGCGACATTATTTGTCGACGGGGGGTGGGGGGAGGGAATTTTAATAAGTAATTCCCCTACTAGACAATGGCATAAATAATTTATATTTTACATGAAAATATATATAGTACCGGTACCGGGATGTAATTAAGATATGGGATGCAAATAAATTATCTTACCTTTATCGGGGAATAATAGAGAGAGAGAGAGAGAGAGAGAGAGAGAGAGAGAGAGAGTTGGCATAAATTAGCTTTCGTTCGTTCGTATTCCGGTTAGCCGGTATTTATACAAATTCTCCAAGTACACGACGAGCGGCTCTTTATTTCTATACTCCCAATAACCTTCGCGAAGATGGATAATAATAATAATAATAATAATAATAATTATTGGGTATCACTGGTTCGCGAATTCTCCTCCTTATCGTAATCGAGCGAATACGGGGGAATTTTTATTATTTTTACTATTGAGGAAAGTGAAATTTGAAATTTAAACTGCCAGTGGACGGGGCCCCCATCCCCCCCGCCTTACTTACTTAATCCTGTCCAATTAGTTGGCCGTTGTATGTGGAGCAGCCCGAGGTTAGAGCTGAGGTTAGAACAGCGAGAGTCGGGGAACGAAATCATCATAAGCACAAGTACGATGCCACTTAATGCGGAATAAAGTGGCATTGTTATTTAAAAAGGTTATCAAACCCGTTTTATTTGTCAGCGTCTCTCTCTCTCTCACACTCTCTCTCTCAAGCCTACACGCGCAACACATCGAATAAACTCGTATATGATTAACGGCGCGCGTGTTTGTACGTATTATCGACTTCCATAGAGCGCACGTCTAATTAACTTTTTTTCATACCAAGTTCGATTTATACTTGCGGAAATAAAGATTTTTTTTTTTTTTTTTTTTTTTTTTTTTTTTTTTAGAACGATAGCGGGGCCCGGCCATTATTGCGTATCGGCTCGGGCCGATTTCAAACGGGCCCCCCCTTTGAATTAACTTCATTTATAGAACGAACGTATTATTCAAACAAAATAATTTATTTCTTAGATATAAAAATTGATAATTAAACCGCTCTCCGGCCGGTATTTAGTCTCTCTCTCTCTCTCTCTCTCTCTCTCTCTCTCTCTCTCTCTATCCCTCCATCTAACGCGAGCTTTTGTTCTAAACCTTTTTTTTTTTCTTTTTCTGTTCTTTGTGTTTTTAATTCGAATTATCAATGTTTGGCTTGGGACTTTAATGGCACACAATGTTCTTGCGCTTTCATTGCTGCGGATGGGATATTAATCAAAGGGCATCCACTGATACGACTGTCAATTATATTTTCAATCGTAACGAGCTTTATAATTCAACGAATTATATTATATTATTTTACTTTACTTTACTTTGCTTTACTTTGTTTCGTTATTTGCCCCTTTACTTTCTTTTTTCTTGCTCTATTTTTTTCTGTTGTTTTTGTTTTTGTTTTTGTTTTTAAATGCCAGCCGAAAATTTATAGTCCAATAAATCTCAGTGGTTGTAAACAATTTTATAAATCTGTTGTTATAATGTTTGTTTAACTTTTAATAAGCATTAGTTAACAAACAAGCTTTTAATAGGAGATAATAGTGTGAAACTTTTCGGCTGAAATTGGTAATTATGAAAGTTTACAGGAGAATAGAATAACTTTTCCGATGCTATGGGAGTTTGAGCACTCAAAAGTCAGTGAGGTTTCAATGATATATATATATATATACATATATATAATGCCATGTGATTTTTGAATAATCGGAAGTTTTTAATTATTTGGATAAAAGCTCGTCGTCGGCCCCGTTGGCAAAAACGCATTTATAACACGACTTATTTGAAATTCTTATGAAAGTACGGTTCCGGCGTCGACGCAACGAAAGGAAATTACTTTATATTTTAAACAATGTCAATGGCGCAGCTGTCGAGTTTCTAGACTAAGGATTCTAAAGCTTATTTTGTTAAAGGGAATTCAATAGAAATTAAATTGAACTGCGCATCGCGTGTATTGGGAAATAACGTATATGCCGGGGGTAGCGACGAACTTACTCACTTACTCACTCACTCACTCACTCACTTACTTCTCAACGTTCCTCATTATACACATCTGTATACATATATATACGTTATATACGTTACATACGTTATTTATTTATTTTATCGGCGAATGCAATTTTACATAAAGATTAATGTAAAAAGTTACAAAAGTTTTTCAGAGTCGGCATTAGTGTTGTTTGCCCATCGCTCACAAAGGATTTCCAGCCGATAAAAGCAATGACGTGGACAATTTAAAAGTGTAAGAGTTCCTTCGGCCCCGTAAAGCGCACAAATGAAATATCCGTGCCTTCTGTTATTTCGCGAGAATGTATTATTTTGACGATCGCGTGCTAAGCAGGAAAAGAAAAAAAAAAAAAGGGGCCTTTCAATGCGTGCGCGTGAACGCGCGCATGCGCGCTTGCATCGCCGGCGCGGATTAAGCGGGGGTGGTGGTGGGGGGGAGAGGAAAGGAAAGGAAAAGGGAAAAAAGTCCGAGTAGAGGATACGGTGAAGAACTTAAAAGCATTTATCCACCGCAGGTTTTGTAGTACTAATCAAACGCGTGGAATTCGCGCAGATGTAAATACCGCGCTGGTGAATCATAAATGGCTTGGGCTTTTGTTGGGCTGGGGGAGCGCGCGAAATTGAGAGAGAGCGAGCGAGAGAGAGAGAGGCGAAAAAGTAAAAGAGATAGAGGGAAGAGGGTTTGACGTTGAGTGGCTCGGGGGAGAGCGGGTGGAAGAGCGGGAGCAAGTCCAAGTACGATATATAACGCGAGAGAGGGTGAGTGCGGCGGGTCGCGGCGGGACGAGGCCAGCGACGGGACGGGGTGGGGAGTGGGGGGTCACGAGAGAAAGGCATTACTGCAGAAATCAGCTTCTAAAGGAAGAGAGGGGAACGAACTAATATACGTGCACCCCTCGCTATACGTCGTTGAAACTTAAATTCTAAAAGCATCGACAGATGCCAGGCCTCGTCCAATGGTTGGTTCTACTCCCTGCGTATGAGTGTTAACCCCACGACTCGATCTCTCTCTCTATCTCTCTCTATCTCCTCTCTCTCTCTCTCTCTAGCTCCCAATGTCCCGTGCACTTTGGTTTCCCTCTTATTAAATTAATATTCCCTTCGTATTTATTCCTATCGAGTTACAAAATTGTCATTCTTTACGTCTCGTATTTAATTATCCCCCGATATTCCGAATATGGAGTATTTTCTCATTTAGCACTTGATTTACTGGCCGGGCGAGGATTAATTTTCTTTACTTTTCGAAAAAGATTTGTTACTCCGCCGCCACCGCGGATTCATACAAAAGCCAATAAAGTATTATTTTTTCTTTCCTTTTCTTTTCTTTCTTTCTTTCTTTTTATAGCAAATACATTTTGATAGAAGCTAATCGAAAGACACGGGAGGATATAAATGCGATAAATTATAGTTTTACCCCCCAAAAAAAAAAAAAAAAAATAATAATAATAGGGCACGCGTCGCCGTGAAATGCCAAAGTAAAAACATTACGTTTTGTTGTAAAATTAATTATCATTCAAATACGTAATAAAACAATGGCTGCAGTTAATTTAAACTTTACAACACGGAGTTGCATACGATATGGTGGTTGTTTTTTTTTTCTCTCTCTCTCTGCTCTCTCTGCTCTCTCTCTGCTCTCTCTGCTCTCTCTCTCTGCTCTCTCTCCAAATAAAATCGATAAATTGAACTATTATTCAATAAGAAGTGATAAAGTCAACACTATATTTGTAACCATGACTTATATAACTATAAATAGAAGGAGCTTAGTTCACAACTCATGATCGCCCATATCCTGTTTGTATAAACGGGCTGCAATTTTTGTCACGTAAAGTAATGGGAATCATAGAATGATTGGCAAAGGGCAAGGAACGCTTACTATTGCGTGACAATTTTTCTTCATCAAGGAGAGATGGCAACAACTGGGAGATGAAGCGAGAAGTAGCGTGAAAGGGTGGCTCGGTGAGAAAGACTCGGCAATGGTCGGGGGGGGGGGGGGGGAGGGGGTAAGGAGGAGTGGTAAGGAGGGAAGGGCGAAGAGATAGAGCAAAGGAAAGGAAAGAAAAGCCGGAGGAGGGATCGAGAGAGAGAGAGAACGTGTGAGATCGCTCGCGCGCGCGCGTATGCGTGCACATGAGAACGGCTGAGGGTCAGCTTGAGGTAGGGAAGGAGGGACGTAGAGAGACGTAGAGAGAGAGAGAGTGAGAGAGAATAAGTTCATATTGCACCAGAGAGTGTAGGAAGACATTTCAACGCGCTTGTCAACGCGATACTAAACGAGATATTGTAAAGTGAGTCAATTTATAAATTTATATCTCCATAAAATAATTCAGCGTATTTATTTTACTTAAACGTTCATTAATCTACTTTATGTTGTGTTATTTCACGTAGCAGTGGCGCGAAGTAGACAAAACTTCACAGTTAACCTATAAATTATTTGATTTATTTTTAAAAAAAAAATCCTCAACGTCACGCGCATTCGCAATTAAATCTTATGAATATTTTGATAAGGACTTTGGCTGCGCGATTCCAAGAAATGATCCCCCCCCCACCCCCACCCATCCACCCACCCAGCCGCCCATCGACCCTCATCGGTCCACCCATCCCCACCCGCCCCCGCCGACAACCCGTCTGCCGCCGAGCAGCCCCGAAATATTCTAAGAATTTGATTAAGCATGCGCATATTATCAGAGCTCTGGTTATTTCATTAAATTCATATTATACTTCGAAGCAAATTAAACATCATGAAAATGAAAGGGGCTACAATATCTATATATATATACGCACACACGTACACACGTACATGTATTTGTTTATCGAACGCTCGTGCACTTTAGGTGAACGGGGCAATTAATAATAAACGTAAAATAAGAAAAAGATGAAGGATTTGAAAAATGAATTCCCTCTCTCGAGGACGAATGATGAAAAATTTTTGTCCTCCCATCAATTATTTATATTCAGATTAGAATTATTTGCCGTTACGCCATTTAGCCACAATATTGCTTCTAATTAATCCGTATAAGCGGTTACGGACCGGTCCTATCGACGTGTCGATACGTTCGCCAAACGAGTCAAATGAATAAATACATGAAAATCTCAGGACACTCGTCTTTGGCATTGGAATTAATTGTTATTACGTAAACGCGGGCCCGCGATTATTTTAAATTTCGATTGCCATATAATAGCAAGTCCATAATGGCCGTACCGAAATTCTTATTATTAAACTTATTATGACGTTGTAAACAATTTTTATCTGCCGTCGACACGGTTTTAAAGCAGAGGAGGAGGAGGAGGAGGAGGAGGAGGAGAAGAGGTCAAAAGGATCTCAACACCACTTAACTGAAGCACCGGGGGGGGGGCTAAATATTCTCATTTTCATTATTATTTCAAACGTAAGATTAAAAGCTTCTGGGGGTGTGGGAGGGTGGAGGTGTGGGTGGGGCTAACGTTTAATTTTTTCCTTAACGTATAATCTATATCCTAACTAATGAAATTTTCAAAATTGATTTGGATTTTCATGGAGTAGTAGCCGAAGCTCTTGTTGAATCAATATTATATTTCGTCCGGCTAAACTTGGCATTTGACGGTGAATTGGATTCTTCTAGCAAGTCGTTCGTACAATTGCTTTATCAAATCCGTGTCCGATATATAATTCATTCGGGCTTGAAAAAACCCCTCGGTCGTATTGAAATAGTTAAGGATTCGGGAAGTATTCGTGTTGGGTCGCAATTAGTTAAGCATTTGTTAGAGCAAATATTATTCCAACGAGATCGGGATTGCCTTACGCAGCCGTACGGGCGGGTAGGGGCACCTATTATTCCTATTATTCCTATTATTCGCGTAAGACAACTACGCGGATGCTAAATTGAAATGCTTCAGCTTTACGTTTATCATTATCCTTGTCTCGTCTCGTCTCGTCTTATCGTTTATTCGGGAGGCAAGCGATCGTTAATGCAAAAAGGATCGGCCAATCAGTCTTTGCCCCTGTAAGTTAATTTACTTTTTTAGCCATTAGACGGTCTTTCGTCGTTAATGACGTTGGATCGACAAGAGCGCGCTCTGGAATCTTTAATAAAGATAATTGATAATCCTGAGAAATGTGTTAAGCTAGCGGACAAACATTGTACTATTCGCTGGCACTCCCCCCCACCTACGAAGATGTATTCCCCGCATCTATCAGAGATCAGCAAAGGACGCTCATGGCTTCCGGGGACTCGTGAGGGAGCTTGTCCGGGTCAGTCGATTCCCGGATCGATGCGCTCGATGAATAGGAAATTCATTTCCAAGCTCTCGGCCCGTTTTCCTTGTCCTGTGACGTCGGCTCACGGGATACAACGGACCCTTACGATAGCCGCCCAATAACTTTAATCATTCGTTCGTAATGATGTCGCGTTCACGCCTTCCATTCCACTACCGATTCGACTACCGATCATCGGCTCACTTTTCCAGTTCATTTTTAACGAAGGCGATCGATAGATCCACGCCGCTCGACTTACGTAACCCCAAGAAGCAAGGAAATACTAGCCACGATTTTCCACTAGGCTCGGATTAGTCGATTTTTTGTATTTTTTTTTTTAATTGCCAGCGTCTGCCTAATGTATCGAGCGAACGTGAATTTCCTGCGCGACTTGCGCAACTTCCTTAGATTCTCTATGATACTCGACCTCCTCGGTCTCCTCAACATCAACATCATCATCATCGTCGTCGTCGTCGTCGTCGTCATTAATATTTCGTATCGATTTCATTAATAATATCGTTTCAAAAATTAACGCTCTTCGATCAATCGCATTTTAATGGACTCGCTTGGTAATCATTTATTCATTGTGTCTGTAATCCTTGTGTGGCTTATTGTTCAAGTTGGACAATAATAAGTTTAAGGGGGAAACAAAAAAAAAAAATTCAATTTATAACGGGACAATTGATTGCGTAATATTAATTACGCAAAGTATTGCGTTCGTTTTCGGTAATGTGAAAGTAAAAAATTAGCCCAATTCGTCTGTTTGTTCTACTTTGCGGTAACTATCTTAGAGATTAGTTGAAAAAAGTCCTCCATTGCCAATTATCCCAAGACATGATGTGCGCGCGTTTCGTGCATTCATAGAGAGAAATTAATTTGAAAATAGAAGAAATTGCAAATTCAGTTCAAGAGCAACGGATTGTTACAATTTACTTTTAAATCAATTGTAATGGGAATGTCCCTGTCGGCCATTTGAAAGTACCAGTTTTCAATGTATCCTAAGCGTGAGCGCCGATGCTCCCCCCCCTTTTTTTTTTCTTCTTATATTCCCTTTGTGCAAATAAATATTTAATGATAACGATGATAACGACGACGATGACGATGATAACGATGATAACGATGATAACGATGATGATGGTAACAAATGGTAATGGTAAAAAAATGACGGGGACGCGTGTATCGGTAGGTAAATATTTACAAGTGCCCCCCCCCCCGCGAATTTATAACGAACTGCATGGGGGAATGGGATTAGTTAAGATGAGCGGCCGATGTAAATCATGACAGTTTCGCGGCAACTGTAAACCGAATCTCGTTGACTGTTATTCATGAGGCAACGTAGAGAATCACGTAACCGCGGCTCGACTTTGTTTTACATTTGCATTCCGTGACAAAAAGATTTTACAGCGCGTATGCGTTTGTTTACGTGCGCGTCGTGTATCTGGCCGTTCGGGGGGAGGGGGGGGGTTATTGACGGTATATTGACTTTTTCATGATTCCGTGATGTCAAGCGCGTAATTTTTACAGAAAAGTATAAGGACGTCACACGTTCACGGATAATAAGAGGTTATTGACGGCTGGGAGGACGAAATACTTAACATTATCGGTTAAGAAATCGGGGTCTCGTTATCGGTCGCCGCCCCCTCCTCCTCCTACTCCTCCCACTCATTCATCTCGTGACATTTGAATAAGCTCCGAATTGATAAAAATAATTAAAAATTCCCTTGGGTTCGGTATAATGCCGGATAATTAAATATTTAAATATTCCTATATCGATATTCCGAGCGAGTCTTACCTTCTCATTAGAATAATTACTTTTCGAATAAATATTGAAGGATTCCATTAGTTTGGAATAAGTAACGCGGGCTTTCATTTCATTCGGATAATTAAATCATTTAAATATATAAACCCCAATAACCCCCTCGAATGTTATCAAGCTTCGCGTTAAAAAAAAAACAACACCGGGGCACTAATAAATACATTGGACGACAAAGTACTTAATAAAATTTATCATTACGTACGAATTCATTGAGTATTATTTCATACTGATAACGACAAGAACAAGAAGATCAAGAACAAGAACAAGAATAAGGTTGATGAAATTCCTCGAATGTCAATTATCTCTTAGAGTCTCTGGGAGCGTAGGGGAGAGATTCATTAGGACGATTTGTAATTAGTGGAGGATTTCGTGGCTCGGTACGATCAGAAATCATCCACTCATATCTTGATTAAAATCTATTGTTCGTACGTCAAAAATGCCAGGAATCTATATTGCAAGTGCACGTAATGAACCAGCAGGTTCCCCGCGTCCTGTTTTTCTTTTTTTTTTTTTTTTATTTCACATTCTTTTATATTTCTCGGCGTGTTGTCTTGAGAAATTCGTGGGACTCGGGAATAGGTCGGGCCCTCGGTACTTTTCGCTATGATGAACGGAGAGCGAGTGGCTTTCCCGTAAGGAGGGGACGTAAGACCGGTAGGGGACGTCAGTCGAGTAACGTGTATTAACAACAACAACAACAACAACAACAACAACGGCGAGGAAATCGAAAGGAATAAAAGGCCGCGGTGCCGGTGCCCGTGAGAATGTCCAAGGGACAGAGAGGTCGTACGGTGGTCGTCGATCAGCCGTTTCAATTACGGCCCCGAGGACCTTGAGCCCTTCCACGGGGCACGTGCTCGCGCGTGCCTGCCAGTGCACTCCTGCACCTCTCGATAATGCGGGCAGAGCGGGTTTTAGAGCGGGTTTGAGGGAGGATAGAGCGGGCAAATATTTGGCCCGCCGTCAGGTCCCTTTATTTTCGTAGCCGGGCAAACAGCTGATATTGCTCTTTGATTCGAGTTGTCGACATTGCCGAGTCGCCGAGCCGCTACGACGCCCGAAAGTATCCCAATGTTTGCGCTCTCGGGTACGCGTTCTTTTGATATTGGCCGCTCGCCACTCGAGCCGACGTTTCCTAATGCAATAAATTACTACTACGAGGAGACGAGTCTCGTGCCTTATGCCACTCTTCATCTGGCCAGTGACGATAAGGAAGCTCTCGAGTGAACCGGCCACCTCGACGCCCCCGACAACCAATCTACGCACTTACATACGCACATACATTGTTACATCGTTGCTCCACACGTCTTATTGCCACAATAATAAACGTAATACTTACCTACCAACAATTACCGATTACCCCGATTCAATGCGCCGTCCATTTTATTTTACTCGCTACTCGCGGGGCTATTAATTGATACACCGTATACATTTGTCTTTTATAATTCTATGGGCATTGTCGTGGCCGTAAAACCAATGCTTTACGTCATCATTTGTAATTAATCAATTACACATAATCCCCTAAGAATTCCCTAAGAACGTCGTGGATTTCATTCGCATTAGTTCGCGAGACGACCGAATGTTTTTCCAAAATCAGCGTAATTCTTACGACAATTATTAAATTATTCTATAAGATAAACGCGACAATACATCCCTCGGCTTGCTTTTTATAGATAATATACATACATACATTCCCTTATCCCCTTTCGCCGACGAAGCATTTAAAAAGTATTATTTTTAATTTCGAATGCGATTGATTGTTATTCGAATAAATAATGATGTTCTTTGCTTGTGGAGCGATTTTACGATATAAAATTCCGACGTTAGTTTGACATAACATTTCTCTTCCCGTCCCCTTTTTATTGACAATAATGCCACCAAGCAAGCCGATCAGACAGGTAATTAAAAAAGTTAGATATTCATTAATTAATAAGTTTTGTATTATTTGTAAAAATTTACTTTACCCACGAGGTGGCCGGCTTGATAGTCATACAATTCAAATATAACAATTTCGAATTCGGCTTTATTGACGATATATAACGAATCTTAACACTTCTTAATACGTAAAATCTGAATTTCATCTGAATATTTAAAATCGAATAATCTACTTTTATCGGAAATTTCAACTCTACACTCCCATTAAACTCTATCAATTAATAATAACCGACTTAAATTAAAGTCTATTATTTATTATTTAATTATCTACTTAACCTACTTTTAACATTTACGGCGCAGTAATTTTGTTAGAGAATATACACACACACATATATATGTATATACGCAGATACGAATAACTTTTTTTTAATTTCATCCGCAGAACTTATAAAATAGTTAAAAATTTAATACAATTTAATAGAATTTAATACTGGTTTGAAATAACAATTTAACGCAATTACAAAAATAAAAGGAATTACTTATCGCAACGACACGTATTATCAAGTCGCGGCAAATATCGGTTCTTAAATAAATAAGCAATTAATGGCCGTCGTAGAATGGTGGCTTGGAAAAAAAAAAAAAAAAAAAAAAAATTATATCTCCACGTATGCTCGCTCGCGTTGTTACACATATATTAATTAGTTTAGCGGCAGCGAATGAAAAACGTGGGGCAGAGATGCGCTTTATCAAATGTCAATGTACTCGTTACTCCGCGCAACTTTTGCAAATTAGGTCAAGAGAGAATGGATGATAAAATTGTTAAAATGAGCGCCCCCGTTTTATCTCGACGGACTTAACTAGTAATAATCAATGACAAAGTGTACGATATAAATGTAACGAAGCTATTCATTCCTTTCGTAAGGATCGATTTCATGTTATTCGAACCAATTTATGGCTTATTTTTTATTCTGCAAGAAAAAGAAAATAATATAATTTAGATTTGAAAGTCAATTACTGCACGCTTTCCGTATAAATAATGGAAAATCGTTTCGTTTTTCTTGTGCATATGAATATTTGCCTCAACTGTACGCTTAAATAAATAAATAAATAAATACTTGTATAATTCTGAATTTTATTGGAACGTACACGAATATTTTGTAACGTAACGTACATTGTAATTAGGCGTGTGTTAATTCTAAATATCAATGTAGTGCTATGAATTTTAGATTGTTTTCAAAGAAACCGATCGATTTAACTATATAAACTGTACTATAAAGTTTGCGTAATTTTTCTTATAATCAGGTTATGAAGTCGAGTGTTCTTTTAGTAGGACGATATCGTGCTTAGTAGAGAGAGAGAGAGAGAGAGAGAGAGAGAAAATTAGATCAAGAGTTTTCTTCGGAACGGAGAAAGTAGCTTAACATAATAAATCAAAGCCCCCATAAATGCCCATCGATTGAAAAAAAAAAAAAAAAAAAATAAATAATTATTATTATTATACAGAAGTATTAATAGAACACTCTCGATGATTTTATAATTTATAAAAAAAAGAAATACAAAGAGAAGATCCCTGCTGCGCTGATTCGGTGCCAGGCTTCTGTTATATATATCTTGTAAAACCATCAATAACGGCATGCGCCACTTATATTGTTGCCGAACGCTCGCGTTCCTTCTTCATTTTATAACAATAAACGTTACGCTTTGAATTCCAATCGGCTAATAATGTATTATCGACATTTAATAATCGATAGACTCACTTAAAATCTACTCAGACTGAATAAACGTTTCGAGGATGATTGTGAAAAAAGTTTTTTTTTTTAAAAACAACCAACTCACTCAGCCAATTTTCATTTTACTTATTCATTTATTTTTTAACGTTTCTAACGTTGTTATTCAATTGGACATTATCAAGTAAAAGCACTTTAAAACAGCTTTACAGCGGCTTAAAAACATAAATGCGTACTTAAATTGTATGCATGTATGTAATGCGCCGTGTGCTTGAAATTATTCGAGCCTTATCGTGTATTTACGAGTGACTTTCGATTTATTTATTTTTTTTTCGTACGCCGTGTACAATGTTAAATAAATTTTCATTTGACTGCCGGGGAAGGATAGAAATTGAATAAAAACCGAATCAAATGCAACTAAAATGGCGTATAATAAAAACCCCTAAAACAATTAGTAATAATAAACTAATAAAAATGTATCAATAAAGATAAATGAATAATGGTAATGGTAATAATGGTAACAATAATGGTAATAATGTAGATGAAGATGATAAAAAAAGTAAAGCGTAGTTATCTCTAATAAATGCGATATACGTTGAATGTTATGTACTTATAGTACGTAAAGGCAAGACAAAGGCTCGGTTAACCATAGATAGTAAAGTAATTCGCATATTTATTGACTTGATTTGAGAGAGAGGGGTGGGGGGGGGGTAACCGCAATCACCCCACTGAAGAACAATTCGAATCCCCGAGGCTCTTCGGTAAAACGTATCTGATACAAGCAGCGCGGGGATATAAAAGTGCATTTTCGTTATGAGATCTAGTGTACGTAACGGGGGATGTGCTCGATGTCCTCCTCTTCAACATTCTGACAAATGTCCCCGAGGTACGGGCCAAGGGACAAAAGCTTAGATGAAAGACAAAAGATAGGCAAACAAGTACGAGAGAGAGAGACGGAGTACGAGAGAGAGACGGAGAACGAGAGAGAGAAAGTAAATTTTATACAAGTAATTAAATACGCGAGGAGGTTACGTTAAGGGAAATCAAAACCGTTCATCTAACGTCCAAAGTTCTGAAATTATTCCGTAAAAACGGGTAAAAATGAAGCACGAGGAAAATCGGGGGGGGGGGGAACAAGAGGAGGCAATTAAGATAAAATACGCTTAAAAGTATAAAAAGTAAACCGAAAGCATTGTAATAATTCATCGATAAGGAGAAGGGACATTTTATTATCCCGACAATCTTGATTGAAAATGTCTCCCGTGTATTTATTGTTCAATCAACGGAAGGGGCAATATTTATTTTCGGAAAATAAACACGAATAGCCTCTTACTTTATTGTAACAAGTGCATTGAAAGTAAATAAATAAATGTTGTTTCGTTGGCGACGCCACTCCGCATTTGACTTTACGTCCCTTACGTAAACAGCGATAATTTTTTTCGTAATTTATCGTTATTTGTACCACGAGTCATCTCGTCAGTGGCTTAGGCTCGAACGTAAACCTTAACTCGCGTGCGTGGGCTCGCAATGTATTCGAAGACGGGTAATTGGATAAGCTCGCGCTTATTGCGAAGCCTTGTCTCCATATCAATAAGTAAAATAATATTACAAAATCTCGTCAATTAGTCAATTAGTCAATCGAACGTCCCGCGGGGCCTAAGTTTTCCGGGCGGAACGGAACACGCACACAGTGTCGACGGAACAAATGAAAAATATTTTCCCCCCCGCGGGCGCTTCGTCCGTCAAAATGTTATTATAATTAAAGCCGAAGTATTCGTTATAATGACTCGCGAGGCCAGTCGCCGAAAACAATATTTTGGATAGTGTACGATCAATAATGAACGCGAATAATGGTTCCAATAAGAAATATCGGGATTAAGCAATAACCCCCAATAACCCCAATAACTAACTTCAAGGTAAAAAAAAAAAAAAAACAACTGCCATTTTATAAACTTGTATTCTGATTTTTTTTATACGAGAATACTTTTTTAATAACGAACCGACCCCAAGGTCGTCCTCGTATTGTAAATCCGCTTTCTCATCGTATTACGGCACGGCACGTAATTTGAAAGAAAAAAAAACAATTATTACTCGTAGAAAATGTAGTGGGGAATGGTTTTACGTGCCGATACGCCCCAATAACCAAACCAAACCAAACCAAACCAAACCAAAACGGTCGGTGGTACAGCAAACCAAAAACTTTCGATCGAAAGATTCGTCGCCCAATAATTTATACGCGCCGATTTATCATATTGTTTTCTGTTTTTTTTATTTAAAAAACATCTTTTAATCAACGATCCACGGCGATGCATTGAAACTTTATCTTTGTAATCGAAATTCCTTGAAAACGATTCACCCCACAAAGTCAAATTGTAAAATTCCATGAATTTTTTCATCTAACGTTTCATAAGTCTAATAATATACATAAAAACTCTATACTCCTCATTTATTATCTTTATTAAAATTGCTAAGGAAATAACAATAATAATAATAAGAATAATTTTGATTTATCTTAAAAGTTTTTTTTATTCCTCGGATTATTTTACCTTTTTATGCTTCGAGGTATTTTTTAGCAAGATAATATTATTATAAATGAGAAAATTATGAAATATTTCACGGCAAGGAATACTATTTATTTTGTACGTGAACTTTTATCGCGTGCAATTACAATATTAAAATTTTGATAAATTCCTTTGCATTATATATATATATATATATATATTTCATGTAAATACTGAAATTTGAATATATGCATTTTTCATTCGATTGCCCAATACTTTTACAATAACCCCAATTGTGTGTATTATGTATTAACTTTCATTTATCTAAATACAACGGCTCTCTGTACAACAAAAATAATAATATTAATTAAAAATACAATGAAGTTATGTTTGTTTGCCAGTGCTAACGTAATAAAATGAGATAAGTTTTTAATACATAAAATACACAGAGGGTTATAAATAAGCTTAAATAATATCTTTTAACGTAATCCCGTTTCTAATCGGGAGTAAAAGCGGAATTGCGAAATGTATTATGAAATAAAATATCAGATTCATCGAATCTGCACATTATTCTTCTTCTTGTTGTTGTTGTTGTTGTTGTTATTTATCATAATGAAATTTGTAAGACGTAACACAGTTATTAACTGCGCAATGTTTTCTTCCTAATTAAATATTCACACACACATACCTACACTCGAATGTAACTTGATAACGGGGGATTTTATATTGTATTGTCGTTTTAAATGCTAAATGGCTGCGTCTTCTATTTGTCAATAGAGATTTTTTGCGATGGCTGATGCTTACTTTGATTGGCCAATTGTATTCAAAATACCAATGGAAAGGATTATCCGATTAGATCGGCTTCGTGCCCGTCCATTATTATTATGTAAACTTTACAATGTCTTTTGAAACTCCTTAGATCGTGAATTATTTTATAAAACGCGAATTCCCTCCCCCCCCCTTTCGTAGTATTAATAAATTAATAATAGAGTATATTCGTTTCTTCTTCGTTTCTTCTTCGTTTCTTTCTTCGTTTCTTTCTTCTTCTTTTGCGGTATTACGCATTCTCGTATGAATTGACAAAGTAGTCTTTTCCAACGTCTATTGGGTAATTCATTTCAATTCATTCTACAGAATAATATCTTTCGCCAATAGAGGTTTACTCGGACCCTATCGAGCCTCGACTTGAAAATTCATTTGGCTTTCATTGTTAATTCATAAACCGTTCGAATGTTAGATTCTCGTGAAATTTCTATTAATAAAGTTTATCCCGCAATAAAATGTATTTCGGTGTTTCGGTGTTTCGCCATTCGGTTGTTTAAATTTCAAAATTTCTTGTTTACTTCTATTCATAGATTCGTTTCCTTTGAATATGCATCATTCATCGGTCCGAATTACACGATCGTATAGAGAATCTAGACCAATCTAGACCTTCTTGGATTATTTTCATCTTCTTTGCGCAGACTTTATCCCTTTGAACTCTAAAAATCCTGCAATACCTGATCCTATCTTGATAGATCTTTTCATTTTCTTTTGTTTTTCCCATTCTAATTAATGTGGCAACGAAGCTTCGTATCGGCGAAGGGGCTCAATTATACGAATTAAACATTTTATATCAAGAATAATAATTTTTTAATTCGGAAAATAAAATAAACTTCGTTGTGAATAATTTCGTTCCTTTTGGCGAAGATCCTTTTATTAATAGAGTGCAACGTTATCGACACGAGCCTCGCCAGCCGTATTTTTTCACAACTTATATTATTCACGAGTATTTTATACAATAATCTACGAGCGAATAAAATTTTTTTAAGTAAACAATAGATTAGATACTTCGTAGTGGTACAAGAAGGTTTGTAATATGCACTCGATTAATAAGGCCAGAAATGATTTACGTACAAAGTTATTTTCATGCTTTCCTGTAAATATTTACGTAGCCGCTACAGCTCGTATTGTATTATTTATAAATTTTTTTGGATTTAGATATAAAATGCATTATTATATCACGTGCATTAATTAATTGTCACGTTAAATTCTCGAAGTATAAGTAAAAAGATTTTTTTAATGGGCTTTGGTGGAAAACCAAAGAATTTACGAACGTTTCAGTGGAATTCTTAATGTAACGTAACGCTGCACAGGATACTTATTCATTAAAGTAGCTCTTTTTCTTAATGCTTACCCTCATGATATCAATTCTAAACAATTATAATGGAATTACCTACTGAGATTACATTCCGTTAAGAGAAGTAATCGTAACGAGATAAATTAATGTAATGCGGCTGTAAATTATATTCTAAAGAATACATAAAATACAATAAAGTACAGAAATGTTCGTTTAATAAAAATGATTTTTCGATAATGTTTTTTTTTAATTGTAAGTCATAAATATTTTAATATCTAGGAAGTAGTGGAAGAAAAAAAGTAGGACGGATAAAAATTCTTGGAACAAGGACAAGCTTACAGATGATACCTTTTGATTTATTACGTGCATTAGTTTTGTATTTATATTCATGAATTATAATCATACATCGTTAGACTCATCAACTAATTGTGCTTTACTATTTCCTATAATTTATATATATATAAATATTCCTATAGTTTCGTTTGAGAATAATCATACGAATAATTCTTCATTGGAAACTGAATATATTTTTCTTACAAATATGCTGGCTAGTAAATAAATGGCCATTGAACCCCTTTTTACTATATATATATATATATATTTTGTAATTAGAGTTGCACATTATTATTATTATTGTTATTATTATTGTTATTATTATTATTATTAAAATGAAAAATGATCGTTGCCAGAAGCACGGGAAAGTTTCTATTGTGATGCCGATGCAAGTAATTATGTGCATAATAAGACACCGGGTTTTGAAGAAAACTAATGTCATGCTTTAAATGAAAGCCACAAATTACTAAGAATTAATTATAAATTTTTGTTATACCTTAGCGGGTGTTAATTACAAAGTTAATTATAATGGGCAATAAAATTGCTTTTCAAAACAAATTATAACATCGTACAAAAGACTTGGATTAATATATTTTATATTATTCTGATATTAGTTTGCATTGCTAATGTTGTTGTTATTATTGTTATTGTTATTATGATTATAATAAAGATTTTAATGTTTAATTTGTAAATAATATATGGCGCCGTTTGTGCTAAATAATCAAGCCACTTGATTTATGCATGCAATTATCATTTTTTTTTTATATAAATCTTATCTTTGCATATTTAATAATAAATCAATAGATTTTAATGAGCGTGCCGTAATAATATTAATATTAGAATATAAGCATAAGTAAATGAAACGAAGTGACGTTCGGTGTAATTGTAGTTCGCCAGTATAGCGTAATAAAGAATAGTACATATAACTAACTATATTTAAATTAAACTTTGAATTGACTGTAAGAAGGAACGGAGGGGGAAAAAACTGAGAAAAGCCAAGCAAACGAAGAAGGTTTTTAATGGGTAATCAAAAAATAATAATGATCATAAGCTCTTCTTCAGTAAAACTATAAATTCTCTTCAAATACTTTCTTTTCTTTTTCTTTTCGGAAGACAATGAAATTATTAGTCTTTATGGAATATTAATAAGTTTATGAAACGAGAATATTAATGCGTCGGATACTTAAAAGAAGTTGGGTAAAAAATTGAAAATAAAATAACTTGCCTCGTCTATCGTAAGAGTATATTTTAATGAATAAATAAATAAATAAATTAATTATTGTCTTTTTCAACGATTCGACGCAAAATAAGTATAAGGAAATCGTAAGCACTAACAATTGTCCCGTTGAATTGATTGTTACGATAATTTTCCCACGAGGGAATATATATATATATATAATTATATCACGTTCGCGTTTGTATTAAATTGAAATTAAATTACAGTCGGTCGTTCGTTAATGGAAATTGCTTATTTTTTTTTTATCAATACACCCGCGTCGCAATATTACGTAGGGGAAAAGAAAAAAATAAATAATAATAATAATAACGACGACGTCGCCCCGAATTCGATAGAATCCGATAAAATTAGAGAACGTAATAAACCAGTAGAGTACGTAATAAACAAATGTCCTTTATCTTAGCGAATAATTTAATTTCAACGGAGACGTTCTCCCCCCCCCCTTTACGTATACTCTGAAAAAAAAAAAAAAGCCGTGAAACGTTATTTGAAATATATTTCAGAGGAGCAAATAGAATTCGGTGGACATGAAAGATGCGTATTGCAATTCTAGATGCGAAAATAAAAATACAGGAAACGTCTAATATTAAATATTTCGTGTAAAGGAAGTGTAAAGGGGACGGCTGTATAATTTGACTGGATCCCTTTTATAGGAAAATAGCGTTTGTCCGAAATGTCCTTTCTGCGCGCGTCAGCCCTAAATCGTCTCTCCAAGACGAAAATGTACGAGAAATAACTTGCTACTGACATCTAATTCCTGGATTTCATTATCAAATCTAGATATTCAAGTTGCGTATCGCCTTTGGTTAAAAATATAAGCAAAATAAAATGTAAAAGGCATCGATCGCGTGTCCAGTTACGTATACGCACGTTACTCCTGACTTTAATTATACATTTAATAATGGTTGCGGATGGATAACGTGGGATATCGTTAATCCCCAGTCTATAATTGCGGTTTACGGTGTCCCAGGAAATACAATATCCATTGATCATCGAAAAGAATACGCGAGAACTCATCATTAATGGAATAAAATTAATGAACTCGCGGATGTGTTTGTAGGGGAGAGGGGGGGAGGGAGTTTGACGGGAGAGGTTATTGGGACGAAGGCGAGCGGGGCTTAGAGCAGCTTAAAAGTTAAAAAAAAAAAAAAAAAGAAAAAGAAAAAGAAAAAGAAAGAAAAAAGGACGGCTAAAGAGGGAAAGAAGGATGCAATGGATACGATGCTGTAAAAACGAAAGTGTCGAACAAAGGGAATAAATACGCTCGGAAAGAAGAGAGATGATACGTAGGATGATGTATAATCGAGCGAGTGGCGTGTGCCGGGCTCGGGACGACCGGGGTCAGGGTGGGTAAAATGCGTATAACACGTGACGGATACACGTGTACGTGAAAGGGCCCCGTGGTACCCGAAAACCCGTTGGGACTGTGTCAGTTCATTGATTTCCATTCAATTCTCCGCTCTCTCTCTCTCTCTCTCTCTCTCTCTTCGTCTCTGCCGGCCCCGGCTCTCCTCCCGTCACCCTCCGTCACCCTCCGTCACCCTCCCTCTTTCATCAGGGCGGGCGCGCGCACATGGCGTCCCTTCTTGTTACGATGATTCCTTTCTCATCAGCGTCTTAGCTCTCCGACGTCTCTCGGACGTTCTAGCAGCTTTACCTTTTTTTTTTTTTTTTTTTTTCTATAAATAATCCCGAGCGTACATAATTAAAGTGCTCCCTCGTCAATTCGAGCTCGGCCAAGTGCGTCGCTTCAAAGGCATCGGGAATCCGTTTTAATGGACTATCAAATCAATTTTTTTTTTTTTCTTTCTTTCTTTCTTTCCCCCCTACGCCCGAGTAAACGAGACGATCCTCCTCCTCCTCCTCCTCCTCCTCGGATCTTTTATTAATTCCGATGTAATGCTTACTTCGGGCCTTCGAGCATTTGACATTGAACCCGTAAGTAACTCCTTGCCTCGGACCTTTTACACGTTTTACCGTTGGACACGTGCCCCCTCCCCACCCCTCCGACTCTCATTTTCTTTCAGTCTTTCGTTTTTTTTCTTCTTCTTCTTCTTCTTATTCGTTCTTTCTTTCGTTCTTTCGTCACTCTGTTTTTAATCGGTCGACGCAAAAGTAGCATCTTTTTATATTTAAATATAATGGGGATCGATGATTCGTCGTCATTAAAGAGCGAACGTTACAATAAAATCCATCGAATCCTTCTCGCGTAGATTTTACATTATTGTCATAAACGGGAAAGCTAAGTCAATCGTCGTCGGATTTTATAAACATAAATAACAGCGATGGGCTACGGGGGGGGGGGGAGGATAAAAGGCAGAGAGAAAGTACGAAAGATGAAAGTAATTTTGAGCGTTTTTCATTGACATTAGAGTGACATTATTTGACACTAGTGCTAAATCTTTTTTTTTCTCTCCTCCCCCCCCTCTATTTCTTCATCTCCTATCAATCTTTATCCGCACATCAGATCCAATCTTAAGGGATATTGACCAGTTTCGCCCTCCATTTCACTTACATTTTCTCCCTTTTCATTTCATCCTTTCGATAGATATCCAACCGATTCTTTTTTACTCTCCCATTACCCCCCCCCATAAAACCTCGTACGCGCTTCATATACTTACTCGCGCGTATACAAGGAATATTATTTGAAAAACCGGTCTCGAACGAGGCAAAAAGGTCTCGAAGTAAAGTATCCTTGAAAATGTTTATTTAATACTTCTCGTAAGCTTTAAATAATAATGCGGCTAATAATACAATATATTTGGAAGATATTGTAAAAGCTCTTTTTTTAACGATATGACGTGCGTAAAATTAATGGACAAGGGGTTATATTATAATTGTAAATGGAATCTAGGGAATAATTTAGCCCCAAGAGATTATTTACATATAAAAAAAAGAAAAAGAAAAAAGAAAAATTGATTGGTAATAAAAATGCATTATACAGTCTTAAGATGCGTATTAGTAGCCGAGATTCTCTTTTATGGATTATCCATTATCTTAAAATCATTAAATGCCGCTGTACTTTTATACTCGAGCATCTATGATGCTCATTAATTTTATTGGCAGGGGGGGCGGGGAGGAGAGAGGCCCTTTTACATTCCGTATTTATGAATGTAAATACATAGAAGCGCAATAAGTCCAATATATATATATATATATTTTTAATTAACCGCAAGCTTGTATTCTAAATGTTAAACTCGGATATTAAAAACTTTAAGATTAAAAAGAGAATCTACAAGTAATGGGGGGAGGGGGGAGGAAGGGTAAAAAAAAAAAAATGTTGTACATATTATTACTGATGTGTAATTTACATAAATACTTGAAGAGTATTACTTGAAAAAGCACTTGGCTCTCATTTTAGATATACCCGAGACATTTACGTTTTTAATATTCGTAAAGTATTTCAAAAATAGTTTTACGAAAATATTTTAATTACAGTATTTAATAAATGCTATAATTTCGCGAATGTTTACGATGCATTAACACGGACGGCCTTAAATGTATGGATTTAAATAGTTGAAGGGGGAAGAGAAATACGAAAAGGATAATAATACGAGAGATCTAAACTTTTGTAACATTTGTCGGAGCACATTATATTCAAGTAAGTAAGTAAGTAAGTAAGTAAGTAAGTAAGTACATCCGAAGCTATATTATATATATATATATTTTAACTCTCTATTTATTTCACGTCCCTATAATATTTTTCCATCTAGTCCCCGAGAAGCCGTCTTTATTGTTTGCTATTCGAATATAATTCTTAATTTCGCACATTGAAGGGAACGTCAGTCCCGAGATTAAATATATTATAGCTAATCTAATACATCTCTATTTATCGAGCCTGCCCTCCACCCCTCTCGCGCCAGCCGTCCTTTCACATGCTCTCCCCTCTAGGTCTATGCACGTATATACATATTATCAGTCTCTACTTATCGTTTAATCCTTTTGAGTACCGTATTCTTTTATAAAGGAACGCTTTACATTTTTTTTTTTTTTTTTTTTTTCCCATTGCACGTGACTTGCAGTATATTAAAGGAGCCCATCGGCCGACGACGTTACTTTGGTAAATTATCATGATTTAATTATCCATTGAAATGCAAGGCCTTAATTTGCAGGCACATTACTCTAGGAATTATTTTCAATATTTAACGGAGGCATTATTTATGAAGTTTTGCAAAAATCCGTTATGCCGTTATTTAGTGCGCGGGGTCGGCCGAGCCCGGGGCCGGGATCGCTGCCCGGGCTCGCTGCTACGTACACCTCTACGTCTCCTCGTAACAACAAGAGCTTGCCTCGAAGTAATTTTCGTAATCTTTCTGACATTTTACATTTTACATTTTTCTTTTCTTTTCTTTTCTTTTCTTTTCTTTTCTTTCCACGGGCAATTATTTATGACAGGGGCAGGCGCATCGGCTTTATCCCTGCGCCAACCATTGGCCGACGACGGAGTTGTAAAATCGAGCCCCGATAAATTTAAATTATCAATTCCGACTTGTGCCGGCCCTGGCACTGCCCGCTCCGTAATGCCGCAAACAATGCCACCGAGTCCTTAATATCTCTCTCTCTCTCTCTCTCTCTCGCGAAAAGTTTCGGGCTGAACTGCCGTTACTTTCCGGCTCGCCGTACTCGTAATAGCAATGAGCAGAGAGCAGTGGTAATAGTCGAGCGATCGAGCCAGATGGACAGATGGTCGAGGCTCCGCGATAAAGATGAGTGAGAGAGAGAGAGAGCGCGCGCGCACACATAATGGCCAGAGAATCGAGTCAGCTGGCTAGAGAGGAAGCGAGATAGGTAGAGAGCGATGGAGCGCGAGAGCGATGGAGGTGGAAGGGGGTGGGTGGGGCAATGAGAGGGAAACGAGGATGCGAAAAGAATAGATTTCATCTTGGTGGGTAGGCGCATGTTGTCTGCGCGTACACGAGCGCACCGGTATCGAGAGCGCATAGCAGCGCAGAAGCTACGTAGCTTTTTGTGCGCGAGCATTTATAAGGGAATACGTGCGCCGAGGCTTAGACGAAGAGATGTACGGGTGAGCCTCGACGTTGCTCAACGCTGCACCCTCGCGTGCAAGAAAGAGCAATAAAGGGCGACAGAACGGCAAGGTGGCACGTAGTGGCAAGAATAAGTAAATAGATAGATAAAGAGAGAGAGAGGGGGGAGGGAGGGAAGAAAATATTCCGCGAGGCAAGTTAAATAAACTCGTTTGGCTCGCGAGCTAACCCCGTACACGTCCACGGCCATTGTACTCGTGTACAGCTGCCGGAGCCCCTGCCCCCTCCCCGCTACGGCCAATGCCAAGGTAGTCGGCAACGGGCTCCGCGTTCCTCTCCGTACAGCCTCCTCCTCCTACGTTGTCCTACGTTGTCCTACGTTGTCCTACGTTGTCCTACGTCGATTGGCAATCGCGACGGAGTAGGAGTCCGCGGTGCCGGGAGTCCCTGGAACCGGGGAAGCCAGCCTGGGCCGTGTCAAGCTCGGCAGCCCAAAACACGCACGGCCACGTAGTCGCTCGCGGTCCATGGGAAGAACAGCCGGCCAAGGTCGAGCCGGGTAGGAGCTAGCTAAGCCTCCGAAAGCTACACGAGTCCCCGCGTATAGGCGGCCCTAACCGCACCTCGCAATGCACGCGTAGCACACGTTAACGCGAGTCATTTAAAGACATTTAAAGGCATTGTGTTGAGTGCGTTGAGTGCGTTGACGCGTGCGTTGAGTGCGTTGCGAGGTGCGGGGAGCGACAACGGGCCGTCGTACTTTTTCTTTCGCGAAGGGGGCGCTCGAAGGCCAGGGCGACGAGGTCTATCTCATTGGGTATGTCGTGGCTGCATCGACGCTCGCTCGCTCGCTCGATCCATCGACAATCCGACAATTCGCATGAATGGATCGATCTCCGATCATCTAATTATTATCCTGTTGGTCCACGGGCAAACAAATCTCCTTCTCCGACCCCTACAGCCAATTCAGCTACTATTTATTAATTATAAATTATTAACTCGGCTACGGCAATAGTCCGGGGTTATTGGGGGTTATTGGGGGTTATTGGGCAAGGGACGGGCAAGGGACGGGCAAGGGACGGGCAACAAGGTGGTCTATCGTTCAAGCACCATTACGTGGGTAAACGCGTACGATGGATTGGATACGGTGCAACGTATAAACGTATTATAAGCAACGTATAGAATTTAGATGAAAGTAGTCGCGAATGCTCGTAATGGCTCGGCCTCCTTATTATTTATATTCAAGCCCGCGTATTTTATAACAACATTGCGGTCCGATTTTTCTTTGAGCTTCGGACTAATGGGGGTGAGGGGTGGATTCCCTCCCGCGATAAGACCGTATTTGCAGATCGTCGTTGGACAATATCTGGCCCCTGGCCCCTGACCCCTCACCCCAATAACCCCCCCCCGCCATGAGCGCCCGGAGCTATTTGGAATCCACCGCACTGCTTAATAAAGCAAGATACGACTTTGGCCGGGAATGGGAACGGAGTCGGGGTCGGGAACGGGGCCGGGAGCAGCCCTCCATCCAAATCATTCCCTATTTCCTTTCCTCCTTTATCTTTCGCGTATAAATGTCACGTATAAGTAAGCCGCCACGCGCCCTTCTTAAATATCTTCTTTATATTTGCTTTCTTCTGTTCTGTTCTGTTTAGTTTATTTAGATAAGGATTTCGAAAACTGGCCGGTTTCGATGCGCAAACCTAACCTCAAACTCTTTAGGCTGCCGTTTAATTTTGCCGTTAAAGCATCTAAAAAGAGAAAAGATAGTCGATAACTAACAGAGATTTAAGGGATCGAAGATTTAAGAGCCATCGAGGTACAACAACAACAACAACAAACAATAATAATAATAATAAGGCGCGTAGCATTTAGCTACAAAGCCGTAGATATATTTATTTATAACGCGGGTGTGATGGGGGGGGGGGTCGAGGTTGTGAGGATAGTCAGTTTGTCGGCACAAGGAGCACTACTACTCCACCACGTCGGTCGATTTATCCGACTCCCAATTTATTTATTCGCAATTTTCTAAATAACGAAGGCTTCCATCTTTACATCATCCCCCCCCCCGTCGGCCTTAATATGCATTACAAAAGGCCGGGGTTAATAAAACTATTCGGCCAAGGTATTGAATTAGTCGGCATTGTCGGGAAAATTGAATTGTCCGCCAAGAGGCCGCGCCAAGTTTCGTCGTTGGGGCTTACGGGGAACTGCGAGGACTGTCGTATGACTATAATGCCGTGACGCCCACGCGCGCAACTGGCCCACCACTGGTCCTCCTCGGGAGCTGTAACGCTGGAACGCTTTCGGTGACGAGGTATCCACTTAATGCGCGTCCTCGCTATCTATGCCGCTAAGAGGCCTGGCCTCATCAGCTTTATTTAATTCCCCATGGCTTTGATTTTATCGATTCACGAACAACGGGAAAATAAATGTATGTCTTGCCGGCAAGACCCCCCCTCCCCTCCCCCCCCCCGAATATCGTATTAAATTATTTATTTACACCTAGACGGCCAATCCCTGCAAGGAACGTCCCCCCGGGGGGTAGGGGGGAGAGAGAGGGGCCACATTCGTAAATGACCGATAAAGCTTCTCGTTAACGATCGCAAGGACTCGCGACGTAGTTGTTAATAATTTAAACGCCGACGACGACGACGACGACGACGACGATATCGGGGCAAGAGCTTGGATTGGATTGCGGCTACGAATTGGGGGGTGGATGCGTTTTAAAGAATATCGGCCTCCTTATCTCTACCCTGCCGAACCGCAGACGGAGACGTAAACGTAAAAGTCACAAATGAGCCTCCATCCGTGTCTTTTATACGTCGAGCTTCGTGGTGATTATTATCCGCCATTACCGGAAGATAATAAATAAACTATTTTCAAGCGTACGAAGAACTGCTCGAGTAGCTTCAATCTTGTATTTAAAAAGTAATTCGTAGCCAAATATATATATGCATACATATATATATATATATATATATATACGGTATCGCGTTAGTCTTCTTTCATCTTCATTCAACGTGCAGCCGAAGGGACAATTAATTATTATTTGTCCCTATGAAAAGTAAATGTAAGGGGGGGGAGGGGGGTGATCTACTTATCTCTCTCTGTGAATACTTCGTTGCGTTGCGAGTCGGCCGCGTCGCAAGTTCATCGTCGGAGGACTTGTTTTTTTTTTTTTTTCTTCTTCTTCTTCTCGCCCACGCGATACAGCTGCGAAATTAATCTAAATCAAACGTATTTCATACGTTAATTTAGTGGAATAAATTTATTTATAGAGGAGCATGGATTTCGTTCGTTCGTTACTCGTTCGTTCGTTCGTTCGTTCGTTCGTTCGTTCGTTCATTGATACATTGAATAAATTACGCAATCGTTCCTTCCTTGATTGATTATCTTTTCTTTATTTTCCCATTGCCCACGCGATTCTCATTTGTCGTTATTTCTTGTATTTCTTGTTGATCCGAGAGAAGCGCCTTCCGCGATCTTGTTAATTTATCTTGTCAACCATGTCTGTATTCCATCTGTACAATACACGCAGTCCGTTTACGTGCATTTTACAACTCACCCTTCACAATATATATACATATATATACATATATATATATATAAATAATATAATTTGTAATTATATTTATATGATGGAGGAATTGTCCCGATTTATTGAGCGACAATTTTACATAATAATCGCATTTACAATGTCATTACGACTCATTAAATTACAACGTATTCGCTTCTTTAATAAGATTATTATTATTATGTATTTGGGTCGCTGTCGTTACATTAAATACTCGAGCGAAGAATACACGTAGCGTTCGGCTCGCCCGCGAATTCAATATTTTCCCTTCGTTATTTGAACTGCTGCTTCACAATACTTTCGGCGATATTTATAATGCATCGTTATTGTCGCGCGGATTGTAAATTTACAATTAAATTGGCAAAATAAGCTTTGCGGTTATTCGCGACGGGGGTGGGGGCGGCGGCGGCGGCCGAGCTTTTCAATGCGAGCCTTATATATAAAGCAAGGAATATTTATAGGATTTGAAGGAATAATGCGACGAATATGTAATCCAATTGTAGCTTTTCGTCGCTTACCTTCGCGCAAAAGTTACGTAAATATTTTTTAAAACTCGAATATTTCATATTCAATATTCAAGCGAAAAGGAAGAACTCCGGTATATATATATATGTCTATATATATATGTCTATATATATTCTCAGTGAGAAAATCGAATGAAAGCAAAGGCTGAGTTGTTAATTATGCAATGTAAATATTCACACATACATTGTAAAGCGCGCGGGAGAAATTGGTGAGAGAGAGGGGGAGAGAGGGTGGGAGAAGAAGAAAAAACATCTGGAACGTTCATTTACATTTTTACTTATTTTCTCCTCTGTTTATCTCGCTGCTTTAATAATTTCTTTCCCCGTATTCTTCATTTCTATGGCTTCGCCTTTTTCCTTTTGTTCGTAGCTATTTGTCATGTAGACCGTCGTGACCGCGATTTTATTTCAATTCCGTTATGATGTGGGACGCGAGCTGTGCGCACCAGTCTTTGTTCCATCTCTTTTTTACCTCTCCTCTCGTCGCCGCTCCTCACCCCCTCGGCATCCTCGCCCGGCCCGAGCGACGGCCATCGCGAACGCCCCCTGCCCCTGCCCCTGCCCCTGCCCCTGCCCTAACCGCCCCTGCCCCTACCCGCCGCCGCCGCCGCGAACCAACCCCACGGGGGGACGCCCGCCCGGTCCCCCGCCCCGCCGTTCGCCATAACCGTCCCGTGAATATCCGCGTGGACATTTAGCCTTGACAATCTTAATCGACGCGAGACGTTTCGTTCTAGTGCTTTGCATCCCACGTACATCGTCGAGGAATATTTAGGAGAAAGCGTTATTTTTCTATAAACATGTATTTAGGGGATTTTATTACTTTTTCACGAGGGCGCAACGGTCGCAATGGTTGATTCGACAATTGACATTTGCCAGCAATAAATGCCGACCTTATCGATATTTTACTTTGAATAATTCTTTCCTCTTTTCTCTTTTCTCTTTTCTCTTTTCTCTTTTCCTTTCTTCACTTTTGATAGAATATTACAGTAAGGAATAACCAAGTTGTACGGGCGCAATCCTTACTCTCGACGCATTAAGAAACTTATATCAGTTATTATTATTGCACCATCATCGTGAAACTTTGTAACTCGCCCGTTAAATAAATCCGGCTTACATTGTATTAACAATGTAAATGTGCGATTTATTTAGCTCGGCTAAATAGATTTATAAATCAATCGATTAGAACGATGAACAGATGCCCCCTTTGAAAATTCTACTCGATACAAGCCGTTAATTATCTTATAAACATCGGACTCTCGACGTAATTCGAATTAACACAACAGTTTCGTTTTCGTTTTCGTTTTCGTTTTCGTTTTCGTTTTCGTTTTACTTTTATATTAATCCTTCGTTATTGCGAATAATCGAAATAGAACGATGACTCGCTTTCAAAGTCAATTATTTTCTTTAACATTGAACGGCATCGATACCTGTTAAGATTAAACATCAAACCGAAATGTCGGATTTCGCAACGAGATGAAGTCACTTAATACGGCCGTAAAAAAGTTCGTTTCAAGGAATTCAATCTTGTAGCAATTTCTAGTGCTGTTAATCGAAAGTTCGCTTTAATCAAAACCTTTATTTAACTTCATCGGATTTTATAAACCTTCGACATCGTTGTTTGAATATCGAAATCGCAAAGCGCAATTCCGTAATATTATTTCAGTACTTTAATTTCTTTTTTTTCTCTCTTACGCACACACGCGCGCACATATATATAAATTGCAAAAATTATTTTCATACTAGAGAGCACCATTGTGAAATAATAATAATAAAAAAAAAAAAAAAAAACAAGAAGCTCTTTTAACTAATATTTATAAAACTTTTTAATTGAAAGCTCTAACGGTTTTCCTTATCCTTTTTAAATATATTGCCCGTTTTTTTAATAATTAATTTGAAAGAATTCATTATTACAAACGTTAATGGTTATTATAACTATTGAGTACGATAGAATTATAAGTATTCGAGAGTCTTGTCGAAGCAAAAATGGATTAAAAGTAATCGACTCGTCGATTTTGTAAAGTAATTTTTTATAATTATTTATAATAGGCTAGGCAATTTCGTTAGAATTGTTGGGAACGAGAAGAAGAAGACGTAGAGAGAGAGAGAGAGAGAGAGAGAGAATATAAACATTGGGAAATGATCGTGTGAGAAGACGAAGATGTAAGATGTGAGCAGAGTAAAATTGATTTCATGCGGTACAAGTTAAGAGAGAAAGTCCAAAGAGAAAGCCAACGAATGAAGTTGTATTCGTGACTTACGACACGGGAATGCATTAATTTATATTTTTAATTATTCATTGAAGGGCACGTAGTCAAATTGTTCACAATCTCAAATAAGATGATCCGAGCGAGACGATAATTCCCGATCTCAAAGACAAAGGGGCACAAAGCAGAACAAAGGCATTTTACAATTTCAATATTCGTTTTCTTCTTATCCGATGATTTTATAAATTCCGTTATCTAGAAATTCACGTAATCCGTAATTAATATTTCAGGTCATACAAGCCCTTGATTTCGTATCTTATTGGTAACATTATATTTATATTTATAACAACAACAACAACAACAACAACAAAGCATAATGGATAGAGGTACTTGATAAGGATATCTTAAATTACAGTCGTGAAATATAGACGTTAATTTACATTAGCAATAAGTACTTTGTTATTATTGCACGAGTTTAATTAATTATTGAATCTGGGAACTGTAAATATAACTGCTCGAAACTAATTACTTCTTTTAACTTGTATTCGAGTGACATATATAGTATATATAGTATATATACATAGAATACTAATTAAATAGATTTATATCTAATAAATATATATAAAATAAACTTTGCCGCGTCCTAATGAAATGAATTTCATAATTTATTAGAAATTCACGGAATATTAAATAATTTTAGAAATTCATCAAGTAACGCAAAGTTCCCGAAAAGTCCTTGTAATACGAAATTATTTTTAATTTGATTAAACTCCCACGGGCTCGTATTAAAATTATTTTCGCATATATTTAAATTAAATTCAAAAAACATAAAATTCAAAAATAAATAAAAAAGGAGGGAGGGAAAAAGTTTTAATTTCGCACAGAACATGAAAGGGAATATTACTTAAAAATATTGAAAGTCGAGGAAAAAGAGAAGGAGTTGATAAAAATAGAAATTCCCAACTGTTTATTCAGTCCATTAGCCGCGCGCTACGGGTAAATTAAGATAATTATTATTTTTAACTTAACTTGGTTTGAATTTATATTCCGAGAGTATCTGAAATGTAATAAAGCTTAATGTAGAATATTAATAATTCCGAAATGATTTAGTAAATTTGTTTTCTAAAATATAATAATTTCACTGTGAATGCGTTTAATCATGAATTTATTGCCACTTTAATAACTTTGGAAATTGGATAATAATTAGTTTGGAAGTTAAATTAAAGTTTTTGACGTCACAACAGAAGTTTAACGGCTTTCTTAGAAAACTTAACTTAACGTATTTCGCAAAATAAACGTAAAACTGAACTTCTTTTTTTTACGGAGTCCGATATAAATTTTGTAAATAAAATACGCGATCCCGGTTGAAAAATAATTAAAGTATAATGCTCACTCCGGGGGACGAGAATGCCATTGGCCGTTAGAATTCAACCTCAATTCTTATTACGAACTAATTGATTGAAACTGTAATTACCGACAATCTTGAGTACAATTTAGCGACAAAAGGAGGAAAGAGAGTAAGTAAAGCTAGTGATAAACTTTACACTATCGAATGCGCTATAAATTAAACTTTTATCGAGCCCTTCGTTCCATACTAAAAATAAGAGAGAGAGAGAGAGAGAGCGATAGTGTGGGGTGGCGTGAGGGGGGACGGGAGGCTGGGGGCAGAGTGACAAGGAGTGGGGGAAGTGGAAGGTGATGGAAAGGGAAAGGCTAAGAGGAAGGCTGTTTTTTTTTTTTTCACGCATACGCGTGCAATGGAATACAGAGGGACAGATAGATGATAGAAGGAATGAAGATTGACGATAGTAAAAATAAAGTTTTTATAACGTGTAGCTCGTTTAATCCAAGCACACTCCACAAGACGAATATACGACGATAAGAGCGCGTAATTACATCGCGATATTCTTCATCTTCCTTCAATTTCAAAATTTACCTCTATTCCCTTACCCCCCCTTCCGCCCTCAGTCTCTCTCTCTCTCTCTACCCCATCTTACACCCCCCCTCCCCACCTCCCTTACCCGACAGCCAACCACTTACTCTCACGTAAACGCGTGTGACGTACAGATGTACGTTACACGAGCGATTCTATACCTTTTTGTTTACTCTCTCTCTGTCTCTCTCTCTGTCTCTCTATGTCTCCGACACCGTTTCTCGCTTCCTCTCAATATTTCCTTCTTATCTCCCTGAGTGACGGCATTAAATTGCATTTTATAGTATTAATAGCGCAGTTTCGTTTCATAAGCGTTCGTCTCGCGTACGTCGCCGGCCCAGCGCAATGAAAGCGCGGTTTGCGCCCTCCCCTCCCCGCCCCGACCTTTTTCACCGCCATACACGCATGTCCTTAAACTCCTCTCCGTTTTCTTTGCACGTCTCTCTTCACTTACCACACCAACGTGCTTCTCACTACTCCTATACTGCAACATCGAGATGCTTTTCATGAAAAAAAAAAAAAAAAAAAAAAAAAAATAGAAAAGTAGGTGCTACGTGGATTTGAAAGCTTTGGGGCTGATTACGTTAATAAAATTAGCCCCATTGATTAGCAGATATTGTATATTTAATATCGGCTCGTTAAGGTTGCGTAGCAGGTTTTTAAAAAAAAAATTCATTATTCCTGTAATACAAATATTTTAAACCGGCTGAGCCGTACCTTTTTTTCCTCTCTTTTCTTTTCTTTTCTTTCTTTTTTTTATTATTTCGTACGTCTTATTCGCCTGCGCCATTAAAACGATAATATTCTAAGATTACTCTTTCGCATAAAATAATAATCAACGCAATAATATTTCATATTTTTAATGAACAGAAGACTTTTACGTAAACCTCAAATATTTTACATTTTTATTAATATATATATATATAACTTTTTCGCGAACGTAATACAATTTTCTTAAAATATTTTATATATATATATATATATATATATAAAAAAAAAAAATACTTTATACCGCTGCATCCCTTTAACTCGGAATAACATTAAACAAGCGTGCGGCCGCATACATTTATATCCCAGCTAGCATTAATTCCTTAAAGAAATACATTCTATTCGTCCTTTAATAATTATAAACCGTAATAAAAGCTCTCGTCCCTTGCCCCTTATTCATATTATTAATTAAGAATTTATGGAGCTTCGGCTCGGTAATTTTATCTGACAACATTATTTCGTGACCGCATTCGAATGAGAGCTCAATCGGAAATACGAATTTATAAAATTTCAATCAATACCTATTATCCTCATTATTTTCATTAGATTATTATTATTATTATTCTCATTTTTGCAATTTGTATATTTGTATGATAAAGAAATTAATTGAGAAGTCTCGAAAATAAATGAATTAAACGGACTCTTTTAATTAAAGCGCTGAATTTTTTTTTTAAGCTTTATTGTATTCAGTACATTTAATTACGATAAATTATTTATACGCACACGTCGACGTAGACGTTCGTGCCAATAATAACAGCAACAATAACAATAATAATTATATATTAAAAATTATCATTAATATTAGATAATAATAAATATTGATATTACGCGAGCTGATGGGTCGCGTAATTTCGCGTAATACGTACAATATGACATACTAAAGAAGAAGAAGAAGAAGAAGAAGAAGAAGAAAAATTGACAAGAAATTCTTAAAATATATATATATATTAGCTAGAATATATGTATTTGTAAAAAGGAATATTACTAAGCACTTCTAGGTCAATTGGAAGCCCTTTTTTTTATACGATATTTGTACACGAGAGTGGCGTATTTTCCATAAAAGAAAAATCGTACGACGATATAATTAGATTAGGAATGTAAAGCGTAAAAAGTTTGTGTAAGGAAAAGAAAAAAAAAAGTTATTAAATTAAATAACGAGCAAGGAGAGATTAATGCGAAGGCCAAACGGAGATAAAGTTTATTATAATACTTAATGTAAATCAAAAGCATTTTGCATGGAATTTTAAGCTTTAGTTTTAAAAAAAAGTTTTCAAAAAATTATAAAACGAAAGAAGATTATTTTTATCTTATTTTTTTATTATTATCTTATAATACGCCTTTCAAATTATATACACGGCCATGATTATCGTACATTTAAATAAAGCAGATGGCCGTCTTAATTCACTTTTTAATATTTATGAACGTTCCCGGTGCTTGACTTATATTATTCATTTGGACGTTCGCTATAACTATCGTACCGAGCGTTAAATTTTCCAAAGTAAATTGATATTCCTCTTATTTTTTTTTTTTTTTTTTTTTTTCTTTTTTTCCCCCTAAAACTCTCGAATTTCAATTCCAACCCACCGGCATTATTTATAATTTTCATTCTCTATCCTCTAAGAGGTTAAAGGAAAGGAATCATCGTGTTTGTATTGCCTTGACTGTGAATTTCCTGTAAATGTTAACCAAATACGGTATACATAATAAAAAAAGAAAAACGTAATCTAATCTTTGTACCTCATACATATTAATACCGTTGTTGTTCTCTCTCTCTCTCTCTCTCTCTCTCTCCCTTTTTCTTCGTATAATTTATATATTACAATAGAAATAATGAAGCTGTCGAAACATTTGAGTTCTCGAATCATCATCATCGTCATCATCTACATGATAATTGAAGCAATACACGGCGTATTGCTGTACCGTGAAAATATAAAAGTAATTCTATATCTCGATTTGGCATTCACGTCATGGATTTTAATTTCGTCCTTTATTCGGTCACCACGATCGTCGAGCTTTTAAATATAATTTGCAAATGTAATGTGTGATGTTGTCAAGGGCGCGCGGGGCCCATCCGAATGCCACACGACAACGAACGGAACGAGTATCCGACACCCGGGGAATAACCCCATAGAAATGTGCCCGCTCGTAATTATTATAGCTATGCATGCAGTGGGAAAGGCAGTGCGAGCAGCGCGCACGGTTGTCAGCGGCTACAGGGTTACGCGATGCGATGACGTAGCCGACCGAGTTGCGTCTCCCATTGTGGTCTCGTGTGCTTCGAGCCCCAGATACAAAGTGTATTATTGTACTTGTCGTAAGGTATGCGATTGATCTCCTCGCTCGAAGCTTACGCGTCTTATGAAAAAGTAAGGGTAATCAGGAGGAGCCTCGGTTCATTAAATGAGGACTCGCGCCGAGACCTCCACACCACACCACAACAACAACGACAACAACAACAACAACAACAACGACAACTCGACTGAATGGCAACTAGTCGGGAAGAGGCATTGCAATTGAGATGGTGTAATGATGAGAGAGAGAGAGGTCCCGGCCTCATGTTATAACGACGTATAAAAGACGTCATCGACGTATACCATTTTGAGGGGAAATTTGGTTTTATCCGATATTTATTATGCAGCGGATTATGCAACTAAGCCCTATTTCAGGCGCGGCATGTACAATAATTACGAATTCTAATCTGCGTGACGTTTTTTGAAGTACCAGTTCCTTCGTGGCGGATAATGGACAATGTAACGTAGTCAGCCGCGTATCGACGGAGCGTATCGACACTGTCACTCGACTACCTGCCGCCATTCGTATCGGTTTATCGTATCGCTCGTGAGTCATTGTCGCCCAACGTACCCCCCGAAACTCGCTCGTCATAATTACCGCACTCGATGCACGTAGCGTATTTACGTAGCCTGCCTCCCTTTAGCATTTACGGGCAAGCCGTTAAAATTCTTTCCGAAACGTAACCATCCAATTCCGTGTATTGATATGGTTTTCTAATCGAAGCGACGGGGGGTGGTGGTGGAGGAGGAGGGGCAGGGTAGGAGGGACAGGGCCAACGGGACATTCTTCCAAATATTAATTCCCATCCAATTATAGATAATGGTAGATTATTCATGGGGTTATCTCGATTAATAGCCGGCATTCTATTATCTATTGCGCCGCGTCGTTGTCACCCAGGAATATCTTATGGTAGGTAATGCATAAGCAGCGGGACATTATGCCGCCGATAAGGACGAGGCGCTTATCTTCCGAGCGCCCCGCTTGCTCTGCTATTTTACATCGTTTCGAAGCACTGCACCGATTGCTAACCATTCCCAAGTTATTGTACACTAAATGTCCGTATAATGCCGAATAGCTAATCGAAATACCGAGCACCGGGCACAATACTCCCCTACTGCCGCGAGCACTTTCAGCCAAACGGGGTTTAGCCTCGTTTTTTATTTATTTATTTATTCTATTATTTATTTATTTATTTATACCTCTCGATCGGATGCCGAGCGTATGAAAGTGATAGTAGTCGGTAAGACGCGTATCACAGTGACGTGAGAATCCTTCAAGCGGTTTTCTTTTTCACGAGAATTCGTCGTCAGGTAAAAAAAAGTAATAATCTCTCTCTCTCTCTCTCTCTCTCTGTTGCACTTGCGTAAGGCCGCGTTTACAACGGCTTTTCCGATCAACCGCGAGAGCCCCTTCTTACAATTATAATCGAGTTCTTCAAACATTCTACTTGCCTCCCGAACTAAAGTAAATACGTTTTTGCAGTAGGGAAATTTTCTTTGACAAATAAAAATAAATATAAAAAAGATGAGAGAGAGAGAGAGAGAGGGGGGAGCGGATCCCGAATAAGCCGGGCAGGACAAGCCGTAAAAACACGGGCCAAGTAATCCCCAAGTGTAACTCGATCGAGCAAAATCTTTGCTCGAATAATTTAAAAATGTTAATTGTCCCTCTTTAGGAATCTTAAAAACTCTAAGCTACGATCCCTGGCCGTGGCTTCTTTTTATTCGTCTATTTCACCGCGGCCAAATACCCGCGGTAAAAGCGGCAAATAATCTTCTCATCTCAATATCATTCAACCTCTTACATGTATTTCCCATACGTTCCTATTGTTATTTACAAGAATCACGCGGAAGAATTCGTATATCGTATAGGCGGCGTGTTTTCATCAAAATACCCGGTGGTACATTTATTTACCAACTGAACGTATCGTTAAAATATTTGGCCTCACTCCTTTGCTAAGGACTTTTTTTTTCCACTACTTGCCAAACGTTTTACGACGTGAAAATTTTTGCGACTAAAACTCTTAGTTAGATATTTCTCAAATAAAATGTACTGACTGAGTGGGTGAGTGCGTGAGTGGGTGAGTGCGTGTACACACGTATAGCAGCAGTCCTTTATTATTATTATTATATCGCTACAGTTTTCACAAGACCGTTTAACGCAACATCTTTAAACACGGTGCCGGCAATTCAGAATATAAAGGACAGTAAAAGTTATACGAGTGTAGGTATTATACGGCCCGGTTAAGCCTACACGCGTAGCCAAGTATTATTCCAAGTGATACAACGTGCTCTGATATCGGTAAAAAAAAAAACTCTTTTTTACGCCGCTCTCTACATTCGTCGTATAATAACGCACGCGTACATTATAAGGAAACGATTGATTGTCCTAATTCCGTTAATTATGCAGTCGTTTGTTAGCCCCGACAAGCCAAAGCAAATTAAGTCAATTAACGTTCTTCAATCGATGTAATGTCGATGTAACGCAGCGTGTAAACAAACCTTACTTTGTAACATTAACGACGAAAGATCGAGGACAATATTAAAGTACTTTACCTACTAGCCGAAAGTAAAATGCTTTGTTAAGCTTCTTGCGTTGTACTTTACAAGGCCAATGCACTTTCGGCAAGCAATTAAGTTACTTACATGAATTTCGGCCGCTCTCCGTACTTATTGCGTGTGCGTGTTTTATTAATCTCCATTGAGGAATCGACAGCACCGGATGAAATTAAATTCGAACTCACTTACGTGCATTTGCATTGCTTATTTTCTTGTGTTTATTTCGTAGTTAAGCTCAACTAATTCGCACGAGTTCGCGGCAAACTGCTAACTAATAATCACTTGCACGGGTTCGTTTTTGAATTTCTAATGTTCATTACGATTGAAATTTAGAAAGTCGAGTCCTGTCCTGTCCTGTCATGTCCTGAACACCCTCTCGGGTATATATATATATATATATGTAAATTATATAGTATAAAGATTATGCGGAATTGTATTGTAGAAACAGTAAGGGTCGGAAGATTAAGTAAGTCCTGACTCATTTTCACAGCGCGAGGCCTTGATTTTCTCGGGAATTTCAATTACACTTATCGGAATGTACATAAATACACGCCGCCTCTGCTTTTTTTAATAATAGCATACAAAAGTCTTTATTATCCTAGATTTGGATTAAGTTTTATAAACAAAGTGCGCTTAAGATTAATAATATAATTTATACGAGACTTTATTATTCTTTCGAATTGTATTCTTCTTTTGAGAACTGCTCGATAAACGACTTTCTCGTAAACTACAATAATTTCCATTACGATATATTAAACGTAGGCCAGGCATTTTATTTACTTTCTTGCTATAAATATTGCTCCTGAAATTTACGTATTTATCGAGTACAATGTCGTATTGTTGTTTAAGGAGAAAACAACGGGGAAAACAGATATTTGTTATATCGTATGTATTATAAGAGCGTCATAGCTGATCCGAAAGTAGATAAAAAAAATATCTTGAAGTTACAACTTTTCTCGGAAAGAAGATAAGAAAATAAAAAAAAAAAATAATGAATTTTAACGTAAGATAAATAGTTCTGCTTTTAAAACTTCACAAGTGTCGTAAGATTTTTTTTATCCTTTTATTTCTGTCTTATTTTTTTCTGTCTTTTTTTTTATTTTTTTATTTTTTTTTATTTTTCGAGAAATGAAAAACAACAAGGATCCGCGAAGATACAAGTACACGCTTTACTCCAAAGTATCCATGTAATCCGGTAAAAACAAGAACTACGTTACCACTTAATTTATGAATGTTCCGAAACTACAAAACTTAAATCGCCTTTAATAATACATTACGCGTTGGGAAAACTTCATTATTAATAAGAGATCGCGGCGCAGATTCTTATTAAATGTATTTTCGTGCAGGCTAAGGATTTTCAAATAATAATAATGTTAATAAACATGGATATCCGATACGAGCCAAGAGTTATTTAGAAGTCAATTTTACGATGCACTTTTCTTTACGTGTGTATGTGTCTCAGGTAATTTCTAACCGTTTCGCATGACGAGAGTAATATTTAATAATAAATAAAACATCGTATTTTATAAATATACTTTATAAATTTAAATGGAGTCTCGCGTTAAACTTGTTTACTTTAGATTTTCACTGAATGTTGCCTCTGTACGTAATTTTTAATAATTTCCCGTCAAAACCTATTTTCCACTATTCGATGAGACACATTTCATAAAAGTAATAAAATTATCTTATCTACCTGGTTATTAAACTTGAATATCATTAAAATTATCTGATATATATATTTATATATATATATTTACGTACACGTACACGTCGTATTATAAGGAATATTATGACGGTAATTGTGATATTTTATAAAAAAAAAAAAAAAAAAAAAAAAATGCTCTTCAAAAATTTAAAAATTTCAACCACAGTACCCGATATTACAATAATAACAATGTCACGAGAGAATTGCTCCACTTACGTCTTTATAATGTTTACACGAGTCTCTTTATATTCATTTATTGAGGAAATTTTTATTAATCATAAAGTAATAAAGTGAAATAGTGTCAGGCGAATAAGATAAGTAGGCCACTGCGAACGTGCTTTATAAATACGAAAATGTTAATGCACTCGGGTTAAAAGTAATTATTTTATATCCTCGGCAAGATAGGTTAATTATTTATTATAATAATATAGCATTATGCACGATGTAGTCGCGTTGTATAGATACGAGTGTTGTTTTATTGAGAAAAAAAAAAAAAAAAAAAAAAAAAAAAAATGAAGTTAGAAAATACGTTATTTGCGCAAATATATTCACGTCAGTATTTTGTATCAAAATTTTTATTGATCAAATTTGAATTACATTACTTAAATTACAGAGGAAAATGATTTACAAGATACGGGCAAATATAAATATATATATATACATGTTATGTGTAATTAAGGTATCGCCTTAATAACACGTGTACAAATAAAATGTTCGCTTTTAATGAACTTTGATCACGAATTTCTCAATCATTTATTATCCGATACCGGGGCGGAGGGGGGGAGGGGATAGAAGGAAGGAGAGTATGTAACGAAAATTTTTGTGAATCTATGGTTGTAGAATTAAAATTCCAGTTAAGCCCTTACTTTCTAACACGCGCACGCACGCACGCACGTACGCACGCACACGCATGTATATACATATATGTGTATAATTCTTGATGTATATTGAAAAGATCTTTTATCGTGTAATATTTTATTTCAATGTTTTCGGTGACACGTCATTACATTCTTTACTCACGTGCGCTTGTAAAGATCGGCGTAGCGAATAAAATTCCAGAATCAAGCCACATGATCTACTCACCTGGAACATGAAATAATAAAAATTAATAAGAATTTTTTTCTTTTTCTTTTCTAATTTTTTTTTTTTTTTTATATTTCTTTCGAAATGTAATAATGTGTTATTATAAGTAGGCGGTTTTATGAGATCGTAGTACTACTGCATCGCGTTAGAGCAAAGTCACATCGCAATCTATAATTAATAATAAAAAAAAAAAAAAAAAAAACGGTAAAGTTACGTTAAATTTATTGTTTTTTTTTTTTTTTTATTAATTATTATTATTTGTTGCATAAAAAGGTGCGGGTTGTTTGGTGAATTTAGGATTGATGAATTATTATTCTCTTAGCCCCAAATGGTAAGAGTGTGTATAGCGCGAAAGAGGAGCAGATCCGAGCGCGTCTGTTAATTACTCGTAGGTTATGAAGCTATTGTAAATTGGTAACTGAATTTTGTGGCAAGTGCCTTAGCCGTCGTGTTTGCAATAAGTCTCGCTTGGTAACGGAACAAAAGGTTCGCGAGAATGAGGAAACGTAAGGATAAAGGGCAAAGATAAACATACACAGGCTGCGGAGAATAAGTGGGAGATGAGGAAATTAAGTTTGGCGCGAGTCCTTTGTGCCGTATTTGGTGGCTACTGATGGAATGAGCCTCGCCAGGACTGTATGGGGGGTTGGAGGCAGAGGGGGACGGTGGAAAGGAGCTGCACAATCGACAGAGAGAGAGAGACTGAGAGAGAGAGAATAAAATGAATTTCTAATTAAGCCATCGTCAAAAAGTAATTGCATTGGAAAATGCAGTATTCGCGCTAGTTATTTGGAATAATAATAATGACAGGGCAGGAGGATCCTCTGGTCCTACGACGACACACGAGTCGCCTTTATCCGTCGACGGCCCGCTCGGCAGAGGGCTCGACCAGCTCGATCCTTGAAATAACTCGCGACATGAGAAAAAAGTGTACCGTAACGGCCGCGCGCGCGGCGATCCCATAACCCGCTCGATAGATCGGGCAAAAAAATTCATATCTCCATTGAAGTAGGTTGAGAGGGGACCGATGACCTGTCGAGTACTGTCGAATGGCGGGGTGGGGGGGACGAGGACCTACCGCGATGCCGCGATTAGAAACTCTTGACCTTGGGTTTTCGAAGGAAAAAAAAAACAAAAAAAGGAGAAGAAGGGCAAGAATAGCATATGAGAGAGAGAGAGAGAGAGAGAGAGAGAGAGAGAAAGGATCTAATGTTAAATTTATTTTATTCCCATGGGAAGAGCGGCTCAGCTCAGTATTTATGGCTGTTAATGATGTTGCATGTAACGTTTTATTTATCGCGATCGCCCCGAAGGGAACTAAAATACACTCTTTCTCAGAGACTCGGTTATCTAACAGAATGTTTTGCCGACTCAGCGACTCAGACTCACCGACTCACCGACTCACGTCCCTCGACCCTAATTATATTGAAAATACGGAGCTCCTGAGATTTGAGGAGGTTAATATCGTCCCTCGTTAATACCTGCCGTGTTCGCCACAGCAAACAAATCCCAGACGCGCTTAGCTCTATTGTAAAAAAATTGTTTGTTTTTTTTCTCTCTCTTTAATCGAAAATCCTTTGCGGGGGGGGGGAAGGAGATTTTACTTCTTTATTAAATTTCGTTACGTGGGCCCGATAGATTGTCCGAGAGCCGAGTGAATTCGTCCGTTCGATCTACCTAAATTATCAAATATCCCAATTCGACTCATAGATCGCCCGATCCCACCCATAAAGTCTCAAAGCATCATTTACCTGTATTTTTCACTCGCGGAATTTACTTCTCTCACTTGCATTCTCGTGACGCTCAGTGTAATACGCGCGCTTTAGCGGCCATTAGCGTCTACATTAGAATGCATATTATTTATCTTGCTAAGCACTTACTTGCACGGCTATATAAATAATAAGGGGAAAGAAAATCAAAGTAGCAAATAAAATGGTTACTTAGTCGGATAGCGAGAGAGAGAGAGAGTGAGAGAGAGAGTCGTTAAATATTAGCGTTCCGAGCGGGAAAGTACTTCACGTTACGTGATTACACTCTTTCTGGTAGGGGGAGCGGGGGGCAGGGAATGCGGAGCTACTTTAATTATACGTAGCGGAAAAAATATATATTTCAGCAAATTTCATGGCTGCTTTTACTAATCATCTAATATCTTTTAAACATAAGCTTTATGCTTTATTCCAAAATCTTTAAATAAATGAATAAATAAATTTTATAATAAATTTATAATAAACACTTGATATATTAAGCAGCTTGTCTATGTATGTTCGTGATGTATAAGACTGGGGAAAACGTGCGTGGATTCGAAAGTTAATTTACGTGCAAGTTGTATATACTTTGTTGTATATGCTTTGCTGGGTAAAATAAAACTATCGATAGGAGGATAACGGGATCAGGATAATCAGGTCCACATGCGAAGACGGAAGGAAAGACCATATTTATGGATGGATTCCTAAATGACATCACGAGGTATATAGGGATCGTTATCTCCGGCACGGTGTGTGTCAATAATAATCTGAATTAATACGAATTTTTTTAATACGAATCGGAAAATACCAGACGGAGATAAAATAAAAATTATCGATTATCCATTAAAAACAAGAAAAAAAAAGGGTAAGGTGTTGAATAGAAGCTTGTTAAAGAACTTGTAGATCATAGGAAGGTGGAGGCTATGCGCAAGCTCCTCACTCGTACGCAACATCTTCTCCCCAAGTCTGGAGTCCCAAGCATCCCAATGACGTAAAAATAAAAATAAAAATAAAAACATCCGTCCAGTTCTGAATCCTTTCGGGACTGCGTACAACTTAATTACTTCCCAATCAAGCCTAATGAAGCCTAATCTCTCACAAATCCCGTGAATTACGATCTCAAATCATAATACTTACGTATTAGCAATTGTTGTTGATCCGCCCGATCTGGACGATCGATCACTTTTTCGAAAAATACAATTTCTACAGTAATTCGTCTCTTTCACGTGAAAAATATATATATATATACATATTTTTAACAGAGATTTAATTGTTCAGGAGAGGGGGGGGGAAGTGAAAAAGTTTTATCCGCTAGTTTATCGTGGATGCCAAGAAAATGTTATTCTCACCTGCACATACAACTTGGGCACCCAAATATACACAAATACGTGTGTACAGGTTGGCTGGTTAACGGGTTTAGAAATTAAGTTTACGAATAAAGTATAATTATATGTCTTTCCGATGTTTATTAATAACGAATTATGATTTGTGTGCGACGTTCCACTCAAGAGTATACGACACAAGTTAAATAAAATAAAATTAAAGAAACGCTGGATGAAATTGCTTTTCGTCGTCTAAAGGTAAATTTATCGAAATGTCGATGCGATGAAATTCATTAGAGAAAAAGAATTATTCCTTTCTCTCTGGGAAAAGTTCGTCAAATTGAAATCCAACGAGCACTTTATTTATAATTAATTCCCAATAAAATTGATCGGATCTTTAATAACGTTGTATTAATTAACATTTGTATTGCTGAAAGATTGATCGATCGACAATAAATTGATTTTAGTCGTGGCCGTGCTTTTGAATAGATATTTTATTCGCAGTAGCTTTACGAGATTGGAAAATTCACAATAAATTAGCGCCTCGCTACTTGTCCTTAAATCATTTTTCACTTAAGCTTTAAATATTGTATACGCATTTTACCGAGATATAAATATACGTGCGCGTGCGTGTCAGCGTTTCACAAAATTTCACAAAATCGAACGATTAATACAATTGTTGATATATAAGCTTTTTCATCGTTTGTATTTGACAATATACTATACGTTCCGTGGCTCCCGTTTACAAAGCCAAGCTCAGTATGGAGATACGTCCGTGAGATTTCGCGAACGATTTTAACTGGGAGACAATAATCTGCACGATGATGATCTACACGAAGTCCCGTACGAAGGTTATTTGTCGAAGTACGTGCGTAGAACTTCTGATATTGCTCGCTTGGAGAAAGGACTTTTTTCTATATATATATTCTCCCGATCGTGAAAGTCCGTCTGGAATATAATCGCGGTAAAAATTATATTAATTTCTATACCCATAGCTTTGTTTTATTTATTATCTTTGTTAAATGCCATGCGATACAGTGATACGGACTTGCCTTATATGTTCCTTATATATCAAAACGATAGGCGCTTGCTTGCTTAATGTGCCGAAAGTCAATTGAGCCGGTCGAGCCTCAGCGCATTTAAATCCACGGAATATCAACGTTAAGTTGTGTAAAACTGATTCGCGGTATTATTACCGATTTCAAAGACAAGCAAGCCTACCCCCTGACTTTTTTTTATTAGTATAGTCACGACATGCAAACATGTAATTTTTTATACGTCGATATAATACTCCTATGATCTCTGGAATAGCTAATCAAGTCGATACCTATGTGTATGTATATACATTCACTCAAATAGTGTTCGTTGTCGTAGGAAATTCATGAGCTGTTTGATTAATGGAAAGAACGAGGACATTCATATGACGTTTAAGAAATTATGGAGAGGAAGAACGTTATTTTTTTAATAAAAAAAAAAGCCCTAAAAATTGTTAAGAGGGATAAAAGCAGCAGTAGGTGCGATGTTATTGTATTTGAAAATTGTATGTAATGTAAAGAACCGTGAGAGAGAGAGAGAGAGAGTGAGACGAAAAATGGAATCGATCGAGTCGGTGGGAAAAAGTCTTCGCGACTACAAATCAACTAAAGTCATCCATCTACAGTTCCTTGTTGCCTCGCTCAACATCCCCCCCACCCCACCCCACCCCCTAATACTGTAGCTAGGAATAACAATTGACAAAACCAAAGCAAAGTAAATAACTTTGATGATTAACAAACAAACATTTATTATCAGCGTATTATCTCGTTAATAAATATAATTAGAAGAAGCAAAAAAAAAAAAAAAAAAAGGTATTGTCTCTTGCATTCGTTGAGTTTATTAAATTTTTCTATTAATACATTAATAATACAATCAAGGATACACGCGCGCGTATTGTCAATCCCGCACTATATAAAGTCCGATGCTGACCTATATTTCTCAAGACTCATAATAATGAATTACAACGAATGTATAGTAATACAAAGCACCGATGCCGTGCGTAAGATTAAGCTATTATTAAGATTGTATTTTGAAAAGAGTGAGATATACATTTAACGATTATTTAGCCAAGAGCCACGTGTTTAGCTCGCCATTGATCTCAAACTGAGACATATACTCCAAGCATATATATATATATACATACATTCTTACCATCTATATTTACAGCCAAAGGAAAAAGCCAATCCCATTAATGAAAATAATTAAAAGCTTTCATTAATTATTATAGTCTAAACAATTACTTATACGTTTAGCGTGGATACTTTAAAGGCTAATGGAATTAACCTTTAAGTTCATTAATGGAAAATAATAATCATTCGCCGATAATTCGAGAGAAAAAACTTATCGATTGGAATTATCAATTTTTTTTTTTTTGTTTTGTATCTCGTTGCACCGTAATTGCTAAATAACTTTGTTCTTTAATATTTAATCCTCGAATACCCCCCCCCCCGTCGAGGTCGTCTGGTTTTATATCATACTTTTTCAATATAAATTTATTCCAATGACGATACACTTTAGCGAGTAATTTAATCGAAGGATAAAAATTTCTTTTACAATAGTTGACAAAAGTTGTATTGTAAATGTATCGTATTGAAATTTTATGTACAACGGTACGACGGTTATATCTTTATCTTAATACATTCTTGAAGCGAATTTCCTTTACGCATCGATTTTCTTTATTTTACAATGAAATAATAGAGCTCAAGACGACTGCGGCGAGTACATTTTATATTATCAACCTTCCCTTTATTTCTTATAATATAAAAAGAGCTGTTTATATCATCTTCCGCTCTCTCTCTCTCTCTCTCTCTGATACGTAAAATGAAGTATCGAAGGTTTTTATTAAAAGAGTATGGCATCGCGAATGAATACGAAAAAGTATTCACGAGGCTATTTTAATTTGATTTAAAAACGAAGACTACATCGTAGTTGTATTGAATCGTAAAATTTTTTTCTTTTTTTAAGGTATTCCACCGTTGCCTTGAAAATAAACGCAGGGATTTATAAAATATTAATATTTGATATTATAAATTGAATACAATAAAAATACAAGTCTCTTGAAAAATCATAAGTATTTACTAATACGAATTCTTATTGAAGCCTAAATCATGATTATTAATTTCGTGCGAGTCCCTCGGAAAAGGTAAATCGTACATTTCGAAGTCTATATTGACTGAATTGTATAGCAATTATGATTGAATCAATTCTATTGATTGACCTTCTACGAGAGCCGGGTCTGGAATGCTAAGGCATTCCATATTGAACAAAGAATTTATCAATGTTTTTATGTGTTGGTGATACCTGTAAGTCCTCATAATAGCTCATAGGATTATGAGAATCATATTTATTTAATTCAAGAAAACTTTGGGGCAATGAATTAAAATTTTATTCTCAACTACGATCAATTACGACGTTTTATAATATTCATAATAATCTCTTACGCGAAGAAAATCTAATACAATGACTTGTTTTTACGTATGAAAAATTAATAATTGCTAACCGACGTCGTACTTAAGATATTCTTGAATATTTGAAATAATCGATAGGGATTCTCATATTAAATTACTTAGAATTTCCGTTATACGAAGTTTAGCGCTATAAATAGTCATTGCGAAGGGAGATAATTATCAATTATGGAATAAATTTTGATTAAGTATAAGGAATAATTAAGGCTATAATTTATAGTCGACGAGGTTATTAGTCATGGGAGGATCATAAAAAAAAAAAATAAGTAATAACATTTATTACGCGTGATCGAAACAAGTAGGTTATATATATATATAAGTCTTACACTATCTTTATAAATAACCGGTGATTATTAAAATCACAGATCCGTGAATAATTTCTATAAATAGCTCCGGCTTACTGGTATTAAGAAAAAGTATCATTTATATATCATTCGGAGAAATATGGAAACTAAGTTTTGCTGTTTATGTTTTGAAACAGTTAATGTTTAAAAAAAAATTATACATTTCTTGTAATTTACACATCCTGATGAAAAAAAAAAAAAAAAATAACTCCAACGTATTGCACGAAGTAAGAGTTAATCGTGATTTTTTTTTTCACTTTTTTTTTTCCGAACGAACGCACGCACTTCTAGAAATTATAGATTTTTTTGTATCCTGTCATCAAGAACTTACGTCGACTCGTGATTGCCTACAATAATATATATATATAGTTTTTTTTCCCCTCCTACAATCTCTATAGGATAATTGCGTTTACATTTTCGCAAAAAATGACATACATTTAACGTGGGAGTGAAATTAATTATACGATTCACTTGTCGTTCGTCATTAAATGCTGCGACTTTCATACAAGAAAAAAAAAAAAAAAAAAAAAACAAAGTATTATGAAAATCTACGAATCCATGACTGGTTATGGAATTTCAAATAAAGCGATTGTATTTCAAATCGATCCCATTCGTGCCAAGTAAAAGTAATACAAAAATATTTTCAAACTAACGCGAATAATAACTCATCGCTTAATATTTAAAATCTACAACTGAATACAATCATTGTATATAGATAATATTTCGGAAAGTGAAGTAAAACGATATAATTATATTTAATAAAAATGTAAGTAAAATATTCTTTTAATTTGCCTATGCATGTCTTTAAATTAAATACTAATAATGACTCACCGGACACATACTTTGACAGGTTATCATGTCAATAGAATAAATCGAGTACTTTTAGACTGCGAGTTAAATAATTCTACAAACGACAAGTTTCAACTAATTAAAAATCAAATTATCAATTTAGTTATCGTTTAAAATAAATCATTTACAACAAATTAGCCATTATTAGAGCATGTACTAAGACGTGCATTAGCTTTTTTTTTTTATTAAAGAAAACAACGGTTGCATCCGAATACGATATTGTGCTTAAATTAAATAACTTAATGTAGACGATTTCGCTTTCGCCTATACCGCTTATAATACAATATTTACCGGCGATAATTACTTGTACAACAAACATATTACGTGGAGTAAGTTGGGTGCCGTAAGTTTTAATCGAGCCGAAACATTAGCACCGCAAAATCTTATAATCTAATGCCTAAACCATAGCTTCTCTAGCCATTTAAAATCAAATTATGAATATTAGGATTAATATGAGCTTCGCCGTAAATCTAATCTTAATGAAAATTCAAAATAGCGGACAAATCAATATTCGCATTAGAACAGTATTTGGAAAATCCAATTGAAAACGTTCAAGCTAAAATACCATCGTATATTTTACAAAGGGCATTTTAATTATTCATACATTTGCATGACATTTATTATATATAACAGTGACGTCAGAGAAATTCTCATTCCCTATTAGAATTATTAATAAAATTCCGTCACTTATAAGGAAGATGGCGAGCGCTTTTGTTCGCTCTCTATCATTACTATTCCTAGTAAAAAAAAGCCATTTATTTACTTATTGATACCACGAAGAGAATTTATTAAAAATCATAGAAGAACTTCTTCGAATAATAAATAGGATGTAAATACCAATGCATTCGTATATTTATATTTTCATTGTAATACATTGACTAATCGGGATTTCTATGTAGTATTTCATAAGTCGGTATAGTTTCCAAAAATAGCCAAGTCAAACACGAGAACCAAAGCCTTGAATTCATTTTTATACGTAAGCATTTACTATAGACATATTTTTGAAGGCTTCTTCGGCATAAAGATAAAACATGGCTAAGCGATATTTTTCCGTGGGATATTTATTTAATACACCGTAAAATATCAAAAGGGACAAATCCATAGACAAGTGGAAAAAAAAAAAAACTTACTTGGTCAACGGTAGTCGTACGAATGATTAAAAAAAATCCATTTCTCACTAATTCATTGGAAATTCATTGGAAATTCATTGGAAATTATTAATAACTTTTAAAAATATCTATGTAAATGTAAGACTGATTAAATACATGTAAATACTTCTGAAATGAATATCTGCTGAAATCATAACGAGTATATGTTAATTTATTCTCCGAGTTCCAAGTATTGAGAGAAAACAAAAAACAACGTAATGGCAAAATATTCTGCGCGAGACATTGTAGATCCTAAAAGTGTTAAATACGATATTAAAAAAGAGAGAAAAAAGGCATTAAATAATATTATCGGAGAATTGATTTTTTTTTCTTTCTCTTTTCTTTTTTTTTTTAGTAGAGAATAAGGAGAAAAGTTGTATTTTAAAAGGAAGTCTCGTATTTTCTAGTTATATATATAACGTCAGAAATAGCAGAAAGCGTTTTGTTACACGAAAGCGATAAACGATCGCAAGTATTGTCATTTTTATGATCATAGTTTTGATTTGTGTTGCGGTGGTGGTGTGGAGAGCGAGATAGAGAGAGAGAGAGAGACACACACACACACACACGAGTGAAATAAAATAAAAAGGCGACACAGCGAAGATGCGCTTGAGGAATGAATTAAAGTTTGTTCCCGAATAAAATTGTCCCCGAGATTAGCATTAATTTGTAAAAGCGGTTAAGCACATTATCGTAGAGAAGCCGCTTAAAGGCTTTTATTATTATTATTATTATTATTATTATATACCGATTCGGTGCTGAAAAGTTTTGATTGCTATTCAGAGTTAACAAACCGGATACTTGTATCGTGGCTCGTGTAATACATTATAATATCCTGTCGCGAAGAGCAGCGAATGCAAAACGAAGTATTGGACGCCTGTAAGTCGTGGTTCGTGAAAATAGCTTTCGCAATCACACACACACACACGGGTGGGGGGTAGGGGTAGGGGAGGGGGCGCACAACTGACGTAATCGCCTACGGATACGTCGAAGAAGCTAACGGATTCCCCATACGGAAAAACACGGCATTAACTAAGCCAAGCCCTTTCAAGTATAGAAGGAGGAGATACATCTGCGATATACACTAAGTAAGCATTCTCGTTCTAATGTTACGGACTTTTCCGCGGATCCATTTATCCATCTCGTAAGACCGTGCCACGCGAGCTCGGCATGGGGGGGGGCGGGTGCGGGTGCGGGGGAATCTCAGGAGCCGTTCATCCGGTCCGCGAATCCATAAACTTACTTACGCTCCCAAACGGATTCTTTCTCGGAGCTTATATTATCCGTGGCTTATTAAATCTCTGTATACGTGTGCGGGATCGATTAAATATACACCTGAAATATATTCAGGCATTTGTGAGTGCATGCGAGGGAACGTTAATCGACGCTGGCTGATCTCTACAATTTCCCTCAGCCCCCCCCCTCCCGTCCACTCTCTCTCTCTCTCTCTATATATATATATATATATATTACTCGCTCAATGTTTTTCGCGAGTTAAAAGAAAGGGGAACATCGCCCTCCCCGCCCCGCCCCTTATCGCGGTATCGCGACCTTTATAAATTCAACTCGATACCTTTATGCAGATCGTTTTAACGCGGGGCAAAAACATTGTTTGAACAAGGCGATGAATAAAATATGCGCAAATCCACATAAAAACTGCCATGCGGGTGCTGGGGGGTGGGGGGGTAGGGTAGGGAGGTCGGCGAAGGCGGTGACGACGACGACGACGGGGCGGAGAAATCGATTGACCCCGTGGATGATTTTTAAAAGTTTGACACGTCAGTTTCGACTTCATAACCATATCATAATAACATTAATAAGCAAAAAAATCAAATATTAGCCCAGAGGCGTTTATTACGGGAGCTCGAGGAGGCAAAAATGTCTCAGTCATTCTATCGAGTAAATATTTCATAAAAGAACGTTAAATTTACCTAAATTCATCTGGGCTTATTATCCATCTTCTTTCATGGTAAGCCGATAACAATTACCGGAATACTTACGAAGGATTTCTGAAGAAATGTCAATTTTCAGACGAGAATAAAAAATCTTTCCCCTTATTTTCATTATGTCCTCGGACTTAATTCACTTACAAGTATATACATTCAAAGCGTTTATAGGCAGCGTTTAGATCGTAAGAATACGTTAGATCGATCGGACCCGCAACGGTATTATTTTAATTAAATTTCTAAACTCCTGAATATCACTGGGCAACATTGTTTATGGGGTAGAAAAAAAAACTTATGCGCCGGTCCTTTCGATCACTCGCATCGCTCGTAATTATTATCTAGATGATAATCTGAGATAGATGGCCGTAAGCAATTACTTTATAACTTGGCGTACCGAGCAACAAACAATCCAATTGCCATTATTACGTTTTATTATTTAAACTGCTTATTCCAGAAAGCTACGGCTCGTGGTGTTCGTAATTTTAACTTAATGGAGAATCATGAATTCAGTCATATAAAGTCATGGTTTGTTACGGCATAGAGCTCGGTTAGATGATCTATCTCGAGGCAGTTAGGGCAAGTACGGCTATTTCTATAACAAAAGTTTCTTTCGACTTTATGAGGTTAGATTGTTCAATCATTAAACTTTACATCTTGATCATAAATTGCCCCTTTTTCCATAATTTCTACATACCACACTTTACGGCTTATATCCTTATTTTTATAAACTAAACGGCAAAGTAATTCTTATTATTATTATTATTATTATTACGTCGGGGCTTCCGAGTACAATATAATAATACGAACGAACGAACGAAAGTTGCGTTCCGCATTTTCCAACAACCACTATTTTATTATTTATTTCAAATTTAATTATATTCACTTTATCGCCATAAAATTCTACGCGTCCGAAGCTTTTCCCTCGTCTACGAGTTTCCCCATTTCCTATTCGTGAAACGCGATTTATGAAAACTTTTCATAGACCAGTAAGAAACAAACCAAACCATTGGGGTTATTGAAAGTATTTCGCTGCTTCTCGTGTGCCAATCAAGCAAATTCTTCGACTACCAAAGTTCTCTCCTCTACGTCCTCTACGGAAATTAATGGAAATTAATTTGACTCGCCGTTATTTATTTTTAAGTTAAAAAATTACAAAGCAATAATTGTCTCATCTGAATCTGATTACCCGAAAAGAAAAGTAAAGCTTAACCCGCAATTAATGGATTCTTCATCGATATATATATAATATATAATAAACTTTATCTCTTAAGAATTTAAAGAAAGATTCATGTATGAAGAAAAAAGATCTAGTAATTACAAATTAATTACAAATAAGCAAATAAATTTTTCTCTTTTTTCTTCTGCGTCGGATATAAGAAATCATTATCGTGAGCTCGTGGGGATCGATGTCGATCTAAAAAAAAAATTACAGTAATCCCCCGTTTCACCGGTGCATCAGATAATTTCCTCATTAAATGTACTTTGTATTGTATCCCCTAAAAAAAAAAAAAAAAAAAAAAATCTTTCCGCACACAAGGTACGTAGTCGGCTTGATGAAAATAAATATTACACTGGGAAAGTGAGCATGTAAAATACAACGTCGGATCGGTAACATCGTCTTCCCGTATTTTTGACTAGCAACATTGTATACGTAATTCTTGGCATTAAAATACACATTTCGTATTAAGGCCAATCAGTTGCAGTTATTTACAATTTAATTTTATAAAAAAATATTATTACAGATCATAAATTACGTAAGCCCATGGGTAAATACATACATACGTACGGTAAATGCGTGCAAGTATTATTACAAAAGTATCCGCAATCTAAGTTAATAAATACCCTGTATTTGAAATAATGATATCGAGGCCGCTTGTATTTACACCGGCCGGAGAAATTTACTGGGAAATTAGCTTTTCCGCGATGCGCGATACGTGAAAATGGCCTTTTATCGACTTATCTCTGAGGTGGAACGATACGTCGATTCCATGGGTACACGTGGCTCTCGGGGCCACAGCTTAACGAATCCGCAGCTTAAACAACAAGATTAATCTCCTCACCGGCAGACGAAAACGCGTTTGGGAATCGGGATTGCGTCACTCCGCGTGGGTATCCGTGGCTTCACAAGGAAATTCCTCTCGAGGATGGTGAATCTTGCCAATGCCTTTGCAAGGATTCACTTGCTTTCGTATACACATAGCATTGAAATCAATCAGCAATAAAGGCCGTGGAAATTTTTTTTGGCCATAAAGAAAATGAAGAAAATGCGGCATTGGGCTTATGGATAAAGCGGCCGTGAAATTGATTCTAAAGATTCTAAAGACTCTCTATTGCTTTGGCGGCCTTTCGTTGCCGCATCGGCCTTTTTGTCTCATGCTTGCTGATTTGAAAAAGGGGGTAACTCGACGGACGAGCAAGAGCTAAGCCGAACGGGGTCGGAGAGCAAGAGCAAGAGCAAGAGGAAGAGGAAACGGGAGAAACGGGAGAAAAAGAAGGAAATGGAAGGGAATAATAAAGACAAGAATCAGTATCAGTGTTGCTGTTGCTGTTGTTGTTGCTGCTACCGCTGCTGCCGTAGTCAGTGGCTCAGGAATATGACCTTGGCAGTGAGAGGAATCCGGTCGGACAGCATGGATCGACACACACACACACACACACGTACTTATACAGTTACAGGTCAGCTTCTGCATATACAGATACGCGAGAGCGTCAAACGTCGAAGGAAATAAAGGAAATTCCTGCGGGACAGCGGCGGCAAGTAGTAACTTCTACTTCTGCTACTGCTACTACTACTACTACTACTACTACTGCTACTGCTACTGCTACTACATCCGTTTTCACGAAGCTTCGAAAACTCTATTGCCTCTAACTTTTTCCCTTTCTCGCTCTCTCTCTCTCTCTCTCTCGCTCACTTTTCCTGGCTCATACTTTTGTGCCCTTCAACATTTCGTCTCTTTTTCCCTTTATAGCGACTAATTAACTCGTCGTACTTCCCGGCTTACGTTTTTCAAGTGCACCGGTTCAATTGCAGCCGATTGATCTCGGGCGATTCATTCATTCATCGGGAGGCAGATCTATAAGGCTTCATTTGATCTTGCGAATGTTACAATAAGCCTTCGCGAAAGTAACAAGTACTCGCCGATGACGACGTATTGGCCAATGTCGCATTATTTTAAGAACATTATTAAAGAATACGTCCCGATAATTATTTGTAACACATAATTGATTGTAATTTACGATTCGTTACTTGAAGCGGGGCCATTCTCTGCCCCCACTTTTACCCGCTACTAGTAATAGCTGATTGCTATTACCGTTACTCCCTTTATACATACGGGAAATATAAATAAATACACCTGACACGTTTATTTTGAGACAATAATAGTTCAGACAATCCAAAAATCACAAGAAAAATAAAGATAGGACGTATATATATATATGTATATGTATAAATCTAATAGTCATGAGAAAAGATTATTAAGAAAGAAGTAAGCAATTTAAGTTAACTTAAACCGGGGAATTTAATTAAACGAAAAAGGCGAAAAACTAAATGTGATCCTTTCAGTCGTAAAATATTTAAGCTTTTTCTTGGCTCCTATAGAATTATGTTGAATTTATGTCGATCTCATTAGTATCGAAGCTTTTGTATTTATACGACGGGGAAGTCAATGCCTCCGTTTTTAATGTTAACGCACACAAAAAGCTATTAAGTCGTTCCCTTATCGGAGCTATCCATTTACTTGTATTAAGAATTACAATAAAATGCAGGGGAGTAACGTCGTGGCTCGCGGCGCTGCATTTGAAAATCCAATGCAGCGATTAAATTGCTCGTAACGAACGACTGGGAACTTTCGTCCGAATACGGCATTACGTGTAATTATAAGAACCTCGGTGACAAATCATTATTACTGCGTGCATAAATTTGCCATTTTTCTACGCGGATTATGCGAAATTCATTAAATTTCATTAAACTTTAATTAAACAATAAATAGAATCGTATCTCGTAGAGTGAGACGTTTTTATTTATTCAGTGCTTATTTTATTATTTATTCATTATGAAATGTAATGGGACTTCGTAGGAGTTAGATATACGTATGTATACGTATGTATTGAGTTTTCTCTGCCGAGAGGAGGCAAAATTTGTTGAATTGAATCCGTATTTATTCGCGTTTAATAAGTCAGGATAATTTGTATTATTCTCGTCAAGGAGCACGAGATGCCAGTACGTGGCAGTAAAAATCTTGATCGAATACACGCAAATACATGTATTATGGAATATTGTAAAATATTCCCGAGCCCGTTGTTCGGGAAAATAAAAAAGTGTGACGTCACGCGGCTGTAAAATCATCAATCGCATTAAATGAACGACGATTCTTTGGATCGAGCATTAAGGAAACATCGTTGCTCGGCCAAGTCATTGATCGTTCTTGCGATCGAACGACTTAATAAATATATATATATATATATATATATTTTGTTTGTTTCGTTGCGACAGCCATTTTTTTCTTTCTTCACGACTAGACTTTAGTTCACAACGTGAGCCGTAAAATTACAAAGAATTAATAACCAGTGCTTTCGGTATTCGATAAATAACAAATGAAAGGGCATCGTTTTAAGAAATCGCGCTTTCATGGAAAATTAATACTAATCGATGAGATCGATGAGAAATTTCCAATTAACCTCCACGTGAGTTTTGGCATTAATAAAGTAAATGAAACACGTACGTAGACGGAAGAAGAAATTCATTGTGGCGCTTTTAAAGGGCGAGATTCGAAATTATAACTCTCCGTATCGTAGCTTCTCAGGGTATTGTTGCAGTTAATTTAACCGCAAGGCTCATAATAAAATGTTTACTTATCGCCAGGATGAATAAAAGGGAAGTTAACTCTATTGAATTCTATTGAATCGCGTGGCTTATGAGTCCAATGACCTTCGTATTTCCAACCCGTACGTATGCCCACACGCGCACATGCCACATCAGCAATCACACGTATACACACATATGTTTCTTTCTTTCCCTTCCTTCCTTCCTTCCTTCCTTTCATCTCTCTCTCTCTCTCTCTCTCTCTCTCCTTCGTTCTTTAATAAGTTTATGACAGAAAAAATGTTTCTGACAATTTCTGACAAAAGGCTCCCTGTCACGAGTAACTCTAATAACGGGCTTTATTATAATCGAAAGCCGGATAGAGGATAATAAATACAGTGAAAATGGTCGAAGTATCGCGGAGAGGGGCGAACCGAAATGCGAATAAGCGAGCGAAAAGGAAGAGCAAAGTAAAAGGAACCTTGGGCGAAAGAGTATCTGCGGCTCTTTTGGATTGGATTCGATTGGATTGCATTGGATTGCATTGGATTGGATTGGATGGGGGGGGGGCGGGGGTGGCAGGGGTTGGAGGAGCGAGGCGAGGGGCAAGCCGGGCATTTAGAAAAATGAAAATGCTAAAATTAGAGAGGGAATCGTCGATTGGTAGAATAAAAAGTAATAAAAAGTGATAGTAGTAGTGGCGGGTCGATTAATGCCCCTGGCGGTAATAATTAATGGCGGGAGGCGCGAAATAACGTCGATTAGATCGATTAGCGTTGAAACGAGAGGGGCGAGAGTAAGGGGCGAGAGGGCTCCTGCTCCAGCTCATGCTTAAGGACAGTGCCCGCGGACGAGGATATAAAGAGAAAAGGAGATGCGCGGAGAAGTGTGTTAGGGGCTCCGGGAGAGGGAAAGGCACCTGCTGCGGGCACCTGAGCGTCTCGAGGCCGTTCAACCCGGCGAGCGACGACGCGTCCCGCGTCCCGCAGCCCCGCAGCCCCGTTCCTCACGCTCCGCTCTCCCCCTCTCCCGGTCCATCACTCCCTCTCCATCTCTCCCCGACAGCGCCGCCACGACCGCCACCACCGCCACGACCGCCACCATCTCGCATCGCAGTCGACCCTGCACTCCGAACCCGTGGCTGAGGAGGGGAGGATGGAGGTGGCGATGGAGGGGACGCGGGCCAATTATCTTCTTAGATCCATTAATTTGCAGAAAGCGAAATTCGAAGCGTAAGAACTAGCGGTGCTTTATATATATACATTTTCCTACAATGCCGAATAGTCGCTATTGGAATAACGCGCTTGGCCTTGAAGTCAATCTTTCCCGTGACCGGCCTCCCGAGATTCCTATCGAGCCACGAATACATTAATAAATACCACCCCTCGTATTCGGCCCGTGTTATTTTTACTCGAACTGAATGCACCGGAGCAGCGACACACTCGTAATGGCGTCGGGTGGGTACGGAGGGTACGGAGGGGCGGGAGGGGAGGGAGGGCGCGAATTGCCGATGCTCCTCTTATCAAGGGACTCGGCTACCTGGCCCACGAGGTGGACACCCATCCCGACAGCCGATTCCTACGTCTGCCCGTCCCTGTAGCTCAAAAAGAAAAAGGGTAGAATGCCGAGCAGGGGACCAGGGGGACTAATGTCGTCCTCTCGTACTCCTCCTCTTTAGCTTAGTTATTCAACTAGGGCTCGTTCGTACGTTCGTACGTTCATTAATCGGCCCCGTGATTCGGGCCCGTCCCCGAGTTGGCCGGGTAAAGGTCGTGGCGGTGGCCTCCCCTGGATAATACGTCAAACGAACGCGTTATTCCGATACGAGCCAAAGACGCCCGCTGGCTAGCTATTTCGGATGTTCGACAATGCCTACGATCGGGTAAAGGGATATTCTCATTACGCCCCCACCCCCCCCCCCCACCCGCGGCATGCAAGACGAATTCTTCTTATATTGACGGGGAGCCGAGTTTACGATTAAAAAGCGCACGAGACTTTTAATCCGATTGAATGTACGTCCGTGCGAACGCGCGCGCGGTCAGCCACCGACACACACACACACCGACACACACCGACACACACCTACTGGAGATCTATGTTTCGATTAGTTAGAAAGTTTGTTCCGTGAATGTACGTATCGGCAGAAAGGAGGTCATGAAATTATTAGATTCGCGTGAATACGTTTTAAAGAGCTCGGATTGGTAAATAAAATAATCTACTCCTCGTCTATTGAAATTCTCTTTCGCCTCGCCCCACCTACCGCCGGCCCCGTGTTTTTCTTGTCCCTATTAGCGATCGCGGTATCACTGGACGAGCATGTATCCGTATGCCGTGCTGTTACAATACAATTTCAGTACATCAGCCAGTGTATTTCCAGAGCCGATCGTACCGAAAGCTTACGACAATATGCATCATGACAACCTCGATGCTCTTCTCGATACTCTTTGTTTACGTAAACTGTTCCATTAGCCGCAATTCTTAGACAATTGCGCGTACAACAACAACAACAATAACAATAATAAATAATAATAAAGAATAATAAAGAATAATAATTTGAAAGAAGTTTTTCGAAAGTATAAAGCCATCCTCGATAATATATAATGGATTGGTTTGCCTGTACGGGGGCGCGGGGGGTCGTTAAAAGTCGTAATGATTTGAAAACTTTGTTAACTTTATGGTAAAATCGGCGGAAAAAAAAAAATATATATATATATATATTGAATTATTAAGATAATAATGGTATCGGCTTATCGTCAGTCACAATGAAGGATTCAAAAGCTATGAATTCCGGAACGAAAATGCTTTGAAGTCACAGAATAAATAGTTCGGCTGTCCGTGGAGGGTGAGGGTGAGTTTCATTTCAATATTATTGCGGAAGCTGTACGTAGAAGGAGGCAAGGACGGGAAAATGTATAAGCTCATTGGAAAAGCGCGTGCCGAAAAGCGGGAGGAGCAGCAAGAGCTCGGGGCACGGATCGTTCGTACGGGATAGATGGTGTTGAAGTGAGAGGATACGTGAGGGGGGGGGGGTTGGGGGGTTTTGGCTCAGACGTGGGTGAAGAAAGCGCGGAGCCCCCGCACCCCCGCCAAATACAGAGAAATGACAGAGTGGAAAAATCCCGAGAGGAATGCCGGGAGTATCGGAATTTAGCGGTAGATTCGCGCAGACTGGCAATATCCGGGGAATCGATAAGCCAGATGAAGGAAAGGGAGGGAGGGAGGGAGGGAAGAGTCTGCGCTCGCCCAAAGTGTCATTCACCCCCCATTACCCCGTTACCCCCATCACCCCGTCACCCCATCACCGCCGTCGATGCCCTCGCTCGACCGAGCAAACCTATTGCAATTAAAGCTGCATTTTCACTTTTCCGGATTCTTTAGCGCACTCTCGGGTCTGTATTGCATAATACGTCGCCGTACCTGCCCTTTCATACTTTTCTTCCTTTCCACAGAGCGACGAGTGCGCCTCGCGTACCTCCTAATGCTCCAAAATTAGGCTTGCCTAAGCTTCCGGGATTGCGCTGTTTTTATAAGGGGCTCCCTGGGCTCCCTGGGCTCGCTGGGCTCCCTCCCTACCCTCGACAGCCGTCTCTCTCTCTCTCTCTCTCTTCGCGGACTCCCCCCTTGCTCCCTCCGCTCGATACTGACTTACAGCGTTTTTACAACTTGCTGCGGCAGAACATCAGTCGTATTTTCTCCTCTCCCCGATATCCCGAAAGCCATTTTGAAGGACATCCGGACACTGAGCATTTCACCAAGTGATTATTATAAAAATGGGCTTTAGTTTGCAATAATTTCTAATTTTAATCCCGTCAATTCTAACGGTAAAATGTAAAAGCAAAGGAACGTGGATTGGAGTGGATAGTACCGAAGGACGTGTACGTTCTTGGACACGTAGCGCACGTAGTTAAGATGAAATTTCACAAAATCCATTCAATTGGCGGTAATTGTATGGTAATTGTATGGTAATTGTATGGTAAATGCCTTGTCGGGAAGGAACCCGTTGATCGGCTTTCGACTTATTATTCGATAAGGTAAGTCCGATTTCCCCGTACAGCTGTTTATTATATCATTACAAGGTAGGTGATCGTACGGTCCGTACGATTGAAATAAACGAGATGATCCATCAGGCTTATAAATTAATAAATAATAATTACAATCGAGCTGTTTGTTTGTTAAATTAAAAGCCAAAGCTGTGTTTTGGCAAATTTTGCATGTCCTGCGTAATTATTCGTAACTTACCGAGTCACGTACGTCTAAAGCGACAATGATAAATCCATTCGTGTGCCCGTCTGTGTGCCCGTACACATTGCGTTCGTATAACGAATGAATACAGAGATGATTGTGTAAGGACGAAAGGATTGCCTCGTGATCAAACGGAATTAAATGTCTCGCTCGCGAGGGAATAAATAATTGGAGGGCATGAAGCGCTTGGGATTCATCTTGATTGTACTCGACGGAGATTTCCCGAAGAAAAAGGAAAAAGGAAAATCTCCTCTCATTGTAAGAGCTCGTCGGGAGAATCAAACCGTATTCACTCCCATGGAATTGCTACGGTGGAATTAGAGCCTTTACGTAAGACGTAAGGCCGTATGTACGTGCCAGTGCACTGCTCGCAACGGTCATCAAGCGGAAATAAAAGTACGAAGGGAATTTGTCGCCCTCGTGCTAAAGCCCCGCGCCGTCTCGACGTGAAAAGTCTCTGAGCAACAAGTAGTAGTAGTGGTGGTGGTGGTGGTGGTAGCGGTAGCGGCTGCTCCAGCTCCAGCTCCAGCTCCAGGGATGCTGGAAAAGCGAGGATCGACTCGACATAAGAAAATAATATAGAGGCAAAGACTTATTTTCCTATTGACAATGTATCGTTTATATGAAAATCCCACCTGGAATGAATGTGTATCCTCGTCTCGAGACACGTGTACGGAGAATGTACTTCGGAGTGGTGTGGTGGTAGTAGTGCTCGCGCGGGCTAGTTTATCAAGGATGGAGAAAAGTGTGGCAACGGTATACGGCCTAAGAGTATGCCACAGGAGGTAAAGGGGAGCAGCGAGAGAAACCAAGCGAGCAAGGTAGAAAGAAGGAGAGAAAGAGTCCTCAATCACGGGCACGGCTCGAACAATGAGCTTGTATTTTATGAGAAAATCTTACGCTGTGTTGCAATACATTTGTATTATTTACATTTATCAAGAAATCTTTATATGTCGTTAACAATGGCATTGCCCACTTATAAATTGCTCTCCTTGAATTTATACTTTCCACATTTATTTTTATTAAGTTTCTTTTTTTTCTTTTTCTTTTTTTTTCTTCTTCTTCTTCAAATAAAATCCACGCATCGCAACTCCACGCGCTTCACGTACCAACGTACACGCGCGTTTTTTTCTCATTACCGACAAGTTAATTTAATTGTCGGGCAAATAATATTAATATATCGCCGAGCGTTAATAAACAACCGGATCGTTAATCTGAAATTGTTCGTACGCATTGAATGCGCTTTGTCGTGAAAATTTATTAAAATTCTGAGTGAAATTAAAAAAAAAAAAAAAAAAAAAAAAAAAAGCCTCGCGGCACGATATAAATAAATGCAATAACAATAACCCCAATAACCAATAACGATTCGCTCCGCCATTGTTCTAAAGTATCCGCGGTATTTCGAAACTTTGAATAATTTTTCTATTTCACTTTATTTACATTTTACGGGCACTATCGCCCTCCAACCCGCACCGTAATTTTTATATTTTATAACTAATGTTCCCCTTAAAAGTATCCTGTATCATATATCCTTACGTATTGTACGATATGTACTACATATCGTTGGGATTATAAAGTATCGTGCGAGTCGCGTATGGGGATTCGAAAAGCTTCCGTCTACAGAGAAATATTAATAATTATATATTATATATATATATTTCCTTTTTTTTTGGTTAAAAGTGAATGGTAAAATTTATTTTTATCGACCCAAGATATGGATTTCTTCGGTATTCCGTCCGAACTTCCCCGTTAACAGCCATAAATTCGATTTCATAAACATACTTTGCAACAAAGCTAATCACCTACCTATGTAATAAATAATTTTTATTCATATTCGACAGGGCATTATTTTCTCACTGCTGTTATGCTCTTCTCCTTGGTTCCAGTAAAAATTACCCTCTCGAGCATGCTCTGCTAATGGTCACAACAAATAAATAAATACATATACATGTGTGGGCGTGTGCGCGCGCGTCCGCACATACGAAGAATTGAAATATTTTGAAAATTCTTTTGTAATATAAGATTGAATTTTTGAAGAACTTAAAAATGTCGATAGATAGGGGTCGGCTGGAACAACAAATTCTCAATAAAGGGTTGAATTATTAAATAAATAATAGTAGGTGCCAAGGGGGATCGTTCGATAAGCCTTTCACTTTAATTGCGCGGCAAAAGCAGACATTTGAGAATACTTTTTCGCCATTATATAAGGTCGGCCGAGCAAATTTGCGAAAGATTTGTAATATATGCCTTTTTACAATATCAGTATTCCGGAGGCTATAAATCCTTTATGCGCGTTCATGAATTTACGATACGTAAGTACATTAAATTTTGCAAAATAGGGTCAAACTATTTGAAAGCGCTCTATGGAGAGCGTAACTTTAAGTTAAAATAAAGCAATCCACTTTGCGCGATGGAAACTGAATACGGATCAATAGTAGGATTCCGAGCCCCGGCTAGCTCCGGTATAAATAAATCCAACTAGTTGGATAAGTCTCCGTTATAACTAACCTTAAAATTCGTGAGAAGTATTGCCGAGTTAGTTATTGCGGCGCGAGCCCCTGTAGAACCCCTGTAAAAATAGTTGGGGGAACAAAACAAAAAAATCCTTGCCAAAATAGTTGACGAGAATGGTGAAATAAGATTTTTAGCTGTTTGTTAAGGATTTATCAAAAACGCTTGGTACATGCGCCCTGAACCTGACCTCTCGTTCAACATATATATATATATATATACATTATAAGTTAATACTGTCCGTCCGTCTGCCCGTCCGTCTGGTCTTGAAATAAAAAATATCGTTACTGTTTTGCGATTTTCCCTTTTTAACGGCACGGCTTGCGTGGGCCAAGTCCGTTTTTGTTAAAAACTTCTCCGAATTAACATTTGTCGCTGCGCGCGGTCTCGCCTTTTCATCTAAGGAACCTATTTAACATCATGAGCGATGACGATCATAGTCGACGACGTTTTTTTTGCACCAACCACGCGCGGCCAAACAATACGTCAACGCGAGCGTTTGATCTCAACTTTATTTTTACTCCCTACCTCCCCACCCCACCCCAATAACCTCCGCGGCTCTATGATTAATCACGGGAATTTTTGTCAGCTTTATCAAGCGAGATCTTGCTTCCTCCTATTCATTATTTGTCAAATTCAGTCGGTAAAATAAATGAAAGATAATTTTTCACGTCGCTGGGGATGGGAATAGGGGGGAATAGGGGGGGGAGGGAGGGAAGAAAAAATTCTTTACCGAATATACAATAACGGAGTATTATATCATCACATCACTGAACAAAAGCGTAGCAGAAATTGAATTTTTCTTTTCAACGTAATAAAGACGAAAAATCGTTTCTTCTCCTTGCATTTCTTTCATCTTTTACTTCTTTCCTTTTTTATTATTTTCTATATCCGTTTTATGGTAATATTAAAGAAAGAGCCAGAAAAGTAAACTACTCCTCCGCTCCTCTTTGATAATTACATTTCTTATGAATAATTTCGTTTATTTATTTTAACGCGAGGGGTATAAAGTCCCAATCCTATCGTTATTACAATGTCAACAGGTTTTTCGCAAGAACTTTTCTATGAAACATAAATATCCTGGGAATAAATGGACTTTCTATTATACCAACATCGAGATATCCATTAAAACTTCCATTTATTCAGATGTAAGAGGCAAAAAAAACAACGACAAACAAATAGTCAAAGCCGGTAACGGTTACTCTTTTACTCCGATGAAAATTGTTTATAAATCTAGAATGAGCTTTTCTTTTTTTCTCTTTTTTTTCATTATCCAACCCACCGCGGCCCACTTACCACCTACGCATTTAATCAATAAAAGTGAATTCTTCGTTAATCAATGATTCGCGTGCATCGAGGCACACGTTTCAGCAAGAGGGACTTCTGAAAACATGGAAACGAAAGAAAAGCGAAAGGAAGAGGATTGAGAAAGGATCGATTGAAAAGAGAGAAAGTAAGGGGGGGAGGGAAAAAAAAAAGTGTAATATATCGTTGGTCGTTATTAACGTTGTTTCGAGTATGACAAAAAAATTTAGAGCCCGTATACAGCGATAATATTTTAATCGGTGGCCGCTTCGATCCTCTCAGCTGCAGGGGTCGGTGTTGCAAAATAATAAGGATTATAGGGGATGAATTAGTCGTCGAACGTCATTCGGTCAAGCGGGAAGGTAACGAGTATCGAGAGATATCACGTGGGGCGGGGGAGGGGGAGAGGATAGCGTCAATGTTTTCGTCTTTCTAGTTTTCGTCCCGCGAGTTCCCCACCTCCCCCCGCCCTTGCCGCGCTCATTCCGCTCTTCGGTCGGACTTATCGGGAATACGAGATAAAACCGCTCCCCCCCCCCGCCCCCGCCCTTTCTCATCGCGCCACGCACTTTATCGGCGAAACTTATTTAATTAAACTCAGACGCGCCCAAACAACTAAAACTGTATTTACCAAAGTAATTAATTACTGTTTGGCCAAGATCGATTAGTTTCTCGTGGTGGGGGTGGGGGAGGGCGGGCCGATATTTACTCCGTTGCCCGTGCGAGGTTCAATTGAGATTTGCATGCTCGGGACTGTTTGAGTAAGAAAATCGCAGCGGCTGCGCAGTCCCCCGAATCCAATGACGTTGGCCCTCGTCATTGTTTTTTTTTTTTTTTTTTTATTTATCCCCCCGGACAAGCAGACGTAACGATATTTTCGGACTAACAGGGCCCCGGGGCCTTCTTCTTCTTCTTCTACGGCTCTTTTCCTATCCCGACACACGGCGACAACGATCCTTGCTGCCGTTGGTGGTGCTGGTGGTGGTGGTGGTGGTGGTGGCGGTGGTCGTGGTGGTGGTAGTGGTGGTGGTGGTGGCGGTGGTGGTGCTCTCGCTCGGGCCCGGACGAGGCATTAATTATCCACCGAGGCAGATGCGCCGCGGATAAGCCGAGTTGTTAATGAGGTAATTACACTCGCGTATACATTGCGCGCTCGATCGTAGTTTCACTTGTTTCGGTGGATGAAAAATTTTCCGAGCTATAAAGCATCGCCAAGTCGGTGACGTGAAGGACCTTCCCTCGCGCTATGACGTCGATCGCGACGATTAATTACGATACTGGCCGTTGCCAGCTTACGTTATATTATACATCGGACGTCAATTCATGAACGCCAAGGGAGAAGATTCTTTCTCGGTGGCGACTATCGGCTACCGAACGTCCCTACGCAGCTTCACCGTCTGCTTACGCGTCCATACGATTTCCAGCTAACGCTTGGTGGCATTGTAATGATAATTACCGGCCAATGGCGGTAATGGCGGGGAAAATCTGAGCCACCCATGCTGAGCCACATTTAAATAACTGACCTTTACGACGAATAACTTGTTTATACGCGACAACTGAATATACGCGACCTTCTGTCGGGGGAAAGGGTTAAAAAAAAACAAAAATTTTGATAGATTCGTGACACGACGGGCCGATGGGAAATAATGCATTCGACGACGACGACGACTCTTGCTCTTACAAGAACAACTCACTTACCTGCTGAAATTCAAAAAAATTTACATTCCCACAGCTACGAGCCCGCGCTCTCCGTTATTGTCGTTATTCTACGGGATAATTAGCGGCGTGATCGATACACAAATTTTTGATAAAAAAATTCATTAGAATAATAATCATTCCTTATTTAACTCGTTAACTTTTATTATCATTATGACAGTTATTTGATTTTCTCCCTTCATTCGGATACTGTATTTAAGCAACATAATTCTGATTTGTGCAATTGTCCATTAATATTTCAAACGTTACATACATATATACATATTGATTTTAATAATACTTTTGATGGTAATTAACAGGCCCGATAAAGTGTGATTATTATTTCATAGTGTACGTGAACGGTATAACTTTTCCTTATAGCGTTAATTTAAAAAAAAAAAAAAATGCCTGCATTAATATTAACGATCCGCGTCTCAATTAATAACATTAACGTTTAACCTTTGACAGGGTTGCTTTAGATAATATTGTTATTATGCGTGTATGCCATTATCGCGGGAATCAATTTATGCACAGTCGATAAATAGATTATGTAAAATAATCCTCGTGCAATCGAGCCGCAATGTCAAAGTGGACTATACAACGTTGTCCAATGCCTTTACATCACGATATTATTGATTTTTAGTTTTTTTTTTTTTTTCTTTCTTCTCTATTCCTTATATTGAATATTATCATAATACAGAAGCTCGTTTAGCGACAGAATTTTATCCGTAAATCTACTACGACTGACGTTCCTTCACTTCGAGGTTCATGAGATCTACCCGCACGACTACATACGTGTACCGACTTGACTTACTTACCGACGATAGTGAAAGTACAATCAACTTGAATTCAGTATTTGTTATAAAATCATCTGGTCCTCGATGGCGTTCGATTTAACGAGAACATTGTCTTTGTATGCGATCTTAAGGAAACATTTGATTTTACAGGCTCTTCATTTCGGACAGACCATTTAATTAATGGCATTTAATGTGTAAAACTCACGCTTTCCTCGAACATTTCCTCCATTGGCAATTCAAGTACTTTCCAACACGATGCAATACCCTTTGTCACGTTGTTATTACTTCAATTTTTGGGGGGAATTCGCTAAAAGCTGCGTAAGGGGGGCAGTGTAAGGCTTACCAAACAACTCTCTCAAACCAAAAATTAATTCCAATACTTCAGTCTAGTCTATCGACTATCTATTTATTACTTATCTCCCTTTCTTTTAAAGCGTTGAAACGTTTAAAGCGATGAAATTCGCAAGTTATTGTTATTATTCGCTTGGCGGAAGGCATTGAGGTGGCCCCCCCCCCCCACCGAAAATTCATTTGGAGCCGAAATAATTTACCGGGATGCATGCAGACTGTCGAGTCAACGTAAAAGCAATGTAAGTGCAAACATTTGTTTAGATAAGAGCTTAAAAGATACTTTGAAAGCTTGCCTCGTTCTAAGGTAGTAAACAAAAATACTAAGTAAAAGTGGATCTCGTTGGTATTACCGAGGATATAGGCGGAGAGCGGTGAATTGTACGAGACACTTTACATCTTACTTTAGTGTAGGATTACCTGATGAATTTGTAAGATCCTCGTAGTGATTTACGGCCGCAGTTATATTCTTAATATGACCGCGTCATTTTTATAATAATGATTAGCTTTTAGAAGAAGACGTGTCTTCTGAAATAATAGGCCACCTCGGCTTGTTCGAAAAAAATCGTTTAAATCGATAATTGTTTGAAATAAGAGTTTCGGGTGAATTGTTATATGGACAACATTGTTGTTAAATTAATGTAATATTGATGTCAATTGATTATGTCGGATAGATAATTAATTACGTAATGTGTGCACTGAGAATGTGATGAGCGAGAAAGAATAATACAAGGAAACGTCAGTTTTATTATTTTGCTGCCGCGGTTCGTTTACAAAGGAAATACCGAGGAATTCATGAATAGTCAATAAATAACTAATTATACGTCTACTATATTACTGGAGAATTAGATAACATAAAGTTATTACAAGCTCATTAAAATTATTATTACTGTATCTTCTTTCTGTATCTGAGTACGTAACGAAAACTTTTTCCCACCACACGTGCATATTTTAAGAAATTATTTTGTAACCTACACTTATAATAACAACAACAACAACAACAATAATAATAATAATGGGCGCCTATGAATGTATATATTTTTTTAATGACGCTTTGAAATTCAAAAATGCCTACACTATTTACTATTTACAAGTCTCAATTTAAATCATTAATATTTAAATGCGTAATAATAAAAAAAAAAACGACCTCGTAGATTGAGTTCTTTTAACTATTGAATTTATAGCTCTTATAAATAATACGTTTGTTTGTAATTACGAAGTTTAGGAATTTTTTAATAAAGCCGAATCGTATCGAAGCTCGAAATCTACATTATGGACGGTTACGCGCTGCTCCGTATTAATGGTATTTTTAATAATAAAATTGTAAAAATTGTTGCCTATATTTTTTTTTTTTTTCTTCTTTTACAATCCTCGACAATTTTGTTGGATTCGCTAATTAATGGCTTCTTTTTTTTGAGAAACGATAAAAGGCCATTGGATACCGAAATACGGAAATGAAACGAAACATGGCTCGGGGTTATTGGCTACTTTATTAAAAAGGTCTCGTATATGTTTTAAATATATGAAAATAGTAACAAACTGGCACGTACGGACAAAGGGAAGCGGATCGATAATTAATTTGATTTTACCATTGATTGCTTCTTATTGAATTAGAAATTTTCTTTCGCTCGCCGCCGTCGCCGCCGCCCCTTCCCCATCCCAACCAATAGAACTTCCATCAAAGCCAATCGAAAGCAAATGGGAAGTATAAAAGTTTTTCTCAAAGTAAATCGATTTCGAAGATTTACAGCCTTGCGTTTTTCTTGTTAATTTCGCGCGAAATCAAAATGAAGTTTTTCCCGACCGCTAGCCAATGACCGCTGCCCGCAATTACTTTAATGCGCCCGCTGATTGCTCATTTATTCGCGGGTATTTTTATAACTCTTTGATTGCCTTTTATAACTCTATGCCTTAAAAAAACGATAAGAAAGGGACGGGAGGATAAACGTAAAAGCTACTGGGACGACCTGAAAAAGGCGACGCTCGTCTCACGCACACGGCGACGAGCATCGCATGCAGCCAAAGTACATGAATCTTAATAGGACATAATATTCTCGTTCCTCTTTCCTTTCGTTTTTGTTGTTGTCGTTGTCGTTGTCGTTGTCGTTGTTGTTATTCCTTCGTGGTGAGTCTGCTTAGGCTGTTAGGAATCCCGGAGGACCCATTGTTTAATTGGCCGAGTAGACGTGAGATCGCAGCTTTATCGAAATAATTAGAAGAAGCGCGTGCGCGTACGGGGTGCCGGTGAAGGAAGTTAGGGGGGGGGTCGGTGCGGGGAATCCATATGGCGAGCCGCGCAGCCATCGCTCGTTTCTCATTAAACGTTCGGCAGAAGGAGCCGCAACGAGCACCTTTGTTTGCCAGCATACGGAAATGGAAAAGATGAAAGGGAAAAAGAGATTGGCACTCGCTTTAACTTGATTAAGCAAGAGCTTTTTATTTCGTCTACGGAGGGGGAGTCGGGAGGGTGGACTTTTGCACCTTTTTGCGCGTTCTTGCGCATATCCGATTTTACGGTCACGGCAAGCGAAGTGACGTCCGTAGACATATTTTACGATTGATTTAGACTCTCTCTCTCAGCTCTCTCACACACACACACACAGACACTCCGTATGTCTCTGTCGCGTGTAGACTTTCGTGCCGAGCGCACGGCATTACTTTGTGTCGAAAGTTTGAAAAGAGCCGGCCGATATCACGTGATACCGTACTTTGTAAAGTTAAAAGTTTTCCCTCTAATAAAAAGTTCCCCCCTTTACGTGAGTGGCCTAAATGTCTGTAGACTATAGAGCGGCCGTGATAAAAAGACTCTGCGGAATAAGAAAAAGACAAAAGACATAAACGACATTGATAACTGTGTCCCGGCCATTGATGATATCCGCCGGCGCTCGCCACTGCACTTTTACACTTAAGCCCCCACCCCACCCCCGACCACGTATATCGTGCCTTTATTATAATGAAAAAATAAAACAATCCGAGCTTAACGACGGAAGTCTCTTCTCTTTTTTTATTATTATTGTTGTTGTTGTTGTTGTTGTTGTCCCTTTCTTTTATTCGTTGTACTACTCGGCCCTCCCCCCGTACGTTGGGCAAGTTCGCGCGCGCGCGCGCGCCCCAAAGCAACGCTCTTGATAAGCAACGCTTGTCCGATCCTCGTACGATCTCTTTGTTAAAGAATTATTGGGATTTATCGCGCGGTGCCTCGAATAAATACGACTTGACAATAACTGTAGTTTATACAAGCCAGGGCCATTATTAGCCATCCATTAAAAGTCTCTTAACAGCAAAGTCTTCAAGAAAAAAAAAACAAGAAAAAAAAACAAACAAACAATTAAAACAAATGGCCAGACAGCAGATTAATGGCGATAGCGTATTCGATTTACTCTGATTTTTGCGTGCACCCACTCCTGAAGCGCTCCTCCTTCTCCCCTGACAATTAATTATATCAATGAAATTGAAATCCTCTTCCACGGCTCCTTCTCTCCGAGCGTGATTTTTCATACAATTATCTACTATTATTCACGTAGGAATTGAAGAGCATACGTAATTTCACTGTATTAAGCTCATATCAGCGGCGGCGGCGGCGGCCCCCCTGCCTCCCTCCCTCCCTGCCTCCCGACCCAAAGTCATATTTCAGATTAGTAAACTGAGATTTATTTAAATCACATTTTGCTGGGGAATATGCAATGGATTAATAATTCATAAGGAAAACCTTATCTTATACGTACGTTTTCAAATTAATCCGCGGAATAATTATAAATCCCGGTTATCTCCGCTAATTTATTAAAAGCCATTACAATTCCATATGTTAGAGTATTCATAACGAAAGGGCAAAATTTATTATATTATTAGCCAGGTCTAATAAGTTAATATTCGTAAAAAGCATTTGGATCAAACGAACGAAGTCAGATTGCCGAACTTTACTTATCATCTCACGTTGCCGTAGAGGCCGATATTACGTATACACGATGTATACATTGTATGCATTATAAAAAAAAACAAGACGAATATTTGTATTGGTAAGTGACTCGTTAATGAAATGGGACGAGGCTGCCCTTTCCCTTGCCATTTATAAAATTCCTCATGGTTTTGTATCTGAAGTATTATAACACATTATAATATTAACAATTGAAGGTTATTGTTGCATTACGTGTACACGTTGCGCCTCGGGGGGGGGGCGGAATAATTTATGAATAAAGTCGTTCGCTGGTAAACTAATTTCACCGCGCGTCGATAGAGGTTACGACATTTTTTCACGTAACTTACATCGTCGACCTTACGTGTTATAATACCTTATCAGTCGGTCCGGCTACATAAGATATCGATTATCTTTGCGCACGCGGACAATGTTTTAAACAATAGAACGAGCTTTTTTTCACTCTCCTGTCGAATCATGGGCTCGTGAGCAACAACTTTTGCCCACTTTCGGGACTCCCATTGAACGAAAAAATTATTGCACTTACACGGGAGCGGGGGACGGTCACTGCACCTATACGAAACATATACGAATTCCTGCGCATCGTTTGTCCGTAATAAAACTTGCGAATCGTACGTTTCATTAACCTTTAACGAACAACAATAATAATAATAATAATAATAAAAAACAACAACAACAACAACAGGTTTTATACATTGTAGAGCTCAGTTTTATTAACTTCTTTTCAATGCTTTGACGAATTTTTTTTATTAAAACATCCCCGTTAAATCATAGCGAGGCAATTCACGTAATACAAATAGCCGTTCTCTTATTACTTATCATTTTATTGTAACAATTCCAAAGCTGTTTTGCTGCTCTTCAATAATTTCAATATTTTCAATTAACCTTTTACACGTGCGTGCGTGCGTGCGTGCGTGTGTATTTAAAATAAAAAATGGCGATTATTCGTAAAAGTTACACAATCCATTTCGTAATTGAAAATTAAATTCTATATTATTTGCAAAATTATAATAATCAAATATTTATTACTTACTTACTAATGAAAAGCGAGCGTGGAATTCGAAATACATCATATGTATATATTGTGATAAGAAAAATGTAAATTATAAAAATTACGTAGCGAGGACTGTGAGGGAATATAAAATTTTCATATAAAATCTAAGCTGTAATTACTTCCATTACCAATAATGTCTAACATTACAGCTATGCATTGCTTTATTATTCCATAGACATGTCGGCATAAGTTATTTTACTTATTAGATAAAAAAATATTCCGTTTATTAATGGTTAGTAAATATTAATAGAATTCATTTCTTATCTATATTTTTTTTTTTTTTTTTTTTTTTTTTTGTAGCTCGCGTCGACCGATTCGTATACTGACTCCTTTTATCTTTGTATTTTATAGGGAATCAGAATTTTAATTATTAAGATATAAACTCACTGTTACTTTAACTTCTGTATACATTTAACATCCGATTTCACTTCTGAAACGTTAAAAACCCATTGTAAATATTATGATTATTATTCAAAAATATTGAAATACCTGGTGGGACTTATTTTTTAGGTCGCATTCTCTACAATTAAGTGAATAATAAAATAAATATTTTCAAGAATGATCTAACAAAGACGTGGTTGTCACTCTCTGCAGTCAGGAATTTGTAAGATAAAATCGTACCGAGTATTTTTTCATCATTTTTTTATGTAGATAATTTTCTAGAAACTTTAAATAATTAATACTTATTCTATATACTGCATTCGTAGACATACATATGTATATATATATATTCTCTCTCATAATATTATTCAGAAATTCATTTATTTTACATTATAAAGGAAAGTTTAAATTGCCGTAGAAAAAAAAAATTCTAACGGCTCTGTCCTTTTTAATTTCAAACGAACTATAATGTCTTTAATGACTTTACTCGGAAATATTCTCCTTACGAAGATTTATATTTATTTCCTCTTAATTCTTAAGGCAAGTTCAAAAAAACCTAATTAAGTCACTTTTTTCCTGGCATTAAAAACTTCTGCGGTTAAATATTGTAATGGAAAGATATTTCGTTTTTTTTTTTTTAACGTAAACTTTCTGTGATGCTTCTAGAAAGTGAAATTAAAATAAATAAGATAAATAATAACGAAGCGAGCTCGTTTGAGTTTGCCTCTCTTGTCACAAAAGTATACCCACGCGGTATAATTTATATTCACAATATTCGGCTCTTTCCTAATAAAGGCGAATTAATTTTAATTCTTTAGCGATTGTTTTAGCGATTTGAACTAGGCTATAAAAATTTTCATGCGTATAAATTAGGGGAATTAATGCCTCTCCCATTATATTATATTCAATGGCGGGCAGATGCTAGATTGTAGAAATACAATAAAGCATTGTGACGAATTAAGGTTAAAATTATTATTACGATAAAACACACCACACGGACAAAGTACTGAGAATACGAAGATCCTCTTATTCTTAATAAATAAAATAATAATTTATGATTGTGTGTGTGTTTTTTTATTTTATTTTTTATTTTTTATTTTTATTAAAATGCAGAAATATTTAATTCGATACGAATGTATGCGAAGGGAATTTATTTTAATGAATGCACGTGATTCCAAACGAAATTAAATTCTTAGTTTAAAAAGTTTTTAAAACTTCAACTGTAGACGAAGAATGCGCATATACATATTGGACGAAGAACATATAGGATTCGAAATTGTAAAAAGTCTATAAGAACGTTTATTATAGTAATTTCAATTTAAGAAGATGAGTACATATGTATATATATGCGTGTGCGTGTGTGCGTATGTATATATGTACATACGTAAATTCTTCGAGAATAACGTCGGTAATTTACATATAGAGTAGCTCTAATGTTACATTGTTATTATTAGTTTCAACATTAATTTACAAATGTACAATTATTTTTATATAAAACGTCCGTAGATGAAGAAGCTAAAAACACGAAAGACTCGCATTTGTCAGGCTTTTAACGCTTAAAGGAAGATGGGAAAAACTGATTTAAAAGAACGGCGGAGAGGAGGCGGAGAGGAGGCGGAGAGGAGGGCGGAGAAAGGAGAAGAGGAAGATGGAGGAAAGAAAGCGGAGCAAGAAAAAAAAAAAAAGAAAAAAAAAATGCGAGACAAAGAGAGACCGAGAGTGAGAGGACGATGGGTTTTCAAGTGCAATGTGCTGTGGAGAAGTCGACAGTTGGCCGCCAGCTGGGAAGCAGACGAAGCGGAGAGAGGAGAGAGAAAGACCATCTCCCGAGCTTATATGCTCAATTTTACTTTACCTCTCTCTCTCTCTCTCTCTCTCTCCTCCTCCTTTGCCACTTTTTCATTGCAAAGATTTTTACTTACTACGCGCAAAAACCCTCTATCCACTTTGTATTTTTATTTTAATATTTTGTCGGCCGATCCTACACTTAATGTAATCCTATTTCTCAACCAGAAATTACATCTGCGAGCAGATTATCGAATTTTATGCTCAACACATTGCCGAGATATTTTTCCTATTAACGTTAATTATTATTTTCTTTTAAATTATATCTATTATATATACGTATGTGCGTGCGTGCGCGTGCGTATATTTGATAGCTTCTGTACTTGCATGTAAATATATTATTATTACTTATATACGTTGTATAATATAATTATATAATATTCTAACGTAATATATTGAATAAAATATATTTAAAATATATCAAAATAGTTTGGTACTTATAAATTTATTATATATATTTTGTAATCAATATACGTCTACTTGTACGTACTATTTAATTAAAACTGTATAATTACAAAAGTATTGAGGCTTCAAAAAAAAAAACAAAAAAATTACTTTTAACTTTTATTAAAAATAAATATATTAATTAAAAGTTGCCTCGATAACTTTGCACGCCAGTTGTTGTTGTTGTTGTTATTATTGTTATTATCTTATTATCGTTATTATTATTATTAATTTAATGTCCCGTGTCAAATGCAAGGATTTCCTATTAAGATTGACGTTATGAATTTTATGTGCCAAATGTCAGTGATTCTATGCGATTAAAGGGAATAAATTTTAATATTGAAAAACTCATTAGATTCATATTCATAAGCGGTGAATAATGTAGGCACTCGTACATATATATATATATATATACTATTTCGAGCGTCCAATAGAAGCGTCGGCTTTTTAAAGTGATCCGACAACGGTTGAATAATAACCTCGACGCTGGAAACAATAAACCGCGCATAATACTTTAAGCAGACGGACAATAAATAAATCAGGAATATATGATTACTCTCTGCGCGTGCGTGTGCGTGTGCGTATATGTATATATATATATATATATAAATTGGCCAAAAAGCACCGGGTCTTCTTAAAGAGCACACAACAAGAGGGAAAAAAAAAAAACAAACGCACGAGCCCATAAGAAAATCATCATTAAAGTTCATTCCCAATAAACAATCGAATTAAATAACAAAAAAAAAAAAAACTCGCGTTGGAATAATTTAAAATCAAGAGTCAATAATGTCGTAGTAGGGGAATAAATAGAAATAGAGCGATAAAAGTATTCCCGAATGAGCTGGGACGTGCCGTATTGACGAACAATTATCGCTCCCTTTCGATCCCTTACGAAATTCCACGACAACGAACGTCAGAGATTGCGACGACGTCGAGGATATATTCAAAGCGACGCGAGGTCAGCCTCAAAGCCATTTCGTAAAACGGGTTCTAAAAGCACTTGTAAAAAGAGAAAAAAAATCTCCTAGCATTCGTTTATGGCGCCGGAGAGGAAGTACTTTCGAGAGAAAAACGCGTTATACTCTTTCTAATAAAAAGGAATGAAAAACAAAAAAAAACAAAAAAAGAAGAGAAAAACAAAGCAGCAGCTTTGCCGTATTTAATTAATGCACGAAAAATGTAAATTGCAGCCTCTCGATGTATATTATATGACAACAATGTACACTAAACTCAGGCATTCCGACACGAAATGTATGCACATAATGTTAAGGATCTTATTTTTAGATGCATTCTTTAACAATACTAACGACCACAACGACAACGACAACGACAACAACAACAATAATAATAATAATGATAATGATAATAATAGCTACGAGGCCGGGTCAATGATAATAATAGATGTAATCTGGTTTGTGGTGAAAAAAAAAAAGGAAAGTAGGAAGAGGCTGTCGAGCGACATTGTCTTCAATTGTAATATCTCGTTATATCCCAATTAATATTGGGATCTTAATTAGATCACGTGGTGAATTAAACGCTATACGAGGCGAATGCCGGCGTGTGTTACCTACATTACCTGCCGGTAATGCGTTTTCCCGGATACGAGGCAGACTCGGAAAATAAAAGTGCGAACGAGAACGTCGGCAGAGTGTCGGACAAGGATGGCTGGCTTTCGCGCCCGAGTCATCTGGGCCCTCTGATCCTGAGATAAACCTGTGCACAGTTTCTTTCACACTTCTGTGCCCGACAAAAAAAAAAAACAGAAAAAGACGCCGTAGTTCATGGGATTCGATCGAAACCAACTAGTTTCTTTCCGATTGTTCCCCTTAATTCCCCAAGACATGTCCCTACCCTTCCCCGCAGACGCGCATTTACAATAAATCTTTATAATTACATATTTATAAATGTTGAAAATGTACGTCAAAGAAAGAAAAAAGCGCGGCATCTTACAAAAGTATTGGATTTTATTGCAATGTATACGCGTGCAAAGAAAGAAAGAGAGAGGTGGGTGGGAGGGAGGGAGGGAGGGAATTAAGCGGCACGCAACGGGCGCAGAGGAGAACTTATCTCAACATTTTATAACGCTTTGTGCTTTATTTAATTAATTAAAGTAATATTATTATACGTTTTCGTAATTAAATGTAGAATGGCAATAAAACAACTTATTGGCACACGTGAATAATAATAAAAGATTGATGGGATGTAATTGTAAGACGAGTTGCGTGGCAAGCCGGATTTATTTGGAATTGTAAATTCGTCGTCCACTTACCTGTAATTCATGAGGTAAAGAAAGACACGCAATATCAATCGCTACTCAACACTCAACTCCTACATGTAATTCATGTATTAATTCGTAAAATATCGTAAGAATGATGTTGTTCGTCGAGAATCTTATTTCCTATTATTTATCGATTATTTATCGATTATTTATCGAACGATTGTAATATGTTCGCTGAAATATTTATAATCGCGTAATGATGACGAGGTGCGCCAAGTCCTAGCCTGATAGCCATTCGCAATTACGGGCGTAAATAAAGATTTTCAACGTTATCCGGCTACGAGAGTATGCTTTTAATCGCTTACTTTTAACGGCATTAAACAGCCCCCGATTGGTTTTAATAATTTTGCCAATCCGTGGCATTTAAAAATTCCAGTTAGAAAAACGTCACGAGTACGTAAGTAAGTGCTCGTACGGATTTGTATTCGTATTGATCCGATTGAATGGCCTTTAATGTCAACGCGCGCGCGCGCGCACTCTCGATATTATTGCAATAACCCCAAACAAAATTATTGTATCTTAGCCAAGACGGTGAGAATGAAGCCAGTCACGTTAATATAACATAGACAAAGTCCGACAAGTGGCTCGCTTCATTAAAGAAATACATTCATTTACTATCCGACCAAATATTTGTACCCGTAAGGATGTACTTTTTTTTGGGGGTTATTGGAATTAATTACTCTCCTATCTTCTGTTCATCATTGAACATTGAAGCCTGCGTCGGCAATCTTGGGAAACCTATAGCCGATATATTTTCAGCAATTTTCACGAGGAGGGATTTTATCATATAATTTGAAGGGAACGTTCAACAATTAATATTCCACGTACTCACGGATACGTTATTATCGAAACTAAGATATTTATCACTTTTCATTAGCTCGCAATTAATATTGCGTAGTCGTTGTTGTCGTCCTTTTACACGAACATCTTTAATATTTTATGCGATTTAGATAAGTATTCTCGTGGCTAATTGATTACAAAAACAAAACAAAAAATAAATAAATAAAAAGGATAATTAATAGTAGTAGTAGTAGTAGTAGTAGTGGGAAATACTGACTCAACGTTTAATTACGATAAATAGTAAGTTTATTGTTACGATGTATTTAAGAAATTACATTATCGATGCTTTAGCCTCGCAATTTTACTTAACAAATAAACAGTCGCTGAAGCCTTCGTCGAAAATTCACGCGAAGTCGTAATAACTTTAGCAATGGATTTCAGGTCGAATAGACGTAATGCGAGCAACGGACGCAAATTTAATACGAGATTACCTAGATCGCTAAGCAGTTTACGGTAAATTTCTGTGAATTGATTATTGTTTCGGTACTTTCGTAACTTCCACAAGACTCCCGACTACCCTTCACTCGAACTTTTAAATAATACTATCAGTACTAACAATAACAACAACAACAACAGCAACAACAAGAATAACAACAGTAAGGATAGTAATTGAATGTGATAAATAATTAATTGTTGAAAGATCGATGGAAACACTCGTAAAGCGGGGAATATATTTTACCGTCCTTGGCGATCGTTGTATAATTTAAAGCGGTTAAACGAAAAATTCGGGATTATTTTATCTTGTCGTCTAATTCGAATCGAGCGAGTAAAAAACAAAAAAAACAAAAACAAAAAAAAAAAAAAGCTCTCGCAATGATTTGTAATGGGCATTAAAGGTAGACATTACATGTCGGGAAAAGAAGAGGCTGCGATTCTCACGCAAACAATTGCCTCGGGATCGTTAAAAGGGAAGGAAAAGAGTCCGTTGCAGCAGCAGCAGCAGCAGCAGCAGCTGCAGCTGCAAACTTCATAAAAGTCCATTTCCGTAAATTCGATAAGAAAAGGAGATAATAGAGAAAGAAGCGCTGCTTGCCGAGGGTAAGAGAGAAGATCCATGCGAATCCGAAAGAGATGCCGGCCGGCCGGCTCGCTCGCTGCTCTCCCTCCCGCCTCGTCCCCTTCCGCGCTGCTCCACCAGTTGCACTACCGCCGCCACCACCACCTCCACCGTCGCCACCACCACCACCACCACCAGCGCCGGTTATTTTGCCAGGATGGTTAATTAAAGCGCGTGGCGCCGGATCAAAAACGCGACCACCGCCCGCAGAGAAGAATGACTGGGGGAAGGGGGGGGGCGATCAACAAGTGGCTCATGATTTCGTCAGCGGTCACCGCGGTACTTCCTATCGGCTTTTCCCGTGACTCGGCGCCAGACGCCCTTCCCTGCCCTGCCCGACCACTACTCGCACCCACTCGCACCCACTCGCACCCACTCGCTCTCTCTCTCTCTCTCACACGGGAACATTCGCACTAATACTCGAAATCGCGTTAATCCATCCATCCATCCCCGTCCCTCCCTCCGTCCCTCCCACCGCCTCCGCCGCCACAGCCACCGCAGCCCAGGAGTTTTCGGTGGTCGGTGGCGAGTCCCGTACCGACAGCGGGATTACCATGATAGCCGGTGACCCGATGACGAGACGAGGAGAGCCCTAATTGACTTTGGGTATCTCGCTGAGGCCATCATACGATCGATATCGTGACCCGCCGGGAAACTAAAGGGAACTGAAGCCCTCTCCACGATCGGAAACTCCGACGACCAGTGATATTTTCCCCAAGGCCAATGACCCTGGCCTTCAACCCCTGCCTCCGAATCCCCGACTCCGCGTTAACAGCCAATATTTTCATTTCCTCTTCGCTTAACGCCCGAAAGTAATTATTATTAACCGGGCTTTGAAAAAATCGATCGCCACCACGACTCGCTTGCCACGCGTTCTTACCATCAAATATCCTTGCGTTGCATCCGCATTACCTACAAGTAGCCTCACCTATAAATTCCTCTCGTAAATTACCCTCAAACCAATTAATCCCGACCCGATCCGACCCGATCCTCATCCACCCAATACAACACCCGCTTAAAGACACCGGTAAATAATATTTACCTATTGTCTATTAACGATAGGATCTTTATAAATAAATCATTTTCAATTCAACAAGTTACAAGTAAGGCTCGTAGAGTGAGAATAAAATCAGACGAGGTGAATACGGATCAAGTAAAAAACAAGCCTTAGGCAGGCACACGACTGGATAGAAATAAAAAATTTAGAGAGAGAGAGAGAGAGAGAGAGGAGAATCGCGAGAAGAGCACCACTGGCCGTAATAAATTACAAAAACAGTACGGGACAAGCTGTATTATCGGTCTTATAAGTTTCGATAGAATTGTACGGTTAGAGTAAAACTTCGGCTTCCGTGTTTAATTTAAATCACGTCGATTCGTAGGGGTATAAAAATAAATTAAAATTCGTATCGATATTGTTGACCGAATCGAGGAATATAATATATATTTATTGAGTCGCGAGACGCTACGAATTTTCATGCCGTAGGTTCTATTGAATGATGTTATCCGGATGATGATGTTACGTACCGACTTTTTAATAAAAGATAAAAATAAATAAATAAATTAAAAAAAATGTCGGAAGATAAAAGAATCCAATATATAAGTGACAAAGTTAGCGTATTACGTATACTACTACTCGATGGGATAGAGAATTTGAGAAAAGCTTGCATTGCAATGCACGCGCATTGAAGAATAAATGTCTTAATTTATTCTTATGGAAAAGTGATTATCGTCGTCGTCGTCGTCGTCGTCGGGGAATCGTATCAGGGAATCGACGCTCGCGCGCGACCATAGGACACCATAAACATTTGTCGCACCTCTCACTCGCTGCTATCGCAATGACTATCGCGATATTCCTGTTCTTCTACACTTGTACACTTTGGCCTGTAATTCCTTCCGCATGACCTTCGGTTACCATATGCGAGGTTACCAATAGGCCGAGGGGCCGAAATATAACGCTGCCCAACCAATACGAGTTACGCGAACGTGGAATTAAATAAAGCCGTCCGATTATTCTCACTGGAACTGGTATAGGCGCGCTCGCGCGGCACGACCCCCCACCCCCGTTCAAGGGGAGTGGGCAGGGGCAGGGGGAATTTTCCCTTTTTCCGATCGCTTTCGACGGGCGGACGATACTACTTTCGGCTCGTCGAGTAATGGGACACCGGAGACCGATGCAATTGTCGGACGTGGTTTATGACTGACCTGTTCTGACGGAGCGGAGTGGAGGGGAGCGGTGGCCCGCTATTACAACGAGGCCGAGTAGCCAGTCGGCCGGTGCTTTAAAAATCGAGGAAAACATCGAATCGCTTATATCGAGGTCGCCAGCGAGATTCTACAATCTCTAATGCACGCCACACGCGTCTACATTCATAATTACACTCGTTGCGTGTATTTTTAACCGAGAGAGGGTGGGAGAGAGGTGTAAAAAAAGGAAGGGGTTGGGGTTGGGGGTAAGGAAGAGGACATTTATAAACTATGAAAATAATTGAAGGTTATTATTGTCGTTCGGGCCGTAATCGTCATCCGTTAACGTTTTGTAATTACAATCTTAATATTTCAGTCTTGGTATATATTTAATGGACTTGGCGCGTCACTCCAAGTGTTCGCATCGCAGATTACAATTATTTATAAATCCTGGAGCGAAACGTTATTACACCAAACGGGCCGCTCGACCTATCGAAAAGAAGCTTTATTTATTATCATTATTGTTCCCTTGAGATCCAAGTCGACGATACGAATACGAATGTCAGGATACTCGTTTCACGTTTCATCGATATTCACGCCGCAAATATGCTTTTCGATAACTAATGCTCGATAATTCCCCGATTAATAAAACAAAGTTATAAACAATGAATGACCGGGGTAGGGAATCGTCGGTAAAATGCAAAAAAAAAAAAAAACAAGAAGAACGGCGAGCGGTATTACAAAATTAAAGCGACAGTATTGGATTTCAACGACTTTCTAATGTTATTTCACTGCGCGGACAAGTCAGTCGGCGGCGAGTTGTCGCGCTAAGTTTTACACGACACGATTATCCGTACCCTGAAACTCTCTTGTTTATTTATTTAACTGAAAATGTTGATTTCTAAATTTCTATTAAGAAACGCGCAAAACGCGCAGAGAAGCGCATTCGCGGGTTCATATTGGAATACGATTTTTAAAGTCCGAGCGAGCTCAAAGTCGGATAATACGGTGACGTTTCACCTTTTATCTATCTATCTATCTATCTATCTATCCCATTAGCGACGTTGCAAGTGTAATTATTTAATGTCATTACGGTGACAGGGTGACAAAACATTTTCTTCACTTACAATATGAAAGGAAACTACGGTCCGTAGTAGCGGCTCGTTATTTAAACAAATTAATGAGCTTTCATTGATCATGAGACTTGAGCAAAAAAAATCTCGATCCGCATTCGAAATACATTTTAAAATTAATTTATTATGTAAAAGCCGAAGTCGTAAAAGGATTACGTAATTCTCACGAGCTTCGTTAAAGTGTTTTTTTTTTTTTTTTTTAATGTTTTTGTTTTATTATACGCATTTATTGAATTAGTGCCACGAAAATATGTTTATTTATCGCTAAATGGTAAATAAAAATGTCAATATGTATATATGTGTATGTATATGTATTTATTTTATTTTATATAGCACGAGTCTTGTGAAACGCAAATAAATTATATTATAAATTACATCGGCTTACGTAATGTGGAATTAAAATAGAATTGTAATTTATTCTATAATTGACAGTATCGGAGGCAAGTAATATTAAAATTTATATTTTCTATTTACAGAAACTGTATTCATGTCACGCGTAAAGCAACAAGATAAAGTCCGGCATATTACGAGGCGCGCGTTCTACACGTACGTGTATTCACGCAAATATATTACTTTTATAATATTAATTAACAATAGTTATTCTTATAAATGGCTTTTTAATTACAAAAGAGCTCGTATTACCTTTTTAATTCATATTAACTCTACATCTACATTAACGATCCTTGTATTATTTCTTTATATATACATATATGTATTTAAGAATAATACATTATTATTTAGAATAATTATAGTTTCAATGAATAAAATTGATTAATGGTATTACGCAAGTTTGAATAACTACACTACTCATTCGTTGCCTCGCTATTCGCTGCGATTTCGCGTGACATTGATTGAGGCGCTAATGAAGATAGATTGTTGATTGATTCCAAAATGTTTATGAGAATGAAATGTAAGCGGGACTTTTTCTCGAACGGCAGTCACTGATTTACTTTATATATTACGAAACCCCGACGTATTTTCCGATTAATATTAATTTTATTAAATTATGGACAAGCGAAACGCTCAACGTTGCTTGTCATTGCCATTGTCGGACACACACACACACACACACAGTCACACCAATGACGTAATAATTTAAATATTATTTCTCATTCGTTAATATTTATGCGATTTTATTCTAATTAATTGATTAAAATTGATAGTATACTAATGGCGTTTGTTGTCGGTAGGCTTGTTTCGAAACAAATATTACCACTTGTTGAAATTTAATTATAACATTAACGTCTAAGTATTGATAATTACTTTATATCCTCGATATTACTATTGCGCCACAAAATAATAAAAACATACGATACATAATTGAATTGTAGAAACAAAAACAAACGAAAGGAAAGGATAAGAATGAGCATAAATTTAAATATTAAATCGTAATGTAAGATTTTAATAATTCATTTGATTCCATCACTTCACGGAATAATAATTCCATTTTCTCGTAAAATTTCGTACGTCAGTGTATATCTTTATACCGCTTTATTTTATTGCTATCAAATTTATATGTTATACTGCTGCGTCTGTTCCGCGTCTCTCTCTCTCTCTCGCTCTCGCTCTGTGTGTACACGTGCGCGCCCACGACGCTAAAGCATAAAAAGACACTTTTGCCTGTGTGTGCTGTAACCTAAATGTAAAGATGCCACGGCATTAGACTTTATACCGAATCGATATTTTACTGAAAAATTCCAAGTAAACTTGGGTATTTGTTGATTTTTACTTTTTAATATCGAAAAAATTTATTTGTTATTTATCGATTCGTCAAAATTAAGTAATGCGATTGAAACTGCATTTAATAATAATCTCGAAACGAGCAAACACCTTTTAGTGAAAGTATACGATTGGTTTTATTGTCACCCGTTCTCGTACGACAATACACGCGTTATAATATTAACAAGACAAATTGATCAGAGATTAAGGTAAAATAAAATAAAATATAATAAAAATGTATAAAGGATCCAAAGCATTTATGTCTCTATATTTTATTAGATTTATAGAGGCTATGTATTATATATTTACTACCCCAGTCGTCAGTCGAATCGCAGGAATAAGACGTATAAAGTTTAGATAATTTACGGATAAAACTGTATTGTGTATTTCTGAAAACTTGTAATCCTTGCTATTCTCAAATGAAAGTCGAACGAAAAATTTCTAATTTTTTTTCTTTCATTTTGTTCTTATCTTTTTTCTTTTAACGCGTAGAAGAAATTTATGAATAATTCCCGACCTTAAACAATTCCTTCCTTCTCTCCTTTGTTCTTTCAATTTCGGCTGAGATGGCGATACGGTTTACCGACACACACACACACACACACACACACGCCGCACGTAAATGTAATTTATTCTATTTTAGTTTCTCTCGTATCATAAATATTTATCATAAACTTATCTTCTCATAAATTTTTATTATCCCTTGTCTATTGAAATTTTTCGAAAACATCGATACGCTTTTTGATGACTTTAGGAAAACTTAGCACGAAATAACATTATCATTATAATCCAGTCGTTTATAAACTATAGCCGGCATTATGAAATTTCATAATTGCGTTTAAAGAAATATACGGATTCGATGGGGTTGGGGGTGGGGGGGGGATACATTAATATTGACGTATCATTATTATTATTACATTAAAAATACTTTCAAATTCAATAATGTCGAATATTTAAAAAAGCATCTAATGCCTCAGTTATGTTTATCTTCCTTTGAATACGTTTGTCATTCTTTACTTGTTAATCTTCGAAGCTCAACGCAGCCCGAATAAATTATTATAATTTTACTAAATGTACAACAACGAGCTTGAAAAATTTGTGCGTTTTTTTTTTTAATATTACTTTCGAGAATCGTACTCTAAATCGGGGAGGTATTTCTGTTCTGATATATGCATTATATATTTTAAATATTTTCGAGAAACCTGTCGTACATTGCAGTCACTTAATATGGGCGCCATCTGTTAAAAATAACGCGAACTCCCTCCCCACGTAGGATCATCGCAATTTTCGATTCTACTGAGAGAGTCGAGCGTATTTTCAACTGTTGTCGTTGTCGTTGTCGTTGTCGTTGTCGTTGTCGTTGTTGTCGTTGTCGTTGTTGTCGTTGTCGTTGTTGTTGTTGTTAGCGAGCGTGGGTGGCATGGCAATGGAAGTAAGTAAGTAAGTAAGTAAGTAAGTAAGTAATTGGTATTCGCAACGAAGGATTTATTAACGAAGGCCAAGGGCTATTTGATTGTCGAAAAGCTCGCGATCGTCAGAATCGTCAGAATGGCAAGCGAATGGGAGCGAACGAACGCCCCCGGAGACGCTCGGTAAATATTATTTAACGGGACAATTATTATAAGCGTTCGGTACTTGGCTTACTTGCTACATACACGTTTCTTTTACTCGGCATCATTTGAATTCGAATGTCAGCCGGTGATTTTTTTTTTTTATCTCTTTTTTTTTTTCTCCCCCTCCCCATTTCCCTCGTTGCCGTTCGCATGAATAATATCGTGTCTTTACTTTGGCAGGGAATTCCTGGGAAGCTTTAAGACGTAAAGCACTTAATAAGACTTTAAAAACAAGTTTGCCGTTATTTATTGTGGAAAGTTGAAGTAGTGAGTTGTGTTAGTCGTGGGAGATGGAATGCAACTTGGTTTAGGAAGACTCGCGCTTCTATTATTATTATTATTATTATTATTATTAATTATTATTATTACTACGGCACATAACTTATTTATACTAATGCTCTAAGTAGTTGGTAATTACGTCCGTTTGTTTGCTTATTGTTGTATCATTATCTTTTGAATTCTGCTTTAGTACTCGTTGTTTGTTTTTCGGTGGTTTTTCGGTGGTTTTCGGTGGTTTTCGGTGGCCACGGGGTTATTGGGATTATCGCATCGGCTTGAGTTGGCGAACTTCCTCTCATCCCTCTAACGATATAATGCGCGCGAAGTCACCGCGCTTGCCCTACGACGAGCCAACGACGACGAGCCAACGACGAAGGGACTCGATAAGAGCCGGCCAATCGATCGAGGGGGTGGTGGAGGAGGAGGAGGAGGAGGAGGAGGAGGAGTGCCGCCGAGTCGTTCTAACGGTTAAGAGACGTAATAGCCGCCTACGGCGGACTTCCATTGCTGCTCGGCATTCGGCTTGAGTGACGAGCGAGTCAAGTGGCAAAGTAAAGTGTCGAGTGGCGGATGATAAAGTCTGCGTCGATGATATCCGGACCCCATCCCTTGCTCAAGACTCGTCGATTAAAGGGAGCGCGCGGGGGCGTGGGGAGCTTGTAGCTGCAGCGGCGGGATCTACGACTCGAAGCCAAGAGCAAAGTTCAAGGGTAGATATGCGCTCGATCGTCGTAGTCCGGGAGTCCTCGTTCATTTGGGAGTTGACCTCGGAAGTGGTTGCCGAGTGGACTACTTCCCCGGGGGGGGGGCGGAAGTGACCGGCTCTCGTCGGCGCAACAAGTGTCGGGGAGCCGAGGGTCGGAGGATTATCAGGAGGAGAATCGGCTGTGCCGGGATGACCCGGAGCTTTCGCCGGATCCCGGCTGCGAGGAGAGCTTTGGCCGGGCCATCGATCCCCGCGTCCTTGACTGCTCCGGCCGGTGGCCTTGAAAAACCGAACACGGCTGCCTTTACGCCCGCTTTTTTGGCTGCGAGGACGAGAAAGGCGACACTCCAAGTCGAACGGACTCCAAGTCGCTCATAATAATAATAATAATAATAAGAAAGAAAAAAGGAAGAAAAAAAGAAGTTATAATAACCCGAAGTAGTGGAGTTGCAGCTCTCGTGGACGTGCTCTAGATGACCGCGGAAGTACTGTACTTAGGATTTAGCTTCGAAAGGGCGATTTGAATTCGTCATTCGTCGGAATAGCGAACACCCGACGGGAAGTTAATAAGCTCGTCACTCCAACGTCACGTGACAGTCGTCCGTTTCTCTATCTCTATCCGCGTATCCCTGTCATGGATCTGTAAACGCGGCCACGAATTAAAGCGAGATCGCCGGCAATCTATTTCGATCTATATATATATATATATATATGCCCGGGCAATTTTTTGCAAGAAATTATTATAAAACTCGTACGATCTTGCGTATTTTAAGGCCAAGCATTAAGTGGCTTTTTCGTAAATCGATATGAATTATTACATTAATAACGGGCGTAAAGATTCCCCGGCGGTAATAATTTATACCTCCACTTTCTCGTGATACACAGTCTTATCAGTATACAGCTTTTACAATAACTCATCCGCTAAACGCGTGCCAGCATCTCGTTGATATATCGGGGATCACGCATTAAAAACCTTATAATAAACTTACTCCATATGGGATTTATTAATACTCGAATAAAAAGTATTAATAACGATAAGGCGTACTGCCTAAGTGGCTTTAGCAATTGCCAAAGAACTCTTACAGTAAATAATTATGTTTTTGGAAAGAAGGGGGGGAGGGGAAATAAAATAAATAAATAAATAAATAATATAACGCTACTTATCTCCTGTCTACGGATTTATCGTTTAAAATACATATCCTATATCCTATTTACATTTTCTCGATATAAAATCTATACTTATTCTACATTACATCATTTCTAACTTGTTTTTTCTTCTTTCTTTTCTTTTCTTCCTTTTTGTATTACCCAACAGTCGGTGAATCCGGTGAAGATTCTCGAATAAATTATGTAAGCGGATGATTGAAGTGCAACATAAGAATTACGCGTACATCTATGTATCCGTAGACGGCTGACGGTAATTGACGTATATATTATTCGACTCCTACGCCAATGTCATACAATGGTATAAATTACAATGAACTAATCTAACGAGCAAAGAATATTGTGAAATATATTTAGAACGCAGTGAGTCGATGGTAAAATTAAAAACTGTTTAATGTCGTGAATCGGTGTGACTGGTTATTCGGGATATTTACAAAGTGTTATGTTTTTGGGGTTATTGGGGTTATTGGAAACGTGGCGTGAATCGTTTAAAAAAATCAAAACGTAGGCATTAGAAATCTCATTCCCAAGTAACGAAAGTAGAAATTCTGTTAATATTTATTAATATAGCCGCGAGCCTTTTACCAGCCATAAATAAGTCAAGCGTAAATACATATAAACATACCGAAATATCATTAAAATTTCAATTATAATTATAATTACAATTACAATTACAATTCGAATTCTATTAACAATCAAACGAGTTCGGGACAAAAAGAAAAAGAAAAGAAAAGAAAAGAAAAAAAGAAAATAAATAAAAGCCAAGAGCCATTCTGTATTTTAATGCGTAATAAAATTTAAACTCGTTTTCATACAATTTATTATAAGAACACTTAATTTAGTAAGTGAAAAGACCAGAATTTATGTTACTAATTTACATTTAAATAACATTTACGCGTTAAAGATAACGAAAATTTATCGTCTATTATAACAAAGTTTTATGAATAAATCATAGATAAAATTATTTACCTTTATGTTTCGGTATAAAATTAAAATTCATTTTTTTTTTTTTTTTTTTACGAGCCACTGCCCATTTTACTTTTTATTATATTTATATCGTGCATTCACGGGATCTTCGTAATTAGCCATCAACGACTTTTAAACAAAGTCACGGGCATAAAGTTATCGATAAATGTTGCGTCATGACCGCACAATGGCCCCTCATTTTACATTTTACATTTCTTTATTTATAATTGAAATTTTTATGAAAAACGTATTTTTAGCTTTAGTTTGGGTATTCCTTAAAGCCACGAGCCGTAATACACGCTCCGCAGATATTTATCATCTGAGATTTATACGTAGGCGCTTGCTTATTAATCCAAGGCGCTTCGTAACGTAAAGTATCAAAACGGCTTATTTACAATTAATATATAAAGGCGTATTTCATTAAACAAAAATATATATATATATATATTCATCTGATATGCAAAGGATTAAAAGAAGAAAAAATAAATAAATAAATAAATAAATGGAAAACGTAATTTAATAATTATTTAATAATCGTTATGTGAATATATTTGTATTCACATAAGTTTTATCGACGTCGATGAGAAAATTACAATGAACGATAAACATATATAAATAGGCTTCGAGTTCATTTTAATGAATTATTATTTGTTATACACGTTTATAAAAAAATTTGTGAACTTTATTCGTTGAGAACGTATACTTGATAATATAAAATACGTAATACGGACCGTTAAAAAAATAAATGAGAGAATATTTAAAAATCCGTAGATTCGAGTTATATAATTTACAGAAATAATTTTTTTTTAAAGCCAGCGAGACCTAATAGAAAGCCTAGTTTATGAAAATTTGTCCGTATGTAAAAAAAAAAAAAAAAAAAAAAGAAAGAAATAAGAAAAAGCGTATTTTACAAGGCAATTTGGAGCACTATATTACAAAATAAGCACATTGAACAGGCGCATATGGACAGTAAAGAGAATCATAAATCAAGTGAGATGGACAGAGAAAGAGCGTGTGCGCGAGATTGTGTGTGGGGGGGGGGGGTGGAGAAAGGATTAAAGATATATATATATATATACAAAAGTTTTCTTCAAACGCGTCAAATAAATATGATGAGTTTTCGTTCGAGTGACGAGAAGGGGAGAGGAATAAAAGGATGGAATCCCGAGGAAATTGAGTTATATATTAAGAGGAAATACAGATAAAGATTAAAGGTCGTAAATAAAAGGGGCGAGGAAAGACGTCGGGCTTATGTAAAAAGTAAATTAACATCGTTAGTGGTTAACTAGCAGCAATTAGCTTGGCCGATAAACGTCATCGTTTTTCCTCGGCCAACTCTTGCTCGCGCTGCTTTTCTTTCCCCCCCCCCCCCCCTCATAATAATAATTTATGGGTTACGTAGAGGCGATGAGCCCGAGCGTTCGAGCGATCGGTTAGATTGGAATCGCTGAAATAATGTGTAAGTCAGTGGGTGAAGGGGTGAAAGAAGGTGAGCGATACTCAACGCGCCGACCTATTACAGACGAAGATAAAGACGAAGAGCAAGAAACGAAGACATTCTTCTGCTTCGTATTCTCCTCCTCCTCCTCCTTCTACTTCTATTTCTTTTTGAAGGAGGAAGCGAAGGAAATAATGCAGGTTATTATGTCCGTGGCAGTTCGAATTTACGAACAACTCGCGGATTATTGTGAAATACGGAATGCTCCTGAGGATTATTATCTTCGTTCCAGCTGTTATTTCAGCGGATGTGTTGGGAAACGGGAAACTTAGAGAGAGAGAGAGAGAGAGAGCGAGTGGGGTCGTCGAGGGGACCGAGCTCGGTAAATAATCTAGCCGAGTAATGGTGATTCGTTTTTGCAAAAAGACGAGCGAATGGAAAATTCTAATTTACTGTTTCGAATTAGTTTCGTGCCACGATTACACGCCTCTACGTATGTATCATTTAATTAGATTTTTTTTCTTCTTTTTTTTCTTTCTTTTTTTTTCTTTTTTATATTAATGGATAGAGTGCCATTAGGAGGGCAGACAGACCCGCTCATATATACGTTAGCTTAAATAAATGTCAGAGGCTTAATTTTTCATTAATAATTTATACGAATGTCATGATGGTTAACTATATTCTCTAAACGTTTCGTAAACTTTTTAGAATACAAAAATCACTCAACATTCCCTGTTATTATCGTTGTTTCCATTGACGTTGTTGATATTGTTATTTATATTGTTATTATTATTATTACTGTAAATTACAGATTATATATTCTGTTTTGTCGATTGTAGTAAATGCCACAATTCCTACTCAAACTCGTATTACATCAAATGTCAAAGTAAATCCGTTTAAAGTGATGAGTCACTAGGAAAATAATACAATTATCAGGAGCCTGCAATTTTATCACGTATTAGCGTAGTTAGTTTTTTTTTTTTTGTACATTACGGCTTGACTTTTAAATTAGATATTATTTTAAATATACCACAAGTAACAATATTATTTGGAAAATAAATTATATATATATATATATAATGGCAGAAATATTTAATTATCAGATTTATTTCTCAAGTCTTGAGCACCAGATCATTTTAATTATCTTTCTATCGTTCTTATTGTTAAACTCTATATCACATAAATTCTTAATATTATTAGTTTGAAAATTACGTCAAGCAATTTTTACATCAAATAATCGTGATTTATTTTATAAAAAAAAAATATAGACTTATTACAAAACACGAACGTCATTCCCTCCCTTGCTTCTTACTCCTACAACTTTGTCCCTATTCATTATTAATTGTAATTTTACAGTTCAATGAACATTTTCATTGTAAAAAAAATGAAAGAAAAACTTTTTGCGTAACGAATGGAGAATATTTACTATAAAAGTAATAAATATTTTTGAGTTGAAAGCATCCCTGTGTTAATAATAAATTTATTAAAACGCACGTGATTATTTATTACGTATAATGAAAGAGAATATTTTATTTTTTTTTTTTCAAAATTCCGAGGAGGGGAATTTAATTGTTTCCACTTTGGAATTTAAAACTAAAAACCTTTTATTTTTTTTTTACGCTGCAAAGCCAATTTTGTTACCACTCTGAACTTTCTCATTTGCATTCTATTTACACGATAATCATAACATAAAATCTCATGTTTTTGTTTATAAATTAACATAATACCTTATACGATATTTTATTCACATAAAATTTATTCTCATCAAATTCTCATAATTTATTAAATTTGATTTAATAGAAATTATTTATAATAATAGAAATGCGGCGTATCAAAAGAGTATTTGAGTAATTCTTGATTTTTTGTAAAAGATTAATTATTATATTGCTGTATCTTTATAAATTATGGAATTTTTATATATATATATACATATACATATACATATAATAACACACTTGTTTCTACATTTTTGTCCTGCGATGCACTAATTTTATGGCCGACCATCGGATTTTAGTGAAATACAGAATTCTGATGAAATTTGCTAATTTCGCGAGGTTACACGAAATAATTTAAATAATTTCCCAATGGCCGAACGCGCATTAATTCGAATTACAAAATTTTAAAAATATATTTCATAAAAATGTTTAAAAGAATTTTCCACGCACATAAATATTTAAATTTAACGCTCCCATTTGTAGAATAATAAATTTTTTTGAAAAAATATTAATAAAGTAAATAATAGTATTTTTAATTGCTCAAAATTTATTACAATAATTTCTATTTTAAATTTATACTTTTAGTACTTTATTAATTTCTGTAATTGGATCCTGCATTAAAAATTATACTTTTAATACATGTACGTATGTACGTATGTATGTACGTATGTATGTATGTATGTACATATGCAGTTAATATCACTTGAATCTGCATTTAACTGCAGTACGTAGTTTTATCCAATTACGTATATCAATAATTTACAGGAATATAAAATTTGGAAAAATGTTCCTGTAATATTTTTTTAATTTTCACCAGTAAAATAATTCATGGGCGAGAGAACGCCTGTACGAATTGTTTTAATCTATTGTTACGTTACGGCTACGCGCGCGCGCGCGCGTAGATATTATTGATAAAGCAGACTTTTATATGCCGATACTTGTTATAAGCTTCAGTAGAATACATTATTATTCTGTATTTATATATATATATATATCTGCTTACGATAATAAAACGAGAAATTATAGTTTGCGTTTGACGGGAGCGTAAATTATAAAAAGTAATATTTTCATGTTGTTCGTACACCTTTTACTTACTATTGATTCGGTCATATTATTCGAGGAGGAAATTAAGCGAGATGAAAAGCGTCTGCTCCCTCCGTTCGTATTAAAACAAAGTCAATTTAACGTGAATGTAACGAGGTTTTGCAAAAAAAAAAAAAGGAACTATGATTTTATAATTACGCCCGATGCTCATAGAAATGTCATGTGCTCTCTTACGATTGCCGGGCTTATCAGCTGAAACGCTACTCATTAAGAACATTTCAAAACTTCGTTCGCGTATTATAACGTAAATGAAAATATTTTTTACGACTAGAATTTTCATACGAATTTCATGGCTTTGGCTTTGTCCACTAGAAAAGAAGTTAAGGACTCCTCTTTCGTTACGTTATTCATAAAAGTAAGTGGTGAGTCTTGTTTTTTTTTTTTTTTTTTCATATATAAAATACATAAATACCCCTAACTAATACGATTTTATATTAAGAAAGGTACTTTATAAGCTTCCTTATATGTATATATATATATAAAACATCCGAATAAAATGTAAAATAAAGCTCTTTATAAACGAAAGTGCATAAATGTAGAATTTAATATAAGGAATATACGGTACGTAATTTTATTGTGTAGCATATTAAAAATAACCTCCCAATGTTTTATATTAAAATAGTTATTGCCGGATCCACTCCCACTGGGATAATTTACAATAGAATCATTCTATTTACCTCGTAAGTAAAGCATTTGGCTGTGTAACAATGCAGAAGAAGAAGAAGAAGAAGAAGGAGGAGGAAAAAAAAGAGAAAAAAAAAATGAGAAAAAGTTAAGAATTCTGCAATATCGCAGAATCTCGCTGCATGAATAAGTTATTAAATCGAAGGAGATGAATTTTTCTCCGGCTTTTAGCATTTTTCACGCTATTCTCATATAGATATTGCCAGCATCAGTACGAATTCAATTGCATAATCGATAAGAGCGTGCGTTCGCGTATACGCGTGGAGGACCTTTGCAGCTCGACGCCGTCGACTTCGGCAAAGAAAATTCGGCGAGTAATCGTATCCTCGCAAAATAAAATACCGTAATGCCTCGTTGTAATTTGACGGTCGGGGGGAGTGGGAGACTTGGCGGGAAGGAATTACGGTTCATCAAGATTGCTAATTTCCTAAGGTCCTCGAGTGATCCTTTCAACTTCCCGCGAAACGTGACGATAGAATATACGAAGGGGTTTTAAATGTCTGGAAGAATATTTTATTTTTAAAAAAACAATTTATCCATCAGGATGATAAAAAAGAATATTATGGGCCGTCGCCGCGAGGAAATAAGACGTAATCGTTCGATGAATTACGTTGAGTAAACGTAAGAACTTTATTGAAGATGACAAGGGGGTTGTTTCCTTAAAATTTTGAATAAAACAGAAAGAGAAAGCCAATGTCCGCGTACGTGTGCCGCGAGGCATGCGTTATAAAATACAAATACATTCCGAGGGAATAAGGAGTTTTATTCATCCCCGTCTGAAATATGTGCATCGGCGGACAATGAAAACGGATGAAGAATGCAACAATAAAGTATAATACAAGATGTGCTTCTTCGGGAAAATCGATGCAAATGATCTTCGACTCCGGCAACAACGTATACTCATACAGCAAACGAGATACAACGTAAAAATGTATCACTTGCACAATGTATCGAGCCTTCAAATCTATTTCTCCCTCTTATTTCAAGATAGAGGACTGCGTTATATTATATCGAAGAGGGGGGTGGGGGGAATAAAAATTAACATTTTGAATAAAAAAATGGGCACACGTTTTTTTTCGAAGGCGAGTCCCGTACCACGTAAACTACTACGTAAGAAATAAATAAATAAAAAGTAACTTTTTAAACTATGTAGGTGTTAGGCCCCGATAACAGGATCACTCGGACTCGGATAATTTCAAAATAAAAATTACATCCATCAGAAAGAAAATTATACCATAAGTTTCTCATTTAAATTCATGAATTTCAAAATAATATATAAATATTTAATGCGCGCGAGTAGATGCGCATACATTAAAATTTTTTCACATAAACGCTACGTTATCGTACGTACATGTATATTTGTCTCCCACTCTCTCTCTCTCTCTGACACACACACACTATCTTTTCAAACCATGAACGTGAATTTAATTCTTATCAAAGCTTTTATGAAGAATTAGGAATTGCGAATTTCTTCTTGTATTATCGAACTCTGGTTTCTAATGTATTTGCCCCCATGAAAATGCGTTAAAAACTCATGGGAATGCATTTCTTCTGCCGTATATGCTCGAAATAACACTTATTCCGTATATATATATATGCACGAGGGACGAATGTGTACATAGTTGATGTACGGTAATGGGGACTATTTTTTTCGAGCATTAAAATCTTCATAATTAAGAAAGCCATTATAATTTTCCGCTAAACAAAACAGGTTTCTACAGTAATTTACTCGAGCACTTCAATCTTTAAAAACTACATATATATATGTATCAGTAATAAATCTCCGTTAAAGTTCTCGTACGTAATTAAAGCCAAGGTTACAATATCAATAAGGAGCTTAATCACGGATTCCTTAAATTTTACACTTTAATAAATTGAATAAAATACTTTGGCTTTGCGATATATTTTCGATTTTTCTTTCGAGAAACAAAATGCTCTCAATGAAACTCAATTTAACTGATGCATTTAGCTTTATTTGTCGACGGGGCCGCAGTCCGTAGTTGAAATTTCATTTAACATTCAAACATCTTAATGTTATTACGTGCAATATCACCTCGTTAGCAAACTCGTACTCTCGTTATTACTAAATGCGTCCATGTGCCTGCAAGCCTTTTTCATTTCTAACGAATTTACTATCGAATGTACACCTACGTGTCTTTGTGTGATTCCACTGGGAACGTGAAAGATAATTCAAGAGAAGGTAATATTTTCAAACTTACTGGGACAATTCGACGTTGTCGCTCAATCGATAATTAAGTGAATTAAGCGAAATTTAAAGGTATTCGTTAGTCTTGTATATAAGTTTTACATATTTTTCTCCCGCGGAGTGAACATTTTTATTTTCAAATTGCCAGGTGCAACGTCGTTTAAATATCCTAACACTTGGACCCATTTATTTCAATGTATTTTTTTTTTTTTTTTTTTATTCAGACTCGTAGCGAAGACAAAATCTGTCCATTTAATTTTAAATAATATCATTATTCGCGGATGCTGCTCGTTGAAGGAAGTCAATTTACAAGCTGTCGATCGTAATACTTTGAACATCCGAACCCAAGGTAAAATCAATCATAATTTCTCTAATCTGTATATATATATATATATATTGCTAGAAAAGAAATTTGTTGTAGAATCGAACGGAATGCGATTTTAGCCGATTAAATGTGATGCACGCTTCGGCCTCACATTTGCTACGTCACAACGTGCGATTGTTATGACCTTTCTTTATCGAATGAGCCTAATAACTTTCTAATGTGTTGATTTAAAGAAAAAAAAAAAAAATAATAAATTCAACGACTAAGGACGTGCACGTTGTGCGTGTTAAGTAATATTGTATATCAGATCTTAGTAAAATCGCATCCTAATGCGAGTCAGTTAATGTAGGAATAAAAATCTTCACATCACCATCACATTAAAAGCTAAAGGTTATCTTTTTTTAAGCAAGAGATCATCCAGTCATCACATTGTAAGATATATATATGTGAACGCTAATTAAGTTAACTGTTATCGACGAAAGCCGATAATATATTGGGAGGATAATATATAAAGTATAATCGACGGGGTAACGTGTAGAATTTTGCTCAAGGATTCTTGAAGAGTCTCCGTCACCCGCTAATGCATACAATCCACCGTTATTATCTACTTATTCTTTTTATGAAATAAATCTATACCTATATATTCGCATGACTTCTCGCTATTACTACGCTACGACAACATTTCAATATCCATTAAAAGTAATAATATTAATAATAATAATAGTGGGACGGGTGAGTTGTAATGTTGAAACGTTATCTTTAAAGAAATAATTTCCGTTCTTTTGGAACAGACAATTTAGCATGGAAATATGCTAATGTCATAGCGAGCGTCGTGTATTGCGACGAACGCAACCGGGGAATCGCGTAATTTATAATGCCAATGGGTGTTGTGCACCAGGAAGATACGAAATAATACACTTTCATCCGATGCCTTTTAATTTAAAAGATCTTTGTCCCGTGAACGCGGACGTGTAATACAAAAAATCGACCGTTTCGAGCTACATCCTTTCTTTGCCATATTCTTTGCCATATTCTTTGGCCACATTAGAAAACGAACGGAGAATACGTAAGACTTGCGCGTGAATACACGCGAATACAATCATTGGCGTAATTGCAGCATCGAGCAATACTCTATTTCCCCCCCGCCCCCGCTCCCCCTATATTATGTATGGTTATTTATCGGGGAAGATTCTCTCCTTCCGAATAATAATAACAATAACTTCCCCAACGATACATTTAATATTTCTAGCCTATCGAAATTACAAGGGTAGTGAGTGCATAATGATAAGCATCCACGTGCGTAACAACTGTACTGGTGCACAAAAGTCTATTTATTGATTTTCTCTCATAATATCTTATTTATAGCTTAGGTCTCAAATAAACGTGAAAGTCCCTTTAAACCTTTATTTATTTATTTATTTGTTTGTTTATTTTTACACTATTTCGTATATCAATATGTCCGTTTCGTTAATAAATAATACAAGACGGCATAATAATCTTTGCATTACGACACCTTCATTCCGACGATTATTACCAAGTTTCAATATTATTAAATACGAATTTCCTTATTCTGCTCGCGGATCTAAAACACGACTCCCCGTCTAATTAAACTACTTGACAATAATAATTAATAATTCAACAGACTATTTTTTAATCTCCTGCCTCATTTTATAATGATACCCACTCCTCGGTATATATATATATATGTCTGGGCGGTCTATTGAATTCCTTTAAGATTTAAAAAACCTTTTTTTAAATCGTTCGAGTCCATTGAGGCCGACCGACCCGTCGTTAATTAAGCTTTTGTTTTTTCTGCGAAAAATACGTAACGTATAATTAAGTTAGAAATGCGTATTATTAAAGATTGAAAAAATTTTTTTAACGTGAAAATAAAAGAATCTTTACATTTAATCAGTTGTCCGACGATTCCCCCTCTTACGTATTTTTTTTTGCACATCCCTTTCCCTATCCGTGCTTTCATCATTACCTATACATTTTTATTACCCTTCCTTCCTTCTTCTTCTTCTTCTTCTTCTTCTTTTTTTTTCTTTTTAGCCCACTCACTAATAAGATATAAAACCCATTCAATTTAGATGTCTCTTGCATTACTCAGTGGTATTGATTGCACGTGGCATATGAATGGATACATATTTTCTGAGCCACGTCAAGTGTTGATACGCTTTTGTATAAGTTTCCTTTGCCGTTGATGTGCGAGGAAGATAAGAGCCACTGCCTTTCGAAACTATTCAACATTCAAAAGGGCTTAGCCCCCATTTTAACTTTACCCAAGATTATACTACATAAAAAAAAAAGAAAAAAGAAAAAAAAAGAAGAGAAAAAAATTTTTTGCCATTTTATATTGAAAATGTTATCAACTTTTTTCAACTTTTAAATGCAATAAAATATTAATTATACTAAAATACTTGGCACCCTTTGTATTTTCCTCGTACTTTATGTTGAAATTAATTCTTAATATACAGCCGTAATAAAAACTTTTTCTCCCATAAGATATAATCATAACTTTTTCCAGTAGCTTCTCTAATGATTGCATTTTATTAAACAAAGTCCATATGAATGTAAATATTTGTACAGTTAAGTTAAACGAAATTTAGGTCGAAATAAAGTAATGTAATGAACAAATAGAAACAGTGATCTTGCAATGGCCGGTTGCAATGGCACAACAAATAATACATGAAAATGATAAATGATATATCAAGTTCAATGAAATATTGCATAAAAATCAATGTCTGCAATTATTGTCACACTTATTAGCTTTTTATACGTATTATCCAATAAAAAAACAATTATTGCTGATGACAGTTTTCTATTTCTATTTCAATTTATCCACAACTACAACTACAAATAACTAAAGAATGGTAATGGTACAATATTTTCTGTATGCTATGCATAGTAATTGACTTGAACTTGAAACGGCTCTAAAATTGCCGATGATGTAGAACATGTTAAAATTTCAAGATTATTTGTCGATGCCAAACCGTCAGATTACGTAAAAAAAGAATGTCAACGATTGTGGAACGAACACGAATGTATAATTTAGAGAGGTTAATTTTCAAGGCTCATTATATCGGGTTTTTTTTAAGGACGAATGAAGGAAGATAAAGCAGCCAGAGTCGTAATTAAAATTGTACTGTCGCGTTGGTCCATAAAACGAGATGGATAGGCATTCTTTCTCTTGCAATATTTGCACGGGGGAAAACTTTTTTTGCGGAAGGTCCAGCTAACGCGAAGCTTTCAGTCATAGGTGCGAGGCGAGGGCAGAAGGCGCAGAAGGCGCAGAAGAGGAAATGATTTATACGCCAGTAAATAGGAAATCATCGGCTCGGCACGAGGACTTTACTGCGACGACGCGGACATAGAAACAAGAAAGAGTCACTCTGGGCCTTAAGCGGGATGCGTAAAAATTTCGTGTGCCATTATTAAAGGACACGCTTGGTGGCGTGTGCGTGCAATTTATTTATGCATTGGAATGACGGAGTGAGAGACGGTTAATTCGAAAAATTCTAGCCGAGCAGGAGAGAAAGTCGAATTGCTTCGATTCACGCGTAGGCGTTGCCACGAGCTTGTGCGTACCGAATATTATTGTTATATGACCAATACATCACTGGAATTCTATGTATTTATTTATTTTATTTTTGTTCTTCTTCTTTTTTTTTTTTTTTTTTTTATCATTGCCTTTGTAATTATTGGCATTTGAACATTTTTTAAGCGGACCGATCGATGCTCGATAAATCTTGCCGGATGATAAAAATCCACACTCGCCTCTCTATTCTTGTCCTGTCAAATAATCCCAAAAATATCTTAATAACGAATCTATGAAAGTAACGCTTACGCTGAGCTTTATTTGTATCAATTGTCGATTGGAAATCCAAGCTATTTTAGGCAGCTTTACTATTAAAGGGAAACGAAGAGATACGGAAACACGAGAACAACGACGTAAGACCCGATTCTCCATTCATAAGATTAAATCAAATTGTTAAAATACTTCATTATCTATTTTACAAGAATAAAAAGAAAATTAGAATTTCAAACCTCAATCATTACGTATGCGCACATATATATATATATATATATGTTATTAAATACATTTGAATTTTAATCAAGTAATAAATTATTCAATATATTCAGCTACGTACAACATAGGGCAAAAATATATATATATACATACAAATAAAAATAAATCAGTTATATTGAATTTCAAGAAGTAAATGGTTCCATCGAGTATTGATAAATTGATAAATTATTTATAACCTTGCTCTAGGATGTTTTCCAATGAAATTACATTATATTTTGCGTAGCAGTATACCGAGTTAATTAATTAATTTGTTATTTATTAAAGTGCACCGATTACATGAATATTCGACGTTTTGCCGCAGAAGGTTCTTGGTTATTGGTATCGTTAGTCGGAACTGAAATTCAAAAATACAATTTCACAATGAAATTAAAAGATTCCGGCTTAATTAATCATAATAGGAAATGGATGCCTTGGCATTAAGATTCCGAGTAAGATGGAAAAAAGTATTAGTCAAAATTTATTTCCCTTATTTAATCTAGGAAATTGAATGAAAACTAAATAGAAAATATTGTTGAAGAAATTCTTCTACGTTTCATGGGGCGAATTTTTATTAGCGAATGTAAATGGGAGATAAAAAAGCTGGATAAACAAAGGAAGACGAGAGAGTCTAGGTAAATAGTTATTAAAAATTATTTGCAGAAGTTATTTAATGCTAAGAGAGACGGTGTATCGGGGAGTATTCCAGCTCCGCTAATTAGTAGATCATGTAAATATCTTGAAATCGGGTCTGCCAAGCACGAACGCCAGAGGAATGCTCGCATTTTTAAGTAAAGAAAGAAAGAAGCGGACGAAATAAAAAAAGTAACCAGTTAAATTGCGAAGAGGGAGAAAAGTTTGCGAACGATAATGATTTGAGGATCCAATGGAATGGAATTGAGTGGGGAAACGAGTCGCGGTGATAAGTGCCGGCACTTCCTATTAATAATACGAATAATTAGCGACGATTCTAAAGCGAGAGGGTGGGGCGGGGTGTTAAATTAGTCGAAGAATCAGTCTCTCTCTCTCTCTCTCTATCTCTTTAAGACGAAAATGGGCGCTGATGTCGAATATGATTGGAGTCGAGGTGAGCGACAACAGCGTCTCTCCTCCATAATTAATGGAATCCTTGGACGACGCCGAGTGAAACAAAATAGACGACAGGCAGCGCCCGCTCAAGATTAGATTATAGACGTTTGCAAGTGTGCGAGCTAATTTATTGCGGGTCGAATGGATCGATCGATGCAATGCCGTACGCAGGCAACCGGATATAAAGCCTTACTTTATTGATATATACGGCTACGGGGTTGAACGGGCCGGGCCGGAGTGGGGGGGGGGAGGGGAGCTCACGCATTCATAGAAAGCCCACGGCCACTCTTGATTTCGTTAGGGAGTCGCGCCTTTGTTCCCTCTTGAGGGAATCCTAAGCTGGAATGGAGTATCCGTCGAGCATTACGGGACACGTATACAATCATGTCATCTCGCGCATGCCCCGCTGAGGTAAGATCGATGAGAGGAGTCGTAGGGTTCGCCGGGAGGACGAAATCTCATCGAGGCTAAATCTTTACGTCTCATTAAAACTAAATAAATGTCACACTGGTCATTTGAATCGAGTCCAAATCAATCCGTACAATCCGTAAAGCTCCGGACCGTACGGTTAGTCCAAACTTAACGAAATACATGGTGTAATTACCGATTGACCGGTTAGATCCATGGGATCCTCGATGAGGAAAATCCGTCATAGGCACGAGAGGGACGGGGGGTTATTGGGGTTATTATCGCTATTGAGTAGAGTTGCATTATGCTGGCAGAGTGACGGAGTAGAGTGTAGATCTGGACCATTTGCCAGCCTTGGGGATCATCTGGTACGTATATAAATCGTCGGGGTCACGAGGTGTAGGTGCGCGACGTCAAGAGGGTGACGGGGAATACCGGCAAGAGCAGCAAAAGGACGGGGGCTTTGCGGATCCAGGACTACACGGATCTTGTGTGAACGTATTCGAGGGCTTTGCGGGAGGTGGTGTCAGCGATAACGAGCTTCGGCTCACGTGTCCGAGCGATCGAACGCCCTTTACATTGAAATAATTCAGTCGGCCAACTCGTAGCTTTCCAATGCCCGACTCTCGGCTCGGCCGCGTATATTTTACCTCCCTCTCCGCCCTCTTTTTCGGTCGGACTGGGGTTTTTCCCCTTTTCTTTGTTTCAATTTAGATTTAATTGGCCGTGTGGGAGCGAAGCCGAGGGGCCTGTACCACCGGGCCCAGAAACAAAACGGCCCGTCTCCTCTTTACTGCCAGGCTTTTCCGGGAAAGCTCTATCTATCGCGCGAGGATGTCCGTTCTCGGTCTCCGCTCTACACCACGCACACGATCGCACGGCTACGCAGCGACGACGTCCTTAGGCGACCTTACAATGCGATCCGACGATGCTCTCTATCGGCCATGGAAGTCATCCCCCGAGAAAAGAGGACTTATTGGAGGTTATTATATCGAGAAAAGTGAGAGAAAAGCCAAGCCAAGCCGAGGATTATCGGGGTTATTGGGGTTATTGGGCGGGGGGGGGGGGGTGAGTGAGAACGGAACGACTCGGTGTACCGAGTTCGAACTTCTTGTCTAACGTCGCTTTCGGCCCAAAGTATTTAAATGTATTTTTCAATTGCAACGAATCGACGGCCGTACAATTTTTCGCCTCGGTATATGGGGCACGGGGTCCCTCCCTCCCTCTCTGCCTCTCTCTCTCTCTCTCTCTCTGCCTCCCTCATCCTATCCTACCGCATCCCTTTCCTTCGGTAATTTTTTTTCTCTATTCGTTTTCCGTTTTCCGTTTTTTTCTTTTTTCCTTACTTTGTTTTATTTTATTTTAGTTTATTTCTCTTTTCGAATTGAAAAAGTTTTTCCGACTTATGAAATGCATTTTTCAAAAGATGTGAGAAAAATGCGAGATTTAAGGGGCGGGGGGGGGTAAGGTGGCGCCGGGAGTGTGTGGCGGAGGGTGGCGGAGGCGAAATGAAAATTTATGTCGCTGAAAACGGGGAATATTTCAAAGTCTTATATTGTGCGGAATTCCATAGTTGTAAATATTTTCCTTCATGAATCATTGAAATGGAAATGCAACGAGAATTCACGAGAATTTATTTTTGCAATTTCATATCAGATTCAGCAAAACATTTACATTTATATAAAAGTATACAATTTAAATACATCAAATGCCTCGCGTATTTTCAAAATCTCCGCATAAATTATCATAAATAAATGGTATTCCCCCCCGCCCACCTATTCGTAATGCGGCTAAAAGTTATTGCTAATGAGAGTTGGTAACGAAGGCAATGACGTCGTAGCGATCGAAGAAAATCTGCTTCGAATTGCTATTCGATCGAGGAGTCGAGAGCTTTGGGGTTACGAGTCCACTGAACCGATGCACTGAGCAATAATGCACGTACACAGGCACACTGCATTCACGAATAGGCGTGGTCAGAGTAGTTTCGGCACCCAAGACTATAGAAGCCAAGGCCCGGGCCGACGGGGTTATTGGGGCGGGGGGGGGCAGGGGGGGGGGGGCAGGGGGGACGCGAGCCAGCCGAGCGAAGCTACAAAATTCAAATTATCCAATCGATCAACACAGTGACGAATAAGAGCGCGCAGCCTCTTATTCCAGATTAAAGCTCGAGGATCGATCGTGATGGGGGGTGTGGGGGGTGGGGTGGGGGTGGGACGGAGGGAGGGGCGCGCTCGGTCGCGTATGGAATCATCGATAAATTAGCCCGGGAGGAGTAAGGCGCGTGCGAAAAACTCGGCGGAAGTATGCATCGGGCATCGACACGCGGTACGAGAGAATGGCTTTCCTGACGTTGCCCCCCCACCCCCTGCTAAATCGCTCGTCCGTGGGTTAACGTTGACGGATGCCCTTCATAAATAAAGCGCCCTCGCGACTATCTAATTGGAATTTCTTGTTGCAACGAGTCACTCGTGGCCGGGCACATGCATTCTGTCGCTCGCTAATTCTGTCTTACTTTGTGCCTCGCTCGACCCTCCCCGCCCCACTACCACCCCACACCCAACCCCCTCCCACCGCCGCCGCCGCCGCCGCCGCCGTCAGTGGATCGGGGCCCCCTTGGTAGGCGGCCCCTTCCTCCATTCCATTTTTCATTCTAATTCCGTGAGTGCCGCGGCGGCGGCGGATGGGGCGGCGGAGGGGTGGGGTGGGGTGGGGTTGGGGGGACATAACGACGGCCGTGACGTGCCTTTATTTAGCGTGCGCTGCACTCGTCTGCACTCGTTCGTACGTTTTCACGAACTTATCTTTGAATTAACTAAAAACAAATCTAGCCGATCGATCACGTAGTGACGAGCACGCGCGGGGGGGGGGGCCGCCGATCACGTTGCTTTATCATTAATAATGCAAGGACTCGCCGTGTTATGTTCCTCGGCGAATATCACGTCCCCGATGGATGCATGCCACTTTAAAAATGTAACGGCAAAAGCAAATTAATCGGGACATTGCGACGTCAGAGTTCAACGGAGGTAGAAGGGCCTTTTTGCAGCCCTCTGCCCCCCTCCGTCACTCCCTCGTTACGGATACGTATGAAAGTAAGCGGCCGAGAGGCTGCTCGGCACGGCTAAAGTAAAGGGACGGGACGATCGACTGCGTTACCCCCCCTCCCCCTCCCCCCCCAATAACCCCGGCTCCCGTAAAAGATCATCGCCGTTTAAGTATTGACGATGATGTCGGCGATGATGTGAGACGAGCAACGAAATCCAATGGACAGGCGCCTCTAAATACGTAATTAGATATGGGGGGGACAGGCCGTTAAGGATGGAATTGGAAAAGTCGTGAATAATCGAGCGTGTTTGCGTGGACGCTCGAATGAAAGCGATGCCAGTAGAATAATCGATTACTAGTTAAACACTAGTACTACGTAGCTAGGAGTGGGGTGGGGTGGGGTGGGGATTAAAGAAGTAATAGCGCTTTAAATATCGAATGTAATTGAAGGCGAGCGCGGGACACGAGCACGAGATATAGGGACTTTCGTTTTCGTTCGAAGCTATTGGATCGAGCGCCAAAATAGCCGATTAAGCTATGATTAAGCAGATCATTGGCTCGCTCGACAATTAAAAGTAAAAGCGCGCGGTAAGGGCTCTCCTCCGTCCGGGGCGTTGTCCGTCCGGCTTCCCACTCGATGACCTCGTCGACCGAGACACTTTTTTTTTACAAAGAGCTCCGACGGTCTGCTGAGCGGCATTATAACGCGTGGACGTTAGACACGCGGTGATCTGGGCCAACGTCACTCGCGGGACCTAAGCTACCTCGGCTACGAGTCCGCTGCCAGGATAGGATCGCTTCCGTCCGTCCCAGTCGGCGGATGCCAGGATTCACGGAAGGGGATCGATCGCCAACGACTGCTCACGTACTACCGCTATTCCCTCCATCCCTCCATCCCATCCATCCCTCGTACCGCTAGCCCTAACGTAACCTCCTGTTCGCTCGAGGACCGCTCGAGGTGCTCCGGAGACCGTGTCGTACGTATAGCGTCGCGTTCACTTGACGCCAAGTGCCTCGAGTCGGAATTCCTCTTTTCTTTCCTTGTTTTCGTATAAAGAGACCAGATATCCGGATATATATTGTACGTTGAGTGAAAGTGAACGGCGGAATTGTCGAACGGCGACGCAAACGCGACACGCATTATTATTTCGTCGGATTTATCTTCGTTCAGCCCCTCCACCGAACCTTTTCATTCCAATTCTCATATAACAATAACCCCAATAACCCCAATAACTAATAATAAATCTATTAATTACATTAATTATGACAATGAGAACAACAACAACAACGACAACGACAACGACAACGACAACGACAACGACAAGGACAGTATTATTGCTATTGTGTAGATTTATAGTGGTAATGGTAATGATAGAGTGAGAGCAACGCGAGGAGTGCATTTCAAGTTGTAAACTAGAGCACGAGTTTATTATTTATTAGCCATTATGAAATGAGAAGAATGCACTGCACACGCTTACGTTATTATACAACGTCCATGCGCTTATATTTTATATAGGAAAACGATATTATTTTTCGTTTCAAGTCAAGTAAGGGACGTGGGTTACGTGAAAATTTAATTCAAGCGCCTACTATTTTTTAGCTACGATTGATTGGCCATTTACCATTTACCATTTACCATTTATCGAATGCAATTGAAACTGGATTGTCTATAATTTTTGAAAACCTATTTTATTTTCCTATTTTCTAAACGTATTTTAAAAACGACAATTCTCTCGAAGCTTTACGTACATTCCCTTTTGGGAATTAAATATTTAACGTAGCTGCGAATATCTTACGTTTTTTTCTTCTTTTTTTTCTTTTCTTAATTCATATACTTAAACCGTATTATAAACTAATCTGAAATTTTAGAAATTTTAAGAAAACATTATAATCGTTGCTGTTGCTGTTGCTGTTGGTTATCGATATCATCATCATAATCGTCGTCGTCATCATCATTACTACTACTACTACTACTATTGTTATTATTAATTATTTGGTTAAGAAAGATGGTCGAAAATAATATTTATAATTGTACGGAGATTGCTCGCAGTCCTCATCCCTATAATTTCACGAGGCCCAAGGAGCAGAGTAACGATTTTTCTTCTTCTTTTTTTTTTTTTTTTTTTTTTTATGTATACAACATAAGAAGAGTCTCTCGGAGTGAGTCGGTTCGTATATATTGCCGCAATTATACGAGCGTATAAGTTATGTATATAAATGTGCTCGTCTGTAGGCACAAGGTAAGCGGTACGGTATCTTGGACTACAAGGCAAGCCGTCTACCTTTCGGTATCCCAACTGCCGATAAAAACTAGTATTTAAATCTTCTCGAGTCTTTATTTGATTTATTTTAGCTTTCTGGTACTTGGTCTGGCTGCGTAGCAATAATAACAATAATAACAATAACAATCGTAACAATAAATATTATATATATATATATATAATATAAATAATATATAACGTAAATAATGACGACGACGACGATGACGATGATAATAGTAATAATGGTAATAAAAATAACGACGATGGTGCGATTGATAAGCAAAGTTATATTTATTTCCTGTTGCGGAGCAATTCAGTCGCGCGCACGTGCGCAACGTCATATAATGTCGCGTACACGTATCACGCATCTTTACGTATACACAATCAACCTTAATGTAGGCAGACATTGTTATGAAAAATACCGATACGTTGATTTTGATTTAGCAGTTTGATTCTATTGGAACATTATAACTTTCTATTGGAAAATATAAAATATATATATATAGAGAGAGAGAGAGAGAGAGAGAGAATATAGGATTAGAGCGACGAATCAATATTGTCACTGATTCGAATAGATGAAATGGGGTTATTGGGCTTATTGGTGAAAAGGACGAAGGAGTCGAAAAAGTAAAGCTGAAAATAACTATGACTTTCTCGATACGAAAAAGTCTCGGACAGCGGGGAAATTTAATGTAATTGAAAGGATACTAAGTCGTAAGAGTGCTCGTCTAGCGCCTCTAATGCGCCCTCGTCGTTATAAAAGCGAACCGGATTAAAAGCTGGATCTTGATGCTTTTCAATCGCCCGATGAAGTAATTTAAAGAACTGCGTTTGTCTATATGTCCGTCTATATGTCCGTGTGTCCGTCCGTGTGCGCGTGCGCGCGCGTGTGTCGCGTGCGTCGCGTGTAGGTAGGCAGGTTTGTTATAAGGAGATGGTATTTATTGTCTTGGGCGAGAATTAAATGGCCCCGGGGAGGGACAGTTAGTGGAGGGGGCTAGTCAATTAAATAGGAGGAGGGAGAGGGGGGCGCGAGCGCGTAGATAACCACGGCTACCTCTCGAGTCGATGCACGTGTAAATGACCGTATAATGTATTCGCAGAGAGGTAGGTGCTATGTACGCACTCGCGCCTCTTGTTCGCATTGTCTGCCTCCGCGCGTTCTTCTTGTTCTTCTTGTTGTTCTTGTTGTTGTTGTTGTTGTTGTTGTTACACGAGCCCGAAGAAGGTGAGGAGCAGCCGGTACTCCGAGCTATTTCACGCCCTTGATTTCCATAGCAGGATTTTTTCACAAAGACCCTCACCTCCCCTCCCCCCACCTCCGCTTATCTATTAAGGCGCCCACAGGCCTCGATCCCATTCAGCCAAGCCAAATTCGAATAATCTCTCTCGCTCTCTCGCACCCACTCGGTCCGTTTGCGTGCGTGCGTGCGCGCGTAGCGCCAGGCTCCGTCCGAGTCCGTCACCGAGCGGCGGAGGGGGGGGGAGGGCAACGGCGCGACTCGTTGAAAATCCGTGAGCCGTTGGACCGAGCTACTGCTGGAGGCAGCCGACTCCTTTAGTCCTCACCGACGCCGTGCCGTGCCACCCTCCCTCCCTCCCTCCCCCTTCTGCATCGAGCTTTTGATTTACAGCGCTGCGGATCCTCCAGGTGCACGCAATTACCGTAGAAGAGCCGCTCGATCGATACGCAGCAGCAGCAGAAGCAGCAGCAGCAGCAGCAGCAGCCGCCACCGCCGCCGCCGACGCCGCCACACACGCGCGCATCCCTAGCGAGCGCGCGCACGGGTGCAGATTTTACGAAAACTCATAAAAACCATAATTGGAGGCACCTCTCTCCGCCATGCCCTGCGCTCCTTTTTCCTTCCTTCCTTTCTTTCTTTCTTTCTTTCGTTTTTTTTCTCGTTTTCTTCTTCTTCTTCTTCTTCTTCTTAACCCTTCTTTTCCTTTTCAGCCTTTTCCTTTCCCTTCCTTTTTCCTATTTGAAATAAATAATTTTACGATTCGCGTTTATTTTCGTATCCGTCATTATGGGAATTTGCCTGGCCGGCTTTACAATGTACGCCGCGCGCATTCTAAATTCCCCTGCCAGACGATTTCACAGTTACACCTTTGAAACGTGCAATTTCAGTTGAAATATGTCTGCCGGGCAGAAACGCGCTAACCTGACCGCGTGCATGAGTGCGTGCGTGCCTCTACATCTCTATGCAGCTAGCGTACTGTGGCTAGATGCTCTGCCCGGCCGAAACATCAGCCATCCTCCTGATAAATAGACAGGCCTGCACACGTACACGCCGAGAGAGGGAGAGAGAGGGAGAGAGAGAGAGAGAGTGGAAAGGGAGAGCAGTTACGGGCAAAATTTATTTTTATTCCATGAAAGTAGCTTTAATTTAGCTCTATTTCTTCCGCTCGGTACTCTCCGCCGCCACCCCATCGCCCCCCACCCACCAACCACGCTTCAATACATTTTTATACCCTTTCGGCATTCGTGAGTCCGTCCCCTTTACTCGGTTCATCCGCATGTGCATCCGAGGCTCGTCTTTCATTTTCTTCCTATTTTACTCAAAAAGCATTGAGCGCGCCCCCCATTGCAACCTTTGACCTCACATCGGGAATCGAGTTAGCAATTAGCATTCGATTTGCCAGCATTTTATTTTATATAAATTGCTTTATTCGAGGTGCAGTCAACTTTCTTATTTACACGCGACTTATTTTATTATGTTTTCGACGCCAAAACGAAGCGAAAACCCCCAATAACCCCAATAACCGTGTATTCAATTTACGCTACGGGAATCCATGGATTTACTACCGAATTTACTGATTTTCAGTTGCCTTAGAATATCATTGGAATTAGCGGCTAAAAGAAATCGCGCCTCAAAAAAAAAAAAAAAAATACCTCCGCCCTTCTTACATCCAAAGTCCTTGAATTCAATACTTTTTTTCAAATTTTTCAAAAATTCCTTTTATAAACACGACCAACGGTTCATACGACTTTCCTCTCTCGAATAAAGATAAAATACGATGAACTTCGCTTGTATACGATTATTATAAAAAAAAAAAAAAAAAATGCTGCGTTTTGTCAGTAGTTGAAGGGATGCCTTATGGTAAGGCTTACGGGACGCTCTGAAGATATATAAAAAGGATTGTCAAATTTCGCTTGAATCGGGATGGTATTGTCATATACATATATGTATGAGGGGGAAGGCAATTGAAACGCCGAGTCTACGGACACACATAGAAATGAACAGTTAGGGAGCCGAGGATCTCGGGGAGAAAAGAAACAAACGATCGAGCGAGCGAGAAGAATGGGTTGGTAGGAGCGGGGTGGGGGAGAGAGAGAAGAAAAAAAGCGATGGTAAACAGGCCGAAGAGTGTTATGGCAGTAGTTCGAGGCCAGAGTTGCCGTAAGTTGGCCGCAAGAGTTAAAAGTTAAAAGTATATAGCCAAAGGCATGCGGACGGAAGAATGAAAATTGACGGTTAGGGAGCAATTAATGGACCGAATGAAGAATTATCCTAATACAGGTTGCCAAGTACGAGATAAGACGACACCCTCCTCGATATATCTTAATAATAATAATAATGAAACAGTAAGGGAGACGAAAGTGGCAATGACAATTAGTGATTTTCCGCGCAAGTACGCGCGAAATACAAAATAGGACTGCTTATGACCCTAGATCGCTCGCTTAGGAATTTCAATAGACTTTGTAGCCGGGCTGCGTTCGAGATAACGAGGATAGAAAATTATGCGGAGGAAGGCTCGGAATAAATAAAGCCTCTGCACTTTTTCCTCGTCGAATTTATAATGCAAGCACGAAATGGCGTTTAGAGCTGCTAAAGCACCCCCACACACAGTGATACTATTAGCGTGGATGGATCTTCTCTTCCGCGATTGCAACATCTTTTCAGCCTTTCGGATTATAATGTTAATAATAATAACCTTATTGGGATATTATGGCGCGTTAATTCATAATTAGATTTCAGTATGGCCATCAATGTGGCCATAGGATTTTACTCTTCCTCTTCCTCTTCCTCTTCCTCATCCTGGTGCTCTTCCTCTTGCATCCTTTATGAAACTTATGGATCGAAAGGTGTCGAGACGTTATCTCTATCAAAGAGGTGTTGTTTCTTAATGGCTCTCCACTCTTCATACTTTTACCTTGCATTATCAAGTAGCTTTCACGTCTCTCTCTCTCTCTCTCTCTCGTTAAGAATAAGTGACCGGGGCCACGTAAGGGCCAGCAACACAATTACAAAACGGCTCTTTAAATACTCAATATTTAATTTTTGCCAAATCACTCGGCACTCCTTGCGCTCTATATACGCTACGCTCGATATCCTCGATATGCACATATCGTAATAGTAATATGATGTATTGTATATATATATATATATATAATGTACACCTCCTCCGTGAAAGAATAAATTTCCACGTCAAATAATACGACTTTTACGTTACGTTACGTTACGTTACGTTACGTTACAATGACGAACGGACCTTGAATTATTGAATTATTGAATTGGAATGGAAGCAGCGCCGGAGAAGAAAACGAGAATCTCGTTAGAATTTTTCTGGCGTTTCTCATTTAGGGAGGAGGGGAGCGATAAGGGCGAGGCTATTGGGATTATTGGGGCTGGACGAGGAAGGCAGGGAGGGATGGAGCGTGTATATACACGCGCGGACATTTAGTAGAATTCGAGGTAACGGTTTGAATTTAATCCTTCGCGTGGCTTCGCACATTCATTGAAAGAAAAGCAAAGAAGAGATGGAAAATGAGACGACTCGAGGATTTTTATAGACGTGGCTTTGATCAGTGCGAGCTCCGGCGTATCGCGGATCCGCGAATAATATAACGAATTATTGCAAGTCGCTCGCGCAGAATATAAATACACGGGACATGTAATGATTTGTAACGTGCGCGCGCGCGCGCCCCCCTATGCACGAGTTGGCAAGTTCTAAAAGAATTAAAGCCAATGACGAAGTTCCTTTAGAGTCATTTGAAGGGAGGACGGGAGGACGGGAGGATGGGAGGATATCGTCGCAGGGCGAAGCTGTGCGTCAATGCGTACGGGAGTAGTTACGTATAAGCCTTCCTGCAAATTCTATTTTCTCAAAGGCCCCTTTAAGTGCTTTCCAAAGTACATTTACCGGCTGCAAGCGAAAGAGGGTTGCTTACGCGCCCATACAAAATAGACGCTCACGATCCTAATGCAGCCCTTCTCTATCCCCCTACCCCCCTCTATTCACATGCGCCGCGCCCTTATGGGCAATAACTTGAACTCGTATTAATGTCGTTGGGCGCAAAAAAAAAAAGAATTATCGGCAAAAACAACGCTAATGGAAGGTCGATAGAGATAAACGTCAGCCGGAAATAATATTAACGCTCTTCGTATTGCCAGCCGAGTCTGTCCTTCGACGAGCTATAGTAATAATAATCCATTCCATCCATTCCATCCATTCCATCCATTCCCCCTACCCCCCCCCACCACCAATGGAATCTCCAATTATACCATTAATAATGCACGTTTACCCTTACAAGGGCCTTTTCTATCATCGATTACGTTATTACGAGCGGGCATTGTCTTATCCGGCAAATGACTCCCCGATCGACGTATTATTAAAAAGTACGCGCACTCGATCTTTTGATCGAATGATTATCGGCAACCGATTTATCGTTCGATCACATCCACGCGTCCTCATACTAAACGTAGATTAAAAAATATAAATTCTAAACTAACAACCTTTTTCTCTTTTTTCGTCTTCTTTGTTTTATATATATATATATATAGAGAGAGAGAGAGATATATACAAAAAAACTGTCTCCCCTTTGATAATCACAACGAGTCTGGTTTTGAAATTCCATAGAATATCTAAGCGGAAAGGAAAGGAGAATGAGGAATGTGGAAATTATTAATTATAAAGAGAAAAAACGACTGGATGTCCGATTATTGTTAAGATACGTCGGATAACAAAAAAAAATATTTGAATATCGGTAGGAATAAAAGTTTTATATAATAATTTTTAATAATTTATAATTTTCTGATCAATATATATATATATATTCTATATTTTGTAAATTGACAATGAAGCGATGTTTTTTTCTTTTTTGTTTTTCTTTCTTTTTCATTTCATTTCATTTCTCTTGCAAGTATCAAAAGAAATTTCGTTAAAATTTCAAAAAACCTGCATCAACGTATCCGATGCCTGACGTTTGATTTTAGACTTTTTGACAGGTTTAATGAAACTACCGTTTACACAGTGAACATAAATGCCGTTAGGATAAAGTGCTTCGAGGAATACAAAGGCTTCCATTGGCTAAGGTATTTCGAGCCGAAAAAAAAAAAAAAAAAAAAAAAAAAAAAAAATACATGTAAAATCCCGTAAAGTCCCGTAAAGTCCCGTAGAATCCCGTAAAATCCCGTAAATATCGCCGTAGTAAATGTATATAAAAAGTATGATATATCCGCGTTTAAGAGAATTTGTTATATCGGATGTATTTGCCTACGCCTATGGGCAGGATTCGAGCTTGTGTACGTCACGCGTACCTGAAGAATTTGGAATAATAAAACGTTAAGACGATTCGGATCGTCGAATGGTGGTAAGCATGACGAATAACTTTTTATGCGTATGTCGTGTTAAATAAATAAAAGTCTATTGGGCTCGAGTGCGAGAAAGTCTATTTTTAAGAGTAGAGTATTTGGTAAAGTATTGGGTAAGTAAGTAATCGAGCGTAGGCTGAAAGGAGAAACCGATAATGTTACGTTACGCGACGTCGGCGAAAATTAACCCCAATAACACCTGATACGTAATTATTATAAAATGAAATTCGCATAAAACGTAGTTACAACATTGTCATCATTGTTATCAATTGTTATCAATTGTTATCAATTGTAATAATAATATAAAGTTACCTAGAAATATGAATTCGAGAAGGGAAGCGCTATCTCTCGTGGTGTCCCATTACGAGGCGCAGCGATGTTACGTTCGTTGGTTATTGGGCATAACACGGCAGCGCGTGACTTTCTGTCCAACCGATCGAATAATACATAGCAAGCTTTATTTATATGGACCGACATGTTAATTTAATCTAATCTAATCTTCTAAGTTTATCGGTTCGTCAGACTGCCAAGAATTACGTTGAATGAATGTAATCTCGTTGTCAAAGTGAAATTACGATCCTTGATGAGCTTTCTATATTCGACCGACCACATTATCCACGCGTCAACGTACACGTGAATTTTAATGGCACGAGGAGTTTGTTTATTTACGAAATAGTTTAGTTTATTAACCCCGAATAACCTCACGCTCTCACTTATCATTTTGCATCTGGAATTGAAAACTGGACTGCCAATTACATACGTTAATAGGCATTTATCCTTTCGACTCTCACGCATGATGACACACTAATAATCCATTGGCGCCGAATATCCTAAATCTTTCGCTGCATAAGTATACGTAAGTTTTTTTTTTTTTTTTTTTTTTTGTATTAATTTCGCTGATTCGCGCGTCGATCAATGTCTGGATTAACAATAATAAAGTAAGGATAATAATACAAAAGACATTCTATACGCTCGAGCCGATGCGATTACCTCTATTTATTAGCTCTAGCTAACCATATTTCATAATAAATTTTATATAATTGAATTCAATACCGCAACGTGATAAGTTTTAAAAGGATCCAGTACATAGGAATGAAGTTGTGGTCGTATTTTCCTCTCCCCGCGCATTCATTTCGTCATCTCATTGATGCTAAAAATTCCGAGCAATCACTTGATTTTGGATACTTTTTTTAATATTAAAATAAATATTAATAAACGTTTGCAATGTGCTTTGTAAACGATCGATTTATTGCGAAAATACCGAATGTCTACGTATTCGTATTAATACGTCCGCGTACGTGTGCATGCGCAGCGAAAGGAACGCGTTAGTTTTTATTGTATTTAAGGTTTACGGGCTCTGCGACTAAAATAATTTAAGAATATAAGCGTCCAATTACTTTAATATTTCCCTTTACAACTACCTACAGTCGATACTCCATTACTACGTGAAAAATCAATTGCTTATTATCATTATTATTATTAATAGACGTTTTTATTATTACAAATGAACTCGGGCAATATTTTATATAGTTAACGCGGTACGAAGTTCTTTTCTTTGCGAAAAAGAAAAACTGGAAGGAAATATAAATATATAAAAATAAGAAGAAGGAGGAGGAGGAGGAGGAGAAAAACAAAAGGAAAAAGGGGGAAAGAAAGATGTAAATAAAGAGGCAATTTAAATAGCGGAAATGCGATTGCGCCGATTACGTCAGATTGTTCTTTGGTTTCACCTCGGGACTTTCTCTACAGTCTCATTGGAATGCGCACGTGCGCACGTGCGTTATTTCAAACGAAAGAGGAGCTGCCCCATCACCTGTTTACACTGTCAAAGAAAACTTTTACGAATCCCGATAGGTATTTAACGGGTTTTTCTCGCCTCTTTTCCTTAACTGGCCGTGGCCTTAACGCGGCCCGTCGGTCCCAGCCTCCGCGCAAATTGTACCCGCAATTTCCTACATTCGAAAGCAACGATCTCTGTAATTTTTTCAGTAAAGCAGATTCCTCTAGCGTTGCGTAATTGAATTGTACTTTTTTTGGTGGGGCTCGGGGCTCGGGGCTCGGGGAACAAAGAGAGTCATATCTACTTTTATGCGGACAGTGCTTAGCTACAGCAACGCGTACGCGTGTACTGACTAAGACTCGATCTCTCCGGCGAACGTCGCACGAGTCGTGTTTTGTTAAATGGCTTTTGTAACGTTATAGTTTGCCGGATACTGGCGGCTAATTCAAAGCAATTAATTAAATAAGAAAAGTAAAGAGGAAAGAGGAAGGGGGACGGGGTGGGTAAAAGGGATTACATAAAGTTTTCAGAAAGAATTTCATCGAGGCTTAGAAACTTTTTATACGCTTTCTAATCTATGCGCTTTTGTCATGTTTACGTGTGTACGTACGTGGTACGCGATACGCACACAAAGCGCTCGCTACCCCCAACCCCCCACCATTAGCCTGAGAGAGGAGAAAGAGATTAGAGATACTTTTCAATGTCAGTTCTCGCATTACCTGTAATTTATTTAAATTTCCATGGCTAATCCGACAATGAGCAATCATCGGCTTTTGTGTTAATTTCAATAATATCCACCATGGGCTTAAATAAATAAAATAATAATTAATACGTGCTTTTTTTCTGTCCCCGCCGTCGCCGCTTATATCGAGTAAATGAGGTCGAGTGGAATAAATGTTCAAATGATTTTTGCAAGTCGGAGGTGTAATTTTCGTCGTTTCGCCGACAATCATATCTGAGCGAGCAAGTGTCATTCATTGTTCCCTTATAAATTCCAATCGAATCTAATGGAATTCTAATAATTGCTAGTTAGTTACACGTCGACTTACATTGTTCGGCCATAAGCAGGAGGATCCGGAATGCGTTAGTTTGGAAAAGTCAGGGAAAATCCTTACGCGATCGCTTTATTTCTAAGCCATCGGTATATAAAAGAGTGCAATGAGGAGTTCGTCGATCGCGAACGTCAGCTTCTTAATCGTTTCCCTTCGTTAGCTGGCAAGTGCACGGGGCCGATATCTCGCGAACGATGTATTTCGGCGCCTCGATCTCAAAAATCATTCAATACGTACGTAGACGTAAGTAAGTAAGTAAGTAAGTCACGTGACTCGGCAATCACGGTATGGCTTTGGCAATGTAATTCATAAACGTATAATACTATTCACGTATACCGTGGGCCTAAGCACTCGCAATTAACGTACTCGCTTTAATTGTAATAAATCCATTGTAAATGCATTAGCAGCTGAATGCACGGGCTATTAATCACGTCTTTGTAATCACGGCGATGTCCCGACGTTTTGAGCATTCAATTTAACGGGCGGCAATGATTCCGCCGACGCCGAGACCCAACCCCAACTCGAACATTCCATCTGCTATCCTCCTCCCTCATTCATTGTTATTAACCGGCATTGTTATCCTTGTCCTCGTCGTCTTAGTCGTCTTAGTCGTAGTCGTAGTCGTCGTAGTATACGTCTTTTATTTATTTCTTTAATCGCTTGTTTTCGTATTATCACTTCGACGTAGGAGGGAACGTGCACGTCGAGGATTTCGCTCGTTTTACCAATGAATGACTGCGACAATATCAGTTCCCGAGGAAGCTCGGGATGACGCCTGCCGGCAACAAATAATCAAGTCCAACGGGCTCGTGGCTCTCGGGGATAATTGCACGTATGCGAAAAAAGTATGCGAAAAATCAAACGACACCGTAAATACAACTTTATGTCATTCCTTATTCAATGATGTTATTATTAATTGGCCGTAATCGACGCTAACCTTATCGTTGTTACTGTTATCGCTATCCTTATCCTTATCCTTATCGTTATTGTTATTGTTATTGCTTTTCAACTCGCTGCTGCTGCTGCTGCTGCTGTTGCTGTTGTTGTTGTTATTATTATCGGAGGATGAAAGCAGGGACTTTAATTTGCATTGTATTAAAAGTCAAGAGCAGCAGCAGCAGCAGCAGTTAACTTTTTAATGTGAATGATAATTTTTCTGTAAAAATTTTTCAAAACCAATTTCATTTACGATGTAAAGTATTATCCAATTTGCATTCATAAATAATTTTCATATAAATAATGACTTTTTTATTGTAGTAAATTTCAAATAATATCAAAATCGTGCTCCCTCTCTCTCCTCCCCCTCGTCTTGAATATACATGGCTGGTGCCGCTCGTTAGTGGATTTACGAAGCCCTGTAAATATGGAACGATGGTTCGGATATTTTGCTTGAAAAACAATTATCCGAGGAAGCGGGACAGATTAGAATAAATTACAGATGCCGAGCCTCTCGGTATTATTCAGCAGTCAAAGGCGACCGTAAGATTTCATCGAAATATGTTTCCCACGAAATTTATGCTCTTTTCGTAAGTCAGTCAAGTAATTAATAATTACGCCATTTAGTTAGAGTTTTTAATTAATTATCCACGCTACTTCTTGTTCCGCTGACAGTGTGCTTATTAAAGCAAAGCTCCCGCTAAATCGGTTAATAAAATTGAATGTGCTTGAAAATTTCATAAACAACAAGCGGATAAAGTGTTTTATGCATCGATAAGCATTACGAAACATTGTTACGTTGGCTGGATTTGAAATGCAGAATAATAATTACGAATACGAGATGTACGTTATCGAGCTCTCAATTCGCTATTGTTCATTCGACTTTCGACTTTCGACTTTCGACTTTCGACTTTTTATTTACAAAATACTGCATTTCTCCGTCGGCGATATATTTACGTAGCATTATTATTTTCCTTATATCGGCCATTTGCCCGAGTATAAATACGAGCGCGTATCTCGGCCAAAGCTTTAAACATAGTAATTACCTAGTCCGTTTGTACGGAGACGTTGACGTTACGTTCGGAGAGATGTAAGATCCCGGCTGAAAACATTGGAATACATGTTCTTTTTTTTTTACATACTGTATAATTAATAATTTACTGAGTTTTGTTATTCGGGCAACGTGAGCGGCGTTGAAATATCAATGAAATGTGGATTCGGAGTCGTCGACTGACGTCAAACTAACCTAAACCGTAAAGTTAAACAAAAATATTAATCAAATGAGCTGGTCAATAAGCTTTTCCTTTTATTTTATTTTTTTCTTTTTTTTGTTCGTCTTTTCTTTTCTTTCGCGACGACTCATTCGGACCAAACGGTTTTCATTACGTTAAAAATTAAAGTAATCGTACGGTATTAAAAAAAAGTGAGTTACAGCCAAACCGAACTCGACGAGTAGAAACAACGCGAAATAACACTGTAAAGATCCAATATGGAATATAATGGCAATCATTTAAGCTTTTAAATGTAATGGCGTTAATTGCAAGAGGACAAGCCGAAGTTCCGACGATAAAATTACAAATCTAATGCCTATGAAGGATTATATATATATATATGTATATTCCTTGATTAATTGAACTTTTGTTGGAAATTATTGATCGATATAATGTATTGTTCAATTGTTTTTGTTTGTTATTTTTTTGCGGGGGCATTAATAAAGATAAAAAATTTGCGTCTAAAAAAACATCCGAAATACAAAGAAAATAATGCAGGAGAATAGATTTTAATGTAATTTTTAGAAAGCCATTTGGTAAAAGCGTTATTTATAGGAGAGAGGCTTACGTGTTTCTGCAATATTTTTATTAAAAATTGCAATGCGTATAAACAAGTAAGTAAGAGCTGCGAGCAAGTATGGCGACGTACGGATTTTCTTACTTTAAAAGTTTTAACGACTTTTTATCGAGTAATGGGCTTGCAAATAGTCGTTTTCAATGCTTTATACGAATACTTATATATTCTGTTTAACGTTTAGGGGAATAGTTAATTGAAAAATTATTACCAAACTGTACAGGAGCTCGTAACTTTAAAATTCAACAGGGACTTGATAAATGCTTTATTACGCATTACAATATATCTAACAATAACGTAATACGCGAAGGGAAAGTTTATTGTACAAATAGAATTTGTATTTTAATACAATTCGTTTGAAGTTTGTTAGAATTTCTGTTTTACAGGCAATAGAAGAACTATATTATTTTTCGAAGATTCCAAGCTTCGCAAAGGTTTTATACGTGCACTATGACGAAAATACGAAAACAAATAATCGATTAATCTATTTATCCCTCTCTCTCTCTCTCTTACGCGTACGTACAAATATCTCTCTACTGAGCGCACTTTTTCTACATATCGTAAATATAATTAATTGGTTTTTATGAAAAGTTAATAAAAAAAAAAAAACCCCCCGGGATAACAAAATATATATTATTGTTGTTGTTGTTGTTGTTGTTGCTGCTACTATTATTATCGTCGACAATTGAATTGACGGGACAGACAAATATACAATAGAACTCGATCGATTTTATTTAACGGAATGGCTTTCTGATAAATATTGAAGCTATCGAGCCGTTTGTTTTTAAAGTTAAAGTATCCTTGACTCGTGGCCGATTCCGCATTAAGCCGGACGTAATTAAGGATTTTCGGCGCCGACGAATCTTATATTCGTACATCGGATTTCCAATGCCTTCAACGGACGAAACGTGCCAATTCTTTTCGAAAAAGCGAACGACACTTACTTAACGTGCTTTGTATTAGTAAGCAATTAGTGAAAAGCCTCGACGAAAGGAATTGTTAATAAAGAGTCTTGGCGTGTTGGCATTGCAAATTTAACGGGCACAAAGCATTTCAACAGCTGTAATCTCTCTCTCTCTCTCTCTCTCTCTCTCTCTCTCGCTCGGTATAAAACGGAGTTAATAAAAAATTCACTTCCATTGCCAGTTGGATATTATTTTATTTTTCGCCAAGTTGATACGTGTAATCGTAGGTGTGAAAAAGTTACGAGGAGCGTAAGGTGAGGAGTAGTTCCGTGAGCACGCGATAAGCGAAGCCTGCTTAAAGCAGGGCCTCCTCGCTCGCTCCATACAATGTCGATAAGTACATGAACAACGTGCCGGGGGTTATCGGGGGTGGGGGTCGGGGTCGGGGGGGGGGCTGCTCAGAGTTCGTTAGCTATCGAGCCGCGTGCGATTGATTGGTAATTCCGGTAGCCGGAGAATAAAGAGGGCATCGAAAGAGAGAGAGAGGTGGCTGGGGGGCTGGGGTGCGACTGCCAAGCGGAGGAGCCTCTCCTGCGGGAGGCCCGACGAAGGTCGAATAGACGTAATGTGCCCCGGGGGTTTCGATGCCGAGTTCAATGGAATTCTGCGGCATCGCGTCTACGATGACTCACGATACTTGGCGCTCCAATTCCTGCCCTCCTCTCCCTCCACCTCACCCCACCACCACCACCACCACCAGCCCGTTCCACGCCGCCTACTCACTTCCACGACGGCGCGCAATCCTCTCGTATTTTTCCGAGGCGCGAGTTCGCGGCCCCCGCCGACCGGCCTTTAAGCACTTAAGCCGGCCAATGATGCCGGTCCACTTGTCCTTAGAAAACAACGTGTAAAGTATAAAAAGCCATCGTTATCTCGCTCGCGCTTTTCTCCGTCTTCTTCTTCTTCTTCTTATGCTTCCCCACTCCGTCGTTCATTTTTTTTTTTTTTTATTTCACGAGTACGCCGCTTAAATTGCCTGGTTATTACCGCATACACGAGTCGAGAGGCCTCGAGATACTACGCCTCCCGGTCCCCGTCGCCCCCCCCCGTCTCACCTCGTCGACGTTTGTCCGATGGATTTTCAATCCCTTGCGCGTTATAATTGCAGCGTTAATAATAACGTTAATGGCCCGGTCGAGAAAGATCGCGAGGCTCGCTCGCCGACTCGATCTCTACCACAATACACTACGCCAAATCAATCCATTACGTGTATATATGTATTATTTGCCGGCTCGTCTGGCCTTACTCCTCAATCAATCGGATGATTTCATTGAATTTATCCTTACAATGAGAATGGAATTATTATCAAATTCAGTACCACGTCGCCGCGGACTGCTCTAGCCGAGATTACGCCTGGCCGACGACCCACAATTCTTCACGACAGCTCGATCTCTTGAATTCTCTTGCCTTAGAATGTAAAAAATCGAAGAAACCAAGCAAGCTACTTAACGAGTCCCGCATAAGATCCGCGCCTCGACACTTATTTCCACGGTCATGATGGGCAAAGTCATAGGCCGCTCGGGCCTATAAATAGGCAAAAGCTACAAGCAAGCACGCTCTTTATCCAGAAATTATCCCAGATTATACCAGGGGCCTAACGAAAAAGCAGCAGCAGCAGCAGCAGCAGCTTTAACGTAATAAATAAATAAATAAATAAATAAGATTCCGTGAACGTAGGATAATTCAAGGAATGCGGTCAGCCTTGCCCACTTAACATAAATAGTACAAGTGTAGCTTTAATAGATGAGCAGCAGCTAGCTCTCTTATACATTATAATTAGTTCGAGCCGTTTCGATCATCCAGCCTCTTAGCCCTCGTCTCGTATTCAATTTTTGCTTTTAATATTATTAAGCTTCTCTATTCTTTAGAGAGATATCGGAGCATTAGACGATATACAATTACATTATTACGTGGCATACCGATCGCGTGGCTCATCCATTTAATTCCGCGCTTTGGCATTTTTATTATTATTTCCATTACATTCCTGTTAGGTCATTTTCGTGTTAATGTATTAAAGAGAAATCCTCGGCAACTACGTATCTTCGATGGTTGTTTTTCGACACAATCGATCGTTTGTCCATCTCTCCCTCCTGGAGATCGTGGCCGCTCTCCCTTCTTCTTCTTCACAAATAAATACAATGTAGGAAATGATAATTTTGACACTTTTACGTATTTGAAATTCTTCATATCGAATTACGTTCTCTCTTGGGGCCATGGCATGTGTGGCTGCTATTATTATTATTGTTATTATTGTTGTTACGATAAGAATTTCTTTAAGTGAAAGGAAGCTAACACAATAGGACGAGACGCGAACAATGAGGCTGTGTTTTTTTTTCTTTTTTCTTCTTCTACTTTTTAAATTATTTATAAGTAAGTCGAAAGAGTACGAAGGCCTGGAATAATTTGAATCGCTGCTAGAATATAAAGCAGTCGACTCGACGAGATATTAAAATACAAAATGGCGAGGCAACAAATTATTTGATAAGCCAACGAAGCATCGAGAACTTCCATCAGCTGTTTATATAAATTGACTTTGGTTCATTGAATTATGCAAAAATTATAATCTCAACTAACCTAAGAATTTCAATTAAATTTAATTAAAAGGAAACGTAAAGTAATGAGATAGAGAGAGAGAGAGAGAGAGAGAGAGAGAGAGAGAGAGAGAAGAAGAAGAAAAATATATATATACGTACGTACACGCGTGTACGCGTAACTTTAATTGCGCTTAAAAAAAAAAAAAATCTAAGAATGCCAAGTGAGATAAATTTTTCAATTAATTAATCAAGCCATTGTTTAACGTTCGTAAAATTCGCAATAGACGTCGGATGGAGCGATAACTTTCCTAGGCAATTAGCGATGCAAAAAGAAAAAAAAAAAAAAAAAAAGTATTAATTCGACTTGGCAACGGTCGTTTCATTGATCAGCTGATTAGCGCGAGCGCATGCGCTCGCACGGACGGGACACTCGCTCGTATTTCACTTTCGCGCGCCACGTGTTATCATATCATGCGAGGCCCCGATAATAGAAATGTAATAATGCACGATACGCGCTATCTGCATACTTTGTTTTGATTTATTGATCAAAGTTAACCAAACACATTACTTCATTGTTTCAAAATAATACCATGTAAATATCCGCGCGCTTACACATTCGCCGTACGAGCTTTATTACATAAGATTATCAATTTTACCGTTAACGCATGCGCGGCTACGGGGGGGGCAGGGGGGCAGGGGGATCGTACGAGGGAACTTTATAATGTTCATTAAGGGTTTCATTGGGAGGCAGCGTGCGCGTGGCGCTCACTAAATTAGCATGTGTACATCCAATTTACGTAAGTGAGTCTGGAATATTATTGAGCGTTTAAAAATAGCCCGTCTATCTGTGTATTATTGTGTGCGGCTGCCATTGCATAAAACGCGTTTTAAAAAAGAACGAGCGTATGCGCAGAGATGCCGGGCGAGGGTTATATCGGAAAACAATGGCCAACCCCCCCCCCACCCCCCGGCGGCGTCCGCCGCCGATAAACAACGAGATTCTAATTAAACTATTTCCTTTACACAACACGACAATGTTAAATAAACTATTCAATAGCGTCTGTCGATCGTATAAATTAACCAGCCGCGCATAACAACTTTTCTTCCCGACCGACTCCACGTACTATTAATTATTTTCCTCGGACCTTCGGCGAGTGCCAACAGCAATATTATTACATATATTTTATCTAACATAATGCCCACCGCATATAATAATAATTCCAGCAAAGCGATATATACACATATATATACATGTATGCGTAAAAGTTCTGCTCATTGGTCGTTAAGAAAAAAAACAAAGTTCGTTAAAAATTTAATTAAACAAACAGAGTTAAAAATTTCCCGCGACGCGTTACTTAATCGAATTCTAAAGAAGAAGAAGAAGAAAAAAATAAAATTAACCCTGGCATATTTTTATAAGGAGGGCATTGCGGGCAAATGGGATTACGTATTCTTGACGAAAAAGCCTGACCAGTTTATACAACCCGACGACGAACAACGGGCCGTATTACGGGAAGCATGTAATGAACGAACGAACGAACGAACGAATGGCCGTGCTTCGACGACTCTATCAATTTTAACTATTTATTTATTATAAATGCGTTGGTTGGCTCACAAGTATACGGACTTGCTTATTAAAATATACTTTAGCGTGATATACGTATACTTACTAGGTAGGCAGGCAGGCAGGCAGGCAGTCGACGGTCTCTCGTACTTTGCCATCGTTTCATTGGCCATCACTACATTTTCACGTTTGCCTGCGTTTATATTGTTTATATTATATATATATATTGGCTCTTCTTGGCGAAAACGCGTCCGCCGGCTTTTTCTTCATGCAAATGATAATGCCAATGGCATTAGAAGCTCCGCTTTATGAATAACTTGCACGCGTTTAAGGCGACGTCTGTTCTATCTCTCTCTTTCTTTTTCTGAATGACGCTCATTCTTATAAATATCGATGACGCGGCTCTCTTTCTTTTTCTTTCTTTCTTTTTGTTTTAAAGCATTGAAAATATAACGATGTATTAACGGACAAGTAGAGACGTCGAACGAAATTAAGAAAGAGAGGAAAGACTTTGTAGACTGACTCCCATTGCATGCCGGATGAAATTCAATAACCGTACAGTTCTTCGTTATTGCCAGTGTCAATTTTGTTATACAATATCCACTGTTCCGTAGTTTCGCAACGCGTCATCGATAGGCTTAGTCATAAACGAAAGCACTACGTTTTTCTTTTTTTTTACTTTTTTTCTTTCTTTCTTTCTTTATTTTATTTTTTTTTTTAATCTCCCACAGCTCGTTCCGGATCGGCCTTATTTTAAACGAGGCCATCAATAAATTAACATTTAGAGATATCGTAGTTTTTTTATTATTTATTTTTTTCAATTATTCGAAAGTGCCTGCAAAGTAAGTTTGTTGTTAAATATTATTCATATCGTGAAAGGATTTTAAGTCTCTTTGAAAATTAACTAAGAATAAATTAACGTCTGCGGCTTTATCTAAAGTTAATTGTTTATTTTTAGTATTTCTCGATTAAAAAATTAATCGAAAATGCTAATCATTTCAAAGGAAATAATTAAAGCGAAGAAGAATTTATATTGCCTTGTGCCCGCCCGTTTAGTAAATATTGTAAATATTTACGACTACTTCTTGCTGCATTGGAAATCTTGTTTATCATAAGCAGAGAATAAACGTTAAGATTAAATCAATGTATATTTTGCTTTTAATTAAATATTATATATATACGTATATTAACTGTTGAAAGCAAATGACGCTAAAATATCTGCAAATTCATGCATATTCATATATATATATGTATAATAAAAGGTCTATTTATAAAAGATCTAACGAGTGAGATCGTAACCGTAGGAGATATATTATTCTTTTATTTATCTTGCATATTATTTGCTGAAATATCTCAACTATATTTCAAAGACTATTAAAAATCTTGGCCTAAAATAATTTACAAGTATTAAATCTAAAAGAAAAAATCTTTGTAAATCAATATGAGATTCGAAATGAGGAAAAATAAAAAAAGCGGCGAGATTTTAATTTGAAAATGGAAGCTTGATTATATTCTATATTTCTTTCTAATACATTCGTGTGCGTGTGCGTGTGTTGGTATTTGTATTTGTACATAATAATTATTTTTAAATGAAACCGTAGTGCTTGACATGAAAGTTTCATAAAATTAAAATATTTAAAAGAATTTACTATGCTAATGACGCGCCGTCATTTGATTAAAATCGCTTTATGGCCTGATTATAAGACAATATCGTATTATAAATATTGATTATCGCTATAGCATAATGCTTTTCACCCTTCAAGTTTAGTTAGTAAACAGTACATAATGAAAATTATTGGTATCCTATAATAATTAACGCCAATGTGATTTACGGATTAATTTTTTTTTCTTTCTTTCTTTCTTTTTTTTTTTATAATACGAACCATAGTTAATTAATTACAATTACATTAAAAATTATAATACATTTTATAAATATATCAATATTACGAAAATCCTAAGAATTTATAGATAATTATGATTATATATATACGTATGATATATTCCTGTATTATTATATGTACTCGTAATATAATTACTTATTGATTGTTATAAAAAAAATATATAAGCAATAAGTTTTAATGGTAGGTAAGTAAATAGTCACAAGGCCGATTGTAACTATTCTATGCAGGCAGACTAGTAGGGAACACCGATATATCGATATTTATCAAAGTCCAATGCATTTCATTTTTTGTTTTTTTTGTTTTGTTTTGATTTCTTTCGAATACCGGCGCTCCGTTTCCAACTTTCTATCCTTTTACTTTGCCCGTACGTAGATAACACACGTACGTAGATCCTGATTTTAAAGGATAAAAGGACCCGTGCTTTCTAATTTCTCGGATCGACTGGATCTCCATCGACTTCCAGCTCAGCTGACCTTACAGCAAGCACATTGAAATCTCTAATGCAAGCATTACAAGTTCAGTTATTGTATCATTAAGGCTAAATGGCACTGGGTACAAAGTAATAACATTTTGCGTTTAAACTTCGGTAGGGGCGCGTATTATAAAAGATAATTGTGAAATCAGTGATTTCATCGATCGAGTCGAGTCGTCGAGTCCTGCGCTGCGAGGTTTTGCCATACTTTACCTCGATTCGTCCAAGCCTCTCTTGCGTCTAATAATTGTTTTCAATCGCCTAATCGTTATTGTCGCTACGTTCGCGTTCGCTCTGAAATTCATAACTATTCAAATAAAAAAAAATTCGCAGGATCCTAGGTAAAAGCATTACTTACAAATACATAAGCAGCTGCTTAAAAACAATTGCAATTATTAGATTAATCATTGAAATAGGCCGAACGAGGAAGGCCGTTGTATGTAGAAATTTTGCAAAATTTCATTCCCATCCGTTTGTTTTATCGCGAGATCTTAACGCTACGGCTTCATCATCATAGTACGTATCATATTGGTATCCCTGAAAAGTACTCGTTTCGTTGTTATATCGTAACGTTAAGGCGATGGAATTTAGATGGAAAAGGGTATGTTTGTCGAACGATCTGGTAAATAAATATATGTAAAAGTTCATGCTCTCGAAAGAATGTTTGGTTGTATATTTGGTTGTAGATAAATCCCAATGAGCTTATCGAGTCATCGTCCGATCGAAGAAACGAATAGCGGCCCTCGTTATTAAAATCTGCAATCTCACTAAGCAATTATCCACGATATTCATTGAAATCAAATATATGTATGTATGTATGTATGTATGTATACATATTTTAATTAAAAAAAAAAATAAATAAATTATCCGAGTGCAATCGGTTGCCTTGGATGGAACTTCATTAGTAATTTGTTTTTGTTTTTTTTATTTTGTTTTATTTTATTTTACTCGATTTACTTTTAGCCGGGTAAACGTGCATTCGGATAAAATTGTAAATATTCTTTTAATTATAATCGACAGCTGCGAAAGATAATTTCGCATTAACGTAATATCAGCAATTAATCACTTTCAATGCGCTGAAATTGTATTTGAAAAAAAAATTCGAATCGATTGTTTTGCAATAATGGTTGGGATGGAGAGTTAGAGATTCGAAAATCGATTTTCATTCATTCATTCATTTCATACCATAGGGTTTCGCGTACCGTTACAAAAAAAAGAAAATCTTCTTTTTATTTCCTCTTTTTTTTTACACGCGGAGCGTAATTACAGTTTGATCGTACAGATTAATTGAAAAATTAATAATACGTTTAAAAGTTTTATAAACCACGTTACTTTGCTAAAAGTGCGAGCGTAACGAAACGAAACGAAAGCTCATGACGATAAATAACAATTATTACAATGATGATGATAGTAATCGAAATAACATGTAAAATTAATAATGTGATTGCAAGGCTAAAGGAAATCATTAGTATTGGGGTTATTGGATCGATCGACTAGACAGAGACTTGTTACCCGACCCGACTTGAATAAAATAAAAAGAAGAGATATTTTGATTTTTTTTTTCTTCTTCTTCTTCTTCTTCTTCTTCTAAGCCTCTCGTCATTGATCGGGCAAATCAAAGAGCGAGCTTGACAAAGGTTATAAAGGCAAGTGAATAAAGGTATGTAATTAAAATACTTTGAACGCCATGTCGTTACGATAGAATTGGCCGGTTATTGGGGTTATTGGGGTTATTGGGGTTATATTCGGTGTTCGTTGTGCCCGAAAGGGCGGGGGAGGGTTGTATTGTCGGCACGCGAGATAATGAAGTATACGTAAATGAGGGGGGGATGGTCGGCTACTCACCGGTGACTTGTAGGAGTACTGATCGAACATTCTCGCAGCTTCGAAATCCCCGTTGAGTAAGGAATAGGTCGAGTCCAAGCTGTCGCGCCTCTTCTTCTCGCCGCCTGCGCAATACAGACATTGTTAAACAAAAAAAAAGAAAAAAGAAAAAAGAAAAGAGAAAAGAGAAAAGTATATGTGTGCGGGTGTTACTACACCTTTATTGGTAATATAACTTCGAATATCGGATTTTATTAGGAATTTCGCGTGGCCATTGATCCGCGGGCCGAGCTTTTGCCGGATCACGTGGGAGGCTTCCCACGCTCGCAACCGAGATACGTTTTCCGACACTCGGGCCACGATCGAGCCCCCTGCCACCCCCCCTCACTGATAAACAATTACATTTGCTTATTGGTAATTATGTACCTTGGGTATGATGCGTTGCGTTTGTACCAGTCGAGGAGTGTTAATAATAAGCAATAAATAGAGTGTCGAGCGAAGCCTTTAGCCCCCCCCACCCCCCACCCCCTCAGCCGCTAACGCTTCCCGGCATTTAGAATACAATTAAAGTCAGTTGGTGTACATTATTCTATAAGATCCCCGATTTCATTCATTTGGCACCTCAAAGCCTTCTTCCATATGAAAATATATTTTTTATCAGATCCAACTCGTGATCGGCGTCGTTCGTCGACGTCAATATTCCTACAAACGCCGAATCTACCCAAATCTGTCTTAAGCTCTCCAATGAATCAATCGGCCCGATTCATTGGAAACAGGAAGAAGAAGAAGAAGAAGAAGAAGAAGAGAAGAGCCACCAATATTAATGTCGTAATTCCTAAACTCACTCCCGACTTTACGAATGAGATTGCAAAGATTATTATTTAATTGATAAATATATAAATAAATAAGCGAGCGCCCAATAAGCCCAATAACGAAAGCTCACGAATAAATAATAAATCATATTCCGTGCTCCTATCGCTTCCCTATCATTCCAGCCAATAAATCATCATTATTTCGCCATTTTCAATTTGTTTTATCATTACACGGGATTTTATAAAAACGTCCTCGTTTTATAATACAATCGAAAAGAGCGTAACCCCCCCCCCCACCACCTTGTTTCGCAAAAAAAAGAAAACCCTCAAATTTCCATCTCCACTCTAAAATTAAAGTTACGTAATTTACGAGCCGATGCATCCAACGGGCCATTAGAAAATCAATAGAATGATCCGAGGGTAAACTGTTTTTACCTACGATCTTACCGCGTCCTCGCGTCGTTGAAGAAAAAAAAAGAATAAATAGAGGGAAACGTAATCGGTTGTCGCGAATGAGCAAAAGGACATACTAATAAAACGTATATAATCGGATTTAAATGTTATAGAAATATCATTAACCCCCACCCACCCCCCTTTTAATATTTCAATATAATAATAATATGCCTTTGTCGAACGGATTTATGCCGGGGCTTTTATATAAATATGGAAATTTAATCAACATTCGTAAAGCTCGTATATGTGTATAATATAAAAATTTTTTATCTTTGATTTATAATTTACGAGGAGGCGAATAAATATTTTAATTGAAAAACCTACTGGCATTTAAGCGTAAATGCCATTTTGTTTTCAAATATTCCATAAAAAAAAGTATAGAAATTCAACTCGAGTCAATGTCATATTTCATATATATATATATAATGATTTGATTTTCATCAATAGATTCGCAAATATCTTAAATGTCATGAAATAGTGTATATAATGAATGCGCGGCTCTGTCTGGCTTGGTAGTGAGTGAGCGCGGGCGCGCATGCGTACGCGTCGAATAATCGTACAAAGTTCCCGTAGCAGCGAATAAATTCAAAAATTATTAGCGCTACGCAAATAAAATAATTGCCCTGATTAAAGTTTTTCGTAAAGTTTATTTTAGAATTCCATTTCGTGGGCTCATTTATAAAATCTTATTTAAACTGGCTTTTAAAGCGAAGTTTTTAATTTCGAAACAACTTTTGACATTTTAGTATGGCAAAGTTTTGATTACGGGCTGCAAAACTTTTATAATACATAACCAATTTAATGCCAAAAAACATAAAGTTTTTGATGTAGAACGGGTCTCATTCGTGATCTGTAGCTATTAAATTTTTATGTGAGAAGTTGCTTACTTCCAGCAAACACAATTTTCTTCGCTCGAATAAAATGAAATGCGCTTTAAAAAAAATATACTTTTAAACCATATTTTCAAAGTACTAAAATTTCCTATAAAAAGCAGTTTCCCCTCTCCTCGCTCCTTCTCCTTCTCCTCCACCGCCTCCCCCCGCCCCTCCGACTACCCCGTACCGCGGCCCCGTGTGTGCGCGCGCTACGTGCGCCCGTACGAATTAGTTGTAAATATTAAGAAAGAGTGAGCAGTAAAGTTAAAATGTAAAATATGCGATTGTGCCAATTTCAATTATGCGCGCTTATTGATTAATATATTTTATTTGTAAATTTTATATAACGCTTCCCCCTATCTCGCGTTTAATGCCCGGTGCGGTATTACGCGCACCGAAACACGAGACCTTATAAAATTAAATCATCGTTAAACTTAACGCTTGACCTATAATAAGTGCGAATATTAAAGAAGGGACCCGAAGTATTTAAGATCCCTCGTCTCCTCTAACGTGTTACGGGGGACACTTTTAAAGGGGAAAAATAAAAAATCCTCATTATATATACGTGTATATGTATATATATGTAAAGAGAGCCGGCTGCGCTATCGATAAATTGGAATTCTTATGGAAGAAAAGTATGTCTCGTAGTACTTCGACAAGTTTTATTTATATCGCGGCTCCGTCAAATGCTTTCCAATTGTATATTAGAAGCGAAGAAATCTCCAGCTCAAGCCGAGCGGGATAAAAAAAAAAAAAATCTCGCGCGGATCAGTTACGAAAACGTAAACTCTCCATCATGTAGATAGACAATGTGTATGGGGGGGGGGGGACGGCCCGTGTATTCCACGGCCCATAGCCATTCGCTATGGCTGTATATAATGAGTCATGGGCCAAGCAATGCACTCGCAATGCATAACAACCCACATTTCCGTAATCAGAAATATGGAATGCAAAGCCATTTGAATCATTGATCGTATCCTTCTACGCTTTTATGCCCGATAATTTTACTATAGATGCACATTGACAGGGGCCGAACGGGTCGGGGGAGAGAAAAAAGGAAAAAATCCGAAAACAAACGGAGATAAGAGAGAGAGAGAGAGAGAGAGAGAGAGAGAGAGGGCATTGACGACAATTGAAATTATGAATTTGGCATTTTGGGAAAGCCAGAGCGTTCGTGGCTCTTCCGGAAGGGTCGTAAAAACTATGGCCTTAACGCACGCTTGCGTAGGGGGTTGCGGTGGTGGCTGCGGTGGTGGCTGCGGTGGTGGCGGAGGGGAAGGAAAGACGAAAGCGGAGCCAAGTACTCGTCGGCCGAGCTGGATTTACAATAATTAATTGGGACTAATTGGGAAATTTTATTCGAAAATTTTATTGGAAAGGGGGCGGCTTACGCGAGTGTGCGTTCGAGCAATCGGGCCCAATTGGTGGGCCGTTCATTCGAAGCGGACCCGATTCCCGAGGCCGTTCCAATGCAATAGCAGATCATTTCTAAGATCTGGTTCGCGACGACCGCGACGATCATTGTTCCCCGCTGTTGAGGGATCGTGTTCTGGCGTCTCCTCGCCCGACACTACCCACCCACCCTCACGGGTATAGGGAACGTAGGCTCGGCGAAAAGGGCTCATCTCCTCCGGCCGCTAATTCAGCCCCGCCGAGGACTCACCGTACCTCCGAGACATTCGGGCCCGAAGCCTTGCTCGCCGCGTGGCATTACGGGGGGAGGGGACGGAGAGACGGGAGGTTCGACACGCGGTCATTCACGTCGAGCCGCGCTCCTCGCCACACTCCCCCCCCCTTCCCCTTTCCCCCCACGTTCCAGCGCTCTCGGCGCGACCTTTACGAGGAAGCGAGATTTAAAAAGCGGAAAAGTGTTATTGCCCTTGTAAAGCAAGGATAATGAGAGAGAGAGAGAGAGAGAGAGAGAGAGAGTGTATGGTGGCCGCGGAGAGTTGTTGTTGGCCCTCCTCCTCCTCCTCCTCCTCCTCCTCCTCACCTCCCCAGCTCATCGACAACCGAGCCCCACCAGTCATCATCAGCACCCTTTTCTTTATTACTCGGTAAATCCGTCCCCGGATGCTCACGCTAAATGCTCATCGCGAGGTGGGGGAAGCCCGAGACGACGACGAGCCTCCTCGAGACAGCTCGTACACGGGTAGAAGATTCGGTGAGCGGTGATGTAGCGGGGGTGGGTGGGTGGGTGGGACGGACCCGGCCACCTGTCCCCTCGGTCAATTAAAACCAGGTCGAGTGTCGCGCGGTGCGAGAGGAGGAAAAAAAAACAGAAAAAAAAGAAAATGAAAATGGCCACTACGTCCGACCTGGACGGCGGAGCTGGAGCGGCGAGGGGGTTATTGGGAGCGCTCGGCAAAACTCACGAATCACGGGAATTTTACCGGGGCAGCGAGAGCCCCGGGCGGGTGACGGGCAGACGGTAGCGGCGTGCCGATGAGTCGTGCGTTGCAAGTTACTTCGCGGGGGCGTGAGTGAGTGAGGGAGGGGGGGCGAGAGTGAGCGAGGGAGAGGGGGAAGGCGGGCAGGTGGGAGGGCGACGTGAGGAGACGGGAGCGATAATAGCCGGCGCTCAGTCTTGCCAACGGAGCGACGAGGAGCGGCGCGCGCGGGAAAGCTATTGAGCAGGGCGCTGGCGAAGGGCGGGACGGGACGGGACGGGGTAGGGAGACGTGGCCGAGGGACGGGCGGGCGGACGGACGGACGGAAGGGCTACACGAGTGGAAATCGGGGACTGGCGAGAGCATGATGAGGGGCGCGTGCGTAAGGCTCGTGCAAGGGCGCGCTGAATTTAACTGAGCGATAAGATGCTGTACCAAAGAGGCTGATGGCGATGGCCCCGACGATGCCGTCCGCGCTCATCCTCGGCCGCCTCTGGTTGTCCTTCTGCTCTTTATGTAATCCTTCGCGGACGTAAAGCTCGCTCCCCCGGTGATAATCCTCGGTCGGCTCGGAGATTAGCTGCTGCGCCGCTGGGCCTCAGCGCTCATAACATCCGGGAGTCGCACACTCACAGGCACACACGCGTCTCGCGCGCACAGCTGTCCGGTGCGCTCCTGGAGCCGGCGAGGATGCCGCGTGTCGAGGTCGCGGCTCGCTGACGCTGCTCGTGGACGTCGAAAAAAGGTGTGTCGAAAGGTGCCGAGAGATGACGAGACGCGCGAGGCCTCGCTGCGCCCTACTCGCGGGTTTAAGGACCTTTGGAGTGCGGGAGGGCGGGAGACGGGGGCGTGCGGCAGTAGCGACAGTGACGTTGCCGGTAGTAGCGGCGGCAGTGGTTGAGACGGCGGTGACGGTGACGGTGGCGACGGCGACGGCGGTGGCTGCGGCGGTCGCTCTTCGGGTGGCCTGGAGTGGGGTGGGGTGGGGTGGGGTGGGAGCGCGCCAAGGACGAGGGACTGAGAGTTCGGATAAAGAGTAGTCTACCGGTGTACGTGAGCGTATACACGGGCTCGCGCGTGCACGTACACGTCGAGCTATCAGAGGACCGACGGGTGCTGCTGGGTTACCAGGAGGGTTGGAATCGGGTGCGGAAGTTGGCGGTGGAGTCGAGAGCGCGCGACAGGGTCGGCAAGGGCGACGCCGAGTGTGAATGAACGGATTAGGATGTACGTGCAGTTATGTATGAATATATATATATATATATATATGGATATATGGATATATATATGTACGATAAATGGGTATCAGTATGCGGATGTGTGCAGGTATAGAAGATATGCGTTGAGTTTTATAAGGAGAAGGAGAGAGAGAGAGAGGGGGGGAGAGAGAGAGCGAGTGTGCGTGTGCGTGTGCGTGTGTATGAGGGAGAACGAGACAAGGATGGTGGGAGGGAGGAAGAGACAGGCCGGGAGAGTGTGTGTGAGAGAGAGAAAGTACGTGAGCGAGGTCGAGAGAGGCGACCGAGGCCGTGGAGGTGGAGGAGGATTAGAGCGCGACGAGGCGTGTGCGGGCTTTAGCGCGAAACGTCGCCGGGAGTACAGAGAGACACACGGAGTATGTACGTGTTGCCGCGATAGTAGCCGTAGGTGCAGTGCACCGTGGCGGTGGAGAGGCTCCTCTGCGCCGCGCCTCCCCCCCTCTACCACCCCCGCGGTCCCCTCGTCCCCCACCCGCGCCACGCCGCGGTCTCGCGAACGCCTCTCTCCACTCTCCCCCTCCCCCTACCCCTCTGGCCGCCGCCGGTACGCGCGCCGACGCCGCCACTGCCACCGCCACGGCCACCGCCACCGCCACCGCCACCGCCTCCTAGGCGTGAGAGAGCGGGAGAGAGCGGGAGAGTCTCTCGTTTACTCGCTCGCGCTCCTTGTCTGGTGGGCCGTCTGCGAAGCTCTCCTCCTGACAGCGCGACGTCGCGCACACACCTCCTCCTCCTCCTCCTGATTAGGAAGTGACGCGCCGTGGAGGACCGGGGCCGGCCCCACGAGTCCCACGGGACCCTCACACCCCTTTTTTGTCTCGGGGCCTATTTCGACGACGGGCCACACGTGGGACGCCGGCGCGGAATTTTTTCCCCTCGCCAGCCGACAATCCCCACGTACTTGACCTTAGTACGTAGCCGGGGCGACAAAAAAGAAAAAACGAGCCCTCGTAGTGGCGCGTGCCCTTCACGCGGTCGTCCGGTGTAGCTCGTAAAATAATAATCCGGCGTATCCTCGGGGTCCCGGGTAAGTACCGGGCTCGCTCGGTCCTATCCAGGTCCGGCGCATCCAGCCACGTATTTCCCCTCCTCGACGCGGCTCGGCTCGGGACGGTATGTATATTATCCATCCGGGGGGGGGGACGCATGCGCGCACGTGGGGGGACCGCGCCTCGGTGGTACGCGAGGCATCGACGTGCATCGACACTCCTTCCTAAGCTCTAAGCCCGGATATTCTCCTTTGCCGTGTTTCTATTACGCGTAATGTACGTAATCGGGGCAAAGGGGGGGGGGTCATTTCTCCGGGAAGGCCGCTTTCTCGGGGGAAAAAGGGCTGACGAATCGCGAATCTACTGACAAGTCAGTCCGTGACGAAGGTCAATGGACGGTGACGAAGTGTACGTACGAAGGAAGGAAGGAAGGAAGGAAGGAAGGAAGGAAAGGAAAGGATAAGGAACTGCCCGAGCGATTATACTACGACGGAAAAAAGTTCAGTTTCTCTTTTCTTATTCCGTAGCGTACCGTACAGCTCGTGCCCATTGGACTCTTCTTAGTTATTTATTGGCTTGGGCTCGTACGATGAAACGAGGACTCGTTATACCTACGTTTCCTTTCGTTTTAATCGCGAGATCTCGATCTCAAGTCGTTTCACGTTGGCTTAAGATCGCCATAATACATTTTCGCCTAGTAATTTCGGAATATCGGATATTACGGGCTAAATTCACCAATTACAAACGCATACGTATATGCATCGCTACTATTAACCTTATTAATAACCTTATTTGGCCTTACTTGTTATATTTGACCCATTATATTTTATAAATGGACGTGGATGGATCGGCCGAGCTACTCCTTCCTAAATTCATCGAATAAGAATAAGAATAAGAATAAGAATAAGTAGAAGAGAACGTAATGGCCGTAAGGTTCATTGGCTTGCTGTCCAATGAAAGCTAATAAGTTGAATTACGGCTCCATTCCCGTGGTGGGATTTGACGTTTTCTTAGAAACCGAGGGATTTTTGAAGCTTAATCCGTGACGTCAGGCCCGTATGAATTGCACGCATCCTCGGGAGGCTTTATTTAGCCTGGCCGGCCATTAGCGTTACGCACACGCATTACGCACACGCATTACGAATGACATATCGTTACCAATATTGACAAGCTTGGCGGCTCTATGTATTTTATGTATTTTAACTGCGCTCCCGCTCGTTGCATATTGTTATCTCGGTGCAATTAGTTATAGCCTCCTTTAATAATAAGCCGATTTATTTTAATGTGCAGTTGCAAATACATGTAATTGCATAATTATACGACTACGACGACCGCTTTCAATTACTTTTCAGCAATGTTTTTCTTTTTTTCTTTTTTTCTTTTTAATGCCCGACTTTAACCAACAGGGAAGCCATTATTCCGCGCCATTATTACATTTGTAATTATTTATTTAGTTGTGTTCGTTATTTCGAAACGGCAAATATATAAATATCGAATAACTAAGCAATATGAAGAAACGGTAGAAAGGTAGCCATTAAAACATGCTCTTACGATACCTACTCTTTCTCTCTTTCTCTCTCTCTCTCTCTCTTTATTCTTCAAAGAAATCAGTTTTCTGCAATATAAGTACGTATTCCCGCGAAACGAATATTATTTTAAAGCTAAGTTGCAAAAGATTTTAAATCGTAGATATACTCGGGAGAGTATTAATTTATTTATAAACGGGAAATCGTCACAATAACTTCAACATAATGTCACGTAATTACGTGTTTTTTCTTGTTTTTTTTTTTACCTTGTTATCGCTTTTTATTTAAGATATTCAAATAAGTTATTCAAAGCCGGCTCTATACAATCATTCACGTTGAGCTAAAAATTAAGGGAATAATAAAAGTTTTTAATTTATTGATAAAATTCCACTTTAAAGTTATTGTTATGCTTAACATTTTACAGTTATTTCCCAATAAATTTCATGCTTACGGAAACTAACTCAGAGAGAGAGAGAGAGAGAGAAAATTATACATAAAACGTTTTACTCCATTTATACTCGAACATTATATAATGCAATATATATATATATATATTTTCTCTCTCTCTCTCTCTCTCTCTCTCTTTCGTAAGAAACATCCAATAACAAGTAAAAAAAAATGGCAATTTTCATAATTTAGATTATTAGTATTTACGTTGAGAAGGGATTCGACTCTTATTTTTCTATACGGTTATTATTGTTAACAACGTGAGATAAAAAAAAAAAAAGAAGAAGAAGGAATAATACATCTGAAATTATTGTTCTGGTTTAGCGAGAGGTAATGTAAAGCCGTCACTGGCTTAACTATTATAAATATGTAAAGCAGATTCACGAGTGACTCATGCAAAGAATTTATATTTTGATAGGGTCAAAGTACCTTCATTTCGAAAGCAATTTACTCGTCGTGAAGAAAGAAAAAGGAGGTAGAAGAAGAAGAAGAAGAAGAAGAAGAAGAAGAAGAAGAAGAAAAAAAGCCAAGCAGCATTTTTCAAATTATGTAAATTAATCTATTAGTAGTCAAATTTTGGTGTACAATGCTTTTAAATTTATTTAAGCAAAATGGTAAAATGGATTGAATTCTTAATAGGCAATACAATACGGACGTCAATGCAAGCCAAGGAATTGTATTAACATTGCTCGTTTTAAAATACAACCAATAGAATTTGCATGGGAAAGTAAAATATTAATAACATTCTTGTTTATTTGGAAAATGCGCGTAAGCGCGTGCGCTTAGTATTTATAAAATTATATTAGCTCGCTTGTCTCCGGGAAAATGTCCGTCTGTAATTAAATAAAGCTATTAGGGACGTTATTTACGCAAGGAGTATATTATTAATTGACAATACAGATTATTTGCAAACGCGCATTTCAGATTCAGATTAATATTGTAATTTTCGTCATTGCCGTGACTATTTATTTGCTTGCGATAAAACCCATTAGGAAAAACTTGTATAAAAAAAAAAAAAAAAAAACTTTTTTTTTTTTTGTTAAAGTCATGTAAATTAAATTTATTTATAAATTCCGTTTCAACACATATTATTTAAAGAGGATCTATTAAAGAAAACCTTGAAATAATAAAGCGGTAAGGCTTATTGAAACGAAGAAGAAGAAGAAGAGGAAGAAGAAGTAATGTATATATATATATATATATGCATATATACATGTATAAATCAAGAAGTTTTAATGAGCAATAATAAGACCTTTGTGAAATTTCAATACCCAAGATAGGTAAATATGCATAAACATTAGAGAAAATGAGCGAGAGAGAGAGAGGGGGGGAGGAGGAGATATATTGTAAAGCGTAGGAATCGTCCAAGACCATTAAACCACGTTAGCGAGTATTGTTTGCTTTGGGCTTGATATTACATTGGATTTTCAGCGTTTGTTCGTGTTCGTGTACGTTAGATAGATAGATAGATAGATAGATTTCTGGCTGGCTGACCGGCTGGCTGTTTAGAAATATTTCAAATGGTCTGGGACAAAAGTGGGAAAGCGCGAGAGACCATAGAGAGCATTAAAGTCATAAGCATTAAATCTAAATTAAGCCCAAGGCTAAATAATACATTGTTTCATGCGCCAGAAAGTAAAAGAGCGCTTGAAATAAATAAAGCGCGACATCTTGTGCAAGGCGTGTAAGAATTGGGTCATCGTATTCCTCGACAGGGTATACAAGTAAGTGGAGCATGAAACAAGGAAACATCGTGCGTGGGTGGGAGACGCGAGGGAGGCTTTGGCCGACAGGACGATCGCGTTCGCAGAATAAAATAAAATAAAATAAAATAATTACGAACGTTTCTGTCGTATGAATAAATGCTCGCTCGCCGTAGACTATTTAACCATTAGAATTCAACGTTATTGAATAACCTCTTGTATATACATCTTATATATATTGGGAATTAATGCCTTAACCAATGGGGCTACTTGAGCATGTATTTACTAGCGCTGATTGGGGAAAAATATTCTTGAGTGCTTGATAAAACGACTTGGCTAACGTTGGTTAACATTGACTCTCCGACTCGACATTCATTACGATTCTAAAGTCCCGTGCTCCTCTTAAATATATATAGAATATCATAATTCTATATAAGATTATACGGAGAGTCCGTCTAATTAGGTCAGAGAGAGAGAGAGAGAGAGAGAAAACACGTCTGCCTTTACTTCGAACGGCACAAGGATCGTTCTTTTCGGGCTCACGTTCAATCAACGAATCCCGCAAGAAAGAACAATTCCAATTCATTGGCAATATTTCCTGTGGGGCAAAGGGAGACAGGCATTTTTATCTAACGCGGAATATCCTGGCATCATTAACCGTTAAGAACTCCCCGAGTGTTCGCTATGCGGCAACGCGACGGTAAGTTAATCTAATTGGCCGTGCGCTTCCTGGACGTCGCCCGTAGACGAGTACCGATCAATTAGTGCTTAGCTGTCGTAAATATTATATATATATATATATATATATTAATATATTTAGTTACCCTTTTGTAAGCATCGAATGATTGATAAGCAGCCCCGATAAGATAGATCGCGAGCCCGGAGCGAGGATCGAGGAACGGCCACGTCCACGGCCACGTGTCTGCCGCTAATTTGCCATTTCCTCCGCGCTGCGTGCTTTAATCGCTCGTTTGTAAAATATCTGACTCGACTCGTCTTTCGTGTCTTCTTTCGTAACGGATAACTTGGCGTAACTTCTTAACTTGACCCGCTTCGCTTACCTTACGTTAACGCGCCCCCTTAATTTAAGGATTAAATTTTAAGGATTATTGGGGTTATTGGCAAAAGAATGACGTTAAAGAACGTTTCGTCCCGCGAGTAATTTCGTTGATGATTATGAAAACTTTTTTATTTTTTTATTCCTTACGAGGCTCGAGAAGTGCGAAATGTATTTTTACATGGCGATCGGAACCCGAGTATTTCATCGAGTAATAATAATAGTCCCCAATAACCCCCCAATAACCCCCCAATAACGCAATTTATATGAAATAACCAACGTTAGTTATTATTCTTGGCCGTTTTTTTTCTATTAAATAAAAATATTTGTAATTAAATGCCGTGCCCCGAGGAAGGGATCGCCGCGAATTTTCTTATTTAATCGCCTAGCCGTTTGATTTCGTTTAACTCCCAAGCCCGATTTACGACTCCGACACGTGCATATTTATCCGCGTGTAAATTTTCAATTTCCATCCAGCGTTACATTATATCGGAATCTCTGTGAAAATTAAAATTAACTGTTTACAAACGTATTGAATGCAACATAATAAAATAGGCCCGAAACGCCATCTACGCGTGATCTCGATTAATTAATTAATTAATAGAAGAATATCATTTGCGCATTTAATTCAATTGAAACTGATATATCTACGACGTTGCTTCGGGACTTTTGTTTGTCTGTTTCTCTCCCTTAAAAAAAATAAATTGCTCACAAATTAATATCCGATATCTTTATTTGGAAGGGAAGAGACGATATATTTTGCAATTTTACCGATCAACGCTTGTGATCAATAAGATCAATTAATACCAGCAATTTATTTTTTTTCTTAATTTCTTATCTTTTTTTTCCAAGCAATTCTTGCAATGATCACGATGTTTATTAGAGAAATAATTGAAATTAAGTGTATGGGATAATTTTTTTTAAAAAAAAATTCCTCAACGAGCCTCTTAAAAAAATAATCTGATATTAAGGTAAAAACGATTTCCCAATAGGATGGATAGAAAACAATGACGAACGTAATACGAGAAATGAGCTTAAATCTTGTTAGCTTCGGTCTAAGCTTCAGTAAATTATCCTCGGTTGAATTTAAATAATCGTAATAACGAGCTTTTCTAACGTCACGTAAGCGATTAGCTAATGTCCAATTAAGATATTAAGTTTTATTAATGAAAGTATGCCACTTCTTGATGAATTTTTCATAAAAATTAGTCAACAGACTAATAGATGAATCGTGAAATAAAAAATCTCTGATATAAATTTCAGAATACGCATTCGATATGGCTAGCGTTTGTATTAATTTATAATAAAAACCTCGATAACACTCTTATCCTTTTACATTGATAAGTATAAATGTATTTTGATATACTTCGCAGGGGTCATGCGCACCAAAGTGACAAGCATCGTTACCTTATATTCTTGATATTATTGAAGGGGCCAGTGAACGATAATTTCAAATTAAATATATTCGTATAATTTTTTGTCGCCCCTAACGAAAGGTACGGAATTATGCCAATAAAAACCCTCGGCTATTAAATGTATTTTTATAGCGTCTCGGAGCTTTTCATGTCATTACACAATCCACCAGATTGGTAAATTCGTAATAATCGCTTAAAACAGTACGGAATAAAGTTTTTATTTATTAAGAAAGCCTTTTCTTTTTCTTTTTTTTTTTTTTTTTTTTTTTTTTTTCATATTATAAGCAAGAGAATGTTAATAATAAAATTTAACTCCGCTCTTACGGTAATTGAAAACGTTATCGTAACGTTGCGTATTTATTTCAAAAAAATCTTTGAACATCGTAATGATTAGATTTTTTTACAATTCCCTCGTCAAATTTAATAATACCTGCGATTAATAAATTCCCTATGTCGAAAAATAATAATAAATAATAATAATGAATAATAACGAATAATAAATAATGGCCTCGAGGTTTTGTTGTATGATAAATTTATTTATTATTTATTATTTATTATTTATTTCCTTCCAAAGTTTTTCCAATTACGAGTGTAGAAATAAATTATCCGACATTTTTTAAAACTTCTAATTTTAATATTTCTAGTTTTTAAAGTGCACATTACACGGAATCTCGGTCAAACTCGTACGAAAATTCATTTTTTTTTTTTTCCGTTTTAATTTATAGAGATTACTCTGTTTATGATTAAACGCGCTCACGAACACGCGCTTGGACGTAGTAGGCGAAGGAATGAGTTAACGAATGGGTGAACGGGTGTGGGTAAGATTTCCGTATATTTAATGTAATTGGTTGGGAATGAAAACGAGATCAAACGTCAACATAGACCAAATAAGAAACGCGCGGCTGGAAGTCGGATTATTCAATTTTAAAGAAGTTGTTTTTAAATTTGTTGAGATTAAACTTAATGTAATGGTGGGTAAGGGGGTAAGGGGGGGGTGAAGCAGAGCTTTTATTAAATTTTATTCCAATTTTATTTTATTCCTCGGCATTCGCATTCCATTACAATACGAGGAGATGTTATTCTTTAATTTAATTATATAGGTTTTAAAGGTATTATTTAGGGCCGTCTTATTAAATTGAAGATAATGTCGAGGAAACGCTGGAAAAGCTTCCCTCGAACATTAAGCTTGTCTGCTTATTAAATGTACTCTTTATGAATTCCAGTAAATCCTCGTTCAGGGAGGTAAATTTCGCACGACGCGCATATTATAAAGTAAAACATCATATTGATTATCGCGCTTATATGATATGCACACGTTGCTCTTAAACGTTTGTAATGTAATCGAACGAATGCGAAAGGATTGAGTAGTTCTAATTCTAACGTTTAATTCATAATTATTTATATTTTATGCTCCCGATTCTCTTATTGATGAATAGAAATTAAACTTTTGCAAATTAATAACTGTTAATACGCAAGGCAATTTCTTTTCTTACCCTTTCTTTTCCATCTCATTATTAAAATACTGTTTTTGTTGTTGTTTCAAAACGCCTCTACGAATAGAAACGTAAGCTTTCAATATATAAATGTATATATATTAAGCTAACGGGTGGGTATTTGTTATAATGAATAAGATTAAAGGCACGCGTTTTTAATCTTTTGAATAAATACGCGCGACCTAATTATTATATATAGAATAAGTGAAACGCCAAGGAAAGTCGTATTTCAATGTTATCGTAAATATCGCGAGCGTTTTAACCTTATTTTCTACGATATACGTTATTAGTGTATCCCCAATAACCCCATTGAATTGTATATTCATTGAATAGCATTGTAAAATGATATTTCATTAATTCACGCCGCCCGTCCGTCCGCAATGTATTTAATAATGTTTAAAAATTCCTTATAAAATTTATTATAAAACGCTTGCGCTTTAAGCAGTACGAGTAAGTAGTCGCGCATAAATTTTGCGTAAAATATTCTTATTTGCCTTAACCGAGTCACTTGAATATAATATTAATACGAATTTCGTGTAAATCTATAAAACGCGAGACGTTTCCCGTATTCGATTCCTTACGTCGAGCCGAAACTTAAGCTCGCGTTGATATTATTTATAGGGCATTTATACAGCGAGTATCGGCATTACGTATGTAAGTATTAAATAATTAATTACGCCGTCGCTAATATATTCGTCCTTGTCAAACGTACGCGTAGATTAGCTGCTAATGAAATATTAAGGCAATTACAAAGTACTGTGTGCTCGCGAAGGAATTCCAATCTAAGAAGTTAAATTTACCGAGTATTATTACTCCGGTATTCTAAATAATTATAATGAATACGCGCGCGTCCCATCTGTATAATCAAAGAGATAATGGAACTGCTGCTGCTGCTGCTGCTGCTGCTGCTACTGCTGCTAATATTAATAATAATACTAGTTGAGATTCGACGAACAATTAAGAAATAAAGAATAATCAGACGATGATTATGATTAAGACTGTTCCTTGTAAATTAATGTCAATTATTACCCTTTATTTTAGAATATTGTTTTTCCCATTTCTTATTGCTCTCTCTCTCTCTCTCTCTCTTTGCAGTCCATATCCATAGTATTGTAAGAATATATTAAATGTGGTTTGCGAGAGGAGCAATCCAAGAGGATAGCCAACGTATAATGTGTATGCGTGCATTTATTTATATTGGGTTTTAATCGACAGTGGGAACATTTGCTCTTTTACGAGACGGAGTCAAAAGTTCAAGATAAATATTTTCTAATAAACAGCTACTGGTCATTGCTGTTGCAATCCTTACAATCAAAGGCCTGTTAATGGAAAAAAAAAGCAAAAAAAAAAAAAAAAGGTAATAGAAAGCGTTTCATTACGTAAATTGAAATGTTCATTGTAATTACGATCGCGGAAGTAGCCCGGATCTTATTATGTAAAATGATTGTGACAAAAAAGGCCGGCAAAAGTAAAGACTCAAGCTTTGCGAATACCGGTAAGAAGGTATTTGAAAGATTATTAGAAACGGTATAAGTGGAGACGAGCCAATCGCCAAGACCGCGGTCGTGAATATTCAAACATTATGGATTATGAAGCGATTGCTCTACTAGATGGATGGTAAGAAGCCGGGGAAGTCGGATTGCCTTGCAGGTGGTACTGGCTGGCGACATGGCGAGAATATTCCATAAAGACAATGGAAACGCACGGCTACGGAATACTAGCAATAAACCGAAAATCGAAAGAGCAATTTACCGAGGACAATAAATAATATTACGGGATGGGGTTATTGGGGAGGAGTACTCGCTTTCCTTTTTTTTACTGCACCTTCGCTGGACCCGCTGAATGCAGAAGCTCCTATTGTTGTTGCCAGGGAGCGCCACGCGTACATACTGCAAAATAGAAGAAGAGGAGGAGGAGGAGGAGGAGAAATATCATTCAGCCGAAGAGAAGCGTTTTAGAAGATATCATAAATATTAAAGGAGGAATTAAGTGTGTCAAGAGAGAGAGAGATGGAGTGAGTAAGGTTTAAGGAAAATGTAAAGAGGGTAGACGGTAATTTTAAAAGTGCTGCAAGTAAAGGAAAGAGCCCCTCCGGCCAACTTTCTAAAGAATAAGTAAACAATAAGTATAACGCTCGAGCCTCTAGCCCCTTTAAGAATTCTTAAGTATTTTTTATAAAAGTCACGATTATCCGTTCCTTGAGATTTTCCTTTTTCATGAACATTTCAATGCAACTTTAATCTATCTCGTCTCTCTCTTCACCCCCCCCCACCCCAGAATACGTATATACGAATAGACGAATAGACGGATGCTGGAATACATGGGAAACGAAGCCGTCTGGCCATTTATTTCATTGGTTTACGCAATCGAATAATATGCTCGGCTTGTCGTATCCGAAGTAAGGGTAATGTTAATCGTCTCCTGATCCAATGTTAATCTCCTGCCGCGTGGCAGGCCTTTACCATCCGTGAGATAGAAAGAGAGGAAGTACGTCTCGCAAGTGCGTCGTCCTGTCGTCGTTTTTATTCTATAACGGGCCGGGGGGACGGGGGACGGGGGGAGAGCGGAGCGCGCGACACACGCAACGTCGAGGCGGAATCGCTTCCGGAGCCGAGGGTCAAGGTCGCCGCGCGTATCCGCGGCCTCCTCGTTCGCGTGACGCGCGGGACTTTATCGCACGGCCCCTATTCCCCGGCGATCTTCCCCCCTTGTCGACGGCCGTGTCGTACGGGGCCCCGGTCGGTGCGAGACAAGCTCGCTGGTGACAGCAGCTACACGATTCGTTATTCGCAACTACCCGCCGACCATTGGAACCAAAAGTGCCCGCTGTCTGTCCGATGCTCGCTTCCAGGTTGCCCATGTCCCGAGCCCCATCCCCCAGCCCCGGTCCACTCTTTAGGTGTTCCGGGTAGCTTCGGCGTTACGAACTCGTAAATCGTCGACGAAATTGTCCGACCGAGGCTATGGGAGACTTATCATCGGTCGGCGGCAATGGACAGGTCTACGCGAGACAATATTATTATTATTATTTTTTATTTTTCCAGCTCTGTATAGACGGAGAGTCGTTGGTTGCATGGCTTGGCGGCGTTAGAAGTTTGGTTGAAAGAGCCGAGTAAGAAGTCCCCCCGTGAAAAAGAGCTGGATTTCCATTCGTATCGATTGACCAGATTGACTCGAGGCCCGCGCCCATGAGCTTCAAATACTTTCAAATGCTCTTTGTACGCTTACGCAGGCGAGAATAATAAATTCAGACCGCTCAACTGACTTTGGGACAGATTGTCCTGTCGAGTGAGTCCGAGTCCGAGCCCGAGGGGTTGAATCACCTTATCTCCTGGGCGGGCACCCCTCCATAAACATCCATCCCGTCATCCGTTATCCGCAGACTTCCAACGGAGTACATGGTATTTATTATTATAGCTCGCGTCCGCTCAATTCGAGCATTGTATCTCCATCGGCCACATTCACCGATAGCTTTACAAAGCCGTGTGTAAGCTATAGGCATCCGATTAACCTTGCCCATCTCCAACACAAATACATACCCAAAGCTCTACAGCTTCCACCCCCACCCCGACACCCCACTCCCACCCCGACGCATTCGAATACTAAATGTTTCGCTAATGCCTTCATTTCCTTTGGCTATTCGCTTTAATGGATTACTGCTCGAAAGACCATTGTAACGACTTGTAACAACCACGTATACTTCCAATAAATACTCTATTCGCTATTTTATTTCCCCTTCCACGTGCCTTACGCTCACCCTCGCCAAATACTCGTCTTCTTACATTTGGGCTTATGGCATTTCATTCGTCGCCCATCGCTCTTATTTTTTAATAATAAATGACGTAACGTGGACTATTCCTTAAAAAATTACGTAGCATTGTTCATTGTTTACGTTCGTTATCGATCCAAGCCTCCCCCCCCCCCCCTATTAAATTTTATTTTAACCATTCTATCGCATTTTAAAATCGTACCCCAATAACAATTCGAAGCCTAATTATTACCCATTTATCGAATGCTTGTTATTTGAGAGTCACGTTAAAACTTAAATCGTTAATTGAATGATGGACCAGTGAGTCGTTTAATCTTAAAGGGACATTCCTTACAAGTTGAACAATATATATACATATATTGCTTATACGTCGTGTTAAAATGTGCGAGGTAACGGTAATACTGAATGTATTATTAACTTTATCGAGAAGTGCATGCGTTCGATGTCAATGTCAGTAAAAAGAAAGAAAGAAAGAAAAACACGAAATTTATATACAAACTCCAGCAAAAGTATTTTCTTTGTACAATTAAAAGTGAGAAGATCGGGACAAGGAGGTAAAATGCGTCTTGGGCCACTGCTTTGAAAGCCCGTCCACTCATTAATCTTTCATCATCATCGAGGGCAAGAGAGAGAGAGAGAGAGACGTAGAGAGAGAGACGTAGAGAGGAGGTAGCTTATTACGAAATAGGTAGAGATGATAAAGCGAATAGGAAGTAAAGCTGGCAATCGGTATGACGACAAGAGCATCCGAATTTAGGATGCCGATTACAATGTAAGGAAAGGCTAAGACGAGGGAGGAAGCGACGAATACAGCGAGTCCGAGAGCAAATGCATTAAACGAGTTAAACGAGTACAATAAAAGACGTAATTACAGTGGCATCGTTGAATAATATAACCTCGCATACGATGAACGGGAGTAGACAAAATAAACGAATCGAGCGACTCGACTTTGAACTCGACGGCGAATTATTTCTTGATCGTCGACGACAAATGCTCGTCGTCGCCTGAAAACTCATATTTCAAGGAAGATAAGCCCGCCCACCTCGAGGATGAGCTCCCACTCTCACTCTCTCACTCTCGTCTCTCGTCTCTCTCTCTCGGTACGTCTCAGTCGTGCACGGTGGAAGGAAGCCCTTGGAATAACTGCAGTCATTTCACGTCTTATGCAATCCGCTATAAATCGGGTGGATCGCATGGGGCCGTCGGCCACGTGGCCTTTCATTCATAAAACCCAAGCCCCCAGCGGCGTTAATGGCTATAACGGCTCGGCCCGACACGCCTCTCTCTCTCTCTCTCTCTCTCTCTCGCTCTCTTTCCTCTCTCTCTCTTTTCCTCGCTCCGGCGCCTGCATTTTCGTGTCGCTGCCAATTCCCCGGCTTTTCCGGCCGATTGCGTTCAGCTCCCACCTCCCTGTCGCCCCCTCCCTCTCCCTCACCCCCTCTCTCTCTCACGCATTCGCTACTCGGCGTAGATGCATTTGCATGCACGGCTCTCTCTCTCACTCTCTGGTTATCCAGAGAAGCAGCGGTTACGCGCGTGCCGCCGCCGCTCTCTCTCTCTCTCTCTCTCTCTCTCTGTACAGGGGGAAGCCCGCGTGCCCGGGTGCGTGCTCCCGTCGGCTCTGACCGTGAATCCTTCCCCGGCTCACTCTCGCTCTCTTTTTCCGCCTGGCTCCCGGCATTTCGCCCGGCTCTTTTTCGCACCGCACGTGGCGCCCCAATAACCGACGATGGCCTCTTTTCGAGGTCGGCCCGCTGTCTCCGGCCGCTTAACGTCGGCCTCACCCGTCCAGGTTACGCGGCCCGGCCACCCGCTTTTATTATTATTATTATTATTTAACCTCGGCTGTTTAGCCCTGGGCGTTAAGAGTGCACGGCTCCGGCTCGGATCCGCCGGTAATTCGTGCAATCTAATCGCCGGCAGCGCTGTCTTCTCTATATCTTCCTTTATCCCTCAACTCCTCCTCAACTCCTCCTCAACTCAACTCAACTCAACTCAACTCAACTCAACTCAACGTTTTCACAATAACTTTACGCGCTCTTACTTTTTATTTCATTACTGCTATTTGTTGTCTTTCTTATGTCGTCGCCCTCATTGTACGGAATGCATTTTCAATACTACGCAAGAATACATTGGATATATGTGTATGTCAGTCAGTCTCTATTACCCCTACCGTACTCTCTATCTAAAATGCATCCGACTGTTAAAGGCTCGTGAAACCGCTCGTGCTCGCTCTACTGTTATCTCGTTATCTCAGCGAGTACCGAGGACGCGAGGCAAATCTTGGCTGTGAAAGCTCATCTCTTATTTTATTCATAACGGGACAATAACCCGTGAGCATAAAAATACCGATGATTTTACCCCTTTGGCGATATTTGGTTGGACATACGTGTGCTAAGTAGACTTGGTAAAATACAATTGTAGGAGTTAATAAGTCGAGGTTACATGGGATTTCGGACTTGACTTGTTACTAATTCCCCCCCACCCCTCCCCCGTACGTTCGAAAGTACATACATCCGTTCGTGATCCACCCCCAAAGGACTCCCGTCACATACAACTTTACATTGTATTAGCTTTACTCGGATGAAGAGATTTCGTAAGGCTTCTAAGACAATAACGGTCTAATGCCACTATTGCATCCTATGCGTAACAACATACGGTAATAAAACTTTTTTCTTTATGATTAAATTAATCGCTTCGAGCGTATAAATTAAACATCCATTACTCACCAAAGCTGAAATAATAATGGCCTAATGATTTTCTTACTTTTACGGCCTCTTCAGTAATTTACGGAATATCTGTCCGAATATAGTAGTTACTAGTGCGCTTTAATATTCTATAATTAACTAAGCGCTTTAGCTTTATTTGCTCGCGTTTTACATAGAGCTCGGCTTAAGCAGCTAACTTGCCTAAAATACAGAGGATTTTTCAATCATTCAATCATTTAGTCATCATTGAAGTCTTGGCCCACCCGGATATTATTCTAAATATTCTATATAATTTTTTTTTTATTTTAACGAGTCTGTCCGATGAAGGCTTCTTTCTCTTCATAAGAATATCGATGCCATCTCATCCGTCCGTTTCACTCGACTGATAATAATTATAAATTTGCTTCGTTTGGACTTTATTCGCAAATAATCACAATGACGTATCGATGTAACGTAACTGCGCTAATACCAATTTAAACAAAACAAAAATCAAATATTTATACGGGATAATTATAATTACCGTTTCTTTTAGCGAATAGTCGATGCAACGAAGGCGGTGACGTTAAAATTTACATTAAAAGCTAGCTACGGTAGCTCAAAGCCAGGCCGACGTAATAATTTCACCGTGAATTATTTCCTTCATCAGTTGGTAGCTCCGAATTTCTAAGGATTTCGTATAATTAACGCGAGGGTTTTCATTGTTTCGGGAAATCTTAAACTATGGCATTTATACTCTGCTTCGGTCCCTATAAACGTCAGTCCAATATACACATCCATATCCGATTCAAAAATATCCCTCTTAATTCTTTATTAATTATGAGCAAAACCTATCCATAATGCAATTGTATAAAGTAAATGTTATTTACAACTTTTCAAGATCGAACGGTAAGAAGGGAGATTCAAGGTCGATCGAATACGGTAAGAAGAAGGCTTTTATAATGTATTGCCGATTAATGCCAATAATCTACACTTCGCGAATAATAAATAAACAAATAAAGATTTACTTATTTATTTGTTTCATAAGATTGCAGAAAGCATTGGACGTCCGTAGAAAGTGAAGTATCCGAGTAGAGTAATTAGGGTACAGCGCGTAGAAGTAGAGAATGTATGTGATCGCAAGTAAAATAGTTTGCGGATTCGGTCCATAGATATTCCAGTGATTCGTATTTTCTTGGGGGGGGGGGCAGACGCGTGTGGAGGGGTCATAAGTCAGGGAGATAAGTGCGGTCTTGACGTAGTGGAATTACGGAACGGAGATATTGAAACAAGGGGGGAAACAACGAATACATTACCCTTTTAAAAAAAGGAGCAAAGTAATGCAATGCGGTAATGGACCTTTTGATGATACGTTAACGCGTAAATAAACAAATGAGATTAGCCTCCGCACACGAGAAGTTAATGTTATTGTTTATTATTCCGAAAAGCTTCGGATGAAAGGCTAAGCTTAAATAGCCTGGCGTAAATGTTATCTTTAAACGTAAATAAATAACGTTGTTATGGTACTGGCGTACGGAGAAAAATGTTTCGCGGTTACGTTCACGGCGTAAAATACGATGGACGCGATTCTAAACGTAATAACGATTTCATTGCACAACTTATGCTATTTTCGTAATAAAACCATCGGGCTAACGATAATAAATTCTCGATTGGTTCACAGAACTTTCTCAGCATTACAATACTTATGCAATCATCTAAATAAACACTATGTAAATTGCAGGGGAAAGATTTACTCGGATAAATACAAAAAAACAAAGTCTTTGAATTATTATAAACAATTGAAATTCCTCCAGATTATTATCTATTGGAAATGAATTCGATGAAACGTTGCGCGGAAAAATCAGTGATCGAAACGGGCGATCGAATCAATTCAGATTAATAAGAATAAATTGTAATAAAAAAAAACATTATCGCCCACTTTACCGCTGTTTAAGGAACCAAAGAAATATCTCTAGAAATTAAAAGCAAATATAAAACTCGAAGCTTACTCCGCGCCCAGACAAACAACCGCGTCTCTCATCAACTAACGCAATTAGTTACGAGGAGTAACGGGCGCGTTAATGGCGGAGTAAAAGAATATAATAATAAACAAAGTATGCGCGATGAACGTGAAATTACGAAATTACGGGATTTTTGAGGAAAAAAAGACGGGAAAGGAAGTAAATCTGACTGACTAATGCGAAGGAATAACGATATCCTATTCGGGGCTGAGGAGGGACGATAATTGGATTTAAAACATTTCGAAAATAAATAATGGTACGTACGTGCGTGTGTGGGACAACGAAAGTACTGCGAGTGAGTTATGTATGTATGTATGATAGATGGATGGATTACACGTAGCGATCGATTCTATCCGAAAACATTTTGTTACGCCGAAGCGGCGTAAGTAAATGCATACTTCTTAACTATGTAATCCTGGGGGAATATCGGAATCGATGGCTTAACAATCGAATGGGGCATTCGAAGAGATGATATAAATACTGCAGCGCGTAAAAGGTGCATAAGCTTATTTTCAATTTAGAGAATAAAATGGCGGAATGAAGCCGAGAATACGCTAGAGCCAAATATTATTTATACAAGAAGTTGTATTTTTATTTTTTTTTCCCTTTTTCCCTTTTTCCCTTTTTCCCTTTTAATACCAGATAACTAGAAGCAATGACTTCAACAACAACAACAACAACAAGAAGAACAAGTGAGAGGATGGAGGAGGTGAGATAAAGAGTTTCCCTATTTCTCATCGAAATTGAGAAAACTGAGAAATTGAACAAGACATTTTATAGGGAGTCAAATAAAGAGGGGTGCATAGTGTCCTGCAGGGGCAATCTCCTGCAATAATTACGTAATGCAAAATAAGGTAATATGCAGCCGTGGAAAACGTCTGTGGGAACGAGTTCACCTGTAATTGAAAAGAATTCGATGAAAATTCAAAAGGCATTTTCACACATACGTAATTTATAAACATGGCCGTGGACACACACATTTACAATGAAACTTACAAGTATTGAAAGACATATAAATATTTATAATTTCATTGGAATTATTATTATTGTAATTATTATTAATCATGACGCGTATAAAATTTTATGAACGCTAAGCAATGGCTTGCTTAAAATTCCACTCGAATCAAATTGTTTACTCTTATATTTACCGCAGAGAAAATCGAATTCCGCTCGTAACAATAATAATACAATTCACTCGTTCGTTGTATATACAAAAGTAGCTGATTAATCGCTTTCGAGCGTCGGGGGGGGAAAAAAAAGCATCCGAGTACTGAATACTTTAAATCGACGGATTAAAAATAAAAATAAGATTTCCTTCCGACCGAGTAAGTTCTTTGAACTTTAAAGACTAAGTAATAATACTGGAGATGCATAAAAAAAAAAAAAATGTTATTTTCTCGTTCGCGAATGAATAAAGAAATAAAGAATTTCGGAGGTATAAAAAAAAAAAAGAAAAAGTTTGCCCCTTGAAAGAATGCAGAGAATATTCATTGCGTTTAATATTTATTTTGAAAGCTTGAAGAAATTACTCTTCCCCCCCCCTCGCTGTTTATTTTTTTTTTTAATAAAAAAAAAATAATAGATAATTTGATGATTTGATTACGTAAAGCCCAATAAATAACCCCTTTCGTATAAGGTTATAAATAATTTAAGTTTAATAAGTCAAGGCGATTGAATTTCATTTTTCAAAATAAATGCCAGCAATATTAAAATGGAAAAAAAAGGTTATTATATACGTGGAATATTTTCATTTATATGGAAAATTAATATTTATTTATTGACGCAAAGTGTATTAATAAAATATTACAAAAATTCATGAATATAATGATAAACCGGTAATCGAGGTACGTTTTTAATTAATTTTCTTTTTTCAATTTTTATAATTAAACTCAATAATAACGATGATGATGATGATGATGATACTAAAGTATAATGTATCGATTCATTGGAATTTACGTGGGATAAGAAACGATCGTGTCTAATGTGATTAGACTTTATTGTATAGGTAATAAATAACCTTTGCCTCGAATGTACGTGTAACACGTGCGAGAATACCACAATTACCTAACCTAACTAGCAATACCGTGATTGTCGAATACTCGTGTTGTGGCGCTGCCTTACTTAATCTTCACGATACTTAATGACTTAGTAAAAACGACGACGCTTTCCTTGGCGATGGTCCGTTTGCCGCACGAGGCCAGGTCAGACAGTTAAGTGATTCCTGAATTCGGTCTTGAATCAAGCGCAATCGCCTCGAAGGTAAAATTACCGAATAACTTGTTATGCTTCTGAAGTTTGAGATTCGGGTGGTGGCTGGGGTGGTGGTGGTGGAACTCGTGCCCAGGAGCCAACGCTACGAAATGCCCAGATTGAATTCGCGTACTTCTTTTGCAGAGCGTCCGTAGGAGGCAGCGAGCACGCGTCTCGTAGCACGGGGCCATTCGGAGCTCGGCCGACCGGTCAGAGTCGACGAAAATGGCGCAAAAGGTGCAAAAGGGAGTCGAACCGATGGCCAATAATTACCAATTACGGCAGACGAAATCGGAATCGCGGGGTAGATGTCTTTTTCTTTTTTTTTTTCTCTCCTCCCTCGCGCACGTACGTGTAAAAATAAATGAATGACCCGGAGTAAACTCGCTTCACTTTCCGTATTGAACCCATCCCCCCCCCCTCGAATTGTAATCCTCGATAAGCCAGTGCACGGATAAAAAGCCGGAACGCCGGCATTGGCGTAGTAGGTTATTATTATTATTATTATTCTAGCGGGTAAGGAGGGCATTCTTGAAATCGGGGCCAAAAGCACGGAATATGGAAAAAGGCGTACGGGGGTCGGGGGAGGAGAGATTAACAAGGCTCTCCTCGGTCGCCTCGCTTTCTCTTTCCGGCGGAAAGTGAAAATTCCAACGGGTGAGCCGCTCGGGCTTTGCGCGGTTTACGGGCCAGCCCCGAGCTACGGTCACAGGGACGTGCGACAGAGACCCCCCCTCGAGGATCCTCGGTCTCTCTCTCGCCCCTGAGAGTCGGGTAGTCGTCGGGCGCGCAGCAACTTCGTGACCTTATCCACTTAAGAGCCCCCCGGTCGCAAACCCCGTCGTCTTTTTCTCCACGGCTCGTCTTCTTTATTGCCCGGCTAATTCGTTGCGCGCTCGGGCAAATTATTCGAGATGACGCGGAGGCGTGGGAGGGGGGCGAGGCGGGGCTGCCTGCATTGCCAGGAGGTCACGACCTTTCCACTTTCTGCAAATTCATTCTCTGGGTTTAAGGACGCCGAAGTCCCGGGGCTCGTTTACCCTCGTCATTCATTATTTCGCCGAGTCCGGGGATCCGAGTCCGGCCCAGCCTCCCGAATCATCCTCTAAAATACACGATTGAGCCTTTAGCTATCCCATACCCGTTTTCACATTTTCACGGCTAACAATAACAATAACCCCAATAACCCCAATAACCCCAATAACGTTATACATCAGGTAGGCTTTGCACCAGCGCTACACCTCACACGCGCGGACGTATATCTCGTACGAGTTCTCGATTTATTATTGATTTGGGGTTGTTATTATTATTAATGTAGTATTAATGTAGAATTAATATGGAGAGGTGTTGGTATGGATATCGTAAGGAGTCTAAGGAGGATGAACCGCCATTGTCTTGCAATTCTAATGCAAGTCTGATTGCTCATTGTTGGGGTTACGGGGACGTCCTCGTTATTTATTAGTCCCTTTTGCTCGCATGTACTTGCATTTGTCGAGTATAGAATGGAATGACGTATAGGGGTTGGGGGGAGTGGGGGAGGAATGGAATGACTTTGATCGATTAACCCGGCCGTTTTCTTAACGAAAAGAAGGAAAGAAAATTTGGAAGGAGTAGGGGGTCGCTCGCGAGGGAAAGGTCCCGCCGATGAAAAGGAGCCGACAAGTGCTTTTTAATTGAAGGGGTGATTTTCATGGGGCGGGTCGGTGGGAGGGATGGAGGGATCGTCGGGAACCGGGGAATGACATCGATTGCAGCCTTGAGCCACGTAGCGTGAGGCCTCGCCTCGTTGTACCTCGGTGACGGGACTGAGGGGTCGCGCGACGCGTAACTTAGCTCCGGACGACTTTGCGTTCGCTTCTCTGGGTTGGGGGGGTGGGTGGAGGTGGAGGGTGTCCCCTCTCCGGTGGCCTCGACTCGACGCCCAAGCAACGACCTTACGGGAGGACCGCTCCAGTGCCCCATTCACGACTCGACTCGGCCTCCGCCGTCTGGGAATTCACGGCCGCTTCCCCGAGCTCCCGAGCATCCCCGAGGGTCGATGCCCCGGATCGGCCTCCCGCCCAATTTCTCCGTCAGGTCTGGCTGTTTTGCCATGCCGGGCCGTCCCGGTCGTCCACGGCTCTCTCTCTCTCTCTCTCTCTCTCTGTCGCGCGCGGGCTCGTGTAATTGGCCGAAGAAGCACGTGGAATGGAAGCTGGAGGGAAACGAGGCCGAAAGGTCGACGAGCCCGAGCTTCGATTTATCCATTTTTCACGGCCTTTCTCCGGTCGACGATCCGGCGGGGCGCCCCACCCCCGACCCCTCGCCGGCATTCATTAATCCACGATCGACTCTCGATTTCAGTCGATCCAATTACGGCTCACCGCCGGCCGGCCGCAACAGCCAACGATAAATCCTCCATTAAAAAACAAGAACAATGTTAATGGACGATACGGGCCAACAATCAGGGCCCACCCTCACAATAACGTTCGCGCACATTTTCGTTATTACTTTTCATTACCTGCTTTGTGCATAGTTAGTCTCCACCCGACGTCTTCCCCTGCCCGAATATACGCCATACGTCCCCGATCACTTGCCAATAAACCCCAATAATCTCCAGAGGTAAGCCAGTGTCTCCTTAAACTTGTTTCGTCAGCGACTCGGGGCTTACCACCTTCCTTCCCGTCGCCGACATTACTCCTCCTCCTCCTCCTCCTCCTCCCCCAAAAAAAAACCAGTTACTCCTAGGACTAGAGCTTGGATCACGTGTCTGATCCAACGTGAGGCCGGACTACGATCGTCTCGATCCACTCTACAGAAACTCCATTACACGCACGCGTATATTATTACAAAGCTTTTCCATATTCTATTATTCGTAGAATCGGCAAATGTGCATAAAAAAATTTCAATACCTTGACTTTATGGTGCATTTTTCGCTTACAATGTACACGCGCGCGCGAGAGAGAATCGTCGTCGTCGTCGTCGTCGTCGTCGTCTTCTTCCTCTTCCTCTTCTTCTTATCGGTCCATATCGCTCGTTTATACGAAGCGAGAATTCCGATTAAATGTCCTCCCGGCACAATAGCCGACTTGCCGACGTACCGGGAATTCGATTTTAAAAAATAAATGGATCCTCGGCACCCGAAACGCTCGGTAAGATTTAACCCCCCATAGATAAGACGTTACTTTCTTAAACGAAAAGCAGCTTCTGCCAAATCTACCTACCTACCTACCTACCTACCTACCTATCCCTTCCCAATTGTTTATTACTTGTTTCGTATTTTCGTTCTCGTTTTCATTATCATCATTGTTTTACAAACCGATATCGACGATCGCGCACAATCAAAAAACGGGAAGTACGTAAGACATTTTACAGGAAATTTCGTCAATATCTCTTTCCTTTTCATTTTCATGCAAGCTCCATCCACAAGTTTTATAATATAACAAAATGTTCAAACTAAACTATACTCAACTCAAGTCAAGTCAAGTCAAGTCAATTTATCTGCAGTATTACGTATAACGTGCGCGCGCACGATATTGCCAGTAAAATCCACCTTGTTTTTAATGGTTTTCCTTCCAAATATACGGCTTCTCGTGGAAATTCATGTTTACACGGGAGGGAGAGCGCGCGTGGATTTTTTTTAAAATATATACAAAAGCCTCGGAAGCATTACGGACTGACATTCTAATATAACTATCTATTTATACAGATACGGGGGAGGTAGTAGTAGTAAATAGTCGTGTGGCAGATGCGCTATATACAGAGTGGATAATGAAAATTTTAAAAATCCGTACGTGCCGAGTAAATCATTCGAATAATTTCACAGGCCATTGGCCAAGAGTTCGCGTAGCGATGCACAATAATAACCCCTCACAATCCGAGGCTCGATCCGCCCAGAATTGTATTTTATAATAATATTAATCTTTTTAGATAAGTCGCTCGTAAAAAGCCTTAATTCAATACATTATAATTATTTTTCCCGGCCGCGTTATAACTTATAAAAATCTATAAGAATTAATGAAACTTTGAATAACGCGCGTGGGAGGTGGGGGAGGGAGGTGGAGGGAGGCAATCCGTAAGAATAATATAAAATTAATTAAAGTACGTCCGTTACGGGGATAGGGAGAAAAATTTTATCGAGCCATACGTAAATTAAAAGAAATCTGTATGCGTTGCGGACTTGTGCGATTAAGCGTCGCCTCGTATCCCTGCCCCGTTCGGTAGTTAATAATTTCTTTTCGAATTTACTTACTAGCGACAGAGCGGGCATTGTATTGTAATAATTACAGAATTGTAGTCTCGGTGAACGGGATGAACTTTCGTATTACCCTTGACAATAAATACACGTCATTTCGATGCAATAACGAGACATAGAGAGAGAGAGAGAGAGAGAGAGAGAGAGAGCGCCGATCTATTATTGATATCAATTTTCGGTGGAGGGAGCGGCACACGTTTGGATTAGTTCGGGACGACAAATGAGGCTGCGCGCGGATGCCGAGGATTCCAATTGAAAAGAAATTCAACGCGATGAAATCTATTTGTTACTTTATCCCGTCGCGGGCGAGTATATTACACGCACGACGTCACTTACTTAGGAAACTTACTTACTTAGGATATTTATTGTAATCCGAGCGAGTAGCGCTTCTAGTTGTCCGTTGCCGAATCCGAATGGCAATTGGCAATTTATCATTATAAAAACGGCGCCACTAACAATTTGACGAACAATACGTCGAGCGTGAAATTTAATTTCCAGCATTAAATCGACGGAAGTGCAAGGCAACGCTGCCCTAAACTCTCCTAACGATTTCATACTTAAATTTATTATTAATAAATAATAAATTAAGGGAAAGGCAGGTTATTGGGGTTATTGGGGTTATTGGGGTTATTAACGATTTTCATATAATTTTCAATAACAATCGTCAAATCTTTAATAGACTGTCCGTCCTACTAACGAGGCGATCTCATTGACTCGACTCGTCGAGGAGGATATTATGTGGTCGTTCTGGAGGACAAATGGGCCGGGTCACCGAGTTGGTTGCGGCGGTGGGCTGGGGCTGGGGCTGAGGGGGAGGGATTACGAGGGATAGCAGCCGTGCAGCCGTTAATTCTCCGCGGAATTATAATATTGTCATTTTATAATTGTCAGTATGTTAATTTTATAAAAAAAAAAAAGGGGGACTCGATAAATTAAACATAAAACTCCCCGCAATAATCACTAGAACGGACTTCTTAGTCTAAGAGTTAAAGCATTAATTAACTAACGGCGGGGGGGGGGGGAATACCGTGGAAACGGGACCGACGGTGGCTGTCACGTGATGCGATCGATTTTTCAGCTGACGCTCGCCGATAATAAGATTTTCCCTATTATTCCCACTCGGGCATTACATATGGCCTTGGGCATTCGTTAATACGAGACGCGGGGCGACGAAAGGGGTGAGTGATATGACAAAAGATTAACGGTAAGACTGCCATCGATGGCAGCTAAGATTAATACCTACCTCCAATCAAGGACAATTATTTTCCCAGGTTTAACCGACTGCTTTCATAGACCTTGAGTAATACAAGCTTACGGAGTCGCTCGGCGGCTTATTTCACGAAGCTTCTTCTACAGCTCAATCAAGGACAATTGAAAAAGAAATTCCGTTGTCGGGGTTATTGGGGTTAGTAGGGGGCTGAGGAGTAGGGGGAGTAGGGGGAAGAGAGACTTGAAATCGTAGGGAAAGTTTGAATGTAATGGAAAGGGCCGTTCGGCCCTTAGCCCCTTCATCAATAGGTAATAATCGTTCACGGGCTAAGTGTATCCTTCAGCGGTTCGATGATAATTAAAAATAATTATGAGTGGGCCGAGGTCGAGGCCGAGGCGATGGTATCCGCGTACTAATCGACTCGGGATAACGTCAACGGGGCTCAAGGACTCCGGCCAATTCATTATGAGGCCAAGAGCTGAGAAGACGGGGCTAAGAAGCAAGAGGCCAAAGCTTCCTCGAGGATATTATTATTCCTCGAGTGCGGCCGCCAAGGAGAGCGCGGGTTCGAGGATCGAAAATATCGACGAGCCGCCGGGTACGGGCGAGCGTGTATACGGTCTGCGCTCGGTGGGGGCTGTCGTCGCCTTGACCCCGCGGTCCCTTGGCCGGGCGTCTGCGCTAAACGCGTCCGTTTAAAGCGTCGGGCGTCGCGCCCAGTCTGCGACGCCCCGCGGGAATCAATATCCGCGGGTGGGCCTCTCCCACGCGCCCGGACGCCGATGTAAGGGGTGATATGCGACCCCCACCACCACCCGGCGACCCGACGCCGCCGCGTTGCCGCTGACTCCGACTGCGCGCCGCGCTCTTTCCGCGATAAGCGTGATTTAGAGACTGAGAGAGAGAGAGAGAGAGAGAGAGAGAGAGAGTGGGGCGCGAGCCCTGCATTCCTACGGCGTCCCCGTATCTCCTTCGACGCCCCCGTCCGACTGCTCCTCCAGCCCCGCCCCCCCCCCCCCATCCGAAACTTAAATCCGAGCCGGCTTCCTGCACCACCTCCGCCGCCCTCCCCCACCAAGCCTCACACCCTCTATAACGTCCGTGGCCCTACCTATTCCCACCGACCAATTAATGTCATCCGGGTGCATTAGAAGGAGTCCCGTGATCTTCCGAGACATTCGAGAAGTCCGAAAGCAACGTCGCCGCCCAAGTATTTTCCGAGTCGGGACAATCGACGACCACCACCGACGCTCAATGCTTTGGCGCGGATTAAGAAGCCGGGCGATCCTATCGATCCCCAAGTACCCCAATATCCGTAAGCAGTGCCGTAGACGGTGACCCTATAGAAATTGATCGAACCCACCGAGCGCCAGGAGCGCATCGCCTCCGCCGCCATCGCGATCCCGCTCGCGCTCCTCTCCCCCGGCGTGCACGAGCAACGTTTTCCCCTCCCGCAACCTTGTGCGCAAGCAACCCTGTCCCTGGCGCGGCGGCGGCGGCGGCGGCGGCGGTGGCTGGGCGGGCGGCCAGCCACCGCTGCCGCCAGAGTCTGCTGCGCGAGGTCCTCCCCTCCTCCAACCGCCACCCCCAACCGCCGCCGCCACCACCACCGCCACCACCGCCGACGACGACGACGACGACGACGAGCACGAAGCTACAAAACATTCAATTCGAGCCAAGTTAAAGCCAAATGGATTTTCCACTCGGCGCTCGTACAGTCCGATTGGGAAGCTTTCCTCGGCGCCCGGGACATCGCGAGCATTCGCGTCTTAGCATATGGGAAGGGCGCCGGGCAGGAGCACGGATCCATACACATACCCGCCTCCCCTCCCCGCCTTCCCTCGGGATCATCAACCGCTAGCGGGCTCTCTGTTGAGGTGGCTTCCTTCACGACCAGCTTCACGTGGCATAGACGGGCCACCGAGTGAGTCCATCGTCACGGCTACATCCCCCTCCAGGTTCTAAGGATTAAAGAGTCGCCTGGATGAGCTTGATTAATAATTATAACTCGTCTCGGCCTCGTGCTCTGCTTTGCCATTGTTGAGCTTAGCATATTACAGGTCAAGTCCCCGTTCGACTCTTGCAAGCCTCGCGTCCTCGCAACGTCTTACTCTCACAACCTCCTTCGTCTTTCCCCGGAGTAATTCGTCCCTTCCAATGGCTGGGCATCAATAACCCTTTATAGAAATACTCGCGACAATTGCTACTTACTCGAGAAAAACTTAAAAAATCACTCGTCATTTATTGTAGCGAGAGCATCGGCCTCTACACAACTCATCGACGCACCTATACACCCGCACTCGCACGTGAGCGCTTAATTACCATCACGTCACGTCGTCTCAGGATTATTTAGAAATTCACTTGGAAATCCAGTCCGCGCTCTCGGCATTGAGATATATAATTAATTACAAGGCATTTTTAATGGATGGCTGCTGCGACGTCTGCGAGACGTTGATCTCTGCAAATAAGCATCGATCGTCGGCTCACTCCTACTGCTCGAGGAGAAGACTTTATGGGCTCGAGAGGGACTGAGAGGGACTGAGAGCGGTAATTACGTATTGCGGAGGGACTCTGTGAGCTCGTGTTTGTCGAAAAGGCAATAAAGAGGAAAAGCTGTCATTGATAATAGAAAGAGCCGAGTACCGGGAATGAGAGAGTGAGCCTGTGCATGTGAACTCGGCCGAGCTATTGACTTAATCTGGATCGCTAGCCGTAAGTAAGCCCTCATCCGCTACTGCGAATAATAAAAAATACAAAAAACAGAGGAGTAGAGGGTGGCTGGGTGGGAGGTAGGGGGTGTGGAGGAGGAGGGCTTCGGATGCTTCTGGAAGGCCACGTAAGCTGTTCCCTCTAGAGACGACAATGATAAAGAAATAGACCGCGTATTGTAAAAAGGGTCAAAAACACGAGGAAAACGAGAAAAATACGGGGGAATATGGTAGTGGGTAGGGTGGCGCGGGGCGGCTCTAACCTTTTGCACTTACTCTACGGCTGATGCAACCTCGAGCTCTCGAGCTTTTTCGACGAAAAATGAGAGATTCCGCAAAATCATGATTGAAAGAGCTCTTTCATATGCGCATGTACCTACCTACCTACCTACCTACCTACCTGTCTGTCTGCCTACCTGCCTACCTGCCTACCTGCCTACCTACCTACCTACCTACCTACCTACCCAACTCTACCCAAGCAAGCCACCTATCCGACTATATACACACACGCCTCATAATGACATTCGCGTCCACCGACGCATGAAAGGTAAGGGAAAGTAAATATGATACAACTGAAATGGATACCCTTGCCTTTTTACTCTCCCCCCCCCCACCCCCCACGCCCCTTCAATGAAGCTTTTATCATTAAACGTACTTTACATATGGTTAGAATAATACTTTTCACAATATTGATCCATTAAATCGTCTACTCTCTCTCTCTCTCTCTCTCTCTCTCTCTCGGTCTCACCTTCACCCCCTCCCTCACGCATACACTCAAACGTAAACCCCTTCGACGGCAGTCACTACATTCCATTCCATTCCGTTCCGTTCCATTCCATTCCATTCCATTCTATTATTATTGCTTATTTATTCGCGCATCAATATAGTCGACCGTCCCTCTCTTACGCGTAATTAAATAATTAATTACTAAATTAATTCATCATCATCATCATCGTTATTATTATTATTATTTACTAGTGATTAATTACTTAATAAAAAATATAAGGCGACAAGCAATTACGGACATTTCAGTCTCGCGCCCCTCCCGATTGTCGTTATTTTTCATGAAAAATAAAACTTTAACGTAAATTAAAAACCTTTTGTTTTTAACTCCCTCTTCCATTTCTTCCTTTCTTCCATTTCTTCCTTTTCTTCCCTTAGAGCCTGTATAATATCAAAATGTCCGACTAATAATTGTAAGCCATGCATTGGGAGCGGCGTTCCTTATTTAATCAATGCCAATGCGATATGGATAAAAAGTAAAAGCTCTCTTTTAAAATTACAGAAAAGGATTTTCGGCGCGAAAACTTCACGCCCAAACATTTGTATAAGTTTTCTAAAAACTTATTCGATACTTGATATCGCAACTGATAATGAATGCGGCTTCACAGCATCGAAGTAATCGTGGAAAGATGCGAATTAACGGACAAGATGTTATAATATCTCAAAAATTTCTTTAAGTAGACGCTTTTCTACCTTTTATAGTTGGGCGTGGGAGGGGGCGGGGGTGGAGTGATCGATAAAAAGAGTATCGCGGATGTATGCGTCGCTTGTAGCGCTCGAAGCGTTACAACGAAACAATAATTCCATAAACCACGACAATGAAGGATTTTGTTTTATTTGCTTGATTGATTTTTCCCTCCCCCTTCCGCGTTTTTATTGTCGTTTTTGCGGTTTTATTTGGTATCCGAGCGTAATAAAATGCACTACGTCTGTGTGCTGCGCTCCGTGCTACTACTGCCTACATAGATACACTGAAATTTAATTTCAAACTTTTCGGAAGCCGGAATTTCATTAATTATTGTAAATTATTTATTTTATTTCTTAATAACGGGGGCCGAATCAACATCGATTTTTTTCGCTCTAAACCTTCCTTCAAAATATCTATGGTTTTTTTCTACTTTTTCTACTTTTTCTACTTTTTATCTATTTATCTATTTCCTCTGTAAGGACAGATTACGTTCGGATGGATTTTGGAATATTAATAACGGACGTCCTGGCGTTATTAAATATCGGACAAATAATGATTGGATAGGGGCGGGGGGTAGTAGTAGTAAATATTAATAAATAGCAATGCTGAAATGGATATTTGCCAAAGAAGTCGGGATACGAAAGGTATATATTTTACGCAAAAAAAAAAAGAAGAAGAAGAACCGGAGAAGAAAACGGATTTAAGAATCCGATGATAAAATACGAAGTGAAATTATTTTTATTCTAAAAGGGCTTGTGCACAATCATCCAGGCGGTATTTTTTTCTTTTTCTTTTTTCTTTTTCTTTTTTCTTTTTCTTTTTTCTTCTTCATAACTTACTGCGGTGAAGTGAAACTATATACTGAAAACGAAACATTTTCCTTTCACGAGACGAGACCGTGCAGGTTTCAAGATTTCCTCAAAAGCTATTTACAATGTGAGCCAAGTAAAAAGCACATCGAACGATATTTTTCATAAAATTTAAAAGGAACTTTTCATTCGAAATTCGACGTGGATTTTTTTTTTTAGAAGTACAAGAAGTATAAGAAGTATAAGAAATTACGAGATTGAAAATATTTTCGTTATATAAAAAAAAGAAATATAAATAAATAAATAAATAACAACAACAACAATGTACACACTTTTATTTTACACTTTTATTCGTCCTCCGTTTTTCAAAATGGCGCCTCAGAATGTCATTCGCGAACGAACTTTAATAGACTTTTAATTATTATTCGTAGCAAAGGGTGACGAGATTTCCCATCGTGCAGATTGTAACGAGTCGTGAATTTATATCATCGGTGATATTAATATTATTCGATTTTGCAGATAATTCAAAAAAAAAACCAAGTGAAAAAGTCAAATATTTCAATTTACGGTTTCGTTGTGTCGGTGAGCACACGACGACGAAGGAATAGCCGAGGCAACATTAAGTTTTACCATTCCCCGAACCGAATAATTATAAATAATTGTAAAGGGCGTTTAAAAAAAAAAGAAAGAAAGAAGTATGGCCGTATGCGTGCGTTGATATTGGCCCGTATATAATAATAATGAACTATTAATTCCTCGGAGAGCGGAAATATTTCACCAATAGAGAATTCCCGGTAAGTAAAGTAATAAAAGAAGGCCGAGGAGCCCCTTTGGGATATATACATATTCCGTTATTTTAAAACGAAAAAAAACAACAACAACAACAAATATATATATATATATATATCCCCAGCAAATTTATAATAAAAAAAAAAAAAATGGAAAAAAAGTAGAAGAAGAAGAAGAAGAAGAGGAAAAAAAGTGCACACGACGAGAAGTTATTCGAAATGAATTGAATTTGTTAAGAATAAATATGACGACGGGAGTTCTTCCGAGCAGTCGAGGGGGGGAGGGAGGGAGGGCCAAGGGTTCCACTTGTTTTCGTAATATCGAACGACTACGAAACACATCTGGTAAGGGTTACAACGCTCGGGCTTACGTAAATTTAAATTCCAATATACTTCCAATATATTTTTTTTGAGGGTACGAAACAATATACGAGGTTATATTGGGCTTATCTCTTTGAACAATATTAATAATACATTATAAGTAATTGATTATTCGATCCCGGGCAGAGCAGTTTCATATCGGCAAGTTCGTATAACTTTCGCTGCCTCGGCCCATACGTTGCCCATACATTGCCGATTGAACGACTGAGTGCATCGTGACAAAAACCAAAGACATTCTCATACGGATCTCGGCTTTATAATAATTAACATGAGAAAGTATTCGCTAGTAGTAGTAGTAGTAGTAGTAGTACGTAGTTAAGAATAAAGTAATGCAATAAGGATAGTACTAAAGTTACGGAGGTAGCGGGGGGGCAGGCGGGCGAGCAGATCTCGGGTATCGGGTATCGGGCCCGAGGCGATCGCTAGCGTTGATCGATCAACGGACGATAGCCGATCCTCGTTAATTCGGGTGAAAATAACGCGAGACCGGGCCCTCTAGCAAGCCCTCCGAGTCTTTAGCACGCGGCAAGTATTTATTTTATAAGCGAATCCATATGCACGTTGCCGGGGCACACGAGTAACGTAAGCCATTGCCCAGTCAAACAGCCCTTAGCTTGCGTTTAAGTCGGGGGGAGGGGCCGGTGGGAGGGGGCGCGGTATAAGAGCCACATAAATAACGAGGGGCATAAAGTTTTCTCTAATAAGTGAGGCCGAGTAAAGAAGAAGGGATTTTTTGCAAGATCCAGCCCCCGGAATACGTACGCATTGCCATGAATTTATGTATTTATGGACCAGTCTCCCGGCACCAGCGAAACTCCCGCCATTCTTCTTTTCCTTTTTGAATTTTCATTTTCGAATTCTCACTCGCTGGCCAACACCCTCGAAGCCCTCGTCGTTAAAGGACTTGGTGTCCGCGAGGTCGCCCGATTCGATAACGGAGTCCGTAGTACGATCCTTACGTTCGCGCCCGGGGATTCGATCCGCGCGAGCCCTCCACTTCCTGTAGTACTCCACACGACTTCCTGTAGTATCTATCGCGTAGTAGAAGGGAGACATTGAAATAAAAGGTCGCTAATCGGCTAATGGCATTTTAAAAGGCATTTGTTTTCCGAGTTTTCCTGGAATTCATTGCAAGATTTATTACGCGATCGATGCTCGTGGCCAAAACAACGAAACATTCCCTATGGCGCATATTGTATTAAATATTCCTTTAGCGTTATTGGCTTAATAATGTCCATTTCGAATACGATTTACTAGTCCGTATAAAGCCGAATCGACTGGAATCGACTGGAATCGACTGGAATCGACTGGAATCGAATCCAATGGAATCCAATGGAATCCAATGGAATCACAAATACCAAATATCGTATTCTGAGGCTCGGTTGTGCAACAAACGATTTTAACAATTGCCTTTATGGATATCTCAAACAACGGCCTTACAATAAAATAAGCTGCAGTTAAACGGACTTCGATCACGTACGCACGCGAGTCCTTATGAATTTTGCCAATCTAACAACAACAACAACAACAACAATATTAACACATAACTATTTCAAATGCTTTCATATTCAAATACTAATTAATAATGCAAAGCATTAACCATGTTGATTAACATGTTGATTACGTGCAAGTGTAGGTGTGCGAGGCAAAAGTGAGCTTGCTGCAGCTAGCTATAAGATCAAGACCGAAGGACGGTTAAAGGGTAGAGTGGCGGGGCGGGGAGGGGCGAGTCGTAGAACGATTTATAAAATACGGATAACGATGACAATCGTGTGCTGTCATTGTATCGGATATTAGATAAGGAAGGTGAAAACGCGTGTTAAATAAATTGCGGTCTGAGGGGGGGGGGGTAGGGGGTAGAGTGAGTAAAAAGTGAGAGCTCCAGGTCGGGTAAAGGTCGGTCGGGGGGGACGGGGACGGGGACGGGGTGTCGGAATGCGGCTTAATATACATTTCTCTCGTCGGCCGGGCGAGCGAGCGAGCGAGCGTTAAGTGCGACCTCGAAAGGGGCAAATCCCCAGGAAATAAGAATAAAAGCGGGGCGAGCGCGCGTGTCCCACTTGACAAATCTCCATCCAAGCTCGAGACTCAGCCGACGAAAATCCCCGGCTGGGAAGTAAGCGCCGGGCGCGTTAAAGCGCCGGGGCTTTGTGTCGGCTACGGGGCACCAGGGCTCCCGTACCGTCGGTAAGGGGACGACGGCTGAGGAAGAGCTACGTACGTCGAGAGGCGGGGCTCGGTGACGGGGACGGGGGGGAAGAAAGGTTGACGTCAACCGCAGGAGATCGAGTGAGGCGGCGGCGACGGCGGTGGCAGTGGCAGTGGCACTCCTGACCTGGGCGAACGTAAACCGCCTGGGCGAGACGAAAGGATAAAGGGAAACGGGCGCGCCGGGTCAAGGTCGCGCGTGCCTGGCTGGAATATCCCCATTGCGGGGAACCGTGAGGAAGAAGCGAGGGATAGGAGGGAGGGAGACAAAGTCCCTTGATGCCGGTAGACGATGGCATTAGAGCGAGACGAGGTACCCGTCCAATCCCCCGGGAGGACTTTGCCCGGAAGCCGAGCGTCCCGCCCGGAGTTTCCGGCTTGGGAGCCACGCGGTCGGGAGTATCGGAGATCGATTTTTACGGATCATCGGGGATTTTTACGTACGTCCCCGAGGTTTAGTGGCCCCGTGAACCGTGAGGGAGGGCTCTTGTGAACTTTCTTCTTTTTTCAACGTCATAGCCCATCCGGCTCCGGGCGTCTTTATGCACTCGTGAATCAAAGTTGCAGCTTTATCGTATCTCCCCGCATCAGCATGATCGAGCACTCCCCCCCCCCCCCACCACCCCAGGAGACGTTGTCGGTAGCGCCCGGCTCTTCTTCTCAGCCTGCTCTCTATCGCGGAGGATAACGAGCCGTGATCTGCGTGATCGACTACCCGAGGCCGGTGTCCCCTCCCCCCTACCCATGACCGGGACGATTATTATACTCACCTACACGATCTTAGCCACCAATTACTGTAGACTGCGCATAGACTGAATAGAGACCATTTGCCAAAATGCCTCTAGCCTCTAACCCCAATAACTCGGCGTTGACCTGACTGATTTTCTCCAATCGGTTCAACAATTATAATTTGCCGCCCGAGCGACTCTCTCTCTCTCTCTCTCTCTATGTATGTATATATATATATATGTATTCAAACATTATCGATAAGTTACGTGATTACGAAAGCTTAGATTATATATTTTTGTTTTTAGTTATTTATTGATCGGATTCGGATTTCATTGAAATCATAAGATAACAATGTACCGTTAAACTTGAAAAATAAGACTGTGTCCGGTACAACGTACTCAGTACCGCGAGTCCTCGCATTGAATTTATCATTACATTTGAAATAATGAACGCCTTAAATAATTATTATAATTACGACGACATTCTACAGTCAATATATTGTTATATCTAGACATTCGGTATATCTGTACATACACCGGAGTACAAACTAACTACTTTATTTATCGAAGCTTATAAAATTCCTCTCCCCCCACCCCTCCTGCATTCACGCTCGCATTTCATTATTAGATTAATTTATTTGTTGCTTAACATTTATTCAACATTCATTCGGTGAATAATAATCGTCAGTCAGAAAATTCCTACGAGACTGATGATTGTAAATTATACAAAAACAATTACATAAATATTTACATTTGCTCTTGGGCAAGAAAATACTTAATTTTTTTTTATATTTTTTCATAAACTATCGATTCTGTTGTTGAATGTTAAGAGTCGAGTCCTTGGCGCAACCGTTTATCAAATATTTCCAAATAACGAAATTATTAAGTAATTCCGGGATATACTAATGCGCGTGCAATTATTAGTTTTAAATTCGATTTCGAAAAGAAATAGGAAGCGAAACCTTTGGTCGAGAAAAGTTATAAGGATTGCATTTTCAGAGCATCGAATAAAATTAAGGTTCGTCGGAGACATTGGGCATGAACCTTTTATTCGGCGCCAATGGAGTGTAGATGAGGTAAGTAAGATACGCACATTTTTCTGCGAAAACATCTGATTGGTCACGCGTGCACGGAAGCACGCAATTAATTATACAGTCTCGTTTCGTTTTATTATCATTATATATATATATATATGTATGTACGGATAGCAATGCCCGACGATGCGAAAGATTTTTAACAGACTTTGACAATTCTAAGGATTACAATACATAAGGATTTGAGATGGATAGATATAAAAAATGTCCATTGTAATTTATAATGAAATGCTTAAAAATACTTGGAGCAGAGTTCGTTGGCGTATTAAAAACAAAGAAGAATATTCATTACGAGCGAACAGGTCCTCGTTAAAGAAATGCTTAAATAAAACCTTAAATCAAACAAAGCAATTGAATAATTATTGTCTTTTGCGATATTGTTTCGACTTAAATATTTATGCGGCCATCGTTCATTTATATGTAATAATACGTTTAAAAAAAAAAAACGTGGGGGGCGAACGAGCGGGAGAGCGCCTGCGCGTATGCTTTTACGCATACTCGCGTACGTACGAGGAAGAACAGCTGTCACGTCCGTAATTACGGTTCGAAAACAAGTTAATTGCATAAATATATTATAATATGCCGCGTACTTCTTTGGCAATAAATATGTCGAGATCGCCAACGTGGGATTACGCGTAAAATAAAGCCGAAAGTTCGAAAGGAGTACGAATGTTGGAACGTTTGGCTTTGAATTCCTTGATTTCCAATACATTTATCCGAAATCTATACGAATCCCATCCCTACCAACGATACCCGATACAATGTTAATCTTAACGTTATCAGGTGGCGGCGAAACGACGAAATTGCCTAACGTCCTGAGGAATATTAAATATAAAATACTTTCAATCGCCAAACGAAATGAAAGCCGCGCTTTCCTAAGTAAGTCTCGTGTGAGTTTGTGAGTTTTTGCATTCGCGAAGACGTAATAATTGGTTAAATGTCGTCAATTCGACTTGTGTAGTACCGCACGTAACCAGCACTACTTCATTCCCTTTTGTATTGTAATTCCTTTATTACTTAAACCTCTTCTCGTACTCGTTCTGGCAAAACCTTGTTCTACGTTATCGATCGCGTGGATGCTTTCAACGTGAAAGTTATCCGTAAATTAAATACGTAATTATTTTACCTTATAAAGACGCAATTTCATTCATTCGCGTCGGTATTCCAAAGTTGCAAAAAAGATGCGCCGTAACGACGTGACTTGGCACGGATGCAGTCGCCTTATATATATATATATTATTATGGTATATTAGTAGATTTACAGTAGTATGCGTATAGTCCCGTAGAGGTTCAGCCCGGCAGCTGCGCTTGCGAGGTTAAAGATTCCAAGGCCGTCCGAGTGATTGAGGTGGACATTGGAAGCGGGGAGCCCGAATTAAAATTGCATTTTTAAGGGATGCACAGTGTCGACAGTGATAATCGAGAATATTCTTCCCGACGTCCTCGAGACGCAATTGGTCTAAGGAATTAGAGCATAAGAAGAAGAAAAACAAAACAAAAGAAAGAAAGAGAAAAGAAAAGAAACGATAGTCGGAGATGCTTGGAGAATGAAAAAAAATTAACTTTGAGGTTTTGATTTTTTGATCGACGGCAGGTGCGTACGACGTGACAATGTTAATCTTTTAAGTAGCGATGCCAGTGGGATTTAAGCAGGAGCTCGACAGTAGCTCCATCCCACCCCCACCCCACCCCCAGCCCCTGAACGTGGCGAGGAAGGTATGGAGAGGCGCGCGTCGGAATGGCTCGAAGCAACAGATGAGGATGAAGGAGAGGAGCGCTGCCTTTATCGTGAATTCGAATGCTCGGGGCGTAAGAGGATAAAGGATCGGGCAGAAATCCCATCAGAATTGTGCGATCCCCCGAGCGAAAAGTCGAGCCGGGGAAGCGTTAAAAAGCCGCCCGGATTCCGCAGCACGCGTCCCATTAATAGAATCGAGAAGGAGAAGGACACGCGCGAGGGTGACACGCGAGCCCTACCCTACCCCGCCCCCTCCTTATGCCCTCCTTATGCCCTCCTTCTGCCCTCCACCGGAATGACTGAACCAGACGTGGTGCACCGGCTACCTTCATCGGCGAACAGGTGCAGCCCCAGCCCCGAACGTATCCTCCACGCTTGCCACCTGGCGCTCGTCTTTGCTTCGAGCTCCCCAACTCATTGACCTTGACTGGCCCCGATCCTCGCTAATCGAAGGGCGCACCGGAGAACTGATGGACGCGACCCTGGAAATGAGCTAGTCTCGGATCGCGATCTGCCGCGCTTGAACGTTAACTTTCCTACTACCACCACCACCACCACCACCACCACCACCACCACCACGACCACCGTCCCCCATATCCGCCATTGCTTTTGGCCAACCGGTCAGGGCCGCGTGTCAGCAGCACTGCCGTCAGGCTCGCTCGATGTTTTCTCAGATTAAAGGACCCAGATCTTGTATTACGTCCTCTATCCCTTCACTCGCGCATTCTCAAGTTATACCAAAGAAGCCTGAGGAGCGTCTCTTCTCTCTCTCTCTCTAACGTACCCGTTAGTCGTAAACTCGAGAGGTATTTGAGGGGACCCTCAAATTCGAATACTCTCGACACTCGATTCTTAGATTTAGATTTCGCTTTCGTCCACGTGCCTGCCCGAAACCCCATACATCGAATTTATTGGAGCCGGTTACATTCAAGGCAATCATGCGCGATGGTCCAGCTAACGACAAAGCCGAGAAAATTACAGTCCTCCTCCTCCCCCTCTCTCTCTCTCTCTGAATGTCATAGACAGCTCGAGAAAAAAATTAAGCTTATGTTTCCGTATCTACTGTCGCTGTAATACCTTATCTCAAGCTCTTTCGTTCCATTAGGTTATCGGGATATCTTACGGTAACCCATGGAGCAAAAATTCCATACCCAATGATTAACTGTTGAATAAGAATGGTTCGCGAGGTTGGGTGGCGTGCAACGAAGGGCCGGTTCGGACGAGTAAAATTTACCTCGAGTGCTTGCGTATCGGGACATTTGTATTCGCCGTTAAATATCCTCTCCCCCTCCAATGAAGAATACGTAAACTCGCGTAATTGTAATGTCATTGAATCGTGCATTGAATGGCTAAGCGAATGAACGGCGTGGAGGGGGGGCATCCTTCGACGGGCTCTGGCCGAATAAGACGTAGCGAAAGCGTCTTTGGTTACGGGTAGGGGCGGGGGGGGGCGGAGAGAATATAACTGGGAGTCGACGGAAGGACGTACGTGTGGCAGTAAGTGTACTTACTTACTTACTTACTTACTTACTTGAAGAGTACGATGATATGGGACAACGCGAAAGGGTTATTTTTGCGGCTCTAGATCAAGAATTTCCGAGATAATAATCCACCAAGGGATTTTATCACTTGCGGATTTTAGTCTTCCGGAATCCTAGGATCAGCTCGTAAAAAAAGCAAACTTAATTGACGAATATAAAAGTAGAAGTGGGGATGGACGGGTGGGTGTGGGGGGAAAATACGTGGAAGGCGTTTATGGCAATGGAACTGCAATGAAATTAGGTTCCGAAAGACAAAAGGAAGTACAGTAGTTAGGAGAACTTGTTTCTCCATCTTTTCCGTTTCTCTCTCTCTTTCTTTCTTTCATTCCCTTTTTCTCTCTCTCTCTCTCTCTCTCTCTCTCTTTTGTTATTTTGTTCTTCCTCGACTAAACGGGATGCTTGACGGCGTGCGTCTCGAGCGTAAATCGTAGAGGAGGGCCAAGAGCCGAGAAGATAATTAAACTTCTTTCTACCGACGCTGCTCCTCTGTTGCGGATAATTTCATATTGTACTTATTTAAGAAATGGCCGCCAAGCGCCATCATTAATTAATTACGTTTGTTCGTCGTGATACACGTCGTCGCAATGCCGTGAGTTGAAAGGACGCGGGCCACTAACCAATAACCTTTGCGTTAATTATAAACGTAATTCAAAAAATTTCAATGTCTCGATTTAATTTCAGAGGAGCCTCCTAATCTTTTTCATATTACTGGCCACGAGTATCGCTAGCCTCAGTATATGTGTCTTTGCCGTCGTTTAATTATTCAAGAATAACAAATTATAAAGAGCAGGCGATGGAAGTCGTTGACTTCGCCAGTTCCTCGATCCCCGTTCGATCAATCGAGCTTTTCTACATTTGCAAATCTATACTTAATTCCCAATATAAAACCGTGTAGAAGTATCGAAGCCTCGATGGAATAGCCACCAATCGACCCTATACTATAGAAATAAATTACAAACGTGTGGAATATAATTTTTACTCTAACGAATTTATATGTAAAAACGATTCTTACGAACCGACAACCTATGTATTATATTACGTGCGTATGAAAACGTATTAATAGAGAGAATAGTAAACATTATAACTTATACGTCTGTGGGCAAGAAATTAAGTATCATCTTTAACACCAATAACCTTCATTGCATTCAGTTAATTTAATTAGCGGATGCGTCGTTTATTTATTGTATTTATTTCGTTTAAGAGTCGATCACTTCGATCGAACAAGCCCTCGATGTATGTTTAATTAATAATAAAATTGCTCCGTGTATCTGCTCCGAGTGCGCGTAAGACGTGCTCGTTACTAATCCTAATAGAACGACGATATATATTTTACGACTTTGTAACGAAAATTCATGTCCCATTGAGTTTGACGCGTGAGATTTTGTAAATTAAAGTATCACGGAAGCTTTCCGACGAAGACTCCGTCGTCTGGCCGTTCGACAAAGTTCTTTGTCGAAATTCTTTCAACGTTTTTCGGCTAAAAAAAGGGCATGAATTCCAATTAATTGCCTATTGAAAAAAGAAAAAGAAAAGAAAAGAAAAGAAAATCTCTCTCTTCCCTACTCGCCGAACAACAATAACCTTTTCGGCCAGTTAACAATAATTAAAATTTTATAATTTACTAATCTACGGCGAGCTTTGCTCACAACGAGAAGAAGAAGAAGAAGAAGAAGAAGAATGTACTTTATGTATGTAATAAATAAAATAAATTTCAAGTCCGAAGGATAAAAAGTTTCTCATAAAAGTTGTGCATAAATGAATGTAATTATAAATAAGTAATGGTACGAATCCTCGGCATAAGGTGTGCCTCGTTACATCAGCTATTGTCGTTGGGCTGGAAGATTTTTTTTATAAAAATTCAAACTCTTTGTGGAAATAAGCCGCTCGACTAGTCACGGGGGGGGGGGGCTCGTGCGTTTTACGAAGCCTCGCTCGCTTAAATCCATTTTATCCAATTACTCTATCGTTAATTACGATAGCACCGAGCTTTATATTTTATAAGTTAATTTTTAATTAAACGGCTGGCATTAATTTTTTTTTTTTTTCATAGCCAGACTCGATTACAAGCGTCCAATCCTTATATTAATTTATATTGATTAGAATCCACGTGATTCGATCATTTTTCGAATCTCTAAACAAAATCGTATGCTATCGAGCAGCCGCGATTATAAGTTAATTCTTTTGTTTTTTTTTTTTGCAAATCCAATAAATAGTTTTAATTTACTTTTTCAATTTACAAAGAATTTGAAATACGAATACGAGTGCCGGGCCAATAAATTAAAATAATATTGGCATATAATGCGAATCTCGATATCATCTCGATATCGGCCGTATCTTTTTCTTATCCAATTATATTTCTAATGGCACGATAGAATATAAAATATCTTTCTTTCTTTTATATACCAATGCAATTTCACATTCGCTATTCATTTACATTTATATTTAACTCTATTGGACTAATTTTTTAATACAACCGTTGCTCAATATTGAACGACAAAGACAACGACAACGACAACAAAGTCTTTACGTTCTAAATTAATTAATTGATATTGAAAAAAATAATATAATCGAGAATATCTCCGCAGTAAATAATATTGTATTATTATTAAGGAATATTTACTTTAATTACATTAAATTTACCTCCGTGCTAATAAACAAATAAATAAATTTTATTGCTCGCATTACTAGATAGATTAATTGAAATACTTTTTACTCCTCGATCAATCTTCCGACAGACAGTTACATTTAGAACTAATAATCGAAGATAGATACTTATATTTGCTTGTAAAATAAAACATAAAATAAATACTTTATTTTTAGTTAGAAAGTCCTCTTCTGTACTTTCGGATCCCAGAAAATAAATTACAATTCCATCCACGTATTAATAACCATTATATATTGTTACCGCGTGCGTAAAATAATTCCGATGCATCGAACGCGTAACTAGATATTTTATACATTAAAATAAGGGTCTATTGAGAGAGAGAGAGAGAGAGAGATAAAAAAAACAGGCTACTTATTCGGCCGGAAAAATTTCATAAAGCTCAATTCGTATATGTAAATGAAAATACGATACGGGCCACGCTTAAGTTTCACATTGAATTAGTTTTCGGGATAACAGGGATTTATCAGTTTCACCTCTATTTTTAAATACATGCCTGTACATGCTGGGGATGAGGGTGTGTAGGCACAGGTATCGCTGTTACGTACGTGTCGTCGATATATAACGTTTCTTTTTGTTCGGGACTTGCTTTACTAATCGTTATTAAAGGGGGCGGGGGGGGGGGGAGGGAAAGAAGTAAAGGATTACGTATACTTAGGATAAATACAATAAATAAATACGACGTATCGAGCAGTGACTAATTGTTATTTATTAAAGCGGACATTTACTATCTTTTAACATTCCCCCTCTTTTCTGTTTTTATTATACGCTATATTTAATGCTCAATATATATATACATTTTTATTTTCTATTGTAGTAAGCGCCACACTGCACTCCTTGTAGACGTGGCAGCTTTCGATATTCTCATTAACACGTAAGTACGTACACGTACGTAATGTATACTTAAATTCTTGTTTTTTTTTTTTTTTATCTCCCCAATAGGGTAATAAGAGTAAAATGGACTTTGTCTAGAGAACAGATTAAATTTTTTTCTATAAAAATATTACATAAAACGAACATTACATGAAAGTAGATTCTAATTATTTAAAAGCGGTTAATTTTAATAAAAAAATTGTAAATATAATGTATGCGTGGCAGTGATCTAAACCTACGGGAATCCCGTGGCATTTACTCCGTATCCTAGATTTCTTTAAATATGTCTCAATTACTTCTAATTTCAAGAAAATTAATTGAAACCCACATTGGTAATAATCTTAACTTCAACGGAATAATGTACTTTAAAGCAATTCCACGTGTCAAATTAAACGTTTTTTATACGATTATCTATCTAATATATATATATATTAGATTACATATATATAAGCGAATTGTGAATCGAGAAGAATATTTAGAATAAATTTGATTTTATTTATATTTTCCGTCAGCTTTGTTTCATTGTTTATTTACAACAAATCTCTCATTAGTTTCATCACTGTACCGTACTCTCGTCTTTTTTTTTTTTCTAATCCTTTATTATCCTATTTGTCCAACAAAACATATCTGTTCTCATTTTTTTTTTTTACATACGTTTTTCACTCTTTAAACGTAATCTTTTTTTATTCTACTCCATTGTTGTTATTTTCACTTTTATACCTTCGTAGCGTAATTTTTTTCAATCTATTATTAATCATAAAGTGAGGAGCCCGATCGTGTCTTTTCACATACGTATTTTATGCATGTAATTGTTTTATTTCGTATTATTTTATGTTTCAGAACGTTAGGGTTTTTTTTTTTTTTTTTATTTTATTTATTCGTGTACGTTCTTTTTTTCTCTCTCTCTCTCTCTCTCTCTATAGATGCTCTACAGATGTTAGGAATAACATTTTATCATCATTTTAATATTTAATATTTTAAATTGTCAATTTTATCTCAACCTTTGCCTCTTCCTTTTACATTTTTATCCAATGCCTTTCGCTATGTTCGTACAATTTTTTCTTTTTTTTTTTTTTTTTTTTTTTTTTTTTTTTTTTTTAAAAATTTTTTTTTTTTTTTTTTTTTTTTTGCTCATTCTCTTTTTTTTAATCAATTTAATGTCCTGTGAAATTTTCCACTTCTTTAAAAAAAACTTATTAACATAAAACAAGCAGTATATTAACGTTTATTTATTTCTCAAAGTACTTCAATAACCTACGTAATATTCCATTTGACTATTGTCAATACGAGCGAAATTTAACAATAACGAAAATAGTTCAAACTCAAATATATATATATATATATATAATAATTAGTTTAATTACTATTAGTTTAATTATTAATGTATACGTAATAATTAGTTTAAAGGCGGGATATCTAAAATTGTATTTGTTAGTTATTTTGTTAAATTCAAAGTAATGTATATCTTTATAAAATGCAAGTAACTTGTGCGAAATTATTTTTTTATGAATTTATGGTCTTTTAGATAATGCATATTCTCTACATTGTTATACAATAAAAATAAACGTGAAATTATATGTAAATGTGTTTTCATGAAAATGATTTACTCGAGCAGTTGAAACTCCATGGAGGAATATAAATAATCTGTTGTGAAACAATTTCGTATTTTTCAGAAGAATAAAGCGTTACTGGAATAAAATTACAAGGCGAACCTTTAAAAAACGATATACTCCTGTATAGTTATTTTTATTTTTTTTTTTTTACAAAAAATGTGCACTTTGCAGCGGAAGCGGAAACGCCGAAAATTTGAGATTACGATTTGATTTAGGATACGAATAAGGGGAGTGAAATTAAAAAAAAGAAAAAAAGCCCATTGGATATAAATATATGCAAATGAATACGATATAAGTAATGTAGGGAGAAATGATTGGATTGAGCCAGATCGATGAAAAATAATCAATGAAACATCTTGAATACTTGAAAGGCTCCACATTTTATAATCTACATTTTATTATACGTTATTGTATTCGTTGGTTATATACACTTTATGCATTTTATATTCTACTTTGTAATCCGTTGTATCCGTTGTGCTGGAGGAGTGGAGTGAATTTGAAAATTTCTAGAGCATTGAATATTAAAGAGGCGCATTGCCGCCGCCGCATCTGCACTATATTCATTACATCGCGAATTTATAAAATTTATTAAGGGTGGAGGGGGGGGGACACACGGTCCGCTCAAAGGATTGTAGAATACCGTTTGGAGCACAACGTAAGGATCAATGACACCGTACAACGTAAGAATTCAATAGAATAGATGGCGTTGAGTAATGGAAATTGGTTGGAAGACGCTAGAGACTTTTCTAGGCGACTACGGCGACCTATAAAGAAAGGGAAGGTAATCTCCTTGAAAGTCATCCTTATCCTTATTAAGATAGATTCTTCTTATACTACGTTTCTTTTTCTCTCTCTCTTCTTCTCTCTGTTTTTTTTTTTTTTTTTTTATAGCTAGCACGCCAATCTTAATTCCTAATGTAATTTCTTTAAATATTTCTTCTGAAAAATAACGTGAAATCGTTAATTAGATTTTATTGAAAAGTTTCGGAATAAACTTTTACGTAAAGTAAGAGAAAACGGCGTAATTCGGTTAAGTGATCTTATTATCGCCCGAATTAACTATATATACATATACATATCGTTGCGTTTAATATTTATTCCATGTATTTGTGACTTTTAAATAAATAAGATCCGTATGCCTGATATAATCCGTATGGATAAAATTTTCTTGAGTAAGAATTATAAGCCTTCGTGTCGGCAATTTCCGAATCGTAACAATCTTACTTTTACGTTATTTGTTATAAATCTATATATTTATTAGAAATTGACGAGTCGTTGCCCAGCTAATAATATATATATATATATATATCGTATAGTTTTCGGTTATTGTAAAATTTTAGACATAAAACTTTCAACGAATTCGAGTCCAACAAAGTTTTCCGTATCTTTATAACGGCTATTGATTTTCTTCTTAGGGTGCTGCTCTAGGATATATTGCTCTTTCTATCTAACTATCCGTACTCGTAGTGGTGGAAAGCCACGCTAAAAAATATTATTATCAGCGTTTCATCGCTACTCTACGTTTTTACGTATATTTTATTTTCCATGTAAACTTTGCTTTGTACCGTTCGAGCAACCAAAATTATTTACCACATATAATGCATGGAATAAATATTTCCTCGTTCTTACAAGTCGCGCTGCGAAAAATACCAAGACAATACAGAAAGTTGTTTTACCGTATCGTTGGCGAAAATTATAAACGAGAAAGAGATTCGCTCGTATAAAGAATTGGCAGAATTATTACGAGCGCGAAGCAAGTAACGTCGGTATACGCTTTAGTAAATTATATAGCGCGATAGTAAAATTAATATTGTATTAGCGGTTATTGGGGGGCATTGTTTATAATGCTAACCTGTGCGCAACAATAACTCGAATCATCCGTTGATCTACGTAATAGCATTGCTTTTAAAAAAATTCTAAAAGAATTTTAAACTATTAACGGGCCATAATTTATACATATCAAGGAATCGTAAATAATAATAATAACCCCAATAACAATAGGAAGGAGGGAGGGAGGAGAGGAGAAGAATATAGTAAAAAGAATATATTACGAATGCAGAGAATACTTGCAGAGAATTTGGATAAATTTTATTCCTAGGCGAAGCTTTGGGAATGATAAATTTTCACATTTTACACGTGTGCACAAACTGTCCGTTCTGTTCTTATCATCATTGATTTCATTTTTACTTGCGACGCTACTGCCGCTTGCTGGTCTCGCGCGGAACAATACTGGCGGAGGGGGTGGATCAGGGGTGGTCTGTACGTTCACGCGGACGGGCATGATTAATCAAAGTAAGAAAGCCCGGCCGACGGTAACGATATTGAAAAGGGTTAATGTTTAAACTGAAAGCCAACGGCGCTGCTTAAAGTATTGAATTTTAACGAAACGACGAATAATAAGAAAGCGAAGCAGCTACTTATGGTTTTGACATGAAAAAGAAAGAAACTCTCCTTTATTTCAAATGGAATTCTAAAGTCATTTATTTAATACATGTTCGAAATAATTGCCCAACCGAGTGGGAAAGCTCATCGCTCTAAAGAGACTTTTAAAAAGCGCAAACAAATAAATAAATAAATAAAACGAAGAGAAAAGCAAACTAACGGAGTCATAAGTAACAAATTCGGGTACAGTAAAAGCAACGGGTACACGCGCGAGCCGAAGAGATCTCTTAATAAAAGTTCATTGGTTCGTCTTGGGCGGGGTGGGGGGGAGAGAGAGAGAGAGTCCAGCCTCCCATCGACATGTGTAAGACCATCGAAAGAAAGGAAGTTTCCTCGGCCTGAGGGGTGTAAGAGCGAGCGACAAGGGCGAGCCTGTTACGATGTACAATATTTGCTGGAATTATATAAATTATAGGACGTTGTAAAAGTATTGTAAAAGTACGTAATAATCGTGTCGGTCGTATATATATATGAGAATATTAATATTATTATGGACCGACGCGGGACCCGATTCGTTAGATTAGCTCAGGTCAAAGTCCAAATAAAAACATATTATTCCGACGAATGGAGCCGACGGGCATTTTTCTCCTTTCCGAACTAATTCCTGACGGCAATGCCATTAGCCGTAACCGGCCAATAATAACAATAATGCACTTGCCCCGTCTAACTGACTGCCAGTCGTAGATAAATAATAAAGCACACAGAGCCTGCCAGATTTCCCAAAGTATTGAAGTATTGAAGGAACGAGGGGGGCGAATCGAAAGAAAATTGTTGCGTAACGTTGTTATAATACCGGCGCGGGGAGGGGGTGGAGGAGGGTGGAGGAACGCAAAAAATAATTCAGGAATTAATTCCGCGGTTGAATCTTGGGATCGAGCGGCAAACGCAAACGTGGCGTTAAAAATATTCCCGACGATAGAAAATACGTACTCGCAATGTAAACGTAATATGGAAATAAGTATAATGGGCGATGGAGGACGTGTGGAAAGGGAGCTTTGAATTGTAACCGCAATGGCTGATGCTGCCGCGTTGGCATTCTGTATAAATTACTAGCTCATTGTTCAGGAAATGAATCGTAGACGAGTATTTGGAGATCTGGACGCATTGGCGGGAATTTAGCCGAACGAGCCGAAAGCTATATCTTTCCGTAGAGATATTTTATCGTATGATATTTTTAATTGGCACTTGGATGGAGGTTATCTTATGCACCTTATGCAATTAATTGCTCGCTCGCTCGCTCTCGCGCTCAACGAACGAATGAATGAAAGAAACTTGGACTTTCGGCAAACGAAGGAGTAACCGAGCGTCGAGCGTTATTCCTTAGCCCGTCTACAACGTGTTAATTCGGGGCGATGATAATAAATACGCCAAGCTATTATTGAAATACGAAATTGCGATAATTAGTTGTGCGAGCGGGGGGCCGGGGATAACCCGCAGTAAACAGCACGCTTTTTTTACACGATAGACGAGAAAGAGAGCGATTATTACTTCGGTTGGCTATTGCAGGGAGCGTAAGTACACGTTAATGCATAGCTACAAAACCATCGGAAGTCGGGATGACCCACCGGACAGCGCCCAGGTGTGGGATACGGACAAAGAAATTTTCCCTCTAAATCCTGGAGCTCGTGTAACGCTGGAGACGCAGCGAGCTCGGCTAATAAGTAAAATGCACAGAAAGCCAAGTGACGAAAAAAGTCTCTCCAGTACCGTTTCCGGTATAATAAAGTGCGCGGCAATTAAATCGCTTGTATAAATAATCGATGCCTCGATGAGCATTCTCGCATAAAAGGAATAGAACAACGGGAGCGTATATGGGGACGGGGTGCTGGTAAGGAAGGGAAGAATATGCAAGAAAGAAAAATAGCCTCTCCGTGGCAAAGGAGGCAGAGAAGAAGAGAGCGATTATACAGATGCCGATCCCCGATCCGCGGCGAACCTCGGCGAAATAACGATACGGAATGGCAAACGGATACGTTAAAAGTCATGCGCCTACACGAATCCTCGTACATTGAAGCCACGCTGAAAAAGCCAAGTACATCTGAGCGAGTGTATCCGAGTGTACGGGGATACTCGCCCGCAATTACAATGAGCGTCAAAGAAAAACTTGGCTTGAAAAATTCTAATAAATTACGTTCCGCAAATTAACGTCCGAACGCAAATTAAATCGTTAACGTCGAGGTAGAAAGACGTGAAAACCTTTAACGTGTTTTTATTGGTGAAAATGTCTCCTAAAAAAAAACGTTAAAAAACATTATCGCGTTCGCGTATGCCGAGATTTGCAAGCGCCTCGTTTCTTTCCACCCCCCGCCACCCCATCCCTAAACTAAAATTAACGTTCCGTTAATTTCTCCTAACGAATTCGAGACATAAACTTTCATTGCCGCACGAATTACATTCGCGTTTATTTTGAAATCCAGAGGTTTTTTCGTCCGCTCAACTGAGATTAGGCTCATTACTGGCAATCTGTTCATTTAAATGACATCGCCAGAGGCTAATATCACCAAGGCCCCTTCGATACAACGGCATTTATTATCCTTACGAGCCGTAACGGAAATATGACAATATGAGTGTATTGTTGTTACAAAAGTACGTGAAAGTTCAATAGTAAATTTGAAATTATTGCCAATCACTTTGAACGCCGTACGACAGATTTTTATAGACATTTTTATAGACATTTTATAGAAATTGAGATTGAAAGAAAGAATGAAGGCTTCTTCGCGTAATGATTCTTCAATTCGAGTTGGAGACGAAAATTAGGTAAAAGTACCAAATATTGAAGCAAGAATGTCGAGATCGAAATACGAAAATGTCTGTCCGAATGGTTATTTGGATAGAACTTTTGAATATGCCAATGACTTAAAGGCTCCATCAAGATCGAGATAAATATTTACGTGAAAAATTCGTCTACGATTCGCAAGAAGATAATTATTTTACGCGAATAAATGAAGGAAGGTTCGGAACGAAACAGTCCGCGGATAAGGAGACGTAAATATAATGTAATAGTAATTTTTAAAGAATTGAAAAAAAAAAAAAAGTTTACGAAGAGTTGGAAAGTAAATTGGGTAGAAAGACAAGTAAATAAAACGGAATTTGATTAGAGATGTAATAAAAACAATCGAGAAACACGATAACGTGATTATGCTAAAGAAAAAAAAAAAAAAAAAATACGATAATAAATATTACTTTGAATTGTATTCCAAGTACTTTTTTTTTACAAAGGGCATACGATAACATTTACTTTAAAAGTATATGGAATTTCAATATTCCGAAAATAAGGAAATAAAATAATATTCGTATAAAGGAGAGAGAGAGAGAGAGAGAGAGACAGGAAGGTTATTGGGGTTAGGAAATTTTCATTTAAAACGGGCGGGGGGGGGGGAGAACATATGGAAGATGAAACGAATGAATAATTCTGAAAATGTAGTTGCAACGACAATAACGGAAATAAAGAATTCCGTCGCAGAGAGTAAGTGGAAAATAAAAAAAATTTTTTCAATAATACAAACGCGTATTCCTCGATACGCGTAACCTCCCATTCGCGCCTGTCTAACTAATAACCCCATACGTATCCGCTCGAGGTCAGTTCCTCAAGGTCACTTCCAGAGTTTTGTTAAATGTTAAAAAACAATGTTAAATAAGAATTTTTAATCGCCCTACATAATTATTCATCTTCGTTAATATTTTCGCTTATTATATTACGTATGAACGAAGCATTGCTGTTAAAAAAAAAAAGAAAAGAAAAAGAAAAGAAGTAGTAATGACCTCGAATGAGCGGACCCGTAAATACGAAAGTTTTAATATTTCATTTGAACTCGTGATAATCCAAAAATAGTTCCTACGGTTGGGAAACGTTCAAAATAGTTCGTGTGGTTAGCAGTTGCCGCGGTACCTCCTCATTTCCATCGAGTACTCGCAATTACTCGGCCGAAGGTGTACGAATATCTCAGATAATATCGAATCGAACGGGGCAATTTAACTAAGCTTATTCTTATCCGACCGACGATTCGTTAAATAGTATTCGTTGGTAATTAAGCAAATCCATACAGTCACGTAATACCGAGATCACGAATCTCAATATTGATAATCCTTTCGTGGAAAGGATTGTAAAAGATCGGAAGAGGCTAAGGGAGCATAACTTATAAACCACGTGATCTGACCCATGCTTTTCGAAATCCTTTATCTATAAAAAAAAAATATTAGAAGCCTGTTGTAATCTGTCAAGTTATCAATCATCTAAGAGTAAACTTTGAGTCCGAAACGTTTGTATCGCGATAACGTATACGTACGAACTGGAGTACAAGCGAATAAGCTTGAGGATGGATTTTTCAAAATGTAATCCTTACGTACGTAATAATGATTAAGTATTTATAGATTGAAGGATTGACTTATCTACGAAGGAAGCTCGCTCTCCGGAATAAATTCGCGAACAATTGCTTTCTGCAGTTTCATTTCATCGTAGGACTTTTGTTGTTGTTGATGTCAAACGCCCAAGTTGTCGAATTGGGCAGCTTTGCCGACATTCGTGCCGACCACGTGTATCCGTGTCCATGCTCACTTATCACTCTTTCTATCCGAGAAATCCAGGTTTCCGTCACATTTTCTGCCCCGTCGACAAACAAACACAAACGAATTTCTATTTCCCAGGCGTTCGTTGCACCGTAATTGCAACGAAAACGAACGATTTTCACGACAAACACGCAGACATTCGGCGATATTTTCAAAATGATCGAGAGTTGGTGGGTAGTTGGTGGTGGGGTGGGTGGGGGGGCCGAATTTTTATCTCATGCTTTGAATCGTTAAATATGAAATTATCGAGAAGTAAGCCGTTATTGTTTGTCCGGAAAAAGACGTTTATATATTATTAACCGCTTTCAACAATATGTACATCGATTGTTAATTTCAGTTATTTTCCAAATATATATACATATATATATATATATCCTTTTATTACAATTATTATCGCACCAATAATACAAAATGTTCTTTTAAACATAATTCAACGACACGAAATGTCTTTTTTAAATTCTTTTAACAATATAATGTGTTTTACGATCACATCCACGCAAATACAAAATGTTAAGAATTAACGTTATTACGTGCAATTTTTTTTTTTTTTAAATTAACTTTACAACGATACAAAATTTCACTGGATAAAACGTTTTTATACTTTGATTTTACAATAACTTCCGCTTTTACTGTACGACATCTTAATACTTATACATTAAACAAACACATTGATAAATAATTGCTCCGTTATAAACTAATTTTTTTTTTATTATATTCTATCAGAACCGCAACGACAATATTCAACAATAACGGTACCAACTAATGTAGCAAAATAATAAAATGTTAAATCTATTTAATCTAAGAATTATTATTACTATTATTATTATTATTATTAGAGAAAAACGTGAGCTGTTAATTTATTAATTTAAATTTGATAAAATTGTACGATTTTAAAAATTTTTTTGGCATTTAAATGACGTAATGTGCACGAAAGAAATGTTAATGATTAATAATATAAAAAATAGTGTTTATGCGTGAGGATTGAGCAAACGTATGAATAATCACCTGCAGAATCGAGCGAGAAATTACGTTTCAATATTTAAAAGTTTTTAAATCCCCTGCGGATCGAATGGCGCGTATCCCCCCGCAATGCGTGTATCCCCTATATTCCGCTATAAGTGCAAGTCAACAGCCAAGATTAAGAATTATATCCAACGATTTAAGCATTTGCATGAAAGTAAAGGAAACTGATGTCCCTCCACGTCAAACGAAAACTGGAAATTCAGCGCTAAGTTGCATTACCGACAGTAAACAAATCTCTATCAAGATTTATTACAAGTAAAAACGAGTCACCCTTAGTCTTAGGAATTATTAGGCAACGTGACATGAAATAATGAAAAAATTTCCTTGCTTTTGCCGCATTTTATATTTCTCGCGTTGATTCGCACTTGCGACGATAAAACGCACAAATCAACGGAAAGTTTTATATTCTCTTACAAGGACTTACAAAATAATGCTTTAGTCGTGCACAACGAAATATACGTGTATACGTATATATATATATATTGTTTTAACGATCTATATTTAACAATATACGCATATAATAAATTTAACGATCTAATCGTTTTGGCATAAAAAAAAAAAAATCATAATCATAGGATTTAGCGGGATATAATAGTCATATTTATGTTGTCGTTGATCAATTAAGCGCTCGGATTCACAAGAATAAAGCTGAGACAGAGAGAAAAAAATAATCAAATAGATGGATGTATTTATGCTTTAAAAATGATACGATCGGCGGGTAAGTGGCCCTAAAAAACTACGCATGTCTTCGTACTGGGGAATTTAACTGGGAAAGATCACAAAACAAGCATTTGTCCTAAGCGTAACGAAACTCATTATTTATTACATGCGCACGATGAATAATAATAATAATAATACGGCTCAGATTGGTAAATTGCGATATGCGTCGCACGAGCTTATGGAAATGGGTCAAGAAAATATTTGTAAAAATCCCGAAAAATCAATGATTTAGAAATTTTCTCTGAGATTAAGAAGAAGTAAAAACTGTACGGAAGAATGTCTCGGAATAATTGACGACGAGCACGTGCTAGCCGATGCGTTTTCCATCCCTCGTTTTATTTAAAATAGCCGCCTTTCCTCGTAATTCACGTTCGGAAACACGACTCACTTAACCGCGGCGAAAATTAAATTCCCCCGGGGATTTTAATCAAAATTCACGATTCTCGAACATTCATGGCAAATACCACGTCTCACGAAGTATCGTCATTCATTATTCAATATTGTCGTTGCGACCGTTGCCGGCAATTCCATAATCCATCCCTCTTATCTTACTCCATCGAAATTCAAATAATTTCCCGCCCTTCGATTACGGCTATCGATACATAGAGGGTGGCGTGAATAAATCGAACGCACGCACGTCGATTACAAAAAGGGCTTACTTATACGTTTGTTATTATCGGGCAGTATCGGCGTACGGAGTTTATCGGCCGATAGAAATATTTATTAGATTTCCAATGCGAATTTATGCTTATTAAATATACAATTACTCCGCTACATTAGAAATACGGAAGAAAAATTATCTTCGTAAAGCCTATATTCGGTGCGCCGGACGCTTAAAAACTCATTGAACTCGTCGTTCACAGCAAATGCAAACAATGTACTTTTTTCTATCTTTTTTAATTGCAAACGGCTTCTTGCGAATTAAATTAATTAGATGTGCACGAGAAGGGTCGGGACAATCAATCTATACGTATTTATAAAAATAATGTATCGTAAAGCCGTAATCTCAATTGAGAATTGAGCGTCTAATCCGTCCCTCTAATGCACCATCGACCTCATCTGAAAATACAGGAAAATGTATTGAGGGTGGGGGCGGGGGGTAGGAGCGCGCGTTCGCGAATATTTCTAGGAAGCAGTTTATCGATTTGGTTTTTCACTTGGATGTAGTATATAGCCCCGCGGAGTTATTAGGAGGTATTCAATTAAGAAAATTACTAAATCATGTTATCCGGAGGGAGGGAGGAGCATCGCGAAGTTTCGCGAAGGTTCGGATAACGTGCGCTTGCTTTTACTACGTAATTACGCATGAAATCGTAATGGGTCGCGGGTAACAATGAATTCTGTACGTACAACGCACGCGAACGCCAATGACGTACCGGCTATTATTCCGATACGAAAGATCATTTGCTTATTCGGCTATTCTTAATTCGGCTTTAATCGATGGATCTATGCATAAGCTTTTACACGCACGTTGCCGTGGATTAATTGATGGCCTCCGTGTACGGGCGCGTGCTAAAATAAATCCTCAAATACGACGATCTAGTTTTTTTTTTATTATGGTAAATAAAGGGTAATTGGCGAGTCGTGGCGAGTAGTGAGCTCAATGTGCAATTAATATTCCCTTTAATAATGAATTCTTAGAATATACAATTTATCTCCAAATTTCCCTCTCACCCCCCGGTAGGACCAAAAATAATTACTCCTTGGAAGTGGCGCGGAGTTCCCCTCGCGTGACGCCGAGACTCTTCGTTTTACAACATCAATTTTCGTCTACTCGCGCGTTTGAAGCTTTACAAGGCCAGCCAGCAGACAACGACAACGACAACGACAACCAGCGAACCAACGAACCAAACGAACCAAGGCCACGAGCACCCCCCTTAGGGCCAAGCCGTATGAAAAATACGTCGGAACGAGCTGTTTTCGGCATTCCAGCGAGGAAAGTACGAGTACAAGTACCGGTAGCCGAGTCGCTTAACGTGTTAAATGACTTTAACGTATGAGTCGGGGCATCGTTCCCATCCACCGACATTTAACAATATTTCGAGGCTACCTTCCTTACGCCACCCCCCCCCCTCTCTCTCCTGCCTTCGCCTCAATAAACATCAATGTATAACAAACGGTATAACATAGGGAGGTGCTTACGGCTACGTGTCCAATAACATTCATTGGGACAATCCCGAGAGCTTGGCATTAAATTCTCATTTATCATTTCGTGAGAAATTTTTATTTTATTCAAAGTTTTTTTATTTAAATCCAAAGACGAAAAATTCAAATTATTACCAACTTACATATGTATATATGTATATATATACGCGCACACGCTGTAACGCATCTACGTACTACGTAAGCTGTAAATTCTCAAAGTATAAAGTGTAATCTTACGTAATATTAACCGAGCCAAATGCCTTCAATCTCAGAAATAAATATTACAAGTATACGGCAAGCTTACCAAGTTATATATATGTATATAAGACGAAGGCTCAAATAAGAATTTACGATCGAATTCAGTAGTACGTAACGCTCCAAAATTAAATAAATATTCCAATAAATAAGTATAAATGAATCCCCAAAATTACATTTTATTCATTACATTCGGTTATTTTATTTTGTCAGCCTTTTTCCGAAGTTATACTAATAATGTCCGACGTATATTAATATAATAATTTTGTCTGCTCGAAAAAAGATCAATGATAAATTCATAGAACTAATGCTCCTGATACGTAGTTTTTTTATTATTACTATTACTATTGTTGTTGTTGTCGTTGTCGTTGTCGTTGTCGTTGTCGTTGTCGTTGTTGCAATTTATACACGGATTTCTCTCTTACGGTATGAATCATCATAATCGTTTATGTAGGATTAATATTGCGTCGTTTTTGCTTCATTCGTCGTTATTGGGGTTATTACTGTATATACATGTCGGAGAGAATAATGCGCGTCTTTGTCCGCCGTAAACTTACTTACAATATTAATAACGTTATTTTGTAATTTGAAAAGACATTTATAACGCATACATAACCGAGCGAAGAGCGAGATAAATACGTTTAATTAGGAGATGAATTTTTTTTTTTTTTTTTTTTCTTTTTCATTCCAGCCGTGGACTTTTGAAAAAGTTAATTATATTAATTAAATCTTAATTAAATCTTTTCATTCGAAATTACTTTGAAATTATTTTAGACTATTTATTTATTATCTTTTTTCTTTTCTTTTCTTTTTTTTTTTTTTCAGGAATAAAATTCCGTGCTTGTAATTAAAAACATTAAAAAATATATAAAAATAATAAACTGACGAACAAATAGCTTCCTCAATTTTAATAATAACGTTTAAAGGTTTAAGTAAAACTCTGTATTTGGGTTAAAAGTAATGATTCTCCAGAGATAATTAGTCGAATAAAGAATTACGGCATGAGATGCAACGAAGCTTTAGAGAAATTTAAATAAATAATTCTGACATGCGTAAACGACGTAACAATTGGTAATATTTATAAAAAAAAACAAAAGTAAGAGTAAAAAAGCATTGTACTTGTCAAGTTAACAAGAAGAATATAGTTTTGTTTAAATAGTTTTATGTTTAAATTGCTAATTGAAATTGAATCAGCGAATTCCTTTTCAAAAAAACACTTGGAATAGTCGAGAAATCGCGAGCAGCCGCCCCGGTTAGATCTTATAATCGTATTGACAGTCGAGAGAACAAAGCATCCTCTTGTATTATATACTCTCACTGTATGAATTCGGAGAAATGTAAAAATGGAACGGTTTAAAGAGCTGGAAACATAAATATAATCTTCGCGCTGCTATCTTCGTGCTCCCATTTGCCTTTAAATTATAGTTGTCGTCCATATAAATAAATGACGCTTCAGCGCTTTATTATTATTTGTTTGTAATTAATCAACTGCCGTACTTTTCTATCGCGTAAGGAATATAATTTTAATTATAATTGTTAAATCACTGCTCGTTATTGCAATACAAATGTTTGCACAAGATGCATTAAAACCGAAACGATTTTTCAAGCACATAATTAACATCCATTTCCGAACTCTCAAATTCATTACAATCGTAAATTTCGCGTCTTAAAATTACCATTGCCATAAAAAGCTAAGCCTATATATAATCCATTTATTTTAATAAATAATTTTAAGAAGAGAAAAAGAAAGCTTGACACGTATCTATCTTTTATAATTGTTTGGCGTTGAGAGTTATGAGTTGAGAGTTACATGGCGTCGTCGTGTATCCAATAACACTTTATTCGAAACAATGGATTATTACTAAAATAAATCGAGAAAATTAAATCAAAGGGCCAGCGTGCAATTAAATATTACCCGTACATGATTATTTTTATAAAGATATTGTATTTTCATTGGCGTAATGGATTTTATTAACCGGTTGGCCCGAGCCGCGTCATTAATACCACGACAAAATTAAAACAAATAATACCTGATATTACAATTCCAATGGACTTGATAGTAAAATTTTTGTACTTTCCGCTTTCCTCGATCTTCCTTCGTTCGCTTAGAAAATTAAAAGTAGTTTTAACTTTTTTATATCCTGAAAATACGTGAAGTATATTCGTACTCTACCTCTTAAAAATAGCATGAAAAACATTATTACGTAACTTTATTCGCTTAGGTATAATAATTACTACTGTCCGCGTGCGTATCGGTTACTATTACATTTCTCATAAATAATAGTCTATTCAGACTACTCGATTTTCATGAAACGCCGAGTTTATGAGAATAATTATAAAAAAAAAAAAACGTAGTAAACGTATTGGAGGCTGAAAAAATGAAATTTCATGTTTAGTCGCCTATACTTTTGTAAAGCAAGCTCAAAGCTTTCATAAATGTATAATAATAATAATATTTTAATTATGTAAATTTCCGAATGTACGCGCGAGTGGAAATATTGAATAATATATATATATATATGTAAAAAAAATAAAAAAAGAAGAAAAGTATCATTAATTGTACAGAAATAAATACGAATAAGCTGATTGAGGCTCGATATCTTTTTTCAATATACGCCCGAGCCTTTTAATTGGCGTTATTTTTATTTCAATTATACAGAAATATTTTATTATGCCGACAAAAATATTAATTAAAACTTTGTATTTGAAAATTAAGGTAAATAATTAATGAGATATTTAATTAAAGTTCCAGGGAAAAAGGCAATAAGAAATAAAGCTATATTGTACGTCGGTTCAATTTAAACTTAATCAGAAAATTAAATATACCCATATATATATACCCATATATATGTAGTGGGAAATAAATTATTCGATAACGCTTTTTCAATATAATATACAATTTAAGATATTTGCCGAGAAATCCTTTTACAATCAATAAATCATTAAAAATTTCAGCTTATCTTTGTGCTCCGTTAATAGAGTAGATGCCTATAATACTGTTTATGTAGCTCTCAAAGTATCAACATTTACTACGTATTAAGTTTTAGATACAGTTATTGGGTCTATTATATGCGCCAGTATATACGTCCCAATCAATACATTATATTACGGGCTTAGAAAATCAAATTATAACTTCGAAATACATCATAATTTTACGAAGACAAATTTTATCAACAAAATACGCAGCGGCGGCGGCGGCTCTTCTCAGCTCTTCTCAGCTCTTCTCAGCTCTTCTCAGCCGAATATCATAAATTGCATTTTAAAGTTCGCATTAACGTCCATATTATCTTTATCGAGTCCTGCCTGTGCGATCGTTCTGCAAATTGCGCGTTGAGAAAACTTATAATTTATGCAGCAACGAATGATAGTTGTGCTTATCAAATTAAATTTAATCCACGCAGAGGTACGCGGCCCTCCAACAATTACGGACATACGAACAGAGAACGAACGAACGAACGAACGAACGATTACGTTAATATTTTAAACAAACAAACGTATAAATTAATTAGGGCGGTCGCGCTTCTGTATTGAAAAGTATTTTCTGAAATTAAAAATAACCGCCCGTGCATAACGCATTATGCGTTATGCGAAAATGGAATAATCGGTTGAATATTTAACGTATGCGCGAGCGATCCGTATCCCCACACACGCACTCCTTCTCCGACAGTAGACGCATACGCGTACGCATACAGGCATGCGGGCATTAACGAGTAAACTACTTTATATTTGAATTTCAGCTTAAATTGAACGCAGAGTGAATACTTTAATTAGGTATAACCTATTAAAACGGGCTATTATGAAATACTTTTGCTTCGATCAGTATTATTCACGGTTTGTACTATTATTACAGTTTAGTACAATAGAGTCCGGCGTTAATTCCCTTTAGCTGCTTTAAAAGGCTTAATAAAGGCCAATTCATGACGTAATGATGCTCTTGCCTCTCGGTCAAAATTAAAGAGAAAGAAAAGAGAATATGCGTGTGAGAGAGTGGGGGGGGGGATTGAAATAAAAAGTACTCCAATTGGCAAAAGCAGATTGATTCCCAAATTAATAAAACTTTTTAAACAATTTAATTGGCAGCTCGCTAGACAATAATATAATTTATAAAAATGACGCGATTAAGCTGACTGTAATAAATATCGCGAATTTTCGATTAAATAAATTCTAAAATGCCCTCCCGCCCCCTCGACTCGTTCATTAATTTCCGTCCCCCGTATCCGGAATTAATGCAATTTGTTTCGAGAATATTAAATTCTCGGGTAATTTCCAATATATTGGTAATGGTGCTTACATAATATAATACTGATAGAATGGTGAAGCCATGTCGGTAAACGCGGCATCTTCCTTCAACGCGAGCTGTAAAACAATAATATCAACGAGTTTAATAAATAAATATCGTATTTGAAAATACCAGCCGTTCCGTAATTATCGCTTTTTTTTTTTTTTTTTACAAGCGATTCATCCTATTACGAGCCGACAGTCCCCTAAAGTATGTTCGCTACGCGTGCACGCGTACGGGGTGAGGGGTGATGGGGGGGGGGGGCGAGGAGGAGGAGGAGTTCATATCGATAATAAAATGTCTTCGCACGTAATAATGTAAATCGAACGAAGAAGGCGACAAAGCCGCTACAATATATTCTTTCGCGATAGCTGTAAATAAATAAATTGGACTTGGATCGGGCTGAGGGGTGGGGACCGAACTTCTTGACGGGGTGACGGGTCATGGGAGTCACGGAGGCCATACTCCATGTCCAATTTTCCGCGGTTGGCCAAGTACGTTAAAGGTCGCGGCGCTCGATTAGCGAAAGGGAAGCGTCAGACAACGAGTCGTGCTGGCGTTTTTGCGAACAATTCAGCGGGGAGGACAAGTGCCCTTGTCGCTCCGTGCGAGCGATACCCAAGTACTCCCGACAATATTATCGAAGAACCTGTGTCTTTGTTGCTTAAGGCATAAAAAAAAGACGTCAGGCTGCAGGACGACGGGGCCGGGGGTAGGGGTGCTAGGTATGCTGGTAGGGAGGGAGGGAGGTAGGGAGGTAGGGAGGTGGAGGGACGGAGGGAGGTAGGGAGGGAGAATTGAATCCTATAAGTCGGGGAGACACTGGTAGCATTTGTCTGGGGGGGGAACAGGCATCGGGAAAAACTCGCGGGTGCCGCGCATGCGCCCCCGGGATAAGGTCGTTTGTTTGCCGGCAGCATCCGTCCTTGTCCTTTCTTCGTCTTCCTCCTTTCGAACGCGCTGTCGTTGGCCTCGACAACCAATCCATTGCGCGATTCGCCCCCTCCCTCTCCCTCCCTCTCCCTCTCCCTCCACCCATCCGCCCCCGTGCCCGTGCCCCAGCCGGAGGCTGCGCGGGGGTGAGCGCGCGCGCGCCGTCGTCGTCGTCCCGCCGTCGTCACCCACCCCCGTCCGCCCCTACCGCGGCACTTCCTCTTCCGCGGGAGCAGCCCGCAAGTCTTCCGCTGCAAGCCCCGAATGCATAATTTATATTTGTCATTCATCTCGCTCTTGTTTACCTTTGTTATTTTCTCGGTATTGATCCGCCGAGCGAGACTTTCAAAGAGAGTAAATGGGTTGAGGCGGCTGCACGTGAGGGAGCATGCGGAAGCAACGTCGCGAGACAGCGACAGAGCGATTGGCCCGGGGCACATATACAGTGTGTCTAAGAGAGAGAGAGATAGAGATAGAGAGAGAGACGAGGCGAGCTTGAGCATCGTCGGGGTGAAAGGGAATAGAGGAATTTTCATGTCGATGCGTGGGGTGGCGACGACAGCGGTCGGGGGCCATGGGGTACCAGATAGAGACAGAGAGAGAGAGAGAGAGAGGGCTGAGGGGACAAAAGAATGGAAAACTCTAGCTTGGCGGCGTAAGGAGGAGCGGGGGCGGGGAGGAGAGAAAAGTAGGGTTTAGGAAGTTTGAAGAGCGTCTCCGTACGCGTGGAGTTTGCGCAAACAAAAAGTTGACGATACGGACAGCGTCTCCGGATAAATCAAGGAAATTTGATGAATTAACGGGGTAAAAAGGGGGGGGGGGGAGGAGGAAATTGACGTCGAGCGGGAATTAGCCGCTCTCCTCCGGGGAATGGAATCGGGAAGAAGCGATTACAGCGAGTCGGCTGGAGCAGTCACATATTATTGACCGAAATCCCACCGAGAGGAGGAAGGATAAAGGGAGCGATGGGAGGGAGGGGGAGAGGGGAAGGATCCCATCAAACGCCGTCGGCCGTGTCGCCGAGAGCCGGTGTTTACTCGAGCTTATCCTCTTTGTATCCACTAGAATCCCGTGTCCCGTCGTGTCCCGTCGTGTCCCGAGTGCCGAGTTATATTCCTCTATTATTACATCCTTATCTAGGAAGGACACTTTCTCCTTCTGCCGGCTAGGCAGTAGAGTAGCCCCCCACTCCCCCTCACCCTTGCATTTTATCGGCCTGTTGCCGTTATCACGAACGAATTCATGACCCGAGTCGTCCCGGTCACTCGCCCCGCTCCCGCTCCCATCACCCGGACTCGAGCTCTCCCCCCGCGTCGCCGCGCAGCGCACCCTTACACACCAAACATCCGCTCTTCTATTAAAAAATCCGAATAATTACAACTCACCCACCCCCCCCCCCGTCCCCCGCCTATTTTTATTTACCCCCTATATACACTGCGAAACAACAGAGCGACGACGCTAATGTCCGTCCTACCGTCGGACAAGGACGAGCCTCTAACCCCCAATAACCCCCAATAACCCCCAATAACCCCCAATAACCGCCAATAACCGACCAGTTTACTTACTCCATATAGAAAACACGTAGGCGCGATAATAACGACTCGCCGTCCTTCTAATTCTTCTAATTCTCACTTTTAATCGCGAGTTATGTTTAAGCCGAGCGAGGTGGACGCGTAAGGCGGACACGTGCTCGCAAGGAATACACAATAACCTATTCGAATGTACAATACTTCTAACGCATCCATTATTATTTATGAATGGAAAAAGCCGTTAACGTTCGTATTAAATTCTTTTAATTTATATTTCATTTGTATTCATTTATATCGGCCGTAAACGTAATTAAAAGCATCTTACTGATAAAAGATTCTTAATACCCCCCAATAACCCCACCCCTATTACCCCCATTTTCCCACCTCTCCCACCTCCTCCTCCTTCATGTTTTTCTTTTCTTTTTCTATACGATCTAGTTGAAAAAAAAATACATTTTCTCATTATAAATTGTTCGCGGGCATTAAAAGTCGCGCGGCATTTATAACTATTATGCGGTGGATATACCGTGGATATACCGATTACGGCTAGGAGTTTACTAGGAGTAAGTCGACGTTTTCTCGTCTATAGCCGGAATACTTTTTTTTTTTATTTTTTATTTTTTTCTTCACGAAAACCAATATGCGTAAGAGGGAATTTTCAATTACGCGCTATTTGGCTGAAGGCTTTGGCGAGCGGTTAATTTTATCAATATATATATATATATATAGAGAGAGAGAGAGAGAGAGAGATATGCATTAATAAGGGTCGAGCTTGCTGTTCGATTATTCGCCGTCGTTGAAGATCCAGGCCCCGAGCAGGTCGTAACGTGAGGTCGTGAGTAGAAAAGGAGTTGATCGCCCCGGCCACCATTGAATCCTCGAGCTCGTACGACTCAGGCGACTCAGGCGACTCATCCGCAACGGGCGTAACAACGGTCGGATTATGCGTCGGTGCGTGTGTGCGTGTGCGTGTGCGTGTGCGCGGTCGGGCGCCTATGCAAACGGCCGTAGGAGCAAACGAGGGTATTCCTGGAGAGAGGCAAAATAAACGGAGCCTGTTTATCCTAGGGGGTTCATTGGAGGTTATTGGGGATCCTCTTCCTCTTGGCTCGGCCTCAAGCTCCTTTCAGCCTCTCTCAAATAGAGAATATATTTTTAATAGAACCGATTACCAATACTCACCTAGCAGCGGTACATTTGCCCTCCTTGCCCTCTTATAATGGAACATTTCCACTCGTGCTGACGGGGGACGAGTTGGTGAGCGAGTGAGCGAGTGAGTGCGGAGGCGGGGGGGGGGGGGTGGCGGCTATATTGTCCCCTCGCGCACAGGACGTCGTTCGCCTGATAAAGCACAGGTGTCCGATTTCTCACTGCGATAGCCGTACGAGGAAGGCTCGAATCGACAACTCCATATCGATGCTCCATTGTACGGATGCGGATTGCAAGAGACAGAGAGAGACAGAGAGAGACAGAGAGAGACAGAGAGAGAGAGCATTTGTGGAAAAAATGAATGAACGATATACCAACCGGTGTGGCCGTTACGCGACGTAATCAGCGCTCGCGGCTACTTAAAGTTATCATTATCAGCGCAGTCCATTTGTTATTATTATTATTATTGACCGTGAAAACTCGGCGGCCGTCCTTCCTCGCTTACGCGGCTTGTCATGTAATATCCGTCAAAGGATCGCCGGGCCGCTCGCCTTGGCCAATTAATTTCTCACGGCCTAACAATAAAAGTAAAAAGACTCTCGGCCTGCGATAGGAATCGCCGCGATAACCCCAAGTGAAAAGCTACCGCTACCACTACTACTGCTACTACTGCTACTACTGCTACTACCACTACTACCACTACTACCACTACTACCACTACTACAACGTTATCCTTCCTGCCCGGGAATCCGGATGCCGTTTTCCTTCATTCGGCCAATCGTGCCGGCGAATCGTCCAAAATCGTGCGCGTGGTCTCCTTCGGGGGGGAAAGGGGATGACCCGGACGCCCTTTTCTCAAGCTGCCGATAAAAAATTTACGTGCCAATCGTTTCTCTCCGCATAGCCGTAATAAGTTTCCCCGTGACGATCGGCTGCTTTTACGCGCCGTAAATGCACGCTTCACCAGCCCCGTTACACCCCCCTCACTCAACTGACCTTCCCCCCCCCCTAAACAAATTGACAACCATAAATCTCCCGGCTTTTAAAGTCTTCTTTTCTTTTCTTTGTTTCTTTGTTTGTTTGTTTCTTTGTTTCTTTTTCTTCCTTCTCCCACGCCTCCCACGCCCTGCCACCCCCCCCCAAACGACTAAGTCACCGAACCGCTTCTTTGCCCCTCCACTCAGCATATTTATATTCCTTTGAATTAGTGCCGCGCTGCCCGAAAGTCGAAATCGTGTTGTCCGGATGGCATTTTACCTAACCATACAGTAACTGGTTGGTAATCGCGCGAATTACCTATACGCGCCTACGACCCCAATAACCTTCCATAATATCAGCCTTGCAATAATAAGATTCGTATCGATGCGAATGGCAGACGTATTATATGTGTATTACATCGATTATAGCCTTCGTTGCATGATATAGTTTTTTCACTTTCTTTCTTATTGTTATCAATGCCGGAGGATTTAGGATTTACTTAGAGGAACGACTGCCGTTGCGGATCTATTCCGATTCTCGGTCGATAAAGCAGATCGGAACTCTAGATAATATCGTTGCAACGCTAAAACAATACTTCCACTAGACTAGTGCCTGCCATCCCTTTCATTTACCTCAATAACCTTTCCCAAGAGTTTCCCAAGAGTTTCCCACCTACAGTTTTTTTGTTTTTTTCTTTTTTCTTTTATTATTATTATTATTATTGACGAATTTAGTTTAGATTTTGTATTAGAAAGCCGGCAATTAAGATTCTTTCCCACGCACTCGGGCTACGCCATTGCATAAACAATTTATTTCGTATTATTATTTAAATAACATTAATATGTCACGCATGTGTATGGTTACCTCTACCAGCAAAGCACGCGATACGTCGCATAACTAATCCGTCGGCATTAATTACAAAAAAAAACAAAAAAAAAACAAAAAACAAAAAAAAAAGTAGCGCTGCAATGAAAAGAAAAAGAAAGAAATCCTAAATTTATTAAAATTTAAATAAAACGTAAATCAATGTTTGCGCATTTCAAATTCACGCGCCTTTCAAAATAATTCAAAGTTCCATTGTACATTATAAAATTCTATTCCATTCCATTCCATTCCGTTCTATTCGTTATACTTATCGTTGCGCCGATTGATATTTTTTTCATTTGACATTTTCCTAGCAATAAATTACCAAGGGAATTTATTAAAAATACCTTTTAATATTATGCTCCAATAGCGATGGCAATATTTTAATAAAGTTTAGCCGATATATATATATATATATAGAGAGGAATTTATGAGGCTCCCAACAAATGCATAAAAATCCGCTTCTCATAAATAAGAAAACGTAATGAAAAACTTAAACGAACTACGGGCGGTTTTTTTTTTGTAATAGAAAATTCAAAACGTAAATAATGTAATGTTGGTAATACCAAAATACCAATTCGGACGATAGCGTATTCGCGATGTGATTTTTTATATAAATTTTTTATTCGAGCTGCAAAATTTCCCGTTCAATTCCTAATTGACGATGTTCCGTGACGATGAATCGTGGACATTTTTTTTCCATTACCGGTATTCGCCTAGACTGTATTTCTCTTTCTTGTTTGCTTTTCCCACGTACAATCTCTCTGGAGCCGTATGCTCCTCACTATGATCGCGTTAATATTATTTCATATACTGAATTCTAAAGAGGAATGTATATTTTCGTATAATTTCCACTGCGTATTCTTATTTGAACTTACTTAATCGGTATTGGCTCGATGTGTATCGGGGTACGGTAAGAGCGAACCTGTCAGTTGAAGCTTTTGTAAAAATATTACAAGGTTTTATCGCGGAGAGGAGAATTATAAAGACGCGCCAAACGACCTGATGATGTACGGAACATAAGAAATTATTATTTTATCCGTATCCGTTCCAATACTGCGAAAGTACTTAATGCGTAAGTGAATATGCATCGAATAGTATTGGCTCGGGGCTCGGGGCTCGGGGCTCGGGGCTCGTCAAAATCAATTGGCAAAGACAAAGAATAGCGATTAATGCCATGCATTGTAAAATAAATTGAATCTCCACGAGTTAGTTAGCGAATGTAAATTAATTAATTTTTATATAAAAGCTTTTACGGCCCATGATAAAAGCATTTTAGCTCTTCATTGCATTAACGTCGGAGAAATTCGATCGTGATTTCATTGACGTCGATAACTAAGAGAATATAATGTCGAATGCGACGACTGTACTTTGCGTTAAGGGAACTTGTTCCTTCCCACTGTCCCACTTGTTCCCCGGCTCTTTTCTTCTTACCCGCGCTCGATATGCTAATTTAATTGAATAACTTAATCAATTAAAAAACTCACTCCTGCCCGAGTAAAAATACCTAAACAAAAGCTCGCAAAGCCAGAGAATCCAGCAACTTTGCAATCCAATAAATGCTCCTCCGGTTAAAAGATTTCTAATTCTAAAATTAAAATCCATTCCCTTCTTAACAATTCTTCCTCCTCTTCTCCTCTTCCTCTTCTTCTTCTTTTAAACCATTCCATTTACATTTATATATATACAATATTCTTTTATAAGAGCGAGTCGTTAGAGTTACAAAATAATTTTGAAGTAAAAACGAAAATAAATAAATAAATAAAACGAAAGTCCATAGACCGTAACAAGTTTTGCGTCGAGAAAATTTAAGCGGCGTTGTTGTCAAGGCTTCGGTTTGTCAAGTAATTTCATCATCGATCTGCTGATAGAAAATGATAATTTCATTATCATTCAACTGCATTAGCTCCTCCGACTAAAGCTCTTTCAAAGCTTCCATACAAATTTGCTTTTCAATGAAGTAGCAATCTAGTCGTTATATATTCCCGACTCACATTGAAAACGTATATATATATATATATATACGCGAATTAAAAATACTCTACTCCGTTTGTTTGTTTATTCTTGAATATTACGTAATATTACCATACGCGCGCCTATAAATAATGCAAATAATATCACTGTTGCTTAGGGCCTGTTCTTCAAAAAAAAAAAAAAAAATAAAAATAATAATAATGCATTTGATTCAAATGTTGATGAAATAGCTTGGCTTTTCATAATGACTCGGCCTTGTCGTAGTTGTCAGTGTTGGTAGGTCCCAATCCGCTCGCTTCCCTTCTTCCGATCATTTCCTCATAGTCAAGCCCGTGCCGAGAATTATCTAAGAGTAACAAAAAGAAAATAAATAGTGAACTCTCCCTATTTATCGTCCCTATTTATTTTATTAGTGACCCGGTGTACGCTAAGCCGGTGCTCTGCCATTGTAATACGAAAACAAGATTACGCAGACGCTTTTAAAAGCGACTATCGGCCCGGTATCGGGGACCGCTTATAAATGGCATTTAAAAATTGAAAAAGAAGAAGAAGAAGAAGAAGAGGAATAAATGCTTAGATTGTTGTTATAAATGTTATTGGGGTAGGACAATTTGTTTATAATGCACAGGGATAATGAGGAGCGTGGCGTATTGTCTTGAAATAACGATTCGTTGCAGATTATTATGATTGTGGGAAAGAGTTGCCGCCTTTCGAGGTTAAGTTTTCTCGCCGTAACCATTTACGTGGACAAATGAAAAACTCTGGGAAGGAAAGCTCGCATAGCACGGATCGCGTAGTAATATTTCGTATTATTTTCGTATTGAAGCTAATGGCATTTGGAATTTCTTTATATACGGGGATAGCTAATGCACCCGACGCGACCTAAGGTTATTGGGAGGGGGACGGGGGGGACGAGGGTCCCTCATGGTCTGGGATAAAACGCGTCGGCTCGGAGAGAAAATGGAAACGTAAAGGGCGTATAAATAGTAGAGATTGAAGGGCAAAATATAATAAATCTAGAGTAGTGCAGCTGGCCCTAGGAGATAGAGAGATAGATAGATAGATAAATAGATAGCGAGAGAGCGCGTGTGCGCGTTACTTAAACGTCGCAGAGTGAGTTTGAAAGAAAATAAAACTTTGAAAAACTAAATTATTTAGCGGGGTTATTGGTGAAAGGGAGCACACACACATCGGTAATGCACTTGAATCCTAACCTTCATCGCAATCTCTTGTAATCAATCATACAAATAGCGCCCGCGACAGAGAAAATCTATAACGCGCGCGCGCGCGCGGGGGCAGGAGGGGGACTCTTGGCTCGTCCCACCCCACCCCGTACGTCCACTTGTTCAGCTCGCGAGCACGCGTCCGTTTCGACTCCTCTCGGCGAGCAGCGACCTTTCCCGCTCGACGGTTTTCATTTCAATAACCCCAATAACCCCAATAACCCCAATAACCCCCAAGCACAATCAAGTTCCCGTGAAGTTCCCGTGTAAATCCTAATTAACGGCGTCGTAGCGTTGGCTAAGGAAAAAAAGTGTTAAGGCTGCCCACGGCAGACGTTCGCTTACCCATAAAAGTATATACGTATTACGTGGCATCTCGTGTATAATTACGCGAATTTGTAGCTGTGAAACGGATGTGGTTCAGCTACCGCTGATATTGGCCTTATCGGGGCTTATTACGTAAAATCACTCCAGATTTATCCTTCCAGATATAAAGAGGGGCGGGGGGAAACGAGTACCGAAGGAACGTGAAACAAGAAGCGGCGGGGGGGAGGGGTCAATTAATGAATGCCCCCATGCAATTTATATTAGAGAGTCCCAGTCAATCAGTCAGTCAGCGACTAAAATTTTAATTTAATGAACCGGTCTTTTTGCCATTTTATTTATAAAGCCATAATCTAATTGCAGTCGGCGATTATGCCATACGGAGTCTCGTCACTTTTGTAAATAAGCCCTGATTGAAGCCTCGGTTTTAACTACGGGTACAGATATAAAAACGCTTTCTAAAAAGACTTATAAAATCTAATCAAGGACTTTCTTTTTTTTTTTTTTTTTTTTTGATATACGTTATTAAGAGCATTGACGACGCTCGGCGCTACGAATAAATCCAATTACCCTTCAATGATTACGGAATATTAGCCACTCTGTGTGGGATGGTGCTTATCCACGTGATCAACCCTCCCCCTCCCCCCGAGCACCCAAAATTACAAGTAATAAATTCGCGTGGCAATAGTAGTATACCGGATTTATTTGACGAATTTAGAGCCGAATAGGTGCGTTTCGAGTGACGAGGTGGGGGGGATCGACGAGTACACCGAGTACCGCGGACCGATTACCCCGTGAGAAATAATCATATCGAATGGTGCTTCTTACGAATCAGTGGCATAATAATCCAAGAGTGGAGCCGTTTGAAAATATCGCCGTTCAAAGAACAAAATCACAATTGGCAAAATCTTCCTTAATAAGCTTACGTGTACGATTAAGCCCTCGCTCGCCTAGGAAGTCGTTGCCACTTTCCGCGTGACATTCCTTCCGGGCGACTCTGGGACCGAGGTAACTTCAATATTCCTCTACTGCGATGAAGAAGAGAGAGGTGAAACGATCGGGGTGACGATTCTCCTTGGGAGAACGTCAAAATAAGATGAAATTATTTGTATCGATTGGTCGTACCGTTACGTACTTTTATTTCCTCGTTGTGTGCCCCAGGGAATGGTCGACGCCCACTAATTCCAACGGATTCGTAATCTTTTTATTTATTCTAACGGCGCAATTTACGTTAAAACGAACAGTAGCCTTGGTCAATTCGTACATCCCCCCCACACACCCCAACCCAACCCAACCCAACATGGGCGACCTTAGTTTTCGAGAGACACGACAAAGGATGGGTGAAGGAGCAGAGTTACTCAAGATCTGGCTCCGCGATACATCATCGTCAATCTGGTGCATTAAGGGTGGCAGGGGGGACGGGGGTAGACGGGGACGAAACGGGGGCGATCCAAGCGACAGTTCGCGAAGCTCGACATGAAAAATGAGAGCTGTCCGAGTGCATTGGCCTTTACCGATGCTTCCCGTCGACACCCTTCCCCCACCCCCCCACCCCGCCACGCCAGCCATTCTATCCTTTTCTTACTTTAATACCCATCCAAATATTCAATGTGCTGATGCGCTTTTTCCTAAATTATATATTTTCTCTTCCCTCCTTCCTTCCCTCCTTCCTTCCCTCCTTCCTTCCACCCTTCCTTCCTTCCTTCCATCCTTCCTTCCTTTATTTTCTTCTGGGAGAATAGAATCTGCTGACGCTACATTACTCCAATATCCTTTTATATAGACTCGAAATAAATTATTTATAAGCCCGGCAATTTTCTCGAATAAAAATATACTCCTCCGCTCGCTTATATATTTTAATTTATCCATAAAAGTCCGGTATTAAGAGATCGCATGTATTAATACGATCAAGAGCGCGCAGGGGTCACGCAAAACTTTATCGTAAATTAAATTTAAGTTGCATACATTAAGACTCGACTTTGAAAACAAAAAGAAGAAAGAAGAAACAAAAAAACAGAAAAAAACAGAAGAAAAAAAAAGAAGCGAAAGCCTTGAGGAAACTTTGCAGGAGGAAAATATTGAGAGTTTTTTAAAAATTAACTTTTCCCTCCCCCCATATGCTTTTAAAACTACTTTATCTCATCATTTTTCTCTCAATCCCGATTCATTCATACGGAATTCGGACCGTCGTATTGAATTATAGAATACATTCGGGATGAATATCTTTGTTATGCCAAGGGGATATTTCAAAGCTCCCGAATCAAATCAATTCGCAAAACTAAAATAACCCCAAATAATTAATCTTTATAGAAACGTTAACTTTAACTTTAACTCCCACGCAATTTACAGCGCACGGAATTTCATATGAAAATATGCTGAAACTCGCTGTTACGTTTAGCAAAACTTCTTTTACGTTTGCAGATTCGACGAGCGAGGCACGAATTCTCAAGACTTTTGAAATTAAATCCCCGTACATTTAAGAACGCGAAACTTTATTTAATATTTAACGATTCGTAAATAGTAAATTTAATCAACTCAATGTATTTATTTATTCATTAAGCCGAATAGGCGAAAGCGTTACATTTCATCCATGACCAATAACATCAATAACATCAATAACATTAATATTAATTAGTACTCGTAAAAGCATTTCAACGTGAAATTAGCAACAAAATTTCTCGCCAATTATGCATAGAGTACTTGGCTTTCCTCACCTAAGTCCAAGGGAATTTCGCTAGAAAGACTACTTTTTTTTAAATAACCCATTTTAAATAACATTGAATTTCACAAACTCAATAACGGCGTCGCATTCTCATTGGGACAGAAGAAGCTCATCGCTTTGAGAGAAAATGGATAACAATTTCTTTCCTACTTTAGCATTTTTACGGCCCGAGTCCATTCGTTTTCTATTACTTTCTCGACTAATTACAAAGAGGTCTTTTTATTTTATGGCCTATCTACTTAAATTGTATATTCTCCACTATTGTCTCGAGCTCCGGCTTTATAACTCTGGCGCTCCTCATCTTAATAATCTCCGCGATTTCATTTCTTTTACAAAATTAAGTGAATCACACAGAACACTTCTCACTAACAATTACATGGTTTCTAGCTTTTATCCTCTCTCTCTCTCTCTCTCTCCTTTTTCAAAGGAGGGAATGGCGTATCGAATGTACGTATCATTATTGGAAAAATTTTACTAACTTCTTTAATGACCGTGGAAAGTTATTCTTTCTCTTTCTATAAGCGATATTGCTTAAACGCGGCAGAGGCTTAAAATACAATTGTAATTGCATTCAGTTTTGTTTTTTTTTTTTTTTTTCTGAAAGCACAACTGAAACTTCAAGGCACGACTGCTCGTAACCTAATCCTAAATTAATAATATTACTTGCCCTACTAAAGTTTTTATCATCCAGACCTCCTCACCTTATTTCAATTAATTTCTTGATAAAAAAAAAAGTTCTTTCGTTCGTAAAAAGTTATTTTCCTCCCTCTTTTCTCAATCTACGTTATCGACGTATGATAAACTTTCAATTACACTTTTTGTTCAATTTTCTTCTTCTTTTTTTTTTTTCTTCTTCTTCAACTCTTTTATTTTGACGATTCCTTTGTAAAAGTATACAGAACGACGGGAGCCGTTTCAAAAAATACCCCGAGCTGCTACTTTTCAGCAGATGTCGTTATAATCACATTTACGCATCAGATGTGTACATATACACATACATATATATATAAACTTCAATTCAAGGAGACATTTTTCTTCTCTCCGTTGTACTAATATTATTCTTATATCCAATTATTAAATATAACTTTCCGTAATAAACGTCTATTTCTATAAATTAAACCGTAAATTTCGTATCTTACGCCAGTGCAATTATACATTATAATAAATCTCAAGTTTTACTTGTTGGTTCAATCAAATTTTGTTTTTACATTTAAAATGTAAATTTACACGCGTGTATACGTAAAAAATGTGTTTGTTATAATCACCGTTATAACTGTAGTGGTATTATTCTTAATTTACTATAGCCAGTTTATCTTTCATTTAAGTTGTTAATTTTGTTAGCTTTAGATTATATTTTATCGTATTTCCTCGGTTATTTTGCCACAATAGTCTCCAAGTAATGCTTACTCTGAAAATTCAGCTTTTAATTTGACATTCTTTTTAATGCCCTCTGCTTTTTTTTTTCAGTTATAATCACTTTTTATTTACAATATAAATTTACTTTGAAAAATCCGTATAACGTATTATTCTCTATTATTATTAGCCGGATTGTAATGAAGCTCGTTGAAAAGGGAAATTTATCATTGCTAGACCGAAGGGAAAAATAAATAGCTTTTGCCTTATGTTCTTTATCCTATAAGAAAAATATCCTATTTTCCGATACGTAGCCAAGTTCGAAGAGATTTAGATTATCTTACATATAAAATCACCACCGCGGGAGGACGTGCTTTTCATAAGCTTTCTTGCTACAATATCACATACATTATTAACGTTCCGCAAACTTTCTTAGCCTATTATTAATATAAAGATTTGCTTTTCTCCTCCGCCTCGACCCGAGTAAAGTCTCCGATAATTATATTTCCCTCTATACTGGAAGAATTTCTTTCTCAATTACTCGGCCTTAGCTATAAAATATACGTTTCATTCGTTTGTTTTTTATTTATCTTCGAGAGAACGACAGGAGCATTCGCTAATCCCTTCAGCGGCTGCGGGGGTAGGGGGTAGGGAGGGAGAGAGAGAGAGAGATTATTATTGTTTTAGCCTGTAAAATAATAATATGCCAGAGTCAATTATGAATTAATTGAATTTATGTAAGGCATTGGTATTATTGTTCTATTAGTCAAGAAGGCTTCGTCCCCGCTACATTCGTTCGTTTCATCGGCGCACAAAGTGAATTTATCCAAAGTCGCCTGGCCAATCGCGTCCTCTGCCGATCGTACACTGCTTTCCGAATCACTATAATCGAAGAACCGTATCCATTCGTTTCAATTACAATGCTTCTACGTATAAGAGATCCGAGGAAGAAGAAAAATAAGTAAATAAATAAATAAATAAGTAAATAAATAAAATAAGCGTGGGTAGTAGTAACGTTGTAGGCATTTATTTATGCTTAAGAAGCATTTGGACGGAGAAAGGAAAAGTCGCTTTCGAGTGATCCGAGGAAGACGCTCTTTCATTTCCGAAATTATTTATTCGAGAGGTATTCTTTGGGCATATATTTTATCCCGCGTTCTCTGTCTAGATAGCTTAGCATAAGCACTATAAGCTCGTAATATCTATGCGTTTGATATTTATAAGCTCGAAGCGACTCCCCCCGCCCCACCCTCAAACGTCCGAAGCCGTGGCCCCGTAAAAATTTAATGTCCCGGTTACATCGGTACCACCATTGTATATAAAACTTCGACGTAGTCACGTCTTGTCCCCGTGATAAATAAACACGAGGAACAAATATAATAAGAAGCTAATTAAGCTTAAGTCTCGCTGACTTTAATGCTTTTCCCAATAAACCCATCGCATCTTCGACTTTGCTTAAATCTGCCTCGCCCCACTGAAATAGCATTCCAGATCAAATATCCTCAACAATCGAGCATTACTTACGACTGCCTAAAATATACTCCTATTACCGTGAGAAGTCCTTTTGTTTTTATTATTATCATCGTCGGCACAATAAGAAAATTGGCGATTTAAGAATTTCGTGAACTTTTCTTATACAAGTTTTTCATAATTATTTTCAAAATGCACCTCTTAATAAAAGTGTCAACGTAATTAGCACTTGTCGATTGCTGCATAATTTTAGCCAACTGTGCTTACAACTTCGCAACAATTATGTAATACGGAATTTTTAAGTGTCATTGAAATTACATAACAATAATAATAATAATCTATCGGTGCGCTTGAAATAAATCGATAAAATGCATTATAACATCGATGACTGACATCGTTATGTACAGATAAACAAAAAAAACAGTCCACATAAGCAACGTTATTGATCTGAAAAAATGGATACAGGATTTATCAATCGTTCTTAATATGTATCTATTAGTATAAAGAGCTTATAGTGATTAAACAAAACAACAACAACAACAACAACAACAACAAAAATATTAACATTCGTTGGAAAGTAATTTTAGTGGCATAGGGACGCGGCAAACAAGTCGCTGAAATTTATCACGACAAGACTATTATTTTAATGCTAAATGATCAACGTATAAATTCCGCTTCGATAAATTAATATGGATCGGGAAATACATTGAAAGCGATTAATAATAGCGGGCCTACTACGATGAAGAAAAATTCAATCATCCGTAATCCATTCTACGTATGGAAATACGCGCTAGACATGAATACGTGTGGGTTCTTGTAATTGGTAATGCGATTTCACTTGATAAGTACAGTGACAAAAGAAAAAAAGAAAGAAAGAAAAAAAAAACGGTATCACGGAAATAATTTAGAATGGCAGTAGTCAATGCGTGAGCAAGAAAAGTTCTTTTATGTCCATGAATCGGATATAGAAAAATGCTTAAGTATCACGAGCACAGTTCTTGTGACTACTTTCAGACAAACCGCGACACAGAAGCGAATAGTTTTAAATGGCAACAGATATATATATATATATATATCTCCAAAGGGAGAGGAAATGTGTTCTTGGATGACAGCTTTTATAATCATTGTGAAAAATGTAGAGAAAGAGCGGCTCCGCGTAAAAAAATTACTCCATGCGAAAGAAACCTGCTCGGGGGGGTGGTGGCTGGGGGTTGGGGTTGGGGGGGGGGGGGCTCGATTATCCGTAAGGATGGGGAGGGGGGGCGGAGTGAAGAGGGTGTGACGGGGATGTTTTAAAAAAATTGGAAGGCAATGGGGTGCATTGAATGGGCTGATGCACGAGAAAAATGTAACGCGCGAACGTCTAACGCGGGGTGTGGGTGGAGTGGGGGGAGGGGGAGAGAAGAATTGTAAGGACCCCGAGACAAAATATTCTGAGGTGAAGGCCAATACGTCGTTAGCCAAGCGGATCTACGGAGCAATTATAACAAAATTGCCACCGCTAACGAGACGTGGGATGCTCTTAGGCCAAACAAAAATTTATTGTACGCTTCAAGGACATTAAATGCTAAAATGTCGGCTTTAGAGAAAGAATATTATATAAAACTCGGCGTGGCGTTCAAATTTTGCAATAATTATAAACTAATTATAAATTGCGAGCCTAATAAAAATAACTGGCTATGTTGTCCGATCGATGGTGAATTAAATTGCAAAATTTCATTTTCCCTTATTTTCCGGGACAAAAGTCTTTTTCGAACTCTATTTCGTCCTCGTCGTCGTCGTCGTCGTCGTAGTCGTCGTCGTCGTCGTAGTCGTCGTAGTCGTCGTAGTCGTCGTCGCTCCCCCACACCGCGGCAATGCATTGTATTTCTAGTCGTAGATTAAATCCAACTATTTTTATCATAAAACAAATACGATACTAAATATTTTATCCCGCATTTAAATGTCATATATATATATATATGTATATGTATATATATATATAGAATAACGTCCCTTGGAGCAATAAAAATAATTCATGCCAACTTAAGGGCAGAGTAAAATGTTTTATAATTTCGCTACTTAAATGAGATTAAAAAACATTAATTTTTTAATCTAATTTTCCCGGATCCTCTGGAGAAGATATAAATGCGTTCGCTCAAGAAAATAGAGAAGTTGCTTTCAATTTAAATTTTCCAGATTAAAGCCGGAACGTATTTGTTAAATTTAATTAAGACTCGCGATAAATTGAGTGACTAATTTCGTCTTTGGTCGTTGCCTTGTAAGTGTGAGGCATTTTCTTTCCCCCCCCCCTTCGCAATACTAAGGATTGGAAATATTTTCCATACATTTAGCGGCTCGCGAGGCAAAGAATTAATTATTTTCTATTAACGATTACATTAAATAATCGCGATGCAACGAAGTAATGGGGGAAAGAAAATTATTCGAATTATTCGAATAATTAGTTAATCATAATCGCATTTGGCGTTATGATTGGGAAATTAAAGAGATTGGAAAAGTTGTAGGAAAGCGTAAGTCAAAGGTGGAAAACAATTATTTCACAAGAGCAAATTAAAAGTGATTTTTATACACGTTTGATGATTAGAGGACGATTAGATAACATAGAAACGTCATTGTACGTAATATTAAAATTCCTGATATATCTTTGAATTTAATCCGCTCGTTATTCAAAATAATAATTTAACTTGGTTCCTTCGCTACGTCGTATAAATTTTTTATTTAATTAAAAGATATCGGAGAAATTATATATTAAAATTAGTTGTAAAGTACTTGAATTTGAATTTAAAGCACCACCACCCCCCTCGCCGCCCTCCTTCGGATAGAATTTTTTAAAAAGTGTATTAAAAACTCTTATAAAATTCTGCATTTTGAAAATTTAATTACGTCGATAAATCGCTGAAAGTGTGTGTGTGTGTGTATACATTAAGTGGATTTTTCTCTTTTCTCGTGCACAAAGCACTAGACTATGATATATATTTAAATTAACGAGGACATTACGAGAGAGAGAGAGAGAGAGAGAGACACACACACTTTTCGTAGGACAAAATTTTATAAAAGTAATATTTTCCTATTAAATAATTAAAGGATAATTTGCTGGTAAAGGGACCGATGTCATATACATATACACACATATATATATATAGTTTTTGTTTCGAATATCATGAATCATTGATAATACGTATTCGAATGATTTAAGTAAGCCGGATGTTGAAGTTTTAATATACTTTAATACTTATGAGGAGTGGGGGGGGGTGGTGGTGAAAGATCGGGATCCATCGAGGGAGCGAGAAAGACAGCGGAGTTGGAAATATAGTACAAAGTATGAGCCAAAAAAAAAAAAAAAAAAAAAAAAAGAAAAAAAAAAGAAAAAAAAAGATATACATTCAAACTCAACAATCCACTTTCGCAATTCCACTAATTAAAGTCAGTGGAGAAGTAACAAAACGAGTTAGTCGGCAACTTTACTCTGACTCGAGCTGCCCTTGTATATACACGTATAACTCCATATAACTAGAAACTTAAATAACTTTGAAATATAGCAATTCAATTTCGAAATTCAGCGAAGTAAAAATTCAATGTTTCCATGCAAAGTCCAGAGCAGAAGAAAAAAGAAAGAAAATAGAAAGGGAATACGAAAGAAATATAATACGAAGAGGGGAAGAAGAGAAGAAGAAGAAGAAGAAGAAGTCGAAGAGAAAACAAAACTTTGATCGGAGCTGAAATTCTCTCTCTGCTTATCCATCCATCCATCCATCCATCCCATCCATCCATCCATCTATGTATCTGCGTATGCAGCTGTTTATCTGCCTACGGCATCACTTTCTACGTGGTAGTGGGTAAGGGCTGCCGGCAGGTTATTGGGGGAGACGGAAGGGGAAAGAGAGCCGAACGATGACCATGTGCATTATATCTTATCTCGCGTGATCGAAAATAGAACACACGCACGCACACGCACAGGCGCGCCGTATAGGAATGTCTGCTCGAGTCGAATATTGAGAGAGAGACGGGGTTATGGAATTTCTGAGGAGTAAAATTTTGAAATACGAAGGATACGGGATAGAAATTTTCACCGCGACTTCAAACTTTGACGGACTTTTCACTCTGCATAAACAATATTTCGGAATAAATAATAAGGCGAAAGCCATAAGAGTCAATAAGCCGCTTACGACGTTGACAGATATATTGCGGAATATTGAAATATTTTATCCGCGGAAGATATTTGCCAAGGGAACGACTCACGCGCTCAAGGTCTTTTTCTAATTTCGCATCTTAATCGTTATTGGCGGAGCGAGTCGAATGCCCATTATAAATCTCACTGTAATTACAATTTCGAATATTCGGGGGCGGTGGAAATAAGTAAATAAATAAATAAGTAACAAAAAAAAAGAGAAAGAAATTGTATCGTTACGCAAATTAATAATATACTATTGCCAACGTTAATTACAAATAATTTTTTTCCAAAATACTTATCCAATACGTCGATGTGTTATTTATTGCGGGTGAATTGCGTTGATCTTTAAAAGAAATTGCCTCAAATTCAAAAAGAAATTTAAATAATTTTATCGTGACTCTGTGGTTATAAGAAATTTGATTTCAATGTAATTTCAATAAACAAGGATTACGTTTGAAAAATCCATCGATTCGCGCATCTGAAATTTAATGGCTCGTACGTTAATTAATAAATATCGCTCCTGGACGTGATAATGAGCGTCTTGCGCTCATTTCAACGAAGTTTCAACAAATGTTGCCGAACGGAGGAAGTATTTTCTCTCCTGTGGCCAGCTTTCGTTAGCTTAAATTATTAAATTAAATTCTTTATAAGTAATCGGGACGACGTTCCGGCCAATAATCGTATATGTATATACGTATACGTATACGTATACGTGCATGTAACAAGAGATCGTTATACATCGGAGGGAAATGATGAATTTCCTGAAAAATCTTCTGCGGAGCGAAGGTAAGGAAATGTTTAAAGAAATAGAGCCAAGAGGGTTATACAATATTTTTGTACAGGGAACTTATTCTAAAAAAAAAGGGCGACTGAATCGTACGTAGTCGTTTGCAATCCAATCGTTTGTACACTCACTCGGCCATTTCACTAGAAGCGAACGAAAAAAACGTTCGCCGAGAATATATTTCCATAAAAATAATGAGCGTAGGAAAAACTTGGGGAATTTCGACCTTTTCCGCTGCTTAGTATTCGAATAACCCTTTCTCCCCCCTCCCATCCCCCCAGCCCTTAATACAAATACATTTTTTTAGTTAAAACCATTTAAGTTGTTGGGAATAAATGTAAAATTAATCAAATGAAGTTGAAGCGGTGGCTGGCTTATCTGATCCAAAAAATACAGCTACATTATTCACCGCTTCGTACAATTATTAAATAACCCCGATAATCCCGAACCACCCGGAAGAAGCCCGTTCGCTCGTTACACGAGTACACGCGCAACCAAGTACATTGTAACGAACGATATGGTTGTTAAGCAGTCGTAGGCAACGACTCGTATTGAATATTTTTTTTATAACCTCGTTGCCTTTGGCATTTCACGATAGATAAAGGACAGAAGACATAATCCGACTCGATAAGCGATACTAATTATCAATAATATTTGCGAGAAAGGTAAATCCATCGTAAATATAATACGCGTAAAGCAAGACTACTCGGAAAAACTACGTGGCTCCGCGTCAAAAGCCGTGTGCGTTTTGAACGTCTGCATCGAGCATCCGCTTCCAATTTCAGTCCCGTGCCCGACACACGTCGTCACTCCCTCGCATTCAATGACAATTTAAAAGCACAAACACCTGCTGCAGTATTTTTAGCGAGTACCGAAGTCTCTTTAAAAATCGCGCAGACCCGACTCGGACCACCAGCAAAGAACTCTTACCCCCCTATACACAATGGCATTACAACAAACACAGCCGTGAATTTTTTTTTTTTCACTCCTCTGTCTACGTGTCCTCCGTTTACTAACGACGTTAAATTTTACGGCCCATAGAATTCCATTAGCTAAGCATTCCATGTGATTAAATAAATAAATAAATAAATAGGAATGAATGAATGAATGATCCGAGTCGAGTCAGGTGAGAGAGTTGTTTCGACAATGTTTTTTTTTTTTTTATTTCGAGCATTGGTTTTGATGATGATGATGATGATGATGATGATGATGATGATGATGAATAGTGCCGAGTCCGTTTAAATTATTGGAAATTTTTTTTAAAAAAAAAAAAATCCGGAAACTATACGATTCCGTTGGCTTGCTTTATACGCTTACGGCGTTTAGTCCATTGGATTGCAAAATCTTTCAAACGAAACGACTGATATGGCAAGATATCAACAACAACAACATCATCCACGTGCATATACGTTTGATTTTTGTTTCTTTTTTTTCATATCGAAAAACAGACATTTTCGCTGATAAAAATTGAAAATTTTATATTTAAACAGGGAACGTAACCGTGAAATGTTAGATTGCCGTACTTTAAATGAATATGTAAATTTTTGAGAAAAGCATCGATCGAGGCTTCGTACAGGAAATAAAAAATAAAGAAAAAAAAAAAAAAAAAAAGAAGATCCCTCGCGGCTTCGAAGGACAACAATGAGATTTAAAATCTCAAAGCTAATGCATGAATCATGAGTTATACCGAAGATAATGGACTTTCCTGAAAATTCAAAACGTTATTTTAGAAAAATTGATGATTTTTTTTTTATTATTATTCGTCTCCCCGCCCCCCGCCGCCCCTCAAGCATCCGAGTAAGCGCGCAAGTCTTACAATAACCGAGCGATGAACGTCGGTTTGCTTTGTTAATGCAAAGCTTGGGGGGTGGGGGGGTGGCGATTGCTCCTTGCATCCTCCGCACTCTGTTACTGTCGGTACCGTAGATCAATAATATATGTGACGGTGAATGTAATGTGACGGTGGTAATGTGCAAATGGTACGTACGTACGATGTCATGAGATCGGAAACAAATAAACGCTTAAATGTTCGATTTCGGGGCTGTATTAACGATATGTATGAAATTGAATCGAACGGTAGTAACGCGCGGTCTTGGTGATTTATATTACCGGCTCAAAGGCTTTCTTCTCAAAGGCGAAGCCAACTTAAACTACTCGGCGAACGTTCGATTCGCCTAATGAATTTGTCGCACGCGATTAGAACGCTCCCGCCCCCCCCCCCCCCCGCCCCTGCGACAATTACTTGACCTAAGACCTTATAGCATTGGCCAATTTTTATAACCCCAATGGGCTCCGGAGGTGGCAAGACTTATGGGAGACCGACTGATTTGGCGGGGTAGGGGTCGGAGGGTCGGAGGGTCGGTGGGTCGGAGGGTCGGTGGGTCGGGGAGGGACAAGGAGTCGCGGCATCGGCGCGCATCGGTATGCACGTACGCGTGACTCGGCGAGCGCTCATTTCAGATAGGCGAGCCCGAAAGTTTTAATTTCTTCAGTTTTACGGAGTCGACTTTTATGAGCTGGCGCAATAAAGGGCTCTGGGGGGTAGGGGGAGGTGGGTCGAAGGGGCTGCCGCGCCCCATCCGAAGGAAAATTGCGCCGCTCGCGGCTGGTTATTGGGGCCCCCGAGAGAGGCTGGGGCAGGGAAGCAGGGAAGCAGGGAGCAACGGGGGCGTAGAGTGGGGGGAGGCAGGTAGGAGTAAAAAGCGCGCGAGCCCTATCGTGCTTACATCGCTCTTTACCGCATGGAGTCACAGGGCAGCCAACCAATTGACGGTATAGACAGTTCTAAAAATAAAGCTTGCACTTGGATTGAAACGCGATGCCAGACCGCAGATGCATTCGCGCCCAGACAGACAGACATAGATAGATAGATAGATAGAGAGAGAGAGAGACGAGGACGACAACGACGACGACGACGACGACCCGAGTCGGCGACCCCCTTTTTTCGGGGACTTTTTTAACTCGACGCCGAGAGCGGTTTACGAGATTTTCCGCTCACGACTTTATTGCATTTCCTTCCCGTAGTTTTTATAGTATTTTATTTTAAATACGCGCAGATATTAGTTTTGTGGAAACGGAGGCGTTCGTTAGCAAGTTTTATGCAATCCGGTCGCACCCGAGCTTTTTTACACCCCACCCGTGGCCGGGGCGGGGGAGGACAAACACTCTCTCTCTCTCTCTCTCTCTCTCTCTCTCACTGCCCACCTTGGAAATTCGTATAGGTGAATCCTAGCCACATCGAAAAACTAGGGATTTCTTTTTTTTTTTAGGTATTCGTCGTCCGCATCGTAGGGCTGAGCCGGTGCTCAGTACGAAGAGATTGCATACTGATAATGCAAGGGAATCCCGTTCAAGGGAACAGCCTCGGCATTATATATCGATTAATTATTAATACCTCCCGACATCTTTATAAAACCCCTCACTCGGTCTTAATTATATTATTATTACTATTGTTATTGTTATTATTAGTTATTATAATAATAATCCTTATTCGGCAGTGTTTCATTGGGGATTATAAAATCAAAATGAAGGGACTAGGGAAGTGGCATCGATGAAATTGTCGGATTGGATTTATCTTTTGAAACCCGGTGGCCTCTATTGACGCTTAATCAACTTTCATATTGACATTTTCTCCGCTTTGTAACACTGCGAACGGAAGCATCGGGTTTTTATTCTTTCTTTAAAGTGACTGGGTGCGGGGGCCGAGAGTGGAGTGGAGTGGTGGGTGGAGTGGAGCGGAGTGGAGCGGAGCGGCGGATGGAGTGGAGTGGAGGGATAGGGGGGCAAATAAGGGGGATTTTAAATAACGAATAGAACTGGCGCGCGCTCCGTTTCCTTTTTCTTTATTCGGAATTTTTTTCCCCTCCCTCCCTCCCTCCCTCCCTTAACAGCAGAAAATAAATATAAATCTATTTACGATGAAAGGAGAAAATTAGAAAATGTCTTCGTCCATTACTCAAAACCGATGGATCCGTAAAAGCGGCTTATTATTATTATTACTACTACTACTACTACTACTACTACTACTGGCATCGAGCCACTGGTTATTAATATTAATACAACTTGCAAAATAATAAATATTTACGATAAAATTTCAATTAATTAATCACCGGCTCGCCCGTATCTCTGTATCAAAATAAATTGCTCCTCGAATGAACGGGCGGGGAGGGGGAGGGGAGGGAAATCGATAGGCCAACGGGCAATTTAAGCAATAATGTAACCTCAGTGTTCGTTGTATTATTATAAAGCATTAATTTCTCTAAAACGGATTACCAGAGAGTTTTCATCCTATTAAATTACAATCGTCAATAAATCATGTTTTACCGTTAAACAACGAAAAAAAAAAAAAGGCAAGAGCATAAACGTAACTCGATAAGAATTTTCGTTTTCATAAGTAATAAAGAACGTCGTGGAATTTAAATATGAAACTATAATTACATTTGACTTTTTAATATATTAATGATAAAGAAATCCTTTTGAAATATTAATCCATCTTGAAAATTACTTTTATATGTGAAAAAAAAAGAAAAGAAAATAAAATAAAATAAAAAGCTCGTCAGCTCTCCGCGTTTTTAATGAAATTAAATATATAAAAATGATATTTAATAAAAAAAAAAAATAAAGAGATAAATTTAATTTTTAAATTATTATTTTATTTTTTTTTTTTTTTTTTGTAAAGCATGGTAAGTTAATTTATTACAAATTTAATACTTTTCGACTACTTTGAGTGAAATTAAATTCTTCTTCTTCTTTCTCTCTCTCTCCCTCCATCGAATATTACGTTTACGGGTATAATATTTTTTGCTTCTCTTTTATCTATTTTATTTTTTATTTTTTTTTAAACATCAGCTCTTAATAGAGTAAGTGTATCGTCGCTACGCTGGTATTTACTTAGCGATCGATATAACCTCGGATAAGTTCGCGCAGGCATTAAAATTACGAAGTGCATTTAATTTTTAATACGCGTATTATATTTTTCCATCTAATGGAATAAAATGACTCTGCATTACGTATTTTTAACACGCCGAATTAATGTTAATGCATAATTTTACGACGAAACGTAATTTCGAGTTATTAAAAGTTATTAAATGTAATAAATAATACACCCCCGTGCGCCCATTATTATTAATTATTATTATTTTGTTTTTTTTTTTTTGTCTTAATAAATCACGTCGTTTTCATAAATAATGCGAACGGCTTTATACGAATCGTAATCGCGAGCTTTTTTATTAAAATGTCCGGGGCTAATGGCTGTCATTTAATTATTATTCAAACCAAAGAGTTTTTGCAAATGCGCCAATACACGCGAAGCGAAAATGACGCGAAACAATGACCCCCACCCCAACAATAACCCCGTGCGATATAAATAAATAACGCGTAGATTCGGTATGGATTGAATGTAGACGGCGATCGACTCCGACAACAAAAATGTCCATCAGTAAATAAACGTTAATAAGATCCCAAAATGATTGATTTTTCGCGTACGTGGCCCCTTATGGAGTGCAATGTAATTCGCATTTTTGCACACGAGCGGTTTTCTAATACGAGACGCGACGTGATAATAATATCGGATTTAGATTTAGAAGCGCGCAATTTGACCTCGCTTAGTTGCAGAAAAAAATAAAAGAAGAAGAAGAAGAAGAAGAAGAAGAAGAATAAAAGAAATATTCCTTTGTCACTGCATTCCATTGTATTATTGTACTTGATAAGTACGCGGACCACCGACGAATACTTGACAATACCCGTTGACAATAATTAAAATTCAGAGTACAATTAATAAGGATTGAAAATTAAAGCACGTGGTAATTTCTGGAATAATTTGCCTGGGAACGAACGAGTGCTCGTTAATATTAAAGAAGCCGGAGCACGTTTATTATTGGTGAATTATTGAGTTTATTGCTTTGGAAGGAAAATTTTAAATAAAATGTAACGCTTATTGTCGCGATATTTCCCCACCCGAAGCGAGAGGAAGGGATGATAGACACAAGTTTTTGCAAGAAATGACCTTGTAAATTAAGTCGGAGCCGGTGCATTAGCACTTGCTTCATGTCCAATTATTGATACGTCATATTTTTAGTTTTTATTTTATTTCACGGCTCGGTACAGTAGTAGTACTTGGCCTAATTCCCCGACAGGCTGCAGATTTTATAACAATGTAACAACTGATTGACTCAATCGATGCGAAATCAAAATACATACATACACAGACAGACACGTTGTACTTATTAAAGGAATTTCTTTTATGTCAGAAAAAAATCTTATGCATATTGATGATAAGGCCAAACTCCGATGTATTTAGCTTTCAAAGGCTGCGTAATTAAATCCTTCGCCTTCGTAATTTTCAATCCAGTTCGCATAATGCATGCAATTCAATTTTTTATTATGTATTATGAATAAAATTCATTACGAGTACATTTACATTTGAACTAATAGCGTTAACATTAAGCTTTTTTTTTCTTTTTTTTTCTTTTTTTTTAATTAATTCTCAGGGCATATTTCTTTCATAAATGCATTGCGCATACATAATTAAATGGATTTTTTTTCCCCCCCTCCCGCCTTCCTTTCGAGAGGGTTTAATTAGTTTAATTTAAAAGGGTGATTATTTAGGATTAAAAGTAAAGTTGGCGCGGTGAAATTTGTTTTTTTTTTTTTTTTTTCTCTCTCTTATTTTACGTCATTCTGAAAATAAGATAAATTATATTAACTAAATTAAAACTGAATTACAATTGCCTGCCTGTGTACATGTATACACAGACACGCGCGCGCGCGCGCGCGCGTATAATAAACTAAGAGATGCGAAGTATTACATTAAAATGACGTTGGGAACTTATTATGTACGTATAATTTTATACGTTTTATAATATCGGGAAGGAAAAGGAATTAAAGGGAATTTATAAATTTTAAACTTCCAACAATTGCCAACTATAATGAAAATACGCGAAAAGTATTTATTGCAAGGCAAGTTTTTATAGGCTTTGCATAATATTATGCAAAAAAAGTTTTTATTACATACCGTGAAATAATTAATAATGAAAAGTTACGCGGGAAAAAAAGGACAGGCCGAGCCTAGTAGGGGCCGATAAATAAAAAATTCATGAAATTTTCAAATATATTATGACGATATAATACTTACGGCCCCTAAATTCGAATGATCCCGGTGAAATGTAACTCATTTATTTGTGCCAACTGCTCCTATTAATTAATTCTTCGAGAACGTACCGCTTCACGCGGCATTTCGTGTATCAGCTTATATTTATTTCACGGCGACAACTGACTCTTTCGTATCTTTTTTCTTCTTTCCACCTTTACTTTTTATTATTTATTATATATATTTGTCATTCTATGAAACAGATAATTATACAGAGCCATATCGAATAACTGCGGTACTTATACTGTTCCATTATGGAATTATTCCGTAACAAAAAAAAAAACAAAAACAAAAAAAAAAGTAGCCATTGACGTGCAAGTTATTAAAAGCGAATAAAATGGTCATGTGCTAAAATTTACATTAATAACTGTCATTATGTAATATAGAATGGTACATTTTACGACATTATCCACAGGAATTGCGCAAGCTTTATATAATAACTTTATGCGCGGCCTTTATATATATTTGAAGTTCTTATAAATAAGTTTCGTTGTGATTACGGTCAAAGCAATCAAATAATAATAATAATAATAATAATAATATTGGAAACTAGGCAAAACGTAGAAAAATCAATAAGTTTTAGCCAGTACAATAAAATCTTTGTCTTCGTATTGAAATATTTACAAGCGAGTTGTTTCTTCTTTTCTTTATTATTCTAATAATAATCATCATCATCATCATCACCATCATTTTCTATGGCAATTCAACGATTTCGCATCAAGTTTTAAACTAATAACTGCTGATAACAAACGAATCTCGTCCCCGTTTTTTTTTTTTACTTCGTTCGTTGTGCATTAAAATACATGTCACGTCTACGTCTGCGTTCGTTCAGCTTACATCTTGCAGCCGTTGTATTTAATATCGTACGTTTAATATTTTGAATAATTTTTGAATAACGTTATCGGCTATTTCCCGGCATTCTTTACGAGTTTTTCGCAATTTTGCAATCGCGCGCGTAAGACTAGAGATCGAGCCTAATGAATCTCTACGTCCAATGGAATACATTTTGTTGTAACAATAATCGATTTATACTAATGGATAATCTTAACGTTATATTAAACAATTAAATTCACTTTAATCTTGTAATTGAGTAATTGTACAATATATGATTGAATGAGAGAGAGAGAGAGAGAGAATTGCTCGCAATAAAAAACCTATTTTTGTGTATAATATCCTCGAATTTGTATTGAAATTGTTGTTGAAATTGTTGTTGAAATTGTTGATTTCAGTTCAGGAGAAATAGTGAAACGACCTTCCTCGTCCTCCATTTCTATTCGAGCAAAAACTTCAAACGCGTTTTTCTAAAAACTTTTTTTCTATTATCCTTGGCCTACGGAACTTCACAATGGAGGCTCGTATTGGCTTAAAAAATTTCAGAATATCCAAAATATACGTTGCTGTTGAATCCGACAAGCTTACGAATATTTTCCATGCGGATTCTATAAATCACGAGATTGCAAATTCCAAATTTAATTTCTCATTTAAAAAGTAAATTAATCTTCTCCCCTCAGCACCGCCACATTTGGCCTTATTTAGTTTGTTTTATCGATTAGTTCGATATTATCGAGCGAGGGATCGATAAATAAAAACTCGATACGCGCATTCCGAATAAAAAATTTTTTAATAAATATTTATCCACGTCTACGTGTTCCGTGTCTGTGTGGCGCGCGCCCACCCACAAATACGAAATAAATATCTCGCAAAGAATATAGTTTCGCAATCGTTTTAGCTTTATTGGAATTCTGATATATATATTTTTAATAAACTACAATAGCGATCCGTCGTTGTTCCCGACAAATGCAAAAGAAAACTTACAGAATTAATTGAAATTTTCAATAATTTCAACATTGATTGAAGTTCTGCGCAGTTTTACAAATTAAACTAATTAATCAAGCATTACAGTACTCGGTCATTCGATTGTCATTTATATAAGGAAATCATATGAAATACAATAAGCGTAATAAAAAAAAAAAAAAGTAAAGTAGCGATGAGATTTAAATTGATTTTTTACAAGAAAAGAATAACTTATGAAATGTAATTTTTTGAAAAGAGGGAGAGAAAATGTTGAAAAAGTAATTTTCCCGGCTATTTGATCCATTTATTTTCCATTTATTACTTCACGCGTTTACTATTAATTTACGTTTCGTATTATAATTATCGGTCGTGGACTTGTTTTGTTGTTTTTTTGTCATTGTTGTCCATAAAGTGAAAAGGGACAAAAGAAATTCTTTCAATTCGATTGCAAAATATCTGTAGGAAGGAACAATAACCACGACTTACTACGCATGGCTTCGTCTTTATTCTCTATGCAATTGTCTTTATAAGGACTTAAAGAAATAATGATAATGAAAAACAAAAACCATATAGAATACGAATGGTTACGTAAGTATGCGTTCACATGAATTATTGGCTTGATATTATAAATAATACCATACGAGAATTGAGAAGAGAATTATCTAAGGGAAATTACAAAACTTCCATCGAACGGAGCCAGTATTTATTTGATTTTATCAATGGTATACGTTCGGCGTTGAAAGCGCGAAAGGTGAGAATTCGAATATCCTTACGCTCGGTAATAATGAAATTATGCATCGCCTATGCAATGCTAATCTGCCAGGCAATAAATACGTAACACGGTGCCGGACATATGTAAATATTTAACTTAGCTTATATTTAACGACGAGTCCCGCTAACGGTCAGGATTAAAAGAATCCAACGTTATGGTATCGAAGCTCATTGCACTGGAATAATAAAAATACAATTTATCGGTAATTGTCGTGACGGAAACGGGCAGGTATGATAATTGAGCCGGACTAGACGAAGCCGGATCTCTTGGATAATTCATAAATTCCCTTTACGAGGACGACCCTCTTGGCTCGGTAGGGTAATACACGTTGTTTACCGAACAAAGAAAGAAGTAGTTGTCTCGCTCGGGGGGGTATTAAACTTCTTTAAAACGTTTGTAATGAGATAAGGAAGTGCAGTGGCTTCGAAACTGATTGGCATAAGCACGTATTAGAGTTGCCAGAACCGCAATAACCTCGTTTCCCTTTTAACGTTTATTCGCTTTCTCGCTCGGTATCTCCAAGTGTCGCCCAGTACCCAGTCACTCCCCCCCGAGTAAACGTGCACGTAGCGACAAACGTCAGCCGCAGAATTCTGCGTCAGCCTCCGCGCGCCCCGTTTGCGCCATCCTTATTTAGCCGTATTTCATTGCGGGGAAGTCCGCGTTTGCGTTACAAGTCCCGAGGAGGCTGATTTTATATATATTTTTTTGTAAAAAGGCCGTCATTTGAACTTATTGGCATTGCAAGCTCCGATAACCGAACGAGCGCTGATAAAATTTTGTTTTCGTCGAGAGGGAATTAGTTCGTAGGATATAATATAAAAAAAAACTTTTACTCCATCCATACGTTTTACCCCATACGTTTCTCATGGGAATTTAATGTGGCCGCGTTTCTTGTTCCATACCCATTACCTTTACAAATCCTTTCCTTTAAGCAACTCCTAGCCTCAAGATTATTCATGGAACAATGACTACTAATGAAAAAAACCACGATATTTTGATATATACATATATATACATATATTGAACAAGTAATATAATTTTATCCGACTGGCGATCGACCCTCTGTAATTATCTCTTTGCCTACGACACGTTCTATAATGCATTGCAGATTTCAGATCGAGCGCTCGATGATTAAGAATCAACGCAACGTCTTTCAATTTGATCTGAGATTGCGAGGATCACGATAAGTTTACAACTTATGGTACAGACAAATCATATGGCATTCACGGTTACACAATCCTTTGAGCGATCGGGCTTCTTTACCTAATAATAATTGCAACAATATCGGCAGCGTCGATTTCTACGTGCGATAAAAAGCCCCGAGGAATATATTGCCACGAATTACATTGGCTCTTGTTATTTTCTTCCGTGCGTTATTTATTGCGCATGAAAATTACGTACCAATTCATATACAACAATGAACAACAACGAACGTGTTACAAACAAACGTTTATTAACTAACTAATCCATAGACAACGAGGCCCAATAAATAATTCTTTTATCCAGTATTCATAAATTTCATATCAACGTTATTTATTTATATATATATATATCATTAGGCTTCGATAATGCTCGCGAATTATCATCGTGTTATTATTATTTATTCGTCATTCCCTCGTTATTATTGCCATCCTAATGAATTTCAAGGAGTTTTAATTACACTCTTCAAATACACTTTCTCACAATGGCAATAGATATTTAATTCTTCTAGTCGCGCCTCGCGTTTCCGTTTGATTGAGGAGATTGTACCCCTGCTGCGATATTGAATTCCATAATGTAGGTCCATAATGAACTGTGCCGTTAATAATAATTACAATCAATGACGATCTCACAAGTAAGGGTAACGCGTAAACGATAAAGCCGTGGATCGAGAAAGGAAAAGCTTCTTTTTTTTTTCCACCATATAAAATGGTGAACGATCGGTGGGGGGGGGGTGCGGTGAAGTGAAAAGTTGCAATCGATAAGCTGTCGGAAAGGAAGGGAAGGGGAACGGGCCCGTAAGATTAAACAAATTAAGCGAAGCCGACGAGTTGCTTAGGAGAGGGAACAATATAGGGTAAAAAAGAAAGAAAGAAACGAAACGAAACGAAACGAAAAGAAGAAAAGAAAAAGTGATAACGCTGAAGGAGCGTTGTCGGGACGAGATAATGAAAGGCGCGGCTGCGTTGAAAAGGGATAAAAGAACCGAGAATGTGCGGGGAGCGAGTGGCCGGGGGAGCACTTGGGTCAGGAATCCTGCTCGTTTGGCTCCCGTGACCTTGTTTCAGCGTCTAGTCGCTTCCGCCCTGGTTAATAGAGCGCCGTCGACGACGTGTACGTAGGAGGGCTTGTCGTCTCCTAGGGTTCGCGGGGGGTGGCTGGGTGGCTGGGTGGTTGGTGGTTGGTGGTTAAGCTCGGGCACGCGAGGCCCCGTCAGCCCGTGAAGTGATCCCGAGTTAATCGAAAGGGGCCGAGTCTACGTGAGTAAAACGAGAAAATCCACGTGCCGTGGATGCAAAACGTACATCGATGACGATTACCAATGTCCCGCGATCTCTTTTTTTTTTCTTTGTCGATCGTAAGGCGAAACGTCGTAATTCCCTTATACAAACAATGTACGCCTAAGGGAATGACGGATTCATGGATAAACAACACCTTTCTCATTAAGGAAATTCTCACATCTCTCTCTCTCTCTCTCTCTCTCTCAGTCGTTCCCGTAGAGAAAAGCGTCAGGTTGGCATTACTCTTAAACTCTGTCTACGATTACTCATACGATTCTTCATCCCGGAACTTTTTTTGTCCCCACGAAACTCGTTCCAGGCGATGATCTTGATCGTTACGGCCACCTTAAACTCGGCATCGAGTTACGCTAGCAAATGATCTCCTCTTCGTCTCGCGGAATCCCCGTCAGCCATAACATAGGTAATTATTAATTATGAATCGTAACCGCTAAGGACGCGACTCGAATTTTTCGTCATACCATTTACGGCGGATTTCCGGCTCGGAGGGCGGGGGTGGAGGAGGAGGAGGAGCAGATACGTCAATCCTTATTTCGCTCTTACTTCGAGCATCGAGAAAATCACGAGAAAAAATAAAATAAGAAAAAAAAAAATACGCTCCTCGATATACTTTTTTCTTACCCTTTAGCGCGGAATATTTTATACAAATAGTTCGAATAATTTATTTGCTATAAATTTGCTAAGAAGTTTTTTCATCCCTCTTGTAAAAAAAGGGGGGCACAACGTACAATTCTTTTATAAAAGAATGATGACGGAAAGTGTTCTCGTAGAAAATGAAAACGGCGACCGCGAGCATTACGCAAAATGGAAATTTATTGAAGGATAACTTTTAAACTGGAAAGCTCGTGGTTTGCTTTACGAGCGTATTATCATCATCGGTAAAATAAAATCCTTTGGAAAGAATCCATTGTCCGCGGATATTTTTTACGTAGAGCAAGCCGAGACGATAAGAACTCAACTCATCATCATCGCCCAAATAAATAACGAAATACGTCAATTCGTCGTCCACGCGGACAGAAGGGAAATTACAAGTAAAAATTACAAAAAATTACAAGTAAAAGAAATTATTTTCCAGATTGAAATTTAGTGATGCTCGGCGAGTGGCCGAGGGTTAAGCAAACTCAGAAATATGTGGCAGGTAAATTAAACTGGTAAAACGGAGCCCGAATGAAGAAAAAGTTAGTTTGTACGATGCATAAATCGACGGGGATGCTAACGTTTATCTATTAACGTAAATCTCAATCCAACGCATTCGAATGCGTATAAAATCTACAAAGTTGATGTATTTTACGAATTTATAGCAGGATAGTGTAAATACCATCGGATACCTTCCTTGCTAATTCTACAATATTTATTTATGTGTGTGTGTTTGTGTGTTTGTGTGTCTCCCTCCCCCTACCCCCGCCCTCTTCAAATGTGACGAAATAACCTTATAAAATGATGAATTTATCGTCAGTCTGCCTACATTATTACAACGCAATACGTAATCGATTAAGGATTTCGGATTTACTGAAACGTTCCTTACGTTTATTAAAACAAAAACACATATCGACGCAAGTGCTTAGTTCAACGCGTATATTTATATATATATATATATACGTATAAATAAGGTTACATTTCGTTAACCCCGATAACCTCCCTTTATTAATAATAATACATTTTGCCTTCCTTTGCCCCCTCGTTCTCCTTACTTGACATCACTATTATTACTATTATTAACTTCGTTAGAGGATAAAAGGAAGAATAATAATAATAATAAAAGAAAAAGAAAAAGAAAAAGAAAAATGCGTATTATTAATTAGATTTTGATTAATGACAGTGACTTCTACGTTCTACTTAGTCTTTTTCCGCTTTCAATCGATTTTTATTCTTGCTCGTTTCGTCCAAATTTAATTGACGTATTAACAATACGTTTTATGAAAATCTAACGGCCAAAGTCTAACAGTCTAACAGTCTAACAGTCCGTATAAAGATGCGTCCGTTTGGATTGCAACGACTTACCTTACGTTAGTTAAGCTAACTCGTAAGGCTCGAGGCTCTACGCATACATTGATATCGATACCCACCGTATGTACAAGTAATAGTTAATTGCATTGAATAAATTTTTATAAAATTGCACTTGCAGCGTTGCTCGTTTGTATTTACTTACAGAAGAGATGCAGGGGAGAAAAATGTCGGGCATTTTGAGAACGGAATGATCGATGCATTCTTCAGAGCAGACAAGAATACAATCAGCTCCCTCCCCCCCCACCCAATACTGTTGCTGCGTCCTTGTTAACTGTTTTATTAATATATCTTGACAATCTTGAGAATATTAAAAAATATTGTGATTTAATCTCTTTTAGCGTTAATCGTATTGGTATTATTATAAACTCTATCGCTATTGATAACATTGCATTACTTCACCCGCAGTGATACGATTACGTATATATACATATATATGTACTAAAAAAATTCGTCGCGTGCTTTTCCTTAATGCCTGTCTGCCCTTCTAATGTTCTTGTCTTAATAATCCAACACGAGAGGATTTAATTCGTTGTAGAATAGAAAACTCTGACGTTAGCCGAGCTGAGTCGATGTACGTACGTATGTACGTACGTACACGTGGCGTCAAAGAATAAACTGATTTCTTTAACGTCTAATACGTTCTATGGTGAAAAATCTAATTTCTTTTATTGACAGTTTCGTATACGTGAAAAATCAAAACGACTAGCTTCTGGTCACAAAGAAACTCTCTCTCTCTCTCTCTCTATATATATATATATACGTATATATATATACGTATATGCCTGTCAATGAACCCAATGGACCGGGGGCCTTCCTTATTACAGCCTTGTCGGTCATACTACAACGCTAGAGTACAATCGATCGATTGAAATGCGGGACGCGGTAGCTTTTCGGTTATTCTAAGCGATCCGACAACAAGCGGAGGCAGACAAGCAGACAAGCAGACAAGCAAGCAGCATTAGTTATTCGGCGAGCTGTCCGTGTAAGGGTAAGAATTCATTAGGAATCGTCAGTAGACGTGAAACGAGTGGTTGGTTGGTTACGAGTCGCACGCCTGGCCCGTTGCACCATTCAACAATTTAACGCTTTCGTACGAGCCGATCGGATGCTCCGAATCCAATAACCCCCAATAACCCCAATAACCCCAATAACCCCAATAACCCCGATAACCTTTCTTACGTGGATCGTAACTGACTAAGCCCTGACACGTTTCCCTGACAATGATAAGAAATCATTGGGACGCAAGACCACGGGACTTTATTAAGATCTTCGAGGGCTCGACGACGATGTACGCGCCACGTAACAATGTATCCCGATTCAGAGGACGATACGGTAATTTATTTTCATCACCTCGGGAATTTTTCAGGACAAGCGTTTACGTTTCCTGTCGGATATTTTTCGTCATCGTTTCATAATTAAAGCGCTTCTCGCCTCTATTTTACGAATACGATTAAACTCACGCTTACTTGATTACCCGTGAACGTCGTGTACGAAGCCGTATTCCCCCCCCCTCTCTCTCTCTCTCTCAGGGATAAGTAAGCTTTCCACCTTGAAGAGGGGGCGAACGTACTACGCCAATGTACTGGTCGGGTCCGTGCGACGACCCCGTCCCTTTCCCTCCTCTCAGCAGGAGGAGGAGGAGGAGGAGGAGGAGGACTGGAGCTCGCGTGCACGTCCTTCATACGCGGAGGGCTTTTAATCGCTGAGGGTTATTATAGTAAGCGACGTCCACCGGGGAGCGATTACGCGCGTGACGCGACCACGAAAATATGATCGGGACCAATGTGACGGAGGCGGGGTTGGGGGGGGGGCGTGCAGCCGCTGATCCAGCGGGATGATCGAAATAGAGATTTTTTTTGTTTTTTTATCATTCAACGTAAATGATCGTCGATACTGTCGAGCTGATGATACTACTATCGTCAATATTACGCAATCGTATGAATTAATGCCGCGCGCCAAGCCGAACGGGGTTATTGGGGCTCCTCAGAGTCCTCGAGGAAGCCCTCGACGAGGCGGACAATAAAAGCTCGGTCGACGTCTCTTTCGAGCACTCGAGGGATCGAATCGAAGGCGTTAAAAGCCAAGGCTTTAAAGCCCCGGAGCGCTTGCTCTTGCTTGAGAGAGATAAAAAAAAAAAAAAAACAAGACTCAAGAGGGGGGGGGTGTGGGAGAGCCGAGGGCGTGAATTATGAATGTTACATGAGTTTAATTAAAATATCTCTCGTAAATTTAACAGCTACGCGTTATTTACTGCCCCTATCAACAAAGCAGACCCGGACTTTGTCGTTGTTTTTTTTATCAGACCTATTTTTTATTCAATATCTGACAAGTGCCAGGGACAAAACCCGACGTCCTCGAACTTTTCTTCGTGAAATGAGGTAACGTTTATTGAATGCCTGTACTAATAAGCCGATATTTCTGCTCAAGTGGGGCAACCGGAGTCTCGATACATTGTATTCAGTAACGATTTACTAGAACTTATTCGTCGGGACAATTCGCACTTTAATTCGCGAGATAGTTTTCCTTTGCTTTTCTTAGAACATTACAATCTATATTTACATTAGAATCAATTGTCTTATCGAAACTTTATCGATTTATCCTCAAAACGGATCTTTGTTTCTTTTTCTCTTTCTATTTTTTACGATTTCAATCTTTTAGGTTATAAAAGTTACGTGCGGAATGCGATAACGCAATTAAGACAATAACGGGCATAATGAGTTTCTAAAACTAAAAGCCTTAATAACCTGTATAAACGGCCATTAGAGTTAACGAGAGCTCAAACGAATTTATCAAAGCAAGATAGTTGTTGTTATAATAATAATAATAATAATAGGCCGAATAAAGTTTCTTTTCCCATAGGCTACGTATACTTGAATGGCTACTTATACAATAAATGCGAATGAGTTTATGAATTTATGAAGTGCAAAGCTTTCTCAGTGGATTATTTAAACAAAAAAAAAAAAAAGAAAATCATTTCCTAAAAGATAATAAATTAATTGGCTAAGCTCTAAGTAGTCGTAAAATAATTATAAATATATATATATCTATGCGAGATGTCTGTGCACGAATTCAATGTGCAATCCAATATGGAATATTTCGTGAATATATATATATATATAGGAAGGTATTCGAGTAAAAAATAACTTAAATAAAGTATTCGTGTAACAATGCTTAATAAAGAAAAACTAATGTACTACAAGGCTCGCTGCTTAGGATCGTTAGGCAATGGTTTGCGGGGAAAACGTGCGGGTAAATACCTGAAATACAATATTATTATAAATAAAACCGTTGGGTGTGATTTATTTTTTTTTTTAAAATAATCACAGTGCCGTAGTACGCTTAGTCGACGGACATTCTCAAATGCATTCGTCAATTTTTTTAATTAAAAATGCCTGCGCGTGCACCGGTCGATGGAATTAAAATATTTAATAAAATACACGAAGCTTTAAGGGATGATTGATAATATATTACAGCTGGCAACACTGTCCGCTTAACGTCCTACGTATAATAAAGCTTATAATTAATAGCTCCGAGGTATTTGTTAAATTTTATTAAATTACAATTAAATTCAATTAAATTGATAAGTACAATGAAATAAATATAATAAACGGTAATTGCATTATTGATCGTACGCTGCCTGTTATTTAGCAATAGCCTGCCTATGAAGTTCGCGCATCTATCACGCATTACTCGCGAACGTTTATAATATTGTACGGAGTAATTATTGGAGCTTGTTTAAGCGTCAATTTCATAAACGAACGAGCGCTCTATCGGCAAATTTCGTTCTTAAGTTTAAATTAGACGAAACAGGGATCCCTTAATTAACATAATTTATTTAGTTAGTTAACCGAAGATACTGGAGGAGCGAAAATAAATTTACTACTATTTTCAAGCCATTTATTTAAAGTATATGTATATATATATATATAGTTAATTAGGTTTATGGATAGAGAGAGAGAGAGAGAGAGAAAAGAAGAAAAAAAAAAATAAACTAAATAACTCGTAAGATTTTACGATCTTACCTTTAAGGTAATATTTTTCTACTTTTAACGGCCTCCCTTTTTTTTCAAACAAATCCTATATAATTAGTATCCCTAAGTAACGAGCAATTATTCGTAATACGTAATTCTGATTACAAGTGGCGCGACAAATACGTTAAAGCTCTAATGCAACCGATTTGTTGTTTTTTTTTTAATAAGCTCGTCCCGAGACTGAAAAGTGACACACTGACAAGACGTGTCCTTTTTCTTAATAAATACGTAATAAATTGTAGAAGCTCACTTTAACCAAATGGTATTATATTAATAATCAATGAATCGTACGTGAAAAGTACAATCGCAAATAGTTTCCCTTAACGGAAATGTTATTTCTTATCTTTCGAGATAATAAATAAGCGAATGCCATCGCAAAGTAGTCCGTTGTTTGAAAAATATTCAAACGGGTTTAGCAGTAGATTCCCTTCCCTGTGCGCATAAATCAGATTATATCTGAGCCAGATATTATCTACACTCTCTCGATTTACTGTATTTTGAAAACTAGAACTTATCCGTAAAAAACGGAAATACACGGATTTTGTTATTTATAGTATAAAAACTCGTACCCAACTCTTTTATCGGGACTCGAGGCCTATGCATCTGCCATTGCCCTGATAAATGTATATACATATACATATATATATATATATATAAAACAAATTTTCATAATCGAAAGAATCTGGTATGAGCTCCGAGCGATATATGAAATTTTGCAAATTCAACAATATAAACTTTACGGGCAAATTGTAAAAACGTTTCTAAATATTCTTAAATGTGCAAATTTTTAAGCTTAGCCATAGAAATACAAGGCAATCGGGTAATATACGTCGCAATAAAGAGTTTAACGGCATCATGTATTTATTTATTCCTTACCTCGTCCGTGCGCTTAAATACAGTGCAACTTCAATGTATTCGTAAAGCATTCGATTAACTAAAATTTTTTTCACTTGGTATTTCACTTAGTACTCCGCGGACAGAAGTGTCTGTCGTCTACATTTCTTTTACCTAAATTTAGACCTTTTATCGTATAAATACATATATATATATATATTGATAGAATTTTTACCGATAACAAATCGCCTTGCGAGGATAATAAATTAATTACAAGCCCGTTCGTTGCACAATACAGTGTATCCTTTAATGAAGCTATTATTTAAAGTGAATTTTACAAGAAAATATGAGGAAAATAAATTCTCATTTGCTCGGATGTTGTGTAATTATTTGATTTATTTGCCAGGGGATCTTAAGATGAAATTAATTCCTAAATTTTTAAATATATCCTCGATGTACTTTTTACAAATAAGATTAATCTAAACATTTTCTTTGCCGTATTATTTTTTTACGTAACGTAACAAGAAAAGACACAAGTCTACATTTTTATTTATATATATATATATGTATGAATGCAACGCGTTAATGGTATTTTTATAAAGAAAGATTTAGTATACTGATTGCGTACAGTTATGAAAGGGAAAGAAAGGAATGATAATGTCGATAAATGGTATAGATTTACTCGGTAAATAAGATTAGTGGGCTCGGCTCGGGTGTCTTTATGGCATTAATAAATAAATAAAAGTGTGCTCGGCGTCGTTAAGGGATATCAAAAGAAATTGAGATACGAAATGGCCCGTGAAATTCAGGGGAAACTCGAAAGATTAAGAAATTTTCGAGGAGCGAGCATGCGCGCGAGACGTGCTTCGGGCTCTCTCGAATTTTATTGGACCGAGAGGGAATAACCGAGAGGGTCGTGTTTGGAACAGGGCCTGTGTCGCGAATACACGGTATATTACACGAGGCTCGGCAACGACGAAGAAGAAAAAAAGAAAAAAAAAAAGCCCGTGAGATCAAATCGGCCTTTTTAAAGTAATCGGGAACGAAATGAGTGGGAGTCGTAAAAAAGTAATGTCAAACAAAAAAAAAAACGAAGAAGAAGAAGAAGAAGAAGACGTAGGGGAGGGGAGTGGGGGGGAGGGGACGGGCGATAAATAGATGGGAAAGAGGAAATCAGAGGAGACAGGGGTAAAAGTGGTACGAATGGAGGACTAACTGGAAAAGAACGATGTGTATCACGGGCGTTTAGGAGAGCGCGAGGGCGCGTAAGGAGGTGGCGGGTAAAGGGCCAAGAAGGGATCAACCGGGGAGAATATACCTAAACGGATCCTAGGGAAAAATACAGGGATTAATAATCGTAAAAGTCTGTGTCATCCAAGAGTCATAAAGCTGCAGGTAATATTACTCCTCGAGCAGCCGCCGTCGTGCCGTCGTGCCGTCGTGTCGTCGTTCCGTCGTGACGGCGCGTCGTCCTCCCCCCCACCCCCCAATAACCCCCCACCCGGGTCAACTTTTTCTTCTTGCGCCCCTCCGTTGCGGAGAGGGTCGAAAGGGGCTTGAGATCTGGTGGGAGTCGGGAACGTCACCCCTGTTGCCCCTCTAATGCCCGGTGCCACGCGCAAGAGCGAGAAGCGCCAAGAGTGGGTGAGGGAATGTGTGCGCGAGTGTATGATAGATAGGGAGAGCAGAGAGAGAGAGAGAGAGAGAGAGAGAGAGAGAGAGAGCAGCAGCAGCAGCAGCAGCAGCAGCTCGTATCCCGTATCCCGATGAACATAACGCTTACCCCCTTTTCGCGATTTCATTTCGTTCCGCCCCGTCGCATATCAACCTCCCCTCTCTTGTTCTCGCCCACTCACTCACTCACCCACCCTCTCCCACCCTCTCTCTCTTTAACTATGTATCTCACTCTATTCTATCTATCGGATAGTCGCCATCCTACTTTGAGACAGCTCGAGCCTTATCTCTATCGCTCATCTCGTACTTTAACTGTCAGCCTTGAGAGAAGCCATGAAATATATAACTACTCGCACTTGCCATGATAATAGAGGAATTTGAATTTTTAGACGAGAGAGAGAGAGAGTACTTTTGAGATAAAGGACAGCAGCGGCGGGCGGGGAGGGGGGCGAATAAAAGTTGCGTACAACGTTTTATCGAAGGCTGCCCGTAATCGATATGTGGCATTGCAGTGCCATGGGCCGATGGGATACGTTGCCGAGGCGTAAAGCGCTCGCGCAGCTTCCGATTAAAATTAATTACATTCGAAAAACTCGCTCTTGTCCCTTTATAGCCGCAAGCCGCAAGCCCCGCAAACCCCGCAACCCCCGCAAGCATTACACTTACGAAGTACCACGTAATAATCGCGCGCTAATGAACGCGAAGCGAAACTTGTATTTGCTCATTCGCTCATTTCAACGAGCCGAAGAACCGAAAGAGTCCCTTTTAATACGAGAGAAAAAATATCTCCGGCTTCCTTTATAATTCCGGACAGAGGCTAAAAAAAGACTACGTATACCACGAAATGACGGAATTTATAAAATAATCTCGGCGGTATAATCGTTGGTGAAAAATATGTTTGTAATGTCGGCTGGATAGGGCAACGACAAAGATTTTACTACCCTCCCCTCCCCCTCCGCCTATCTTATTTCATTTAATCTTTTAGAGGTCCACACCCACCCCAATAACCCCCGATGTCGAACGCGATCGATCGGCTGGACCGATAGAGGAAGAGGGAGGGGGTGCAGGGACGAAGGGGCGACACACACACCCGTCCGGGATACTTCTGGCATGGGGTCTTCCCAGTAAAACGTTGCAGAAACTAATGCGTAAGCCCGCATCGGGGATTATAGAAAACTCGAGGCTTCTTCTGTGGAGCCGCGATATTTATTAGGATGCAAATAATTATGGATCTGGCACGCAACCGTGACCTTTAGCCGATAGAATGTAGCCGATAGAAGAAAAATTTGCGCGGTTGATACGTTAAAGTGTCGTTAAAGCGGATTTGCCGGCTATTGTGAACAATCGCTTAATATCCCTCCTGGTTATGGATGATCCAGGTGTCAGGATAGCCCCGGTCCCTCATAGAAAATATCTTCACGATAAATGGACCGGGAGTCGGTCAGGTGGCGAGTCGGGGGCTGGGGGGGGGGGCTGGCTGGCTGGCTAATCGTCCGGTGCGACCGTCGATCGGCGGCCCGAGAGTCCGGGCTCTCTTTACGCCTCCTAGAGCTGATGATGAGCGCGATGCTCCAAGTGTTTCCGTGGGTGAGGTCGGGGAGGTGGAGGGTGGAGGTGGTGGAGGTGGTGGAGGTGGGGGTGAGGTGGTGGGGGGATACGAGAGACCCAGCAGTCGTCATCCCGCGATCCGAGAGAATAAAGAGGGGTTAATCGGTGAGTCTGGCGTGCGGCGCACCGCGAGGGTTGTGCGAACGGGACTCGGGGGAACGGGGCGGCCAAGCCACCCCGGGGAATCAATAACCGTCGGGGCGCGCGCCGTCGCCGGTGGTGGGATCGACTCGGAATTCCTGCCCCGGTGGAAGAGCAGGGGAGACCGTCGTCGGCTCCGCCCACGGCACGCGACCAGCACGCGACCATCGCCACCACCACCACCACCACCACCACCACCACCACCGCCACTACCACCACTACCACCGCCACCACCACCGCCACCGCCACTACCAGCACCACCGCCACTACCTTCTAGCGGCGGGGGCGACGGCGACGGCGACGGCGACGGCGGCGGTGGCAGCGACCTTCTCTCCTCGGGCCGTTCGTTTGCCTCCCCTGGATTTTTAGCCCGGGCTCGTCTCGGCTGGCACATCTCGTTCCGGATCCTCCAGAATCAAGAGACGGAGTACCGGATTGCCACCTCCAAGGCGAAAACTGTTCCCGTTCGGATACGGGACTTCCTCGATTACGTCACTCCGTCCTCCGACATCGCCACGCGCTCCTCGACTCCTTCTCGACCCCATCCGTTCTTTTTCTCTCCCTCCCCTCCCAACGCCACCCTCCCAACGCCACCCATACCCTTCATAGCCCGACCGCGTGCACGCAGCCTTCGTTTTAACTTCCCGAAGCGAACTTTATTTCAAAGCCCAACTTTCCTAAACAAATATCCTGACTACTTACGAGTTATTCCCTCCCTCTCCCCCCCACCTACGCGTTAACCGATGATTGATTTTCCTCCTCTTCTTTTCATTGGGGGGTGGGGGAGGGGTGTAAAAATCCTTGGCCTTGCCTACGTACGAGTGAAAAGTCACGCTCCGACCCCAACTAGTTATAACATCATTATTTATCTAAGGTTACCGGCATTACCACCGCGAGTAACGCGATGTGTAAGAAGTGTCTGCTCGCATCAAGGAGCTTTATACTTAAATTGGGAGCCAACTAACGAGATCGGGTTTGCGCATTTGCTCCACCCTTCCCCCCCCCCGTATTGAATTGAGTTTAATTACAGTCAGCCGAAGCATCCTCAGAAATCCGTTCAGCATTTTATACTCTCGTCTGTCTTTTAATTCACGCGACACCCGATCCAGGGGCTTCTTTCACCACCACCACCACCACCACCACCACCCTCATCACCACGAGCACCACCACCACCACCACCACCACCACGAGCAGCTCCGCGTGCCGCGTCGCTCGCTCCTCGAGGGTGCGACGGCATTAATCGAATCAAAAGCCTCGTTGACAAAAGAAAGGGTGGAAAAGGGAAACGAAGGAGGGATATCTGTGCGAATCTCGTCCACTTAGCGGGCCCTCCTTTGTATTTATAAACGCCAAAATGAATCGGGGACCGTCGACGAACGGAAAGAAATGAATCGACTGTAAACGAATAAACGAAAAAACGAGAGAGGCTCAGTTCGAATTACGATACGATAGAACGGATACGCCGATAGCTATAGTTATTGGGGGGGGGGGGGGTCGTAAGGACCGATTGACGTTAAGGCATATTACGGATAGGCTTCGGAAAAGGATGGAACGGATGAGAGGCTGCCGGTGTCCACCACGTGACCGGACGAGTACGAAAGTCCTCCTCGACCACCGACTCGTAGTCCCGACTCGCCGGAATCTTATCCCACGGACGGCGTCCACCTTCGCCCTTCCCCGTTCTCCGGCTTATCTGGCCGAGCGCGGTCCGGCATCGAGTTCCTTGCTCGGAAGCTTATTCGTCTACTTAGCGCCCCGATCGACTTTGTCAGCTCCGGGTCCTAATGCATTCCCCGACATGGGTCGGTGGGCCGGGGTTGATGGGAGGTCTAAGTAGGGGCTAACGTGGACCGACGGATGCCTCTTAAGAGGGACGCGGGAAACTCAAATAAATCATTTGGAAAGATAATCGGCCCCAGAGTTACTTAATTCTTTCCGTCGGCTACGTCGGCTACGTGAGACCAGACCGACACGACCAGACAATCCAAAGGATGAATGATCAATGACACGGACAGACGAACGACAGACGAAAGAGACCCTGACCCGATCGGAATTGCCACTTGCTTTCGGCTAGTTGTTGTTTCTCCAAACTCTCACCCCAATAACCCCAATAACCCCAATAACCCCAATAACCCCAGCCACGAAGCCGACCTAGAGGCCCGCATTCGCGAGCGATTCCACCGGATCGTCAACGAAAAGTCAAACTTTCAACGGCGCTCGAGGAAGCCCTCTCCTCCCTGCTAAGACCTTCGACCCCCTCGACCTTCTTCAATGGGTTCGATAACAAGCCGATTAAACTCTCCTCTTTCGTCTCCAGATATCGGCAGCAGCCCACCCCGGCATTCGCGCCTATATCAATCGATCCGCGTAAATGCCGCACTCGTTGAGCTTAGAGAGAGAGAGAGAGAGAGAGAGAGAGAGAGAGCTTTTAGAGGAGACGAGAACGAATCAGCTATGTTTTGAGCATCGATCGCTCGCGTTGTTATTAATTACTCCGGGAGCGATTAAGCGCTCGTTACCGGCATCGCTAACGTTGAGAACCTCGAACGTTCAAGTAAAGCTCATATACGTATACATCGGGGTGTTATTGGGGTTATTGGGGTTATTGTACAAAGCGAACGAGGCCCCGATAGGCCGGGCTATTTTAATATTGTCCAGGGAGTAATTTTCAAAATGACGACCACGACATTTACGAGCTCGTCATTGATACTCGTTCCCGAAATTCGAAACTTGGCCGAATCAATTTGGCAAAAAGTTTTTCCATTTCCCCTCCCCCGCCGATAAAGAGTAATCGCGAAATAAAGCCATCCTAGTTATTTATTTTTAAAAAAAAAAAAATGTTAAAGAACGTGGCTTAGGGAGCGAGGGTACGTAACGTTAAAAATATAAAAGAAATTTATGTGAACTGGGTATGGATACGTATGTCCCTGCTCGGCAGTTGGCTCAAATTTTATAAAATAGATTTCTTGTTTTTTTTTTTTTTTTTTGTTTTTTTGTTTTCATTTAAAAACTATCAATTTTTATACTTATATATATATATGTATATACGTGAGCCAATGAACACGGAATCTATAGTTCATCGGTATTGAATATAAACATACGGAATTGCGAGAAGAGCAATTAAATAACTTTTACATAAACTTGTTCTGACAACGTTACACCCTTTTAATTTCTATAAATTTTTTTTAAAGGCCCTTGCAACGCGGGCCACGTCATTGCGTACAAAAATTTATATTATTGCCATTTTTATTGTTCCTAGTCGTTGTGCAGCCTCGGCTTAATTAAACTGTATTTTTTTTCCTTTTCTTTTTGATCACTCCCCTCGCACTCCCAGTCCCAGTCGCGAATAATAAATTTCAAAATAATTTTACACGCGCGAAGGACGAGATTTTGTATAATTCGCCAACGGTAGCATAGCCTCGTAAACTTTTACTAAATAAGAAATTAATTAGAAATAAAAACAGCGTTTACGCGTTTCGTTATTGTTTCTTACTCTTAATATATTATTGATCACGTTTTCCCAATCGTATCTCAATAATGAACACATTACGAACAATTTTGATTGATATAAAGAGCAGGAGTTTCGCTTAAATCATGGAAAATCTTGTGGTAAAATCTACGGCAAATGTAAAAATAACAATGAGAATTTATAAAATAATCATGATTAAAATCTAAACCTTTTTTGGCCAACGAGTACAAAGAGTATAATGAAGTGGAGAGCTGTCGAGTCGAGAAACTTTATTATTTGAAATTAATCCTCAGTCGTTGTGTATCACGGAAGAATTAAATTCTAATGTGGGGATCTATTATCGGTCGGAGCAAATTAATAAAAGAAAAAGAAGGAAATAAGGAAATGACTGCGGGTCGTTGACAATTTTATCTTCCATCGTCGATAGAAAGTAATGGAAGGAGAAAAAATAAAAACAATATGTACGCTGTATACTTACGAGGATAGATAAATAGGATGAATTATAACACGGAGATGGAGCTTTGAGCTTAATCAAGCCTTGAAAGGGCAATTGAATCGGCCAGATCAAGTTAGCTCGGCCCTAATAAATTCAATGTGAAATGAAATAAAAGAGTGGCGCGTAAAGTTTTTACTAGATAAATCGGAAAGTAAAAGATCTACCGGGGAATTAAGAGAAAAATTCGGAAGTTAAAGTCAAATTAGATTCGAGTAAGTTTTATTGGCTCAATCGATCGATAAGAATTCAATTTTAAAATCCCCGGAACCATATGAAATATAGTATATATATACATATGTATTTACTGCATTGTATATATATATATATATATATAAAAATGCAGCGTACGTTTTTTGTTTTTTGAATTAATGATTATTATAGAGTTAAATAGTATGGTTAATGGATGCGTGGCTTCTTAACACTTAAGCGCTCTCCTTACGGATATATTAATCACTCGAAGAAAACTTTCGCTACTTATTATCGATGGGATTTAACTTAACTTAACCGGCAAGGGATTTCGTCCGTTCGAGATTGCGATCGATTGTAATTACGGGATCGAGGACCATCCACCGGAAGAGCTAGAACATTTTCAAGTGACATCGAGCCGTAATTGTTTTCAATGAGCTCGGCATTTCTAATTGATCGCAGCACGAGGGGCTAAATAACCGACCGACACAATAGCGGGAGTTGGTGGAGGAGGAGGAGGAGGAGGAGGAGGAGAAAGAGGAATACTTTAAGATTCAGGGATCCGTTAAATCCGTCCTTGGATGCAATAAGGGATGCTAATTTACCTAGCTTTTTGATCAATCAGTCATATCTAACAGCCCTTTGAATTAAAAGGCCGATGATCTAAGGGAAGATGTGAAAAAGGAGTGAAATCCTTTGCCAATAGGATACAATAAGATCCGGGGCTCCGATTTATCGATTAAATTCAGGGCTAAATTGACAATTGATTGCCTCTCGATAAGATGATTTTCTCAAATCGGACGCCACACAGACACGATCGCGATATACCGTTACACAGTATGTCCAGACGACGGCTGCTTTTCTTGTCTCCTCCGCCCCACTCCACCCTTCGAACGCCGCCCCCCCCCCCTCCAACGGTACCGGCCCCGCGGCACGGCCCGTGCCGAGTTCCACGACGTTTCACGAGGGAGTTTAGCCGGCCGTTGCTCCGGGAAACGGGAGGGTTATTGGGGTCGGTCTAAGGGCGCAGCCGATGATCAAAGGGCTTTTGTCGGAGATCAGAGCGAGCCGCTGCCCCCCCCCCCCCCTCCCCCCATTCGACGTAAGCACTTTAATCGTGCCGCGCTTTGGCTTTAGCCATTAATACGTAAATGTCCAAACATTTCTTCGATCAACACCTGGACCCTCTTATTCCTTCCTATTATTAACGAGGAAACCCTTGTTCAGCCCCAGGATCGCCACTGCCGACTAAGCTCGATGAGCCACCCTCCTCGACCGTCCTCGGCCCTCCTTGGCCCTGCACTACCTGCTCCCGGAGACGGCGAAGCTCGAGTCCCCGGTGCCGGTGACTCTCCGAGATCGATATTCAGAAGGTGACGACAATCAATCTTCACGGGGCAACTAACTTATCTACGAGGAAGTCCCGGTCCATCGATTCTCCGTGCCTATTCGTTTAACCTTCAGCCTCGCACCTCTCGCGGTCAATGCGCCGTGCTTTCGTTCCTTCGGCGCGCTCCTAACCGACCCCCGACCTTACTACCCCTCCCGCAAACCCCAAAGGACTCGAGTAAATACATTTCTTTTTACGTTTAAAATACCTTTCGCACCCGTACGAGACCCGTACTACGACGATTCGTATTCTTCACCGAAGAAAGAAAGAAAGAAAGAGGGAAGGAAGGAAGGAAAGGAAAAAGCTAATCCAAGGCTACGACGGAGAAATAACGTAATCGTAAGGGAGAGGAAGTTTATGGGGGGATCATTGGGATGATCGGTAAACTATAGAGAAAAGAATGGCTTGATAATTTTAGCGAGAAGGGCAGCGAGTCGATTGAGTTGATAATAATTATTACCTGATGAGGTAATAATGCAATGCTGGACGCGGGGGGATGAATGAGGATCTAAATAAGTATGCCGGGCACGAATCGAACGAATAATAAATAAAGCCGAGCGCACTCGTACACTTGTATCTATGGGATGACAGCTTTAGGGATCGAGCCTCCTTTACCTCGAAACACTTTAGCTTATAAAAGTAATAATAGCAATAATAAGTGATAATTAAGAATGAAGTATCGTTGCTCGGTTAATGAGAGCGACAGTTAACGATAAGGGAGATGATGTGGGTTGAAAGGGTCTGGTCAAGCGGCCAGGTACGCGAGATTAAGAGCCGCTGCTATATAGCTGGGTAGACCGGCCGAATTAATCACGAGCCATTATAGATCGACTGTCGGGGGTGGCAGGGGGTGGAAGAAAAGCGAAGAAAAGCGAAAAAAACAGGAAAAAAAGCGCAGCACGGAAAAAAAAAACATGAAATGGGGGGGAGGGGGGACAACAACAAACGGACAACGAGGAAAAGCGAGAAGAAGAAGAAAAAAAGCAAGCAAGCAACGCTCCCGTTGTATTACGTAATAATGCACGGCTTTGGTTTAATTTGTCCGGGTCAGTATGGTTTATCCGGCCGGGATATTATTTACTCGATGATCGAATCGGATTTCCCGCTCCGCCCCCACCCGTCCCTACATCGGCCGGCTTTGGCTTTGTCCGCGTATCACCCCCACCTTCCCCCCCCATCCACCCTAAACAATCTTATTACCTTACGTGCGGCCAATTGCAAGTAAATTGCTGAATAACCGAATGCGTGGGGGGCAGGCATTGAAAGCTAAAAGCCTAGGGCGCGGTGCATGTACGAAAGTGTGGCCGATCGCCCGGGTCGGCTCGAGTCACGTTAAGATGATCCGCCAGAGACGTCTGCTGATTAAAGCAGCCGAAAGCCTGACCTTACGAAATACGAGGATTATCACGTGGGTGGGGGGGGGTGCCGTGCCTCCCGTGCGCGGCCTCTTAAACGAAATCCCCGGGCCAGGCTGTAATAAATGTGAAAAGAAAGAAGAAAGAAAAAAAAAGAAGAAGAAGAAGAAGTCGTGCCCTCTTCGGGATAGATAGATAACGACGGTACAAGTCGAATATGTCGTGCTGGCGTTACCCGGGCCAGAAGGGCCATGAAAGGCGCCGCGGCGGGGTTATTGGGGAGCAGCCGCGGCGGGACTAAACGAAATTTAGGGACGTACGTCGTGGCCGGCTCGGTCTCCGCGGATTCTGGCACAATGTCGACGTAACGATCCAAGGGCGCCACCCCCACCCCCACCGCCACCATTAGGGAATTGCAGTTGGCAGCTTTCTCTTTCATCCGTCTCCCGAGGGCTCGAGGGCTCGAGGGCTCGAGTCCTACCTCCTCCTCCTCCATCCTACACCCCACCCCGACCCCTCACACGGACCCTTAGTTTTAGATATATTTGCGAGCTCGCGCTCCGTACGGACGATCGCGAGGCATATCTTCGACAGCCTCGACTCCGGACATCTTACGTTCCCGTCCGTTAGGCTCCGTTAGGTGGCTTTGATCTGCGGGAAAGCCAATGCGGACGGGCGGCCTTTTTTCTCCCCCGCGCGAGGGGAGAGAAGCCTTTTGGCTTGATAAAAAGAAAGAGATGATACGAGAAGATCCCTTACTTTTTTGAGCCTTGCGAGACGACGTGCCCACATAAAACAAACATAAAAACGTTAATTTTATAATCCCAATAAGCCCAATAATTCTACATCCAATTCCAATCCAATTCTACAAAGGTTTTAAAATTCAAAAGCCGGCTTAATAAACCTGGACAAATTTGTTAACTCTTTATCTTTTTATTTTTTTTGTTATTTCGCCGACCGCGCGTGACTCGCAGCTCTCCGAGTTCTATTACGTTTGTAAAATCATCGGGAAGTTAAAGGGGGTTTCACAACCTCCAGTCAAGTTGTGAATTGAAAAATCTAACGAAAGCCTCTGTCCAGTTTATTATATACAAAAAATTAACGATCCCTTTAAATATTACGTCTCCCATTGGCATTTTTGTCCTTTATATTTATATTTATTCGCCTTTATATTTATTTGAATTAAAATTTTTAGAATTTACTAAAACCTAAAAGCGCCTTCCCGTCCGTAAATCAGTACAACAACTTGTTGTCTAAGCTGAAATCTTTCGTTATTATATCATATAATATTACAATTGTAATTGCGGTAGAAAACAAAACAAAAGAATAGAAGAAGAAGAAGAAGAAGAAGAAAAAAAGAAATCAATTTATAAAAACGACTCGAAGGTACAAAGTTAGGAAAGATTGATCTCCACCAATTTTTTTTTTTTTATCAAACTATTAATATACGCAAATATTAAGTGTATATTTTAATAAACGCTTCTTACGTAAAATATTACGTTTTTCATCAGTCCCTTCCGGTATATTATCTTCTCTTTTTCCTTTTTTTCCCCTGCACAGATAACGTGAAACGATTTTACGTTGAAAAAACTAGTCGAATGCTTCGAATGAAGAGGCAGCACGTGACGAGCTTATGATTTTCCCGGTGCAATTATAATATAGCGAGGTCGGAAAGGGGGGGGGGGGGGAAACGGGGATCGGCAGCTCAATTGAAAGGTGAACATTTGATCCCGAGAAGCTTCGAACCCTTTCACCTTCCTTCGTAATAATACGTAAGAGATAAGCATCGGAAGGAGCGTAACTTTTAGAAATACTGACGTCTCGTTTCAGCTGAAAGTCAAATGGGAGTGAGTAAAAAAAAAACTATATTTTTATTTATAAACAAACGAACGAACTTAAGTTACATAAGTTAAGCATTTTTGTTGCAATACATCGAAATGTCTTATAAAAAGGGTTGGAAACTTTTGTAATTTTTTTTAAAAAAAAACTTTTCAAATAAATCGAATCGTTAGAATCAAATTGAATTAGAAATGAGGTTTCGGTGCGCGATACGTAAACGTAAGAATGTATCGAGCATTCAAGGAAGCTCATTTAAAATTATTAATTTAATAGCATTGAGTAAACTGTTTTGTTTTCAATTACTAAACGTCATTAGAGAAGGGAATATTAAACAAAGGAGGACTTCAAGCCTTTTGTTGATCTACTTACGATAGAAAATTACAGAATACAATAGCGCAAGTAGCGGTTCGTCAAAAGGATATTTTAATAATCTTTTTTTACACTAAACGATATCATTCATTTAGGGGTAATGAAATAATAAGTACTTGACTGAGAAATTTTAATAGAAACAACAATGGCTATAAAAATATAGAATCCTTATAAAACATATATTTTACGTTCTTGGCCGTAATAACCGTTTATTGTAATATAAACATATTGGCTTTACGGAGCGTAAAATCAAAAAAAAAAAGAGGTCAAATGCCTATACGAACAGATTAAGAAAATCAAAATAATTAAACGTTGATTTTACGTAAAAATTATGAGAATGTATTCCGGGTTGGAATAGGTCATTGGGAATATTATTAATAAATCGCAAAAATTAATCGTCAATTGAGAGGCTGGATTGATTGGGGCAGCTGGGGATGCGTAAAATTAATGTAAAAGGAAAGAAGGGAAAATGAGGGACGAAAGAGAGTGACGGGATAAAATCAAAAGCTATTTGTCTTGCAGCGGTTGACACGAGTTGCGAGCACGAAGCGGAAAAGGAAAATTGGCATAGGATATACGAAATAAAATCGCTCCTCACAAATCAAACGAAAAACTAATTTTCATTCTTTTTGGAAGATCTCGTCCTCTTACTATCTCTCTGTGTCACGTCGCACTCGCTCCCTACGAGGCTTACGAGTATGACGGGCTCACTTACGCACACCACCCACTTCTCTCATTATATTGTAAATATTGGTTCGATAGATGCGCCGTCTGCGATCGCTTCGCCCTGTCGGGAGTACATTTCGTCCGAGCATATTTTTTTTATCTCTCGGGTAATCTGATCGGCCTCTCTCCCTCTCTCTCTCTCTCACTATATATATCGTCCTCACCCGACAGCGTTCTTTATCAAATAAATAGAGTAGAAGAAGAAGAAGAAGAAAAAGCTTATAATAGAAATCAAATGAGGGATACGTAGGATTGATAAAAATAAAGTATAAAACGTTTCTATACAATTCTTATCGTTTCAGATGACTGATAAGAAATTTGTAACAAAAGACGGGCTTCGAGAGAAAAAACGTTTCACCCTTAACAAACACTGAAATAACTGCCTCTTTAATAATTTTTTCTATATATATATATAAATCATGCCGATTGTATAACGGGAGTGGGGGGGAGTGGGGGGCGAGGAGAACCTTTGAATACAAAAATGAAAGAAATGATAGATAAAAAAAAAAAAAAAAAAGAAGAGGAGAGGAGGGGATGGGGGGGATGGAGGGTTGGGGAGGAAGAAATATCACATCTGCGTGAAAAATTTGTCGCCAAGCCATTTGAGGGCCAAGCGTTTCGAGAAAGCGTAAAAGCTTTACTCTGCCCCCACCGACCCACCGGCCCCCGCACCAAGCGAACCACCTACAAACGAATTTTAGACGGGAGTCCGAGTGAGTGTACGCGGGGACCGGGTGCGAGGGTCGCACGCACTACTCGGCCGTGTAAGAGGGATACAAGGGGCGGGGGGGGGGTCAGACTCCGAGGCATCCGAGAGTACGTCCGAAAACGTTCGCGGTAAATTCGCCGAGATACGGATTAAGTGGGCGCCACGACGGTTTGTCTGTCCTCGCACGCCCCCGCACGCCCCCCCCCGCACGGAATCCGGAATTTATTCTCTTTGGGGCTATCAGCGTACGATCGAATTAGCCGCTCGAGTTTGGAAAACAAGGGTGGTTAGGGAAGCAGCCGCGAATTTTCTTTGCGGCGTTTCAAAGCTTCGTCTCCCCCCACCGCTCCCCCCACCGCTCCCGCTACGGCCCAGTTGATTCGCGACTGTTGCTCTCCGCTCGTTTTACCCTCGGATAAATGATAAATTATTCACTCGCGGTCCCTTGCTCTCTTGACTCTGCCAAAGAAGCCGCCCGAGAACTCCAGGAGACGATACTTCCAAGTGATCTCTCTCTCAAGCTCTCTCTCTGGCTGTCCGCGTATGCACGACCGCCGCTTTCAAAAGATTACCTATGAGCCGGAGTCGTCTTTCCCCTTATCCCTAAGCGCCTGCCGTACTCAACGACTCTCCATCCCTTACATCCGAGCGTCTTTTACATATCATTACTAACCAAGGGCCGGGCTCACCGGCTCAAACTTTACAAGCCCCAATAACCCCTATTATTTATGATTTTATTATTATTACGTATTACGTATTTATTAACAAGTCGTCGAGCTTATAGAACGTGTGGCGGGCCCTGGCCGTGATAATTCCTCGTCGTCACTGTACGTTACTCGCGATAATACGTCACGCGGGCCCCGTAATTTTTATTCTCCAACGTAAATACCACGAATACCAATTACCCCTGCCACCGCGACAACGGCTGATCCGAGCCCTGAGCCGCCACAGAATCCAATACCACACAGACGTACCACGTGGCCAACAAAACCGAACGATTCCTTACCAATATTATCAACAGTATAAATGTTTAGATAATTTTACGAGGGTTTTTTTATTGAAATATAATTTGCCCAATATCCTAAGGCTACGTAAGATTTTATATAAACGCCCTCGTTCGCGTTACGTGAGCAAGGATAATTCATTTATTCGATTTATTCGATCCTCTCTTACGACATTAAATATTTACGATGTTTCAAGTCATTCAAGTTAATGTTTCATTTTAACTTGGAAACGACGGAGATCGATACGAAATATCTTACAAGCAATTAATGCTGTAATTATTGCTCGGTTATTGGGGTTATTGCTCGGTTATTGGGGTTATTGGGGTTGCAGTTGCGCAGTCCTTGATTCATTATTTATCAAACAGAAAAATAGGCCATACGGGATTCGATATAATTTTTTTTATCATTTATATTTCTTATTATTATTGATTTATCAAAGCGAGAGAGAGAGAGAGAGAGAAATTAACTTTCCCTCAGAGATCTATTAATATACTTTTTATATCGAGGAGCTTTCGTGTATGGAGTCTTCGCTGTAAATAATTGATAAAAAAAAATCAAAAGAAATAAATTGCACTCAGAAGTAAATTGACAACAAAAATAAGATTAATATTAAATTGAAAAAGTACGCGGAAGGGGCTCACTCTTTTCTCAAAGAAACACGGGGAAAATTTATTATTTTCTCTTTCTCTTCTAAAACTCTGTAATAGTTGAAAAAGGGGCAAGATAATACCCCCGCCCCCCCCCTCTCTCACTCGTCCTCCCTCAAAAGAAATGATAGAGATAGATAGATATATAGATATATAGATATATAGATAGAGAGAAAAAAGGGAATAGGATATTGTGTAAGGGGGAGGAGGGCACGAACGGAGGATAGAGAAAGAGAAGTTTTTCTTTTCTTCTTCTCCCCTTCTATCCTGCTCGTGTGTCGCGGTCTCGTTTTAAACTTTCAAAAGAAAAACTAAAAATGCTTTAACTCGAAATGAAATTTTGCAAGAAGCAGAAAACGGAAGAAAAAAAAAAAGAAGAAAATATATAAACTGGGGGAAGGGGAAAAAAAAAAAAAAACTAGGGTGAGGGTAAGCCTTTTTTCATCATACGTCGAAAACTACTCAGCATAATAAGAGTTCGCCTCGCGCAGCATCAATCTTCGCTTTAATTCCTGATTAAAGTAGCTTCTAGTCTTTGGTTAGTAAAAATAAATCTCTCTCTCTCTCTCTCTCTCTGTGTACTTGTTCATTCAATGAGGTTAGATTATCATTAGAATGGGGAAGTAATTTTTCATAAAAAAATTGTCCTTCGAACCAAAATAACACAATCATTTTATTTTTATTTTATATATATATATATATTTGTTTTATTATGTCTTTCTTTCTTTCTTTCTTTCTTTCATTCATTTAAATGTACTTGGGCATTATTCTCTCTTATCGGTGAGAATTTTCACGGGTATTAAACTACAAAATCTCTTCTTGGCCTCCTGCGTGTCCAGCTCGTTGTCCCCTTCTATTGTCACTCGCGCCTTATAATTTCTGGAAAAAAAAAAAGAAAAACAGAAAAATTACACGTTCGATATTAACGAGAGAAAAGAAAGAGTCGCCGCGCATAAACGGTACGAGTACTCAATAACCCCAATAACCTTCGTATTAAAAAAAAAGACCCATTGAGCCATTAAACGGTAGCCATATTATCTTACTATTGGGAAGTAATTGTAATAAAGATGGGCTTTTAAAATTTCTTAAGCATTATTTTTTTTTTTTTTTTTTTTTTTTTTTATTCCCAACAAAGCCCGGAGTTCGCTTGTTGTCTTACAAACGGAGGCTTAATAAGTTAATGAGTTAAATAATAATTGAAACCCCCGGTCTAATCCTTACGAAAATAAATATGTATGTAAAGTTGTGCGAAAGATTAATCTACGTATTAAACTACGTATTATTAAGCACGGTCGTTCGTATCGTTGTACAGGTATACGTGGATACCGGGGATACCGAGGAGCCGGCGTGATTCCAACTTTTACTTAAGCTCAATAAAGTCTTTGTCGGGAGGTGTGGTGGAGCGGAGGGGCGGAGGAGCGGAGGGGGGGGGGGCGGACCACAACAGAGAACACAACTGAGAATTCTGTATGGTATGCTGCATGGGGTAAGTGACAAAAGAACTTCGAGCTTGCGCGTGTTAGTAATTTGTGCCCTCAATCCGCTAAGACAATTAACGACGAGATATTTGTCATTATTCTAGGGGATGATAAAGTATATCCCCGGCAAAAAAATAAATAAATAAATAAAATAAAATAAAATAAAATAATATTCTGACGTGTCGGTTACAAGTTGCAGTTGGCAAGATTACTATTTTTAGAATTTTTGAGAATCTGTTAACTGTATTGTATGTAATAGTTAAGATACATTCGTAACGGCAATTGTTAAATGTACTTTTTGTTATAAAAAAAGAATAGCTATCCATGATTTATTCCATATTCATATTTATTTTGGCGATTGTAATTGCTGAGCGACTACGTTGAGCTCAACAATAATTTATAACTGAAAATTATAAACGAGTTGAGAAAAGAATTAATTGATCCGGTTATTACGATAATTATTGGCCCGTAATGTTACAGCGATTCGTTATTGTCGAAAGTTTCATATCCTTAAATTCAATATAGATTCGTGCCAAGAACTAATAAGGCTTTTTAAAGAAATTACAAGATTTATTGAATCTACTCTATCTGTCTCAAAGGGACAAAGTACGTAACGACGTATAGAAAATGTTATAATACACGTAAATATTGCAATCTTTAATCTAAAAGAAAAGTTTTCAATTACTTAGCTCCTTCGGGATAAGATCCAAATACTACGGAAGGAAATTCCTTAGAAACTCTTGTTAAAGCATCCGCAAATTCATCTTCCGAGGCATTAAGATATAACTCTTGCTGTATAAATCGTTTCTTCGTATCAAATAAAATCTATTTACAATGAGTAAGAATAATATCAATTATAAGTATATACAATTTTTTTTTTTTTTTTTTTTTTTTTTTATTCTTACTACAATCTTTGTTACTAAATTATTCTAAATTATTCTTATTTTTATTAAATCTTATACATTTGTATGTATGCACAAGTAAAGTTCATTGTGGATAGTTTTACAACCATTGCACTTTGAATTAGATCAAATATATCAAACGTAAATTTTAATATTCAATAAACATTACCTGACACAAGCTTTTAAAATTTATTTGTAAGAACGAAGGTGATCCAGGAAAAACATATACATTATTAAGAACGATGCACGGAAAAGTAATTGGCAATTTTGTATTCTCATTAATACCAAATTTTAAACTGGCTTGTTTTGGTATCTAAAAAAATATATGAACTTTTGTATTAGCCAGCACTTTAATTATAGTTATTATTATTTATATATATATATATAAATATATTTAATTGCGTATTACGTAAGCTGGCTTATATGCAGGAGATAAAGGATTTTCAATATGACAATATGACTTTATAATATTAACTATAGTTGGATGGCAGTATAAATCATCATCGAATGCCTTTGCTAGACCTGAAATGTAAAAACTATGTTCTTATAAAATTAACATGTAATTATCGTTCAATTCGCACCTTCATAAGTAACATCGTCGTGAGTTGGTCCAATGCCACCAGAGGTAATTACGTGCGTGTATTTCCCAGAGAATTCCTTGATTTCTTTCGCTATCTCATCAACATTGTCACTTACGACTGAAATCTTCAAGAAAAATGTTTCCTGTTTTGCACATACATAGTTCTCTTGTTTACAATCATGTACCTCAATTTCAACTAACTTTCATAACTTTAACACCACAGTCGTAGAGCTGCTTGCAAATGAAGTGTGAATTTGTATCCTTTACTTGAGCTTTGAGTATCTCATTTCCAATAACTGCAACAGATTCAATGAAGTCTTAAAAATTTATAAAAAAATCTTTTAACTAAAACCTAAACTAAAAGAAACACGATCTTACCTATAATTCCTGCGGTCTTATGTTCAACAGCCAAACAAAACGACCTCTGAATCAATCGAATTGGCAGATCTGCTGAACTCAAGAACATTCTCCAGCAGGAATTAATTAGGACGTTCATTTTCTTAAAAAAAAAATTCTGAAAAATCTTGTAAAAATTTTCCTAAAATTTTATTATTTCTAAAAACATTAAGAACGTTGTGTAGGTAAAATTGTTTGTTAGGAACATAATCAGTTAAAAGTGAGACGCGAGAAGAAAATTATTAAACAAATTCTAAACGATCTTAAGGTTTAAATAAATTCCGTATATTAAATAAAATGTTACTGCATCGAAGAAGGTTATGTTAGTAAATGTGCTGGGATCGTTTGCGCTTTCAAAGATTCATTGTTAAATTACCAAAAGTCAAAAGTATAAAAAGTAAAGAATATATTTTAATTTTTTTATAAACTATTATCGTACGGATAAGAAAGACGCGAAATTTTAATACGAATTATTTTTGACGAAATATGGTGTTCCTCGGCAAAGTTCTGCTAAAGCACTCACCGAAATCACTGTATAAGTATTTACTACGTCAATGTGAAAAGCTACCGGAGGGTGCAAATCAACATTATAAACACTCCGTTAAACAAGTATAAAAAGATTTATAAAAAATAATTTTTCTGGCAATAGAAATAGGCTTACTCATGCTACCATTACATTTTACGATTTTGAATTGTTCTAACCTTTATTACTTACACTTATCTCTTTCAAATATTATAAATAATGCAGATATTTGAAATTTAAATAATTCAATATACTCTTGCAGGAAAGTTATTTTCTAAAATGATAATTTCATTTTAATCAAATGTCTTACAACCTGTATAATTTTATTTATTATCTAATGCTTTGATAAATAATTATCACAATAAATTTTAATTACATGTCTCAAACATTTCTTTTAATAAAAGAATTTTAATTTCATTCAATAAGCAGTTTGTTAAGTGTATATATAATAAAAACTCTTGATTATTAATTGGCAATGAATGTACTTATTAGAGTTATAAACAACATTTGACGGAGACATGTCCAGAAAGAGTGGGCCAAATAATAGAAAGAGCTATTCTTGACGCTCAGTGGATTATGAAAAAGGTACAAAAAGAGCATTTTATTTGAAATTCCTGTATTAGCTTTGATTAAAAAAATAATAATCTTTTTAGTACAAGAAAGGATTGATCCAAAATTCGAAGAATAAATAAATTGTATATACTTTAATGTAGTAAAAATGGAATATTTTGATAGCGTTATTAGTGAAACGTGTACAAAAAGTACAGAAAAATTCTGGCAGACAATACAACTTTGGCTAAAAAACCCTCACCTTATCAATCGCAGAATATTAGCTTCCAGTCAACTTAAAATATTTAAATTGAAAAATGTCAATAGCACTGAGATTCTCAAGTGGTTTATGAACTTTCAAGAAGATCTTGTTACAGTGGAAAATATTGAAAAAACAATATTAGTTTCTTTGGAAATGTTAAATGGCAAGGACATTGCGATTCAGTATGACTTAAATAATATTGATTATTCTCAAAATGAAGAGGAAAAAACAATTTATCTTCGTTTTGACAAATTATTACCGCGTCATACTGATAAATTTTCAGAAACGTTAGCGGTGTCCTTAATAGACATTCAACATAATTTGATTACACAATTCTTTCAAAAGTATAACGACGACAATGAAAAAAAATCTTTGGGTTTTATGTATCCTTATCAAATAAAATATGAAAACGATTGTATATCTATTCTTGTGAAAAATTTAAAACTTTGGAAAGATAATGCAAATTTGGCATGGCTAAAAAACAAGTTTTTTTATAAGTTTCTGAAGTGGGTTCAAAATGAAGAGCGTAACAATAGTTTGATTAATGAATCGTTGAAGCATGTAGAGTCAGAAAAGTACACAAATTTATATAATAAATTGAAGGTAAAATATGGCATAGAAATGGTAAAAGTTTGGCCAGAAAGAACAGACCCTCAAAAATTTGTTTACGAAGATATAGCAATTGCAAGCTATTTGTTACTATTGTGGGAATCGGAGAGAGAAAAATTAGGTATCGAAGAAAAGCAGTCATTTTTAGACCTTGGCTGTGGCAATGGCTTACTCGTCTATATACTTAATAGTGAAGGTCATCCTGGATTCGGAATCGATCTTCGTAAGAGAAAAATTTGGGATCTCTATCCTAAAACTACACGATTACAGGTATTGGACATTTATTATCCAGTATGTGTTACATACACGTGTTCTTATTTTAATGTGGTATTAAAAATTTGTTCGATCGCAGGTAAAGACAATTATTCCATCTTCGAAAAGCTTATTTCCAGAAACCGATTGGCTAATTGGCAACCATTCCGACGAGTTGACACCTTGGATACCAGTTATAGCTGCAAGAAGTTCTTATAATTGTCGTTTCTTCTTATTGCCCTGTTGTGCCTACGAGTTTAATGGTAAAAAGTACCAAAGAGACAATACAGCATCCAGTCAGTATTCGAATTACCTAGAATACATCGGTGAAGTAAGCAGAAAATGCGGTTTCACTACGGACATTGATAAATTGAGAATACCGTCGACGAAAAGAATATGTTTACTCGGGACCGAAAGGAATTACTCGGTATCCGATAGTGACGCACACGACCTGATAATACAAGAAATGATTGACATACGATCCAATAATGATAATAATAATGAAAAGAACGAGGCGTGGTCCAATACATTCCGACCGCGTGACGCTACTGAAAGGGTTCGTAATTGCACGCAAATTGACAAGGGCTTAATAACTAGGATTATCGACATTGTCGTTTCATATCTATTGCACGAGATACGTAGGATCGACGTATTCCATGCGGATTCAACGAGGAGCTGGAATGCAGGTGGCCATATCCAATTGTCCGATATAGCTAAATCACTGGATACGGAAACGTTAAGAAAATTAAAAAACGAATGCGGAGGCTTGCAAACTCTCTTGAGAAACAATGGGCATATTTTTAAGGTGGAGTCCGGAAAGGTCAGGTTTCGCGTCCCGGGCAAGGACGCGATTGGTAAAAATAAGAAGCCGAGGAATCCAATGGCCATTAGGAAGGTTAAAACGTGTTGGTTTCATGAAAATCATCCGGACGGCTGCCCGCAAACGGATAATGAATGCGATTACAAACATTAAATAAAAATTCGTTTATTCAATTTAATTAAATTATAATATAATTGATCGTCATCATCATCATCATCATCATCATCATCATCATCATCATCGAGACGACTTAAATCTATATTGTACTTTTTAAACGTCATTATTATTATACATTTTTACAATTTGTAAATATAGATTTGTAAGTCACTTTAGGCATATAAAAAAAAACGTAGCGATAATAATAATAATAAAAAAAAAAAAAAAAAAAAAAAAAAAATTTGTCAATAACTTTTATAACAATTATTTCATAATATATAAAAGGACACTTTAGCTATGCTTTAAAAACACAATGGTGGCGGCACATGTTATTATAATCGCCCTTATTATTTATTACTAACGTTATTAATAATGTTATTATTTATAATAATTATTATTCTTTTTTCTGCTGTTGTTCTTGTTGTTGTTATCATTATTACTATTATTACTAGTATTACTAGTATTACTAGTATTACTAGTATTACTATTACTAACATTAAAATTTGTTAATGTCGTTACATTAATTTTTCTCCTATAAACTATTAATATTATTATGAAATATATATATGTATATGCTTTTTTTTTTTTTAAAGAATCGACACGAGATAATAGGTTATTGGATAGATTGAAAGTAGAGAGTGATGGGAGGGGGGGGGGAAAGCACGGGTAAAGAAAGAAAAATATGTAATTGTACTAGTTCAGAAATGAAAATACTAATATCTCTTAAATATTGGACTACGGTAGGTAATGTCCGAGGGCATAATTCGTAAAAATGATAAAATAATGATAAGGTGTCAGGGTGAGAATTAGTGCTTATGCTAAGAAGAATCTCAGTCTTAATGTAATAATCGTACGTACTGTGTCGCGTTATTGAGCTTTGCGTGCCGTTTGCGCGCGTGAGCGGGTGTGGGTGAGGGGAAAAGAAAAGTCGAAAGCAGAGAGGGATTGGTTGTAGCCAACGTAGTCGTAGTCGTAGTCGTCGTCGTAGTCGTAGTCGTAGTCGTAGTCGTAGTCGTAGTCGTCGGTCTTCAAGCACTACTTGAAGAGCTCGACGATATTGAGGTCGTCAAAGTTCAGGCTCCGCGTGTCCTCGATGCTCTGCTGTAGAAGCTTGGGGTCGTAGTTGACGAACTGCTGGGTCTTGGCGAGCCTCTTGGTCTCGGCGGGGTCGAGCTTGTGCTTGCGCTTCAAGTGAGTCTGCAGGTTACCGCTTTGGGTGAAGGATCGCTGGCACTGGTGGCAGTAGTAAGGTCGGTCGCCGGTGTGGCGCTTCTGGTGCATGTGCAGCGTCGACTTCTGGGCGAAGGACTTGTCGCAGTAGTCGCACTTGAAGGGCCTCTCGCCCGTGTGGATGCGCTTGTGACGCTCGAGCTGGCAGGGCTTGGCGAAACCCTTGCCGCAAATGTCACACTGACGCCTTGCCGCGTTACTAAAAACCACCAACCAAACCACCCAACCACCCAGCCCATTGCTTTGTTTTTAGTCAGGAAACGATACGATACGATACGATACGATACGATACGATAATTATGTGGGAACGATAGCGTCCCACGGGCTATGGGAACAATAACCCTCTTTTATTTTATTACCTCGGCAGTTTGGTCTGCTTGAAGCCGTTGCCCTCGACGTTCTTGTCCGGGACGGTCGAGTCGATATTTTCCAGCTGCAGGACCATGCTGCTGTCGTTCAGCTGGAAGTCGTCCTCGTTGGTCAAGGGGGGCGGCGGCGGCGGCGGCGGCGGCACCACCACCGACTCCGGCATGTCAGCCGCGAATATAACCTGGAGGTTGTTGGCCTGGTCCTGGACCTTCTGGACAACGCTCGTCGCGAGGAAATCGTTTTGGGCGCAGCTCGAGGAGGTAAGCGGCAGCTGGGACGTAAGAGCCGGATCCTCGGTCTGTATGGTGACGAGGCCGTTGGCCAGCAGGAACTGGAGATTCGCTACCAGCTGGTTGTTCTCGTTGAGGGCGAGGAAGTTGCTACCGTCGCTCGTCACCACGCCGTCCATGTTAAAGGATATCTGATCACCGGCAAGGGCGTCGAGGCTCGAGTGCACGTCGATGCCCTGGTGAAGGTCGTTCGGCCCTTGGCCAAGGAGCGGCTGGATCGCCGGGGCCGTGTGCACTATCCGGACGATCTGATCGTCCTTGGAGTCGTTGGACTCGGGCACGACGACGACGTCCTGCATTACGTTCGTCATGACGTCCGACATCACGTCCGCCATCACGTCCGCCATCACGTCCTGGGCATGGCCCTGGGCTCGGATGTCACCTATTTGCGGGCTCGGCTCGTCCTGCTTATGCGAAACGAGGTGGATGGTTTGCTCCTCGGGGCTGTGGAACGCCATGTCGCAGAGAGGGCATTGAAACAATTGTTCGTCTGTAACAAAGGGACATTTCGGGGGTATTCGTCGATTGACCCCATCGTCAAGGACTCGTACGTCAAGTACTTTTAAAGTAACGATCGGCACGAGCGATGCGTTTAATAAGGGATTTCTAAAAATATTCTTACGTTTCGTTTTCATACAGGATATTATTGGGGTTATTGGGGTTATTGGGGTTATTGGGGGGTTATTGGGGGTGGGGTTATTTGTTAAAAAAGACTTAGCTTCTAGGTGTCTGGTGGGTAAAGAATCCAGGTAATGCTCTCCAAAGCCCCATCATTAATATACTCAAATAATTCGAATAATTTACCTGCGTGTAATTTTATGTGAACCTTAACACTATCTTTTGTTGGGAACACGCTATTGCACACGTTACAATAAAATGGCCTCTCCGCTCCGTGTATTTTTAAATGAGAATCTAATGTATACTTAACAGCGAAGCTTTTGTCGCAAAAGTAACACTGATATGGTCGCTCACCGGTATGGGTCCTCACGTGCCTTGTGAGGTCACTCGGTTTACGGAATATCTTAGGACAATATTTACACTTATTGGCCTTTCGCTCGTGGCTCGTTTCCTGCGAATTCAAACAAAAAAACGTCTTCGCTAATACCACACACACGCGCGCCCAATGAAATAACGTAACGTAACGTTATTATTATTAGTAGCACTCACGTCGTCCTTTTTTCGGCTCGAGGTTAAGATTCAAGTCGTCTTGGTCGGCCAGGCTTTTGAATTGCAGCTCAAACTTCACGTGATCCTTTATATGCTTCCTTAATTGCAGCGACGTTGAGAATTCCTCGTTGCATTCGTAGCACTTGTGCGTACTTTAATGAAGAAAAACAGAGGGGGTGAAGAGGGACGAGGGATATATATTACATTAGACAACGTTTTGACTTTGGGAAGCTCTGGTTTTTGCAACGACGACGAGTTGTTTTGTATCGTATCGTATCGTATCGTTAACACTTACTCTTCGTTTTCGTGGATTTTCAAGTGCTTGCTAAGGCCTGCATTCGAACAGAACTTGGCAAAGCAGCGATTGCATTGGAATTCCTTATTATCCCCGTGAAGCTTTAGATGCTCGTTGAGGTTCTCCGCGCTGAATTGCGGCATGTTGCACAAGTGGCACTGGTAATTCGGATCGGCAATTAACATCTTGTTGCTACAATTGACATCGCCGTAAGCTTGTTCCTTGTCGATGCTAATGATCGACGACTCGTTAAACAGATCCATGTCCTTCTTCAGGTAATCCGGTTTGAGTATCAGTCCCGCCTGGAAGTCCTGGTCCATTAATTCAGCGTCGTAATGAGTATTGTGCTCTTGAATGGTCTGAGGCAAAATACTGGCCATATTGGTCGCGTTCGTTTGCGCTATGCCAATGTCAATTTCATTGTCCTCCTTAATGGCAAGACGTTGTTACGAGCAATTAATAATAATAATAAATAATAGTAGAAGCTCGTGAGGATATTGCGATGGGATTTTCGTGAATGATTGATTGTAGTACCTGCAAGGTTATTTGATTGATGTCGAAGGCGTCGTATTGCGACGTGTAAACGCTCGAGCTCATGGGCCCGTTAATGGACGACGATTCCATGCCTTTGCCATTGTCGTAAATTATACTTAAGATTGGCTGTTCTCGATTCTCCATCGACGGGTCGTTGTGCTCCTCGATTTGCCGTACGGTGCTGTTGAGCGCGAGATTCATACCGATGCTGAATAACTGCTGATTCAGGGTCTCTTCGATCTCCCTTATGCTCTCCTACAATGGCGACATGAGCGCATATACAGATATACACGATCCCGTTAACACAGGGTGTACTTTAATAAGTGAACATTAGTTTTTAACAAAAAAAAAAAACAACAACAATACATACAGGTGTGAGTGATTGGTTACCCGAATAGTTAGGTAGGGTAATAGTGCCTGTCTCATCGGCATGTAACGCTTGAGTTGTTGTACTACCTAGGTTAGGAGTGTCTACAAGGGATATATTTTCTGTGAAAACACAATGAAAAAAACACAATCACTACCATGAGAACGGCGTCGGGAATAATTTGAAAGAGAACAAGTAAAGTGACAGAATGCGCTTGAGAATTATTGTTTTCTTTTTCTTTTATTTTTTTTTAAAAGGGGGCGGGGGGGCCGATTCTTGACGTATTCGACGCAATTGTATCTAAATTGATTTTGCTTTTTTTTAATTAATTAATTAATTATTGATATTATTTGTGCACCGGGGGGTGGGGGGGGGGAGAGAGAAAATTTCACGACAACGTGGACGACTTTGATGATAATAATTTACGTGACCTACGTGTTGCGACATTGATACTTTGCGTCGACGACGGGACAATCGAGATGAACGTTGGCGTTGGATCCTTGTCCTTGATAATCGTCTCGAGCTGATCGTTTAAATTCTGCGCGATCGGCGGGAAGGCGATTTCTTGATTATTAATGTCGCTTTGGTCGGTCATGATGATTTCTATGTTATTAGAATCGTAACTCGAGCCCTCGTCCCGCTTCTTCTCCGACTCCAATTGCTGCTAGGCGGAGGGGTGGGGGGGAGAGAGAGCAATTGTAAATAAGTTAAGTCCAAACGACCTCGCTTAACTAATTTAATACCTTAATCTCTAAGAGACAGACCAGATAAAAGAGGCGTGAGAGCCATACGCACCTGCAGAGCGATTTCCTGTTTGTGGACCTTCATGTGCTTGCGGCAGTTCACCGTTGTCTTAAAGGTCTTGTTGCAGTACGGGCACATGTAAGGCCGCTTATTGCTATGCGTAATGTGGTGTCTCTTCATGCTGCTCGAGGTCGAGAAATTCCTATTGCAAACGTAACATTTGTAGGGCTTGAGCAGGTCGTGTATACGACGATGGGCCTTCAGCGCGCTGTTGGTCGAGAATTTCCTGTAGAATGCAATAGAAAGCGAAAATGAAAAGGCATTGCCAGCTGAGTAATAATATGGGGGGGTTATTGGGGTTAATAATAATAAATAAAGTAATGGCTGAACGGGGAAAAACTTGGCTCTTGGCTTACCTGTCGCATAAGGCACAGACGAAGGGCCGCTCGCCGGTGTGCTTACGGTGGTGTTGCTTAAGGTGGCTGAGCTTGATGAAGGCCGCAGGACACGAGGGGCACTTGTGGGGCCTGCCCTTGCCGTGGGCCAGCTCGTTGCGGAACTTGGGCTGGGCGTGAAGTAACCCGTTACTCGCCTCCGTGAGTACCAGGTGGCTCCTTAAGGACGACCTTGGGCGCGAGGCTCTGGACCTCCTGGGTGTATTGGCTCTTGCGCCGATTGGCTGGGCCGCCCGGTCCACCCTCGGCATCCTGGTCGGCCTTGCCCTTCTGGTGAATCGCCGAGTGAGTTTTCAGCTGGTCGAAGCTCGGGAACTTTTTCCCGCACAAGCCGCACTTGTGGCTTTTCGTATGGAACCTATTTACGGTCGGGCGCAAACAAGTTATTATGCATAATAATACATCGCCTCGTAATCAATCGACCGTATTATTTAATTATCATTTAATGATCAATGAGGGCCCCGCCCCCCCCCCGCCGCCGTTGTATACTCGTTGCCGCGTAATCTCGCTAGTCAGTTTCTTTGGGATTTTTGTTCTTCAGAGCAGCGCAGAACCCCCCCAAGTCTAAGTCTAAGACTAAGACTAAGACTAAGACTAGACTATATATATATATATATACGGGGTTTTGTGCGTCACGGGCCGTCACAACTTATCCCGCGTATTATTCATTCATAAACGTACGTTGCTCTCCCATTTCGGCGGCTCGTCGCAAAGATTCACAATAATTGGCAAATCTATCAATCTAATCAAGGGCTCGCGGAGTCGCGAATTTTTTCCGTTAAAAATTGTTAATGATATTACGTCGTTGATATTACGTGGACTCGATAATCAAGTCATTGATTGACAAGTTCCGGCAAGAGAGACAGAGAGAGAGAGAGTGGAAAAAAAGAAAAGAATATGCTTTTATTTACAGATCCGAAGCCCTTAAGGACAACGATGCCGATAATGCCGATAATGCCAATAATGTATTTGAACTTACTTTTCGTGAATCATGAGCTCTTTTTCCGATACGAAAACCTTGGTGCAGAGATTGCAGGAAAACTTTTTCGATTTCTTGTGGGTCTTTTCGTGCGAGAGCATCGTAGATTTCAATGTAAATGACCGACTGCATATCTTGCACTACAAGTGGGGACAGAGGTGGTGGTATATTGGGGTTGGAGGGAGGGTGGTAGGGGAGAGAGAAGAAAAATTCATTAAAACGTCTCGGCTTATGTGCTGTCGAAGCGCATTCGCAAAGTCAGGCCCCGCGAGCGATCCTCTTACCTTGTAAGGTTTTTCTTGCGTGTGGATTCTCAAATGCCTCATAAGATCCGATGGCTTTTTGAATGTTTTATCACAGAAAGAGCATTCGTAAAGTCTAGAGTTATTTACAAATCGTTGTTTAATTTTTATGTACTTTCTGAAAAATAAAAACGTCTCCCATGTACTTGTGCGTATATATATGTATATGTATATGTATAGAGAGGGAGAGAGAGAGAGAGAACGTAAGAAGCGAGAGTATATATAAAAAAGAAAAAGAAAAGAAAAACATTGGCGCCGCCCCATTTTTTTAACTCGATTATCGGGAACTCTCTCTCTCTCTCTCTCTCTCTCTCTCTATCGATATTCTCTGTTTAATAATGACGATCGTTCGGCGAGTCAAGAAGGCGATGCGAGCGCAGCCAAACGATCGGCCGTTAAAGCCAACGTGTAAGGCCCCCGTACCCTTTCGCGTCATTCGACATCTTGTCCAAGAGCGTGACTACGGCCGTCTTCTCCCCCTCGTCCGTGACGACGAAGCCGTCCTCCGAGGAGCCGGGCTTGCGAGCCGGCTCATCGACATCCGGTTCCGCGATCGGTTTTAGCTTCTCATCGTCGGCCCCGGCCTCGGGACATTCTGCCGGCCGAACCTCGTCCTCCGGCGGGTCCTCCTCCTTGTCCGGGTCCTCGTCGACGCCGCTGGCCGTGTGGACCCGCTTCATGTGGCCGTTGAGGCTGCCGAGCTTCTTAAACTTGCACGAGCACTGGCTGCAACGATAGATCGGCGAACCCTCCTGGGAGCTGTGCACCCTGAGAATATGGGCGTTGAGGTTCCCTGTGGAAGAGGGGGGGGTGGGGGAGGAAAGGGGTGGTTGTTAAAGAAATTGCAAAACTCCTCCCTCGCCTGCGCGCCCGTACATCCAATTTGTCGGAAATACGAATGTCGTTTCGCCGGCAGAGCCGAGCTTCAGTCCTTCGGCTGTCCCCCCGATTACCCATTCATAACCTTAATACCCACTACTAATACGACTTACCTTTTTGGCTAAATTTAGCATGGCAGAACGAACAGCTGTAGGGCCTGATGCCATTATGCTGCCACATATGAATTCTCACCGAACCTTTTTGAGTGAAACTTCGATTGCATAAATTACACTAGAACACGATAAATCACATCAGGAAGCTTCATCGTCGTCGCTGTTGTTGTTATTATTATTATTATTATTATTATTATTATTATTAGCATAACAGAAGCAGTGATTTGTAATTGATTTTTTTGTTTCTGCTCTTTACATACGTGGACTAATCTGTTTTTTTTTTCTTTCCTTCTTTCCTTCCTTCTTTCCTTCCTTCTTTCCTTCCTTCGTAACGACGTAACGTCCGACTTACGTATCGATTAATTTATCAAAACATCCGCGCTTATTTCGTTACGAATTCCGCCAAGATCAGAAAAATAACGCACGCTAGGTAAAAAGGTATTAAAAAAAAAAAAATTCTTTTCGTATATATAATCGAGGATACAATAATATCGTGACGATGTATTAAATCCGGCAGCTTTCGCGTAGCCGTTATTTCATCGATGTTTAATTCATCGACTTAATTAAAAATAGCTTCGTAGCCGATATATTTTTGGATTAATAATACGGTTACTTCTTACATTTATACTTATATTTATCTTTACAATTTATATTTATATTTATATGTTTTACAACGCGCTCGTTTTTGACGGGTTTACAACCCCTAAAATAACTCGAGGCTAATTATTGCGCGCAAACGTTTTAACGGAAATTCGTCGCGTGGGTTAATAAAGTCAGAGGATTGAATTGTACGGCATCGAGCAGACTACGTGTATGAGAAACAACAACGACAACAACAACAACAACAACAATAATAATAATTGTCTCCTCCACTCGCGTAGGTCTATAATATAAAATACAAGACTCTGAGGCACAAAGGCTGTGGGATGCTCAGCCCGTGGGATATATAAAAAAAAAAAAAAAAAAAAAAGAAGAAGAAGAAGAAACGTAAGATTCCGATTTGTGCTGTATATTCTATTTTAAATCGAATCTATTTTAATTGCTGACTATTAGGCGACTCTTGGGTAAAAAAAAAAAATAATATCTATCTCGTTAAAAATACTTGCCCGCGACGATCGAACGGGCGTCTTTAATGAGACTATACTTTTCGTGCCTCTCCGTCAGATCGGGGCTCGGATCGCGGGTGGATAATTTATGGAAAAAGTAAAGGTCCGCGTGTGTGTGTGTGTATGTCTCGACTGTCGCGTTCGCGTCGGAGCGAGCCGACACGACAATAACTCGTATCTCAAAACAATTGGAGATATTAATTAACAACGAAGAGTTACGAGCTGTATGAAATTGAAACAAACCAACAAATAAATATAATAAATAAATAAAATAAAACATAAAATAAAATAAAGTAAATAAACAAGTAAGTAGAAATAAATGAAAATGAGAAAGAAGTAAAAAAAAAAAAAAAAATCCAGCCTATCTGTACAATACAAAAGGTCAGCACGGAGTGCTTATAAATTATCGCTGGGGATGAGTGAAAAAAAAAAAAAAAAAAAAAAAAAAAAAAAAATATCGCGAGCATTACATTGAGCGATATAATAGGGGACGAGTGCGCGACGAGGGCACGTGCAACGTATTCACACTCGTTTATTAAAAAGGTAGGCGCGCGCGTGCGAGCGTTGTTTGTATTGAAAGTAATGAACGGTATTGGAGAAACGGCTTTTAAAATAGATCTATTTTCAGCGGAGGAAAAGCCCTGTGCAGAAATACGAGAGAGCCCACATGAAAGGAAGCCCGACGGAACCGTACGAGCTCCAAGCAAATCGAGAAGTAGGTTGGTTAATGTCACTCTTAATCGTTTCCGACTAGTTATTTTCGATAAGTATAATAGTGGTGGTGGTGGCGTTGGTGGTGGTGGTGGTGGGGGGAACGGCAACCGTTATCGCGTAGCCCTAGCGAGACCGGGATGAAAAATCGGCCATCCGAGGTCCGCCTCGGGCGAGCCCGGGGGACGTCGGGAGGGGATCGAGGGCGACTACGTACCTTGTAGGGCTTCTCCCCGGTGTGGACCCTGATGTGCCTGACCAGCTGGCTCGGCTTCTGGAAGGCCTTGAGGCAGAGCCTGCACTTGTAAACGGTCCTGTGCCGGATGCCTCGTCTCGTCAGCTTGGTCGTCTTCGTCTGGAGCTGCGGCAACGTACACATAGCGTCGATCAGGAAATAGCGCAATCCGCTAGAGAAGCAGGCGATAAGCGCGTCGCCGGAAGCCGACTTTCCCTTATCGGCCACGTCCACATTTTTCCCTTCGTCCTCCGCCCACCCGCCCCCATCCTTCCTCTAATCGAGCGAGCTCCGCGCGTCTTTTCGTCAATTACATTAGCCAGCCTCCGCCTCCGTTAAAATATACATATACATATATCCTACCAACGGTCAGCGAGCCATCGCTCATCCCATCGTTCACCCTATCGTTCACCCTATCGTTCATTCTATCGCTCGTCCTATCTATCGCTCGTCCTATCGCTCTTTGTTAGAAAGTTCGAGGCGGATCAACGTCCGGAAAAGCTGGTAAAAGCAAATATTTTTTCCACGTAATTCTTTAAAACTCCCTTTTCTTTTTCTTCTATTTGTATTCTCTCTTTCTCTCTCTCTCTCTCTCTCTCTCTTATTGTCATTTTGCTCGGTATCATTAGGAATAGATAAGGGCGTGCGCGTGACGTAGGCACGATGTATATATTTGTAAATTTTTGAATGTAGAGGATGTAAAGTAAAGTAAAGGGTCGATCGGTGTTGCTTTTAGCTGGACTCTGGCGCGAGAGTCGCAGGAAAAATAAATACAAGCTCTGTGAAATAACGAAGAGAGAACGAGGGGTTATTGGCCGTTAAGCTCGTCGATAATCTCCGTAAAAGCTCGAGTACGCGTATGTCGTTTCGTTCTAAAATTGACTGGAGGTGGCGGTGATGGCGATGGCGGTGGCGGCGGTGGCGATGGTGATGGCGGGGGCGGCGGAGGGACGGACGATCGAATGTAAAAAGATTAAAGGAGGCAAGGAGGCAGGGGGGAGGCAAGGAGGCAAGGCGGGGGTGGGGAGTTAATGGAGGAAGGGAAGAAGGGAAACGATAAATAAGCGGGATATTTTTAAAGAAGCGCAATCGTAAGAGAAGCTGATATGGAACAAAGGGGGGAGTGGCGGCCTAGGGGAGCGGGTGACGGGGGGGAAGGAAGAAAGTATTATCAGATTCGTGTCGCGGTGGCCTTTCCCGGGGTCCGGCACTTCTCATCGAATCGCGCGCCATTTCGCCGAGGAGCGCGTCACGTAGGAGGAGGGGGAGGGGGAGGGGGCGGCTCTGGCTCTCCTGCCTCCGACCCCACGAGGTGGTAATTGTATTTCGCCGAGGCTCGCACATTCGTCGCCGTCGTCGTCGTCGTCGTAGTCGCGGTCGTGGTCGTGGTCGTGGTCGTGGTCGTGGTCGTCTTACCTTGTAATGGTCGCGCAAGTGCTGCCGGTAGAGAAGCGGCTGGGTAAACTGCTTGCGGCAGAGCTTGCACTTCCTGTAGTCGTCGGTCGACCATTTCTCCTCGTGAAGCTTCGAGTGGGCGTCCAACTGGCTCTGTAACACCAAATCCAGACCCCTGTCGTTAGCGTGACCCGTAAAGAAAATCGTCCGAGACGATTGGTCTTGGGTTGAGTTGTTGGCAGGGGGGTATGGGGGCAGGGAGGGGTAGGCCCAAACGTAGGGCTTTCCTCTCCCCCTACCCCCCTCTCGATATTTATGCCATCGAGGCGCGCGAGTCAAATATCCATCGGCGATCGTCTGTCTGGCAATCGTCACGATGACGCTCCCCCCCCCCCACTCGCTCCGCATTAGCCGCTCGAGCGCGTTAATCGTTCCATCGTAATAAATCGCCGTCATCGATTGGCGAAATACGGCGTTGAAAGGCGATTGTCCCTCTTACACGCGCCCCGAGATAATAACGCCCGAGAGGCAATATGTCAAGCACTATTTTTAAAAATGACAATATCTCATCCCTCTTTTTCTTTTCGGACGTGCCTCCGATTTCACGTGGCTCGAAATCATATACATACACATGTACACATACGTATAAATATATATATATATATATCTAAGCGCGAGTCTCCAAGGAGGAGGGAGGATTGACTCTTCTCTTTTTTAACGATTAACAGTATACTCCCATTGAGTCTCTCTCTCTCTCTCTCTCTCTCTCTCTCTCTCTGACCTTATGTACCCCCTTCAATGGGGCTTTTTATAAACGATAGACTCGATGTAACGACGACTCTTTACGCGACATTTGTCGTTGCGAGTGACGAAAACCGCCGCTCGTCTCTGGTAAAGTAAAAGCTTCACAGTTGGAACACAGAATTGCAAGGCACGCATACGCAAGAGGCCGGGGGGCAGGCGGGGGGGCGGGGGCGAGAAATAAGATAAAGGCTCAAGCTACGAGAAATATTTAATATACAATGACGTTTAATATGTAATAAGACGGCTTGTCTGCCTGCAAAGCGAACTAAGAGAGATAATTATAGTGTAGGCTCATCGATGTACCCGGGGGGGGGGGGCTGTGTGTCTTTGGCGCTCCCTGCGTCCCTGTGTGCGCGCGTATGCATGTCACAATGACGAGCCCCATACGGAAATCAAAACTTTTATTTTTATCTTCGCCCCCCCCCACCCCACACCCCGACGACGACGACGACGTGCGCGTCGTTCTCCTTTTGTCATCCATTAATCGTCGCCTGTAAGTTTAAATTTGACGAGAACGAGCATCGGCAGCAGCAGCAGCAGCAGCAGCAGCAGCAGCCCGTTGCCGAGTACGAACCCAATAACCCGAGGAATCCGTGAATATCCTTAAGGATTAACCGCGTTTTGCCACTGCCGGAGGTGAACTTTCAAAGCGTTTTGAGAAATTACCGAGAAGCCGGCGCGCGCGCGCGCGCGCGTCCCAGCTTACCGCCGATCATGGAATAGGTACCGACCTCTCCTCCCCAACATCCTCCCCAACATCCTCCCCAATAACCCCTCCCCAATAACCCCTCCGCCACCGACGCTAGCGGCTCTCTTTCGCGCACAAATAATAAATAATAATATAAGGAGAGAAATAAATTTATGATAATGAGATATGGTAATGAAAAAAAAATATTCGGTGTAACGAACGTGATTGTCGAAGACATGAAGAAATGAATGAATGAATGAATGAAGCAAGCACCTTTTGATATTGGACGCCGATTGCGAGCGCCAAGCGGAAAGCCTGGGCGCAGACCGCCAGCAGGACGAAGTCCAGGCACTCGCCCGCGAAGGATCTCATCTCGGGATACGGGACCACGCGGACGCCGCCACTCGGGTGTCCATGCGCCCGCGTCCGAGCGACGTGGGGGCGCTTCGCCGACTGGCCGAGGCTCTCAGCCTCCTTATCGGCGCCTCCTTATCCCGGACTCTCTCTCTCTCTCTCTCTCTCTCTCTCTCTCTCTCTCCTTCCCGCTCTCCCCCACGCTCTTTCCGACTCTCGGTCTCTCCCGTTCTCTCTCCCGTTCTCTCTCTCTCTCTGTGAGTGCGAGTGTGAGTGCGTGCGTGCGTGTGCGTGTGAGTGGTTTGGCGGGCCGCTTGTATCGCGGACCTCGGGGAAGTCGGGTCGCTTGGATCACGTAGCCGAGCCGCTCCTCGTCCTATTCGTGAGCCCCGCCATCGGCTCCCACATGAAAATTCTCCCGTGGCTCGCGGAACAGGGCGCGCGCGCGACTTGTAAAATTAGCTTCGACTCCCCCAGGAGCTTCCGATACATCGGCTCCCCCCCCCCTCGTATCGCTGATGCAAGCGCAATACACACCACTGCCCGGGCACCTTCTCCACACTCAGGCCGTCCAACCGCGGCTCTCTAAAACTAAAACCAGCCAAAGAGCCTGACTTGAGCTCTAGCCTCTTAATTCTTAAAGAAAAGAAAGAAAAAGAGAAAGAAAAAAGAGAAAGAATAGAGAGAGAAAGAAAAGCCCTTAAAAAAATAACGAAGCCTTGTAAATATCCTCGAGCCGAGCGGTCTCGGTCTGAAATTCGTGATTTTCCAAGAGGGCAAGAGTGTCCCCGTGCGCCGCGTCATCCGGGACTGTGTGAATGGAGCGCGGCCGGGAACTAACGAGTCACAGGCAGCGGCCCCGCCAAGATGCGCGTAAAATTGACCAATTGGCGTTACGGAGTCGCGTGCGACTATCGAGGCCGGCCGACGACGGCGGCGGCGGGGGGCGGTGGTGGAAGACACGAGTGAGCGAGATCGGGCCCCTCCCACTACCTCACACCACCAGAGTTGCACCAGTACAACATGAATTTGTCAGGCCGATGACACTATTTTACTCCCGATTACGATCGAGCTTACGGACGATCCTCCACCCCCCCCCCCCCCCGTCCTCCAATGCTCGCACGGCTTACTTTGCGCGTGGCCTCCTCAGATAGTCGACTCGGACGAAAGCATTCATTTTACAATCATTTTATACCCTAACCCACATATGATAAGCCCTCATTGACAATGCGATCACGTCCGTGCGCGCGCGCGCGCATCCCGCCCGCGGAAAAGGAAAAATGGCTCTAGTTCACTATTCTAGAATACGATAATAAATGATAATGGGGAATAATAAAGGCGAGCGGTAGCTGGGGCCAGTCGACCGCCATTGCCCGCCATTACCCGCCATTACCCGCCATTACCCGCCATTGCCACCGACTCGCTACTAACTAAACACTAGAAAAAAGCAGGAACACGAGAAGCCGATCTCGGTTCGCAACGAACGTACGCGACGAGGACTTTGATGTCCCGGTCGACGAGATAGACAGCCGTGGCCCCGAGGCAGGCGGCTTGGCTTATCATATGCGACAAGCTCTTTCATTCATCGGCACTTGAAAAAACGTTGCCCGCGAGCCAAGTCGGCGGACCTTCTTACGGACCTTCTTACGGGCCTTGTTCTACCTCCAGGGAAGTAGGGTATGCAGAAAAAAAGAGCGCGTCCGACAATACCGGTTCCAATACCTACGAAGAGGCGAGGCTTTCTCGGCGCAACGTCCTCCTATGCAATATATTCGGCATACGTCGTAAAATAAATAAATAAATAAATAAAAAAAAAAATGATGAAGATCGAGCTGCCGAAAATTAATGTCCCTCGTTTAATACCTTACTTAGCCTTTACGGGTAGGGCCCTACCCTACCCTACTCCCGCCCCGCTCCCACTCCCGCCTCCGAATAACCGACCCGTCGAATCATCTCCATTTTTGGCGTCAACCGGGGGGTGGGGGGGGCCGATCCACGACGACGACCCCGTGCACATTTTTCACACGCTGCATTATTCCCTACTCTTAAGCTTATTTTCATTAAGCCAGCCCCCCCCGCCCCCCCCCGCCTATACGGATTCTAATGGAATTTTTAAATGCGCTCTCTCTCGAATTAATATGCGGAAGCCGAAGCCGCTTTGGCTTTCAGGACTTGAGATAACGGGGCACTTGCCTGGCCCGCGTCACATCTACGCGCGCACTCGTCTCTCTTCCCTTATTAAATTAAACATTAATGACACAAATAAATCGCGCTCCTAAAAAAAAAAACAAAGTAGTCGCCTTTAATTTTACCCAATTTTACGGTATTACGTACGATGATTCGAACGTGCTGATTAATTGCCGTCTCGTTAACATTAACCCTCTCTCGTCCCCGTCCCCGTCCCCGTCCCCACCCCCATCGGCCGCTTTTATCAACGCGTCTTCGAATAACATTCAAAGTTCAAGAATAAATACGAATAAATTATATAATAATGCGCTATAATGTCCCGGCATTAGGTTATTCGATTTTTTTTTTTTTTTTTTTTTAGCACCATACGAGAAGTTATAATAATCGGTGGGTTAAGAGATTTTTTAAGTATAATTTCGTGATCGCGGAAGCCAAAAATAAAATACGCGACGTCGCCCTTTTACAACGTTACGCATAAAGCGAAGGGCCACGAAGGAATTTTTCATTCTGGCATTCAATCATCGTCTGTGGCGTTTATTTAGTCGGTTTATTCGCTTTATTAATAACAAAGAGAGAGAAGAAAAAAAAAACGAAAGACCAAGCTGTACTTTAAAATGTCATTGTTTTTAATAGATCCGGCCAAACGTTACTTCACGCTTCTAATAAATATTCATGAAAACTTTAAGATAAAAATTTAATTATTATCGATCACGTTCTTTTTTTTGTTTTTCTTCTTATTAAAATATAATCGTTTTGATTCATAATTTACCGATATTTATGTATTTTATGGGAAGTGTAGTGTACGATATTGATCTCGAGCATCAGTCCAATGAGTTATTTTAATGCGAAAGAAAAAAAATTACTAATACTTTTTTTTTTTAGAAAGTCCGTAATTATGAAATTGTACAAGTTATTATTGTACTGGTATAATAGCACATCCGACTTAATGCGACATTTAATCCCCGTTCTGAAAATTCAGGTCTATTAAAAGCAAAACTAGTCGTGTAGTGAAAATGCGGGTAAATTAAATAACGGGGCGTTATTGAATTTAATCGGAGAGCCTTGGAAATATTTAAACAAGAAAACCTTCCGCGACACTTTGAATAATACTTATATAATATCGTATTAATAATAGCAGTTACACTATCACAATAATACTATCAGTTAATTATCCCATTATTTGTAAGGCTTTTTTTTTTTTTTTTTTGATTTTGATATAAGAACGAAACAAAGACATTATTTATTGGTCTTTTAATGAAATACTCAAACATACGTTTTTATAATTCTCAATTATATCGGCGATTAATGTAAGAGATCGCGTTAATCGTAAATTACATACAATTATTGGCATACGGCCGTTAATTTAGCCAACGACGAGAGATTATGCCCTCGATACAATGGAATACAATTACAATCAATACGTATTATCAACGTACTAAAAGTGTTATTTAAAATATAATATATAAACGAAGATTTATAAGAATTTTTATATATTTGTATAACGTATCGATGTCCCGTTTAGATTATTGTACGTATACGGTATAAATAGTCTTCGAGCCATAGTATAGACAATTTATAAGTAACTACTATTGTGCTTAACCCAAGTAACATTAATATGCTTTAATAAATCTATTAGAAATTCAGGCAATTACTTCCTTTTATAACTCGCAATACTACATCAATACTACATCAATAATTAAACAATAAAGATTATTTAATCTACAAAATTCAAGGAATATGTATTGAAATTTTTAAAGTTGTGCACGTAACCGATATATTCTACGACAAATGAGATTCGTCTCCCCCCCCTTAGACTTTGCAATTACAATTGAAAAAGTATAAAATATTCAATCATCGTCAATTCGATTACGTTTAATCGTAACTTTTTCTTTTACTAATCGTCGACACCTTTTTCAACTTGTACTGTACAATATAAGCATAAATAATGTCTGTCCGACGAGTTTACTCAATTTAGTTTCATGTAACCATATACCATTAATGATATTGAAAATAGTGCTCGATATATATAGAGAGAGAGAGAGAGAGAGAGAGGGAGGGAGGGTCCGATCATCATATGCAAATTATAAATCTCAAACCGTTCTCGAAACATAACTTACAATAAGTTAATAATAATAACAATCCGGTTAAATAAACGTGTCCGATATACAAGTTAATAATAATAATTCATGATAATTAGTCCTTTCTTTAACGAATACATAACGTTGAAAATAAAATAAATAGAAAATTTGTTTGCAAGAAAATGTTGTGCGAGACTCGTGAAGCTGCAAACCGACGTGTACAATATTTTTACAAAAACGAATTCACCAATTATTGTATTTTTCAAATAACATTTCCTATCGAAGAATTAAAAGTTATGAAATATTCGTGTATTCATGTAAATGATTAGAATATCCCTTTGGCTAAATGACCCTAAAATTTTAAACCATTCAATGGATAATTCGTGTATATTTATCCCCGCATTATACATGTTCTTAGTAATAATTTCATAACGCAACGTTTACGTTACTCGGGTTGGACGATTTTACGAAAATTATACTATTAAAGAGCCAACGCATGAATATGCGATATTATCAAACTACCCGTCGAATGAAGAAAATGAAAGAAGAAAAGAAAAGAAGAAGAAAAGAAAAGAAAAAACAGCATCGAAAAGCATTGCCTTGTGTGACAAGCAGTTAAGGAATCACGCGAGCATTAAGATAGATGGCTAATAATGTTCCCGGGGGGAGAGAAAAATGAAGAAAGGGATAGAAGATGACGATGATGACGATGACGATGATGATGATGAAGAAGATGACGATGACGATGACGATGACGACGACGACGAAGAAGAAAAAGAATTATAACGCTCTTCAAGTCGAGAGAGCTGAGAGAGAGAGAGAGAGAGAGTGTGTGTGTGTGTACGCTGTTCCGTGAAGAGATCTTCCGTGCCGCTTTGATGAAGAAATACGGTCCAGAAGGCGGAATTAAGTTCACGACAATGCAGCGCATTGTCCACGCTTTATATAAAATCTTTAACGAAAATGTTGCCCCAACCCCACTAACGCCTTCACATTAAACAGAGATACATACCCGACTATCCGACCGATACCTCCCCAACCCCCTCCTCTCTCTCTCTCTCTCTCAGCTCTCTCAGCTCTCTCAGCTCTCTCAGCTCTCTCTCTCTCGCGCGATATATATATATATATACGTTCGCCTATGCACGAGGGCGGGCGTACGTATACGTATACGTGTATAATCTCGGTTCTATTTCAGAGTTGAAAGCGTGTATTATGGTATCGTAAATCGGTCCCCGCGCGAGCTTTTATTCTCACGTCGCGTGCTTCCGTTCGTATTCTAAATCGAAATTCTTGGGGGGGAGGTGGGGATTTCCTTTTGTGTATTTACATCTAGGGAGCGCGTTACAACAGTTTTATTATCTGCGAGCACTAAACTTCGGTTCAACGTACAGGCTTTTATCGACTGCATTCCCCCCCCCCCAATACTTATTCGTCAATGTTCGGCGTTACATCGTGGCAAAATGCAAATCCCATCTCTGCGTTATTTCAAAAGTAAATGTTGACTTGGACTTCCGTGCAAAAAAAGCGTCAAAGGAGCGCGACGACGCGGCGTCGAACCCCGAAAAAACTTCTGGACTCTCTGGAAAATCTTTTCATTGACTCCCCGCCCACGCGTACGTTCACCTCGTAAAAAAAAAAAAAATTCTCTTTAATATCATCATCAATGTAAGATGACGGTGGATTTTTAAACCCAACTTCGGTTACTTCAAATCGGTGCGCGAATCTTTTTAAACACATTTTTCTTGTGACCGGCTTTTAACTTTTTTCTTCTTTTTTCTTTTTTCTTTTTTCATCTTTCGGGGCATCTGTGTAGATTCGTTATTTTTAAACCAATTTACCCGAACGTTTTACGAGAAGTTTTCTTTTTTATAAAAACCATCTTCGTTTGATCTCGAGAATTTCTCAAAAAAATTTATCCTTCATAAAGTGACGAACGCTACGGCAGGCACAAGTGAATTATTCCGGACATATTTTTAAATTATCTGTACAACATACTTTTTATCGTAACATTAACATTCTCAAGGGGAGTTATTGCAGATGCAGTAATTACGGAGTGAGTTCTTAACGAATCGGTTCCATATGACAATTGCATACGAATATTTGGTTACAAAAAGAAAAAAAAAAAAAAATGAAAAAAAGAAAAAGTGAGGAAAATGTTATATATATATATACACGCATACACTTTGTTTTTTATAAAGTACTCAGGCGAGAAAATGCTTTCATGTCTCTGGTAATATTTTAAATACAAATGTAAGATTTCAGTGGAATAAAAATATGTCCGGGGAAAGATATCTATTTTTGAAATCGGCTTTTCTTCCATTAAGGCTCGTAAATGGTAATCCATAGGATCACCCCTGTTTTATATTAAGTTGAAGGAAGTAGTTCCTTTCATCGTTGGCCTGACTACGAAAAAGCGTCAAGCTTTTCGTTGTTATAAGAAATCCATTATTATCCCCGCGACTCGCGAGATGAATCAATGCGTTATGTATTGTATGGAAATAAATGTCGAATGGATAGGGCAGAAGGGGTGAGCGACTCGGCTCGAACGTAATTAATGACAGAAAGGTCCAATTAAACGTCGTTATGGTATAATATAACTTTTCAACTTAATTAAGCGAGCGCACGAGTTGGTGAATGGCTCTTTTGACAGCAGCGCTTTCGTATGACAAACTGATTTTTTCTCTCTCCCTCCTCTCTCTCTCTCTCTCCTTCCATTCTTGCGTACCCTAAAGTATCCATCCACATTAAGATAATCGCGTGCGGCCTAAAATAGTAGTGATAAAAAATTCAGCTTATCGGCTTTCCTTCCACGAACCCGAATCCCATCCGTTTTTTCTCGAACGTCTCGTACTCGTCCGCAATAAATGGTGGGGGGAGGGGAGCGGAATTGAAAGGAAGGAGGGCGGGGAGGTGGTGGGAAAAGAAAAAAAAAATAGGAATGAAGGGTCGTTCGTTGGGGGAGGGGGGGATATAAACTCGCGCTCGCGCCCCCGAGTCTATCCCTTTGCGAAGGGACGCGCTTAAGATAAAACAGGCTCGCGGATATATTTTTTTCTTACACGACCACGTATCGCGTGATTTTGCAGCCGCCGCCGTGACTCTCTTCATTTTGCACGTAAAATATGTCAATGCGTGGCCTATAAAAGCACTAACTCGAGAATTGCGGCCCAGACTGCTTTGCTGCTTTGCTTGCGCCTCTTGTATTAATGACGTGGATAACGCTTTTCCTCCGTTCATGCGTTCATCAACTCTTTTGAGAGACCCGAGCCAAAAGGAGGAAGTTTTTAGTCAGTTTCACTAGTTGAGTAGTAGTCCGAGATGAAAACGTTGTTACGTTTACGATCTACGAAACTTAACTGAAATAGTTCGCGCTTACCTATTATCGCATCGACGCGATATATATATATACACATATAATCCTTAATCTAGGCGTTATTTACAAACGTTACAGCCAACCCATCCATACTTGAGCAAGAAATGTCGCCTAAAAAGTCGTGGGGGCATTTTTAAATATTAAAATAGTCTGCGAGGGCTTGACCCTCTTGAAAAATCACACGTGTTCTACTGACTTACTCCAATAGTCGAGCTTACAGAGCAAAGCAAAATATAGCTTAACGATGGCTTTTCCGAGGATAAGGCTTCGGTTTAATAATATAATAATCTTTTAACGGGCAATAATTACTTGATGCATCATTATTCGCTAACTCTTACTTACGAATTTTCCCACCCACGTCGTACGATCTACGAGCCTTAACTGTACAAACTGGCATTTAAACATTTAAACATTCAAACATTTAAAGAACCATTGTAAAATATAAAGAATAACGAAGATAAATGTAAAAGAAAAGCTTCTCTGGCAGCTTTGCCCCTTGACAGTGTACAATAAGGCGGATTTCTTCAGCTTCCCGTCCGCATGTAACCGAGAAAAAGAGAGGAAATTTTGACAAACACACATTAACAAGTCGCGTAGAGGGAAAATAAATTTCACTAAGACGTATTTTTACGCCGCTATCAAGACACTAAAATAGCCAGGCCAGTCCATTAAAAACAATTCCGCGACAGTTATTTAGGTGTTGATTACACCGGCAGACGAATTTAGCGAGATTTTGGAGCGAAAGGAACGCACGCACGCACGTATTACCGCTCTAAAGGCTTAAACTCGTAAAAAGTCAGCGCGCTTCACGCACGTTAAACGAATTGACTGTAAATGATATAGTATTTATTTAAGTGGGGGGTGTGCGGGGTGGGAGTGGGTGGGGTGGGAGATTTTTTAACGATTCCCGAGCAAAACACAAAATCCGTATCGTTAAATGACTGCGGATGCGTGTGAACTTGACGCGGTTTCACGCCTTACTGATGATTACTAACCAGGAAAAGAAGTGAGGGAGTTCGCGGAGAAAGGAGGGACAGAGAGACAGAGAGAGAGCGGGGGAGAGAGCGAGGGAGAGTCTACGCGGAGAAGCGTTCACGAAAGTCAAATATCGGCCGTTACGCTATTTATGGAAAAAGCAACAGGCCGCCATTAGTAATCGAAACCATAAAAAAAAAAAAACAAAAAAACAAAAAAAAAAAATCCCTATTAATCAATTGAGCCTTGTATTACGTACGGGACGTATAAGTAGAGTGCATGTAATGTGCAGTGCGTACAAGTAGCTTGATCTACAAGTACTTTACATGCCGTGCGTCTACGTAAATGAGCGGAATTATTGAGGAAATTACTTACCGAGTCGTTATATAATAATTTCAATTTCAGTAAGGCGCAGACCCTGACTTGGCTTGCCTGTAAAATAATGTGCCCTGACATAATGCGCCTCGGGATTATCCGTAAAAGAAGACTTGTACAGTCTCTGACTTATAGTTAGTTATCGGTCCCCCGCTGAACCGGATATTGAGTCCGTTTGGCATTTAGGACTAAGTAACGTGTCCCGAGCCCGAGTCAGAGCCCGAGTCAGAGCCAGATTATTACTTTACCAGTTTATTATCCAAGAAAACGGGCTTATCCATTCATTCGTTATAATTAGCCGGTCAACATAATGATAGCCGTGCAAGGTAATGATGAAGAATTAAAGTCTCGCCTATTCGCACGAGGGGACGTGCACGTGTCAGCAAAGAAAGAAAAAGGAAAAGGCGCGTCATCACTTTATTATCTGGACTTCGAAGCGTGTCCCCATTGGCTCCCACGTTAAAGTGTGCGCTACGCGCAATTCCATATCCCATTTATATCTCCGTCCAGCCTCCGTTTAAAACAACTCGAGCGTCTACGATTTCTTATTGCGACTGATAGCACTAGACCCCGAACATTTTTAATGACATTACTTACGGCAGTAACCCTTATTACGCTACGATTCGACCTTCTTTCCCACCCCCACCCCATCCCCCTCATTTTTTTCGTTTTATTATTTTCCTTTATTCTTAAGCTGCCAGCGAACTTTCTCGGAATTATAAATTTAACCCTTCGATGCCTGCTTTCTTGGGGGGAGAAGGTGGAAGGGGGAAGGCGGGTAGGTGGGGATGGGGAGTAAGGAATGATGAAAATGAGAAAAGTCAACGTGTATTTAATTTCGCGATAAGATTAACTTTAATCGCTCCTACGCTATCGCGCGAGTTTATTTAACGAGCGCTTAATTAATTAATTAATTCGTGATATAAGGGATGGAGATGCGTGAATCGGTCGAACGAACTTGTCGGGTCGATGCGTTCCGATACGTTCGAGGCCGGCCAAGGATAAGTCCACGTCCAAGGGACCGACGAGCGGGTACGAATGGAATAATAAATTACGATTAAAGTGCCGTAACGCGGCCGAAAGAAGGCGTAAGTAAGTTAAGACAATCCTCGGTAATAATATCTCTCGTGTCCTCTCAAGGCGCACGGAGAGGAACAGGAGACATTCCGAGAACGAGATTACGAAACTGACGCAAGAGTTGTTAAAACGCTGCCGGCGCAATGTAAATACTCGGCTGGGCAGTATATTTACAAAAAGGTCCCCAGTCCCTGGGCCGTTTTTACGCGCAAATCTCATAGGATCCGGAGCGCGCGGGGCTTCGCCTCGCTCGAGATAGAGAGAGAGGGGGGGGGAGAGCCCCGGCCTCGTTAACCGGCTGCTGCTCCCGGATGAAAGTGGAGATGCCGAAAAGACGAAAGCGGCCTGTGGCGGGTGGTATCGGGAAGAGCCGGGCTGAACGAAGGGACGCCCGGGACGAGGTGGACAGCAGCAAGGGGGCGAGCAACGAGGCCGTGGCTCGTGACTCCATTGCCACCGAGGAAAGAGTCGTTGGCTTTCCTCCGCCGCCGCCGACGCCGCCAACAATGAGAGGAATCGAGCGAGCGAGCTGCGCTCCCAATCAACGCGCTCAATTCCAATTTTAATCCTTGGCTTAACAAGTGCCGCTACTCCCGCACCGTCTACCGTCTAACCACCTACGCGCACGCACACCTAAATCCTCCCTGCCTCCCCCCAAGCCCATCCCATCCCGTCCCATCCCCGACCAAGTGGTCCAGCATCCGGGGCAGCGCACTTACAGTCCCCGGGCCGGCCTTTCCTTCTTATTTATCGATCGGCTACGGGGGTCCCCGAGACGCTTTTATACCCTGGCACGAGACTCTGGCCTGACCTCCATATCTTCATATGTTCATACAACTCACCGGAGGCTCGTGCGTAACGTGCTGGCTACCCACGGACTTCCTTCTTCTCTAGACTCGTCGTCATCTAGACATAGTCGACCACCGCATCCGGCCCTTTTGTATTTTTTCTCTCCCTTCTTTTTATCCTTTTTCTCCTTTATATATATATATCATATATATATCATATATATATCATATCATATCTGGCAAAGCCAAATTCAACGAGGCATCGGCCTATCAGCGCTTAATGCCATTACGGAAAGATATCCCGGAAATGTTGTGAATTCGGGCCGAACGAATTAAGCCATCGAGCCTCCGCGACAGTTGTGCGTTCTTACGCAAGCTCCCGACCTTGAGACGACCAAACGGCTCTAAGAATATTTTTAGTCCTATCGGGCATGCGGGGGAGGCGACGCTCCTCCGCCTTCTTCCTCGTTTTTAATAAAATAATTTTCAGATAACCCCAATTCAAATGGCGTATTCCGTACGTAGCCTCGATTGTTTTTCTTTCTTCTTTCTTTCTTTTGTCTTTCTTCTTCTTTCTTCTTCTTCTTCTTCATTTGATTCAACTATGGCCTAATAACGTAACCCCGCTACCTCGGTAATATACGGTTATTATGCAATGCCAACAGTCGGCGTCGACGAGCTCGTGCTATTAGCATACGCGTCGAGCGGGCACGTTGACATCTCGGCCACGTGTTTATAAAAAAAGGTTCGTTATAACGCAATAATCGCGCGCGTGGATTCCGTATTCGCTTTAAACGGCTTCCTTTCCTTCCCAATATGTAATATTGGGAATATGCACACCAGGGCGCCCGTTAAACTAACTGACGCTCTTGAGCCAATCTTTCTGTAAACGGCATCTGCAGGGGCGGGGGCGTGCCAGAGACATATATTATTCAATTACAATGAAACTCTTCGCTACGTAATACAAATAAGATTGATTTTAAGACGAGAATCGCGGCGAGTCAGCGAGAAAACTTAATCGCTATTGGTTTTCATTTTTAGTTTTACAATGTACCCTACCGATGAATGATTGCCTACAATTATCAACCTTTGACGAACGATTACGATGAAACGCATTTTTATTAATAAATTAATACGGATTATTGACAATAATCGAACAATGTTAAACCGTTTGGTAAAAATAGACTTTTTGTTTTTTTACGTGTTTCTCATAGGCGCTTTTAGTCTCGAGAGTACAGAAATATATCGTTAAACCGTAAGAAAGACCGCTCAACGACTTCTATGCATTAATAATAATACGTAACCCATTTCTTCTACCTATTTACGCTATGATATATATATGTATTCGACAGCGTTGCTAATAAGAGTCATCCAATTATCATTACGTATCCACAACTCGCCCCAACTCTTTATACGTTGACCGTACATGAGAGCAAAGGGCTATGAAACTTTTATTCCATCCAATTGTTTATAATTTTTTATGTTTTTTTGTTTCGTTTTATGTAACGTTCGCTTTAAAGTAATATTTTCTCTTAGTTGTTTCTTAACTTATTACGTTCGTTGTAAATAAAAGAAAAAAAAGGCTATAATTGTTTTAAGTATATATATATGTGATGTGCAAAAAATAAATTGTCTCGCGTATGAGTACTCGGACAGACAGTTTATGCGTATTCATTATCTAATACTAAACTTCATAAATTAATTACGAAAATATTTATTAATTCGACACTATAGTTACGAGTTACTCAACATGTATAAAATACAATAACAAATAAGACAGATTTATTAAAAACATTTTGATTCAATCGTTAAAAATATTATATCGCTATCGTAAACATTGGGAAATAAATCATTGTAGGACTAATTATATTTATGTTTGCAAGACAGTCTGCGCACGTAAACAAATTTACATAGAATACAATGACTTAATTTACAAATTACTGGTAGTAATTGTTATTCGTGTATCCGATAGATTTAACGAAGACAAAAAATTCTTGAAAAGCAGACAATTTGTAATAAAGCTGACATATTATTGTTAATCCGCAATTTAAACGAACCCTACTTTAAAATTCGTTCCCAGTAATAATAATTATATTTAAACGATCTTTTATTGTTATTTGTGATATGCAAATTGAAATCACCCAATACTATTAATTCGTTATTGTGAGTTAAGTGGTCATTTGAAATCAGTAGGAAATTACCTTCGAAGAAATCAAATGATATTTAATTATAATCGATACTTTTTATTCGAACGTAAATTTCCTTCTAAAATTATTTTTTAAATCATTAAAAAGAATATGTAAATAAGTAACGTACGTACGTATGAGAATGAATATAAAAAAAAGACCTACCTTCGTTTCAAAGACATCGTCACACTCTGTACAATAGAGATTCTCGTCGACCTCGTGGATCAGCATATGCGCCTTTAGACTGGCTAAGCGCGCAAACTTTCGACCGCACTCGGGACACTTTGGATCCCCAACATTGTGCGTTGCCATATGCAGAGTGAAATTTCGCTAAAAAAAAAAGAAAAACGCATACAAGAAATATAGATATATATATATATATATGCATCCCGAATTAAGAAAGAAATATTAGCTTAAAAGAAATGTAAGATTATTGAAATTCTTACGAATTCATTACATCTATTACGCAGTGTATAAAGAAATTTTTGTATTACATTGGATAATAGTACGGTTGGCCATTTATTAATTAAGCCGTAATAGTGAGATAATAATTATGGCAAAATCTATCAAAGCAGAGTATAAATTCGTTAACAGTTGACAGATACCTGTTTTACCGATTTTGAATATTGTTCTATTTTCATTCGTCCCGTCATATAACGATTCCTATGAATCGATACATTGATAAATAGTGCTTTTATTTGTGTATCTGCGCTAAATTACATATTTGTTTTAAAATACTTATTGATTTCATACGTATAAGTAGATTTACAACGAATGCATAGAATATCAAAAAAAACAAAAAAACCTTTGAACTCCTTTTTCATTAGATACAGTCTAACAATAATAGAGCTTGCAATTATAAATTAATAAAAAAAAAATCCTTAAATGATAAAAAATTAATTCCATCTCGTTCGTTGTACGCTATTTTATTGCATAAGAAGATTGCAGTATATTCCATATATACCCACTAAATAAATATTAATTCTACGTACCTAATTAGTATAATGCATTTTATAAATGCTACTGTGTATTTATTGCCGTGAAATATTCAATGCCAATATTTAGTATCGTTTTATTAAATTGTAATAAAGTACATTTTATATAAGTAATTACGTTATTATAACATTTTCTTTCAAAAATATTCATTAAATAAAAACCCGCGTTAAATATTGACAATAATAAATATATGGAATATACGACAAGCTTTAAAAATAACAAATAAACTGAAAGATAAATGTAATAAATACATGAGCTAGAATAACCATATTGAATTTCATATAAAAAACAAGAAAGCCAATTTAAATTACTCACTGGTACATTGAATGATGCAGGACATTTCGGACAATTATGTGGTTTATCTTGAGCATGCTCATGCATATGCTTTTGTAACAAATATTGTTTTTTAAACTCTTGTCTACAAACGTCACACTTAAACCATAATTGCTACAAAACAATTTATTATCATAAGTTGTGAACAAAAAAAAAAAATATCAAATTAACCACTAGCCTCACCTCTGCATTAGATTTACTTTTTTTTAATCTTCCAAGGTTCTTTCGGGCATATTTTTTTGGAGGTGAATTTTTTTTAACGTTCACATCTTTTGGAAGTACAGTTGTTACTTCTGAATTTATTAGAGTCGATTTTTCGACTGGTTCTGGTAGTATTTCTACCAGAGGATTTTCAATAGTAGTAACAATATTATGGCCATTTTCATCCAATGGCTCAGCTGTTACTTCTATTCTATAATCTTTGTTATTATTCTCTGGATAATCTTGAGTATCGACATTAATTATTTCAATGGATGTTATATCAGTTTCTTGATAAGCATTAGAGGTAATGTTATTTAAATTAACCTGAAAGTCATAATGATAAGTGGTAACGTTATTAAAACATTGGGAAAGAAATTAAAATTACAATTTAATTGTAATTACTTGATTCAATACATTATCATTCTTTTGATTAGGTTTTAGGGATAAATTATCCGAACTGTTTTGCAGGACTGTTACTGGTGTTGACATAAGTTCTAAGCTCCCATCACTTCCCTCTATTCAATACAAGGACAATAAATAACATGGGAATTTTGAAATAACTAAATAGAGTAATTTTACGAAAAATAATAAAAATTATATTAACAATACTTACGTCTTACGGCTAACAATGTGTTACAGTCATCAGTGAGCATAAAATGCATAAAAATAGATGGATCCATCTCAGATGGGTATAATAAACCTCATTTATATGTGTGTGGAAATATAAATACTAACATCTAAAGAAAAATTGGGAGGGTGTAATGAATGTCCGTATTAAGGTAACTTCGTTAAAAGGGAAAAGTATTCACAATACCTTTATGTCGTATTTGGAATAAATTCCTGGATCTCAGATGTATGAAGAATATGCATGCATTCGTTAATAAGACGTGCGCGCGCGCGCGCGCGCCTTCGTGGGTGGACCCGATGGACGTTTAGTAGTAGTGTGGGTTTGCGTATACGCACGCGACCGTGTTAGCAGCGTACGTTATTGCATATTATTACGAATGCTGTTAGTCATGAAAAATAAGCTGATTCGGTAAAAAGGATATGGGTCACAGTCACGGCTGAGAGCGAGAGAGAGAGAGAGAGAGAGAGAGAGAGAAGTGTCAAAAGCCAAGGGGACTGTCACTCACCTGCATTTTCAATGTGTCCGGCGGATTACCATTATGGTAGCGAAGCGTAGAATAACATCACGACGTCGTCCACATAAGGAATTATTTCACGATATATGGTTATGGGGAAAAGGACAACAGTAAAGATGGCGGATCGGTGCCGAGTATGCCGCTGCCTGGGGGAATGGGAGGAGCTGTGCAACTCCACCGATAACGTAGATCGCTCGATGATCCCCAGTTGATACGGCCCGTGGCTAGAATAGGAAAACCGCCGGATAAAGCGTCGCGACGATTAATTGCCAATAACCTTGGATCATCTCGCTCCTAGACGTATCCTCCTCGCCGTACAAGCCCGTGGATGTCCGTTCCGTGCGCTTGACGTCCACGGGATTATACGGGTCCAGCGGTGAAAGCGCTACGTCGAGACGAAACGGGGCGTCGGCAGTTTTCACTGCTCGACCAACGCCGCAATGACGTCCAATTAAATATTAAAGATGATAAGTAAAGCCAAAGGCTAAAGAGTACAATGAATGGCTACAATGTTATTCCCTCGTCGAGCCGACAAGTAGTTTAAATAACCTAAAAACCATTAAACGATCAAGCGTAGGGGCCATAGGCCTATTCTCTTTCCACTGCCAAGTGTCCCTAAAATGCATGAATGTGTGTGTTGTGGGTGTGTCTGGGCTCCCTCCCCCCCCCGGTCTTTGGCGAGGCAAGTTAAATGAACCTGTGTGGTCCTGGTGGCCGAGGGAATTTCGAGGAGCGACGAGACTCGACTCGAATCGACGGTCTAAGCTCGACGCGCGCGCTACAACGCTCTTGATCCCGAGATATCGAGGTCGGGGGGAGGGGGGCGGAGAAGGAGAAGGAGCAGCAGCAGCAGCCGCTCGCGCTCGGCTCTACTACTAAACAAAACGCCTACGCGCGTAAACAATCAACGTCGCTGGCGTCGCCGGCCATGTGTGTGGGTGGATGCGCCGCGCGCGCCCTCGCCCTCGCCCTCGCCCTCGCCAACGCCGCACCGACCCTCGTCCGGGAGTCGTAAGAAAGGAGACACGGAACCGCTTCCCGGCACCCCCGACCCCCGTACGCCCCCTACGCCCTACCTAACCAACTCTACCTAACGCTCCGTTCCAGCGGCACAAACTCCTCTGCCTGCCACAACGCCAGCGAACGCTTCTCCTTACTCCCCCCCGCCCGCCGCACCGCACCCCACCGCACCCCCCTCGCCACCACCGCCACCGCCACCAAATAACCACCCGATCGGCAGCGCCCGACTGCCCCTGTCCGTATGCCTCGCGGCAGGCTCACTCACGACGAGCCGTCTCGCTCGCACTCACTAGCTCGCTGGACGAGTCCGCGCATCGGCCGCCATGTTACGTGCTCCCGAGCCGACGAGCAGCAGCAGCAGCAGCAGCAGCGGCGGCGACGACAACGACAACGACGACAGTAGCCGTCGCGCGGCGTAGGCGCGCCCTAGAAGCTCCGTCTTTAAGCGAGGCGAGCCTCCGTTGCGGTGCGAGCGGCGGCGGTCCAGGAGGCCGGAGGAGCCAAGGCTGTCTCCTCGCGGTAGCTCGTCCACGAGCTCGTCTGACCTGCCCTCGTCTGAGTAGGGTGTGCGCGAGTTCCGCGGAAGAGTAGGTGAAGGAGGAGGTTGAGGTGGAGGAGGAGGAAGAGGTGGTGGTGGTGGTGGTGGCGGTGGAGGTGGAGGACGCCAAGGTCGCTGTAGGGTGTACACATGGGGCAAGTCGGAGGTCGGTCGGCGACCCGGAGCTACGGATGAACGCCCGGGTCAGCGAGCCCAGCCCCCCCCGCGGAGCCCCAAAGAGCCTCGGCTGAGCCGGGGGAGCCGTCTCCTCAGCCGCTCTCGAATCGTGGACGTGCGCGCGTGTGTGTGCCTACTACTTGTGATATGAAAGTACCGACGCCATTTTGGCTCGCCGAGGAGTAAATCGACTAAGCGCCGAGGATATAGGGAGCTAAGGGGGCCAAGGGCCGCTTCGTCAGGGATAGCGGAGCTTCGTCCTCGGCCCCTTGGTCGTAGGAGCCTCCTCTCGGCCTGGAGGAGAACCTGGTGGCGCGGCTCCGCGGTGCTAGGCGGTAGCTCTCTCTCTCGCTCTCTCTCTCTCTCTCTCTCTCCTTCCCCCCCACCCATCCGATCTCGCCTGTTTACCTCTCGACGTCGAATCCTCCCTGCCTCCCTCCCTCCATCCATCCATCCATCCCTCCATCCCTCTCTTTCCCTCCCTCTCTCTCTCTCTCTCTCTCTCTCTTCTAGCTCGCTCTCTCGGTCTCCCTCTTCCGAGCGTGCCTATCCCGCGACCCGCACCCCACCGGGCGCACCCCGCAGCCAGCGGGACGGTACGTGTCCCCGAGTGCGGACTCGGTAAGGATATTGAAGGAGAGAGAGCGCGCTAGCGCGGATGCCGAGGGGACGAGGAGCCATGGAGGAGACTAAGATCATCTATCACATCGACGACGAGGAAACGCCGTATCTCGTCAAGCTTAGCATCTCGCCGGACAGGGTGACCCTCGCCGACTTTAAAAATGTCCTCAACAGGCCTAACTACAAGTACTTCTTCAAGTCGATGGACGACGATTTTGGGTGAGTGTGCGCGCGCTCAAGCCCGCTTCGCTTATCTATCTACCCCCCCCCCGCTACCCCCCTCTCCGCTCGCCCACGCGCCCCGTACACTTTTCTACCACACGTCTGCACGTCTTGCTCCCCGCCCCCTCCCCCTCGCGGTTATCGCCTTTTATCGACTCCTTCTCTCGACGATTATTTATCAGCAGACAGCCAAGGCAGGAGCGATGGGTGGGTGCGAGGGGGGGGGCGGTTAAGAGGCTGCGAACATCTCCATCCGCGTGGAACCCCAATACGACGACGACGACGACGACGACGACGCCGCCGTCCAATCGCTCCCACATTCAGTATTATCGACGCTATTATTACAATCTTGGTATATCTCCTATCTCCTCGCCTCATCACCTCGACGTCTACGTCAGTCCAGTCCAGTCCAGTCCAGTCTAAATATTTCATGAGCAAGCCGACTTGTTTAATCATCCCCCGACGGCGATGCCTGACCGGGCCTCGCGCTAATAATCTTATCGTAACGACTTCTTGGTGCTCGTGAACGGCCGTCCCGAGCACCGATTCCGGATTCGTATTCCTATCGGAAATTATTTGCCAAGCGATTCGAAACGGCCACCAACAACGTTTCATAACCCCAATAACCCCAAAGCGATACTTATCGTCGCGCCGTTATTGCGCTTTAACTCCAATCAAAGAGTTGAAGCAGCATCCGCTCTCTCCCGTGGCTCTCTGCTGCAGCCCAAGCATTTTATCAAATATATATATATATATATATATACATATAATCCATTAATCGTTTAAATAACGAAGAATATTACCTTCTCTTGGCAGCTTCACACCCCCAATGACCCCCAATGACCCCCAATAACCCCCAATAACCCCCAATATTAACTCGTCGACAACGAGAGTCGGTCGCCTCCCTTTAGAAAATAACCTGTACGTAAACTTATTTACGGAAATACGGAAAGCTTAATGATGTATTCGACTCTCTCCCCCCACCACCCACTCTAAATATACGTATGAAGAGTACATACTAATCCTTGGGAATTTACCATTTCTTTTCTTTACTCTTTCTTTTGTTTTTTTTTTTTTTTTTTTTTTTTGCAACTCTAAAACGTAGCGTAGTCGACAAAAAAAAAAGAAAAGAAAAAAAGTAAAAAAAAAAGGTACGTCTCTTTCTTTAGCAAGAAGAGTCCGTTGCTTCGGCTGCATCCAGAATATAAATTATCGAGGAGGAATTTTTATTCACAATAGAGAGTAGGCTTTTAATCAGAATATTGCGATATACTTTCTTTTCCGCTGGCAGAAGAGCTTTTTATCTAAATGGCCATTGTACATTTTTCTTCATCTTCTTCTTCTTCTTCTTCTATATATTCGCCGCGTGATTAAAGTACCGATCGGACGGATTTCCAATCCTATATTACATTAATCGTTACATTACATCCGTAGGAATGCCGAATGCAACTAGCCGAATATATATAGATATATATATATATATATGGATATATGTATATGTTTATTGCCCAATTATTTTGAATTACCCTTTCGTTTTTTTAATTTCTTAAAAGCAGTAGTAGTACTATTCCACCCGAAGTGCGTGCGTGCGTGCGTGCGTGCGTGCGTTTATTAATCGCTGAATCATAAATAATCATAAATCTAAGGCGCGTAACTGCCAAACAAACAACTATGCTTATAATTATGCTTATACTACATTGATGTAATAGTTTTCATTTGTTGACAAACAATCGACAAATAATCCAACGTACCTCATCATTGCACAATGAATTATTTTTATTCAAAAGAACAAAACGAATAATTGCTTTTCCTGCACTTTTACGATATGCTTTTAACGTAGACGACCGTTTACTTTGACTATAAACCCCAATAACGATCGGGTCATTAAAAACACTTTATGTAACTTTTAAAAACAATTGCACGCTTTATTTTACAATTACATTGCTTTTATTCACTTTTTAATACAGAGAGAATATTACCGTCACTAAGATTTCGTAATTTCGTATTGGTGGTGGTCAGTCGATCAGTATCGTGAATTTGTATTACCAAAAGCTCCAGAAGTAATCGTTAATTGAAAGAGGCTGCTTATTATTTACTTGGGTGGCTGGATGGATGGATGGGAGGGGGGGCGGGTAGTAGATGCATTTGAATGTTTAGTATATAATTACCAAGTATTAGGTAAATAAATACAAGTAACCTCGGCTCATCGAACGTGACAATTACACGCAGGAGAGCAAATCTTCCACAGTCCGTATTCCATATTCCACATTCCGTATATCGTATATTGTAACATCGCAGCGATATCCATTCCGAGTTTTATGATTATTTAAAATATTAAGCCGTGGCACGTGAATTAATTTAAAATACACATTGAAACGCATTGCTCTGTATCGTGTAAGTAATTTTTGAAATAAGAAATAGGGAATAAGAAACCCTTCGTGTATAATTAGTTTGAGTAATTGTTGAGGCAAGCATTTCGTGCATATAACGGAACAGGAAGCAGAACAATTAAATAATGCGCCTGTAATTATTTTACGAAAATAGATGCTATTTCTGTAGTAAAAACAGGCCTCGCAGACATCGTATACGGGTTTACGCGAGATTCTGCACACGTGCGCCGCTGCATGCATATGCATAAAAATAATAATAATAATAATTAAAAAAAAACCCCCCCCGTTTATTAATATTTATAACTTGATACGAACGTTCCAATAAATTTTATAAACTCCTCCGAATACAATTATTATTGTACAATTTGTCTAAACTGTTGGCGTTACATGCAATAGTATGTGCATCAGTAGTAAATAAAAATATCGCATTAATATGCAAAGCGATTAGTGCATATTGACTTTGTCGTTTAAATGTTTATGGAGCGAGGGGAGGGGCGAGGGGGGGAACGGTGCACATAAGATGAGCAATAATTTTTATATTTTTTTTTTGTTTTTTTAAACATAAGTAATTACGAGACGGTGGTTGTATAAGCAGATGCGCTTTACCTCGGCTTGGCCAATTATTCATTCCCGAGCGCGTTTGGCAATACCACGTGATCATTATAGTCGTATTAACAATAATTCGTGAATGCGAAAAGAGAAACTCGCATGGAACTGAAAAGGCTAAGGGTACGCGAACGGACGACGAAGATAGGAAACGAGACGGCGATCGAGACGGCGATCGAGGCGGCGATCGAGGGTGCCGATGGGCAAGTGAATAAGTAAAAAAAATAAAAAAAAAAAAAAATAGATGTCGGAATGGTGGCAGAATTGAGCGAGCGAGCGACGAGTGTCTAGGCTGAATGGATCGGGGAGTTGGAGGGGGAGGGCGGGGCGGTCGTGCATCGATCCCGGACACAATGACACATGACGCTTGTTCGCTTAACTAACGCCTTATTTATCGGGGCAAAGACGCGAGCAGCGCTCCTCTCTCTCTCTCTCTCTCTCTCTCTCTCTCTCATTATCAATGAGCGGAAGGGGATCGGAAGGGGATCGGGAGGGGAACGAGGGGCTCGCAAGGCGCCAGACGGAAGGAAGCTACGGGACGCGATACTACGGTGATGTCGAAATGAGCGCTCAAAAGGAATTCGCCAGCGGGGGCGGGGAGCTGCGTTTTAATTGGGATGCTAGTGGCACGGCATGTCTTGGCCGCGACGAGCCCCAGTCAGTTCCTCCTCCTCCTCCTCCTCCTCCTTGCGACAACTCGCGACTACTCTAGTGGCATTTATCCAAGTGGGTGCGGAGGCGGCGTGTACGCGCGCCCGAGAGAGAGAGGAGAGAGTGTGTGAGTGAGCGAATCCCGCGAAACGAACCGTCGCGTGTTCCTTTCTTCTCTCTCTCTCTCTCTCTCTCTCTCTCTCTTTCTTTCTTTCTTTCGGCGTCGCGTGCGTGGAGCGCCGCGAGTATTTGTCTCTCCTCGTTCTTTGTGATCGCCGCCGCGTCGTTTTGAGCGTGCGCGAGCGACGATGGGGGTTGTTGCTTGATACTGCGAGCCCATAGAGAGCTTTTCTCTCCTGGCTCCATCCGCACCCTCGCCGGCTCCTCACCGAGCACCGGAGGGTAGATCCCAAAGCCGATACGCGAGCTCTCCGGCTCTTTTGATCTCTACCGTTTCTTTCTTTCTCTCTTTCTTTCTTCCTTCCTTTCTTTCTTTCTATTATTATCATCACTATTATTATTATTACTATTATTGTATGCTATTGTTGTTATTGTTATTTTACCTTACCACTACCTTCCTGTCCACGCGCCACGTCCTTCGCCTTCTCTCTTTATACCTATTTCTCATCTCCCCGTTAATATATTTCTTCGTCTTCTTTCTACGGTGGAAATAAGGGTGTCGAGGACTTGGGGGTAGAGGGGTAGAGGGGGCGAGAAGCGAAAACGCTTTGACCTTTAGCTTTTGTCCTGGCAGCACCTGACGCGGCCGTTCGTTCGCCCCGAGCCTCTACGAGCCTCTACGAGCCTCTACGAGCCTTTAAAAGCTCTAAAGCTCCACGAGCCAGCGTGTCCTATCAATGCCTCGCATATTAAATGCCGGGCGTCCGCTCAGATGTAATGTTTTAATGAGCGCGGAAAATCCGTCTTAAAAATCTTACCTACGAGTGGCGTTTTTCTTTTGTCGAAAGACATTACGCATTCGTGTGTCCGGGCGGCTAAGGGCTACGGGCTACGGGCTACGGGCGCACACATACCGTCCATACCGCGGGGATGCTTTGTTCTTTGATCCGATGGAAGGAGTCATCGAACTGTATGACTTCCATCAATGACGTCACGTCACCACCACCCCCCCCCTATCGCGCGCCCCTTTCAAACAATAACAATAATAATTATACAGAGCCATAAATAATAAGGGATAATAAAAGGTAGGGAAATTTATTTCGCGCTCTATACTCTTTTATCTCGTTTTTTTTTTTTATATCCTCCCCTGGCCGCCCATCCAGCCGAAATCCCACCTCCCCTGACTTGTCACAAATAGACTTGCGCAGCAGCTACTACCCGTTTCCCTTCTAGGACGGGCGGCTTTCATGTTGATAGCGTCAAACGACTACAAATTTCTTTTATCTCTCAAGACGTTCAATGCACGCGTCCTTATTCCAAACTCTTTTTACAAAAATATACGATTACTTTTCAGCCGTTATTATCGTTATGCAGTCGAGAAAGGAAAAAAAAAAAACGCGTGGCATCCGTAGAATAATTCATACATAGATGCTTTTAATAAGGAACCCCCCCCCGACCCCTCTATTTCAATACCTTTTTAATAATTCAATTACGTTTTTAATAAGAAACGGATTTATTGGCTCTTCGGGAAAGAAAATTTTAATATCAACGAAAGCCCTACGGACGTTTTGGTTAATTAATTAATTTATTACACGTAAGCGTGGCTTTTGCGTTCGTTCCCGCCGTCTTTAATTCTCAGCCCTTTCCCCACAATATGTGTACATATATATATATACGACAACATACACTCAGTCGATATCAATCATTCCTACAATGTATTATACGTATATCTTCTTAAAAGCCAATCAATACCCCGATAACCTTAATTATTCATCGATACGTAAATTAACGTTACCCCCCTTCCCCCTCGTTGTCAATACAATAAAGTTAAAATTGCCGGTAATTTTTCACAGCCGAATGCACGTTATAAAAAAAAAAATAATAATAAATTACAATGTATTCGTTTGGTTTGTTGGTGATCGATACGTCGGTCGTGGCCCCGCGCCACTAAACACGCGAATACACGCAAAAAAGAGTTAAGCTACTTTGTATTAATGGATAAATATCTCTTTCAGTGTCGTCAAGGAAGAAATCGTGGACGACGATGCGCATCTTCCGTGCTTCAATGGCCGAGTCGTTTCTTGGGTAAATATGCGACCGCCTCGAGCGACTTATATATATATAAAAAAGAAAAAAAACCGAGCAGCTCGTCGGAAATAACCCCAATAACCCCCCAATAACCCCCCAATAACGGCCGGCCTTGCGAAATTTCAGCTCGTCTCGGCGGAGGGGAGCAACGTGTCGGACGGCGCTTCCCAATGCACGGACACGGTGCCGCACCAGGAACCCAAGCACGACAGAGTGGACCATGTGACCCCGGGCCACACGAATCGTGCCCCGCTGCCACTGTCGCACGAGGACACCCTCACGGAGACCGAGAGCATAATCAGCAGCAGGCAGGGTCACCACCTGCACAAATCGTCCAGGCATCACGTTGACAAATACGAAAAATATAACAAATACAATGGTGCGTGTAAGATTAATGTCGTATGTTATCGTTCGACTTATTTTCTCGCTTCTGGCTAAAGTCGTTGCCTGTTGAATCGCTCGTTGCAATTGGACGTCATTCGGTGGACCTGTGCATAAAAGACCGATTACGTCTTCGTTAATCGTTACATATGGTGACAAATCGTTGATGTTGAACGAGCCGAGGGGGATTCGATAATCCTTTAGGATTTTATAAGCAGTACGGGAGCGTAAAGGGGGGTGGTGGTGGTGGGGGTGGTGGGATGCTTCGAGCTGATTGATATCATAGAAAAACGACGAGTCCTACGGATATACGTATATATATATATATATATATATATATAAAAACTATAGGAAGTATTGGTTGTTGCAGGCTTGCGCATAAATGGCCATTCGAAACATCGCTCAGGGCTTGGCTACGAATCGGCATCAATATTAAGCTCTGACTTGGAAACAACGACTTTCTTGGAGTCGGACGATGACGCGAGCAGCCGCATAACCTCGACGACCGGCAGGCATACCAATATGAGCAGTGCAATCGACAGAGCGACCCTCGGTAAACCGTCGAGCCCTTATTATTATTATTTATTATTTTGTTATTACAAAATTAAACTCGTTGAAATTCGTCGATGAAAGTTTATGAAAGACCTTAGCGGCCGTAAAAAATCCCTGCCCTTACTTACGTATTGTTGTTGTAATTAACAACAGACCGACGCAGACCGCAGAGGCGTCGCCGTCACAGGCTGCCACCAATGTCCAGGACGTCCTCGTTCAGCAGTATTACGGACAGCACGATGTCCCTTAATATCATAACCGTATCCTTGAATATGGACACGGTGAATTTTCTTGGCATTAGCATCGTTGGCCAGAGCAACAAAGGCGGCGATGGCGGCATCTACGTTGGCTCGATCATGAAGGGGTAACGACACAATCTCGAATAGCCTAGTCCTCGTCAATACGCCCGTAGAGGCGAAAAAAAATATATCGCCCGATAGCTCGGTAAAACTTACTCTCACCATTGGTACAGAGCTATAGTTTATTATAAATAAATAAATAAATAAATATATATATATATATATATATTTGACAACAAGGCCCTCCCTCTCCCTCTAAATTAATTCAATTAAGAATTTCGATGTATTACTCGTTACAACTTGTTATAAGCGTGATTGTTATTAATTAACTAATTGATTGTACGACGTCGAAATTCTTATTAAGCCGAGCACTACTGCGAGCGATTGATTAACCAACCACGTGTTGTAATTATTTTCTATGAAAAATAGTGGCGCAGTGGCCTTGGACGGTCGTATAGAACCCGGTGATATGATACTCCAAGTGAACGATATCAACTTCGAGAACATGTCCAATGACGAGGCGGTCCGAGTACTACGGGAGGTAGTACAAAAACCCGGGTACGCACACGTAAACTTTTACACTCGATACTTTTGTGTATATTTTCTGCTCTTATTAAAGCTGCTCTCACCAAAGCGACATTATAAACAATATTATTATTATTTTTTTTTTTGCATAGATGTGCACGTATAATAATAATAAATTTATCGAAATTGTCAATATATTACTAACGATTACTTGTACGATTGTTATGGAATTTTTAACAATAACAAAGAGAAGAATAAGAAAGCGTAAATAAATAAACAAACGAGTTACCGATAGAATCAGGCTTTCAGCCGGAGCCTGGCAGCTTTAATAATGTTCTTAAATGAAACTCGTTCCAATGGAATTAGAAATAAATATTCTTTGAAAAAATTATACGAGAAAGATCGGAAGCGGAGTCGGAGAAACGGTAGCTGTGGTATTGGTTGTACTAATTCGTTACTCTCGTCTTACAGGCCGATAAAGCTTGTTGTTGCCAAGTGCTGGGATCCAAATCCGAAGGGCTACTTCACGATCCCGAGGACGGAACCGGTCCGGCCGATCGACCCCGGCGCCTGGGTCGCGCACACCGCGGCCATAAGGGGCGAAGGCTTTCCACCTCGACCTCCTAGTGCGACGACCCTCACGTCTACCTCCAGCAGTTTGGCCAGTACGCTACCCGACAATGAACGTGAGTTAAATCTTTTGGGGAATATTCGCGACTTATTTGGGGATTCCTGGACCCCAATAAGCTTCCAATAACAAACGCTTGTTTGTTATTCACCGCAATAACCCTTTGAGAACGGGACAGCTACCTTTCCCCCCCATTTCATTGCAGCCAATTCGGTCTTACGTTCGATTCGTTGCTTATGCTTATCGGGAGGCTATGTTATTATTACTCCAGCATCTATTTTCTCGTACCTTTTAAGATTATTCTCGGTAACGATTTGTTGAAATTCTTTACTTATTAATTCCATTTTGACCTCGAAGCAGCCGTTGTCGTCGTCGTCGTCGTCGTCGTTGTTGTTGTTGTTATTATTATCATCATCATCATTAATTTAATACAAAATCTTTCCGGTAATACTTATTTATTTATTTATTTATTTTTATTCGGAATCTGTTATTCTATATTATTATTGCATTAACGATTTCGTCAATACACGTTCGCCCTAATAATCATTATAAAATTTCTTCGAGCGCATTCACTTGTACGTGTTATTTCTGAAACGAAGAATGTATTATTTCCCTTAGCTTTTCATTCATTGTCGATCTCCATTATCGATTTCAGTGCTTTTAAATAACTTTTTTAAATTCCTTGCTCTCCCCTTTATATCAAAGCAATCATTCATTCATTCATTCGTTCGTTCATTCATTCATTCATTCGTTACTCGACTTTCGATCCCGAAGCACAAATCTTTATTATTTTCAATCTTTTATTAACTGCGAATGCCTTTCCGCTTTTCGCAAATTTTTCTATGAAAATGTTTAACTTCCTGCCGCTTCGACTAGAATAGTCGGTAAAAGTTTCTCACTACCTTTATTTTTACATTGGAACCGCAATAATTACGCGCCAGTCCCTTCTTTTTTTTCTTTTTTTCTTTTTTTTTTTTGTTCAATTGAAAAAAATTGAAAAAAATACAATTATTACAATCTGTAGATAAAAGGTATAAATGATACGGATAATAATGCAAAAAATTTACTAAGTAATATTTTTTTGTATCATTGCTCGAGTATCGTGAAAATCGTTGAGTCCACCCCCCCCCCCGCGCTCCCCCGCGCTCCCCTGGACGAATCAGTACACGAATGTCAGCGTAGTCAGCGTGAAATATAAATAGGTCGCGCCTGGATAAATAATGCATTGCCTCGGGATCTCGATAGAATTGTCAATATTACTAATAAAAGCAGTAATGCATTTGTTCTCAGGACCGTTCGACGAGCTGGACCTGTCCGTGAATACAGATATGCCGACAATCGTAAGAGCCATGGCCCGACCGGACTCGGGCCTCGAGATACGCGACCGCATGTGGCTCAAGATCACCATCCCCAACGCCTTCATCGGGGCCGACGTCGTTGACTGGCTTCACACACACGTCAAAGGTTTCATAGACAGGTCAGTATTTATTATTAATTGTTATTTAAAATACAAGGCCCATAAATAAGTGGACGATTAACTCAATTTCGACGACGTTTGTCGAGTACAGGCGCGACGCCCGGAAGTACGCCTCACTCATGCTTAAGGCCGGCTTCATCAGGCACACCGTCAACAAGATCACCTTCTCCGAGCAATGCTACTACATATTCGGTGACCTCTGCTCGGCGATGAGCAACATGAAGCTTGACTGCGACACGGTCGGGCCCCTGCCACCACCTAGCGCCTGGGATATGCCGTATTCCGGGACTTATGCGCCGCACACGGCCACCGGCTACAGTCCCATGCCCTTCAACTTTACCAACGAGCCCACGGTTTACGGCTATCATCGAGAAGAAAGCCTCCACAGTGGTTCAGGTATTTCCCCCCCCCCCAACTACTTGAAACTCAACTGCGGATGACTGCGGACCGAATGGGAGAAACTCGCATCTATCTCGAGGTCTACTTATCGATTGCACTCACGCCACGCATGCACACCCATACTTGGCTAGAACTATGTGCTATACTACCTGTAGAACGTAATCACGCACCTCGATTTTTTTTTTTTTTTTTTTTTTTTTGTATTAATTATCGTACCCTTGTTGTTTGCGCCTGTTTACAGTTGATGATAAACTCCAAGCTTACGTATAGTATTATTATTGAAATTCCGTAATGTTCGCATGGATATTTAACGGCGGTGTATGTATCCGCTGCTCACCTTATAAAAGTATATTTCATTTAGGATTTACGTTACCGAGGCGCGTGTAAAGGCGGTAAAATGAAACTTTATTTAAAAAAGTAGGCGTAAAAAAAAAAAAAAGGTACGTGCAGTAGTGACCTTTATTATTGTCGATATAAAGCAAAGAGTTTGGGCCAGTTTTAATTATGTATTTCTTATTTCCTCTGTCCTCTTATTGTTATTGTAGTAAAGAGAATTGGAATTGTTTGGACGATGTGCGTATACGCGTACATTGCACTCGTTGAAAGCGATTCTCTTTATATAGCCGGCCCGTTATAAAGTCAAGAAAAATATTCTAATATCCTTCTAATAAGTTAATGGCTGAATAAGTTAATTAATTTTAATAGCCCTTAGTCGTGCGCTAGAAATTAAGTGCTTAATTTAACGGTCGGATAAATTCACGATCACGATAAGCTGTGGATGATAAGAAAAATATCTTTCCTAGCGTTGCGGCCCACCAAGGTTAGCGTAAATGAACTTGAGCCTCGATAAGCGGCACGTACAATCTTAATGCCATTTTCGCTTTGTATAAACGACGTACTCGTGAAAACTAAACCAACCAACCGGTCATTTATTTATTTCTCTGCTTGTCTAATAATAATAGCAGCAATAATATACAATGGAGATCGATTGATAATCAATGCTTTGAGGTAAAAGTCCATCGAGCGTGTATAAAAACAATACACTTACACGTATAATTGTATAAAGTATTTTGTGGTTTTCGTCTCTGTAAATGTGTTACGCTCGCCTTGTATTCGTCTTGATTGCCGGACAGAGTCAGGACGGGAGGGAGGCTCACACGCTGCACTGGTCCACATTTGCTAGGTATGCAAGGCTTGCCACTTTGTTGCGTTGCACTCTATGTGGAAAGCGAGTAAGATATATATAGTAGTTAGTGGTTCCTGGATTCTGGGTTATTGTCGCGATGAAGGTTATCGGGGTTCGTTAGCCTACCACCTCCCTCCCCACTTCCACTGGCTTAACGAGCGCACGCGAATTTCTATAAGGGGATGGGGGTGGGGGTGGTGGTGAGAGGTAGCGGATGGTCAGGTTGATGAGGTTGGATGAGGTTGGATGAGGTTGGATGAGGTTGATAAAAGTAACGGCGGCTGTGAGCGTAAGAACGTCAAGAGGAAATTTTTTTTTGTCTATACTTTTGTAGGAGGTAGCAGCGGGGGTAGCGATCGTATATTCAAGACGGCCATGCATGATGTAAAGTCTTGTTGTTCTGCTTCTGAATCAGAACTGCAGATGCCGGTGGTGCCGGCGATGCCGAAGAGCTCGGCGATGACGGTGACGACGGGCGTCGGGAGTGGCACCGGCAACGGGAGCGGCTCCAACGGCAAGCGGTCGAACGGCAGTCGAAGCCGTAGCAGCGGCTCCGAGCAGTCGGTGCAGACGGGGACCGGTTCCGGAGGCGGTGGTATCAGCACTGGCGGCGGTAGCGGAGGCGGTAGCGGTGGTGGCGGTGGCGGAGGCGGTAGCGGCGGTATCGGCATTCAACTACAGCAGCAGCAGCAGCAACAGCTACAGCATCAACAACAGCATCAACAGCATCAACAACAGCATCAACAGCATCAACAGCATCAACAGCAGCAAACAGCAGCAGCAACAGCAACAGCAGCAGCAGCAGAATCAGCAAGATCTATCTGGTAGTAGACAGTCATTTCGCATTGCGATGGGTAATCCCTGTGAATTCTTTGTCGATGTCATGTAGACGTTGCTGGTGTTGTTGTCGTGTAGCCTTAAGGTCCCGAGCCCAATGCCTGAGGAGGTTTCGCTTTCAACGCGCGGACGACAATCTACCCTTGACGCAGTTCGAAGCTATGTCAATCGTCGATTGATAACAATTGGGGATTTGCGAGAGTTACGCGGAAAGAGATTGATTGCCTATGGGGGATATCTTCTACTACCTTCTCTCCCACCTCCAAAGCACACAATCACACACAATATCGCAAATTCGCACTTTTTTCACGGATTTTATTTCTCGCACTCTTGTACGTGTACGAACAAAAATAAGGTATGCTCTCTGAATTCTTAAGTAAATGTCTCTTCATTCTCTCTCTATCTCTATCTCTCTCTCTCTCTCTCTCTCTCTCTCAGCTCTCTCTCATTTTTTTTTTACTTTTTACTTTGTACTTTTTACATTAATACCCTCCCTCCTCTCATCCGTTCTTCATATTTTTCTTCTTCTTTCTTCTTCTTCTTCTTTCCCTCATACTTTCCTTTATTATTTATTATTATTATTGTTTATTCTTGTAACTTTCTTTTGTCTTGCCCATCCATCCACCCCCCCCCCCACCACTTCTATTTGTTTAATTGCTCTTTTTTTCGTTTTTTCTTTCCTTTTTAAAAAGAAGAAGAAAAAAAAAAAAAAAAAGACTCGACAAATTTTTCAGCTTCGCAAGTTGTTATTTTGATTTATGATTTATGCATATCGCTGACAATCTCAATATCTCAATACTGAGCCGCTCCATTATGTACGCGTACACTTGAATGTATGACAAAGGAGTGACAAAAAAGAAAAAAAAAAATTACAATACGTTTTCACCTTCAAGAATTTAGAGAGTATAAGTTTTTATTTCGCTAACGAGAACGAGCAATCGGTCTATCTTAACTTAACCAAACGAAAATCTACTTTATTCTCTTTTATCATCTTAATATAACAATTACACGCACGTGATTTCATAATGAAGAATTTTTATCACCGTACTGCAAATTGTCAACGGCACAGTTGCGCGGTTTTCTGTTTTAACCTTTTTTTCTCGTAACGCTTAACGTATTCCTTTATTTGAAACGGAAAAGAAAAAAAAAAAAAATTTTTTTAAAACTTTACTATTGTGTCTTTATCATGAACTTGAAACTTGTAACCAAAGATTCGCAATGATCGATCGAGTGCTCAATGTCCCTGAATTTCTATAAGGAATACATTCGATAACAATTTCATCAGCTTAATGAAAGACGCATTATTTTTATATCACCGACACACGACCGCTTTACGAGTAAAGTTTATAAAGTTATATTATGCCATCCGTGTATTACATCTGTCAGTTGCGTAGGCTTTGTATAAAGCAGCATCTCAGTACAAAGAAGAGTGGCTTACAAGTTTTAACTTATATTCCTATTACCATATATATATATACATATACATATACATATACATAGTGTATGTTTATAAATATATATTTGGAAAGTAAATGCAGCCATTTCTACCAATTTCTACCAGATGAGCTTTGCAAAGCTACTTTATAAATTCACATTAACGATCTCATGAAAAATTAATCAGGTTGAAGGCTAATTTTAACTGGAATTTTTATTTTTTAACCCCGAGAGATACGAAATGAAATATTTGACTTTGATCAAATTTTTTGTGAGATGCCAATTGAGAAGTCGATAAGTTGACATATTATCGATCTATAAACTTATTATGACAATCCTGATATTTCTTGTAGAAAGTATACACAAGGTCTCTAAGCTAGTCCATATAGTTAATGTAATTTTGGTGCAAGTTTCAAGTTCAGTCATAACATTATCCATAATATCCAGATCTTGATGGCATTTACTTGATAAGCTGTACATAGACGTTAAAGAATATATTTTTAAAATATATATATATATACGTATATATGTATATATGTATATATATATATATAAATACATATACTGTGTAAATAATAAGAATAAGAAAATATAAATAAAACGAGTACATTTATTCATATATATATATATAAAACAAAAAAAAAAGAAAGAAAGAAGGAAAGAAAGAAAAGAAAAGGTTTATTTGTACCATTGGTATGTTTAAAGGCAAAAGTAAAATAAATAAAACGTATCGTATTGTTTTTAAAGTGACCTCGTGTGAACGTAGGAATAATTCAATTGAGAGTACAGTAAAAGCAAATTCCCAATTGGTTCGTAGTTAAAGACACCAACCTCATGTGCGTTTTGTAGAAACCGTAATCGTAGAATTCTAAAGCATAATTTTTTTCTATTCCTATTTTTTACTTTGGCACTTGATATGGAGAAGCTCTGAAGCTCTGAACTGCATATCGGGTCGTCAAGGCCATATATCTGAACGCTACTTATTGTAAAAAGTATTTTATTTTATTTTATTTTATTTTTTTTTATTTTTTTTTTTTATTTTCATAAAACATGGTGTTTTTGTTATTGAAAGCCGGAACGCACCATTTTGATTTGAAGGATAAACCAGAGAAGAGAACATAATAATAATAATAATGATAATAATGATAATAATGAATAAAGTACAGTCGATCCGAGGATTTATTGATCGACGCCCTCGCGTACGAAAAGAAACAACGAAAAGATGGTACGCCCCGGCTTCCATTACCCACTCGCACACATACACGTATAATAATTAATCCGTACACATAATTTGTCTTTGCATGTAGTGGACGATTGCCGGTCATTGAAATGGCTCGAATACGTATTTTTACATTGTAGTTTGAAAACCAGCAAGCAGCCCCCTTCCTCTCACTTCTTCTTTTGCATAGTCACTAGGACTTAGGCTAAATAAATAAATAAATAAATAAATAAATAAATAAAATATTTGAAACTTGCCGTAATTTATAGTCAATTGATATTAAAGGGGTTTTCATATGTTTTCCGTGCTTTTAAAATGTACTCTCTCACACAAAGAGTCAATGTAAAACGTTATTTTAACGCATTCAAATGTTTATAAATAAAGTTTATGGATTTGTAGTTTTTTTATTAATCGGGTGGCATTTTGTCGAATCGATAATACTGAAATTAACGTTACCCATAGTCCTTAAGGAATATTTAAGATTCAGCACTACTTCCCGTCCTTGCTTTTCATTAATCTTTAATAATTGAAATATACATTTTAACCCATTATCGACACGTGCGAATAACATATATATATATATAATGTTTTGTGAAGTAGTACCAAATTCATGGGGGGGGGGGAGAGAAAACGCTTTAAAAAAAAAAAACTACTCTTTTATTAAGTAATTAGCTGTAGTGCATAAATTGTGTGCATATTTAAAAAAAAAAAAAATGTGTATAGATGTAGATACGCAAAAAAAAAAAAAAAAAAAAAAAAACAATAAATATAAGAAGAACGAGCAACGATTGGTGTGTAAATTCGGTATCTTTGCACGAATTGCGTGATGATTATGATGAGCTTTATATTTATAATGATGTTGGTAAATTAGCAATGACTTGGATAAGGTTATATATATATATATGACGAGCAGTTATCTATTATTCGAACCCCTTGAATATTTTTTTTTTTTTTTTTCAACATCTCTATTCTAACTATTATTACGTATAGTAGAGATCGAAAAATTTTTGGGAACCATTGATCACGGACGACATTAAAACTCCTTCTAATTCTGCAACCACAATGATGTAATAATAATTAATAATTAATAATAATGATAAAATAACAGTAACAATAATATTAATAATAATAAGAATAATAAGAGCCAGTAGCGTACGTATTCTGAACCGGATAGAAGCACAAGAATTGTTGTTGCCGTAATGCTCGTGATCACAAAAATACATCGTTGGCTCCTCTTTTCAAAAGCACTGGAGCTTACGCGCACACGCACCCGCACAAACACTCACACGTACAAACACACACACACGTGCAAGCATGATATTTTTAAATTGTAAATAAAGCTACTTTTTTCTTTTTGTTTTTTTTTTTTTTTTTTCACTTGGAACGGAAACACGACGTTTTTATTGGCGAGTTGCAAATGTTCTGCTGGAAAAAGTGCATGCATGCGCCTATTATATATTCCAATACACGTACGCGCGCATGCTTATATACCTATATACGGCTATGTATACATGCGCGTAAGCGTGCACGTATGTACGACGTATGTATGTATGTATTTTACAAATGTTACAAATACAAAATTTCCCATGGGTATATATATACATATATAATGTATATATATATATATATATATATAATGTATATGTATATATATATCGTCATAACACGTTTGTTTAATAGTCTGTGAGTAAGGATCGGCTTTCGTATCGATAATACTTTCGATAATGCGACAGATCGCTCGCCACAAATCATCAATAATAATAATTCTCTTTCATTTAATTGCGTTTTAGGATTGTCTGCGACAATGGGTGGTCAGCTCTTTCTTTAAAAGTCACAAAAGAATATTCGTGAAGGATATTTATCACAATGAAGCATATTGACGGAAGAGCCGTCTCGATGGCAATTGGGCAAACGAAACCTAAAACCTAAAACTTTAAACGAAAACGAAAACGAGCGAACGAAATTAATTCGGCGTATGCGTAAAAAGGACGATATATATATATATATTAGTGTTCGGGTACGTTTTCGATGGCTAGCGACACTCGGACACGTGCCGAGAGTTCTATACCGTTCTATACATCCGAGATATATTCGACGAGAGCTTGATGATGCACGAAGGCGCGCTGCAATGGACACGGGATCGAGGATAGGCATAGAAGAGATAGGCTCTCTCTCTCTCTCCCGCGCTCGCACTCACGCTCGCACTCACGCTCTCCCGCTCCCGCTCACGCTCACGCTCGCACTCGCAAATATGCGCAAAACTTTGTATGTTTTTATGTTTTCTTTATGTATACGTATACGCATGCCTGCCGCCTGTACACACTTGGACGAGGAGTTTCGTTTTTTTTTTAATACCGACGTCAGATATTGAAATTCCTGCAAAGCGACGAGCCCCTCGCTCTCGAGCGAAACAAAAAAAAAAAAAAAAGAAAAAAGAAGAAGAAAACTAGACGACAATGCGGCCCTTGCATTTCAATGAGAAACCGCACATTTGTAAATAATCACGCATTGCAACAACAACAACAACAACAACGATAACTATAATAAAAAATAATTATTACAATGATTCAGCGTATACTCGATAACGTGCCATTCTTACGCATTTTTTTCTTCTTTCAATTAAAAAAAAAAAAAAAAAACAAAATTGAATGCACTGGATAAAGGGGGGGATGGATAAAGGGGTAAGGAAAGCGAGTCATTGAAAAACGTTTCCTTTTTTCTTATTATTGTATGTTGTTTACATGTACGAATGCCGCAAGAAAGAAAGAAAAAATGAATGCACCAAGTATACCACAGTTCTTTTATCATTTCTTTTCTTGTTCGCTGCACACTCGCTTGAGCATTATTTGCCCTGGAAAGCAATATCCAATTATTTGTTAACTTGGGCCTCGAGGTAAGTGCATGCACCTGACTCGTCAATTGTCCACGAAAGAAACGAAAAGAAATAATAACCCCAATTCATTTCATCTTCCGTCGTCGTATCAACCATTCGTAGGGAAAAAAAAACCCCCACTCTCTCTCCTCTCTCTCTCCCTCTATCTCTCTCTCTCTCTCTCAAGTCTGTGTACGTTGCGGGTATTAATTGTGGCTTTAATTACGTGACTTTTACGTGGCTTTGTGCGAGGAGGAGGAGGAGGAGGAGGAGGAGAGCATTTTTACTAAAACGATAAAGATATTTTGTCATCGAGGGAAGAGACAAGAAACAACTTGTAGAAAGGACAGAGAGCACGCGATAGAGGCTACTCGAATACTTAATATCCGTGGAAGTATTGGCTAATATGGAAGGTTATTGAAAATTTTCAATGCACGTAAACACGCGGAGACGATGAGATATAAGTAATTAATTAATGCAACTTGTCCCCGAGCATATCTCTTTATTCGCGCTATCGATTAAACTGCACTCGCATTGTCGTCTGGTATGGCACAACACAAAATAGTCGAGGGGCCAAGT